>OZ010790.1:114097804-114838804 GCA_963932465.1 Maratus speciosus | reverse complement strand
CAAGATTTCCATGAAAAAAAATGAAATAAATGGTTTGAGGAATTTAATAAAAGGGAATATTACATCCTAACATTTCTACTGCAAGATTTCCACGTAAAAAATGAAGAATTAAAAACAAAAGTGAATGTTACGTCATATTTTTTCTGTTTTATGATTTCCATGTAAAAAATTATAATTATTTAATTAATTTAACGAATAAAAAAAATGAAATATTACGTCATATTGGAAATATAAAGGACGTGGTGAGTATGTAACGTCATATAGGTGTAAAAAATGTATTAAAACATGATAAAAACTCGATTATAGAAAAGTTGGCGTATTTTAACATTTTTGATCCAATGATCAATAGAAATATGTTTATTTATAGCTGTATTTGCGTCTGTTATATAAATTTATACATTTTTATGTTGGGTTTTCATTTGATTCATGTGTGCAACACTTCGACTGTAGTTATTTTTTTTTATGTTGTATGTTAAATTTTGAAATTGGTTTTTCAAAACAAACATTCTTAAAATTTCGGGCAATGCCGGGTACTTTAGCTAGAATGTATACATATATATATATACACACACACATATATATATATATGTGATAATAAAATTTTTCGGCCTTTTATCTTAGTAAAACTACTCCAAATTCTTAATATTTATCCCTTTTTTACCCTCTTAAATATCTTTTATCTTTTTTCCAAGCTTTAAATGCGTATTCTTTTATTATTCTATAATTTTAATCCATTCGTCTAATCTTATAAAACCCATTAAATTACATTTTCATTTTATTCTAACACTAAATTCTTTTTGTTTCGAATGTTTTTAATAGCATTTGTTCGCTGATATTCTATTTTCCATAATTCCATGCACAGCCTCCCGCCAATATTTGTTTGCGTAATGATTCTGACGCCGAGGCTAAAGAGTTCACATTGTCGTCACGCGTGCTTTCCCCCTTCATCCCGGAACTAAGTCCTATCGTATTCTGCATCTCATCGCGTCCTTCCGGCTACTTTTACGGAATTTGTTCATTCGCTAGTAATGTATCCGTCCGCGCTCTGTTTTTTGAGTATTTATACTGTTACATAGACGAGGAGCGAGAGATTTTTACGTTTTTAGGTTGTATAATATCCACGTCACTTGGGGGTGAATGACTTCTAATGTGCAGATTATAATATCTTTTAACATCATAAGTTTTTTATGAAGTGGAACAGCGGTTATTCGAGATCTGATTGATCTTCTACTGGAAATTTTACGATATGGTCAGCCAAATAAACCACGTTAATTCTTGATGCCCCTATTATTCATTGAAGGAAAAATTCTCCCAATGTTTTCTTCAGTCTGTCTGCTATTCTCCACCACGACTGCGCTCCATTTGTCTCATAATGACGGAGGGTTGGCAAGTATTTATCATTGATTACTGTTCTACATTTTCGTCGATATGTCATATATATATATATATATATATATATATATATATATATTGTCATGACTAGTTAGAAGATAGATAATTGAAAGATATAAAAAATACAATTATTTTAAATTAAGGACAGTTGGAAGGTAACTTCGTGAAAAAAGTCGTTATATATATGTGTGTGTGTGTGTTTTACCTGTGTTGTTTAAATTTGACCGTTTTGGAGGTTTAATAGCTAAATGTCATAAATATTATTGATAAAAGTCATTGTGTCTAAACGATACGCGATTCCCTAGAGTTTTGCCGAATTTAGAGTATATTTGGCATTTTATTATATAAATATAGAGGAATATGCGTAAATATCGGCACCCTCTGTTGTTTTTGACGTAAAATGAATTTCATTAAAAAAATTAGAATTTTGGCCTTCATCGACAACTATAACAAGTTTACTAAATCAAAGGATGCAAAACAATTATTAATATCAATTGTTTCAATTCAAAAACGAAGATTTACAAAAAGCTTTGAAAAAAGCACCAGAAAAATTGGGGTGAAAATATGGGCCTCTCCAAAAAAGGTCACAAAAACTAGTTTAAAATGTTTTAAAACAGGATTTTTATCTTGTGGTACAAAATGGTAGAGAATTTATTTTTTAGTGAAAAAAATTATTTTCAGAAATCGAAAACCTAACTGACTCTTTCATCCTGGAGCAATCAAAGTGTGTCTACATTTGGCAAATAGCACATTTAACCCACACTTCTCTGCGAGTGTCGTCACAGAACTTTCCATCACAAAAGGTGCAAGTTGCATCACTCGAGACTGGTTTAATCTCATCGTTGATATCCAGGTTCATATCATCACCACTGTCCACAAGGGGAGGGTCAATGATTAGTCTGAGGATCGTTTCGTGGGTCGATTTTTTTGAAGGCCTGTGGTCTTCCAACCCCTGACTTCATACTCCGGGAAAACTTAAGGATGTCTTCTTGGGAGCACTTTGGGTCACAACTTGGTAAACTGATCCTTGCACGGTGATCTAGTGAAGACACTGAACCTGGCCGCTTTGCTTCCACGAGTAGTGGGTCTCTTCTTCATGTTGGAGACAGGAGATATGTTGACCGAAGAAACTGCATTTAATGTTCACGGGGAACATTGCGGTATTTCAGCAGTCTCATCAATTAACATAGGCTAGAGTTTAATGTGCTTGTATATAAAGATAATTCGAAAAAGAGGAGGGCCATATTTACATAAAGAAAGGGTGCCCATATTTACACCAACCCCAACTAAGAAAGAAGGCCACTTTCACATGTAACCTAAAGACATGCATGACTAAAGGCATGCTTCTAAAAGTAGCTTACAATCTTCGCTTTCCCGATATCACTCTGAAATTATTTTAAACTAACTATAAGGACATGAAAAGAAAACGATTTCAGATACCTGTCAAAAGTTTGCAATCCCCAACAAACACCAATTAGCACAATAATTCACGCTGCATTCACACTATTTGAAAAAATGGTTCCAACTGCTGTCTATTATCTTATATCAACAAGTGGCATCATGTAAAATCCTGGCCGCCAGTCTAGGCACCTCCAATGGCCCCTTCGGAGGGGTACCCATATTTACACTTATGTCCTTTTTTACACCATTTCCTCTATATTTTATTAAACAGCAAATTATTGAATACTGTACTTATAGTTCAAAACTAAATTTTTTTGTATAAATTTAATAATTATCTGTAGTATAAAACCACAATATACGATTGCCGCATTTACGGCACTTGAAACCTAAATGGTTCATGATCCTAAATGTGGTAATGCATTTTACACATAACAATTCATCTGAAAAAGTTCATTTAACTCTTAACTGCTGTTGCAGACAATTGCCACATACAATTTTGAGCGGTATGCGAAACCATTCGCATTGTTTGAATTCAATTGCTTATCACAGGCGGCGCAGCAACGTTCTGTTTTACAATTTTACACTACTAATATTCAAAAGCTCCGTAATGTTATCTGAATGTTGTGTATAATGTTTCTGTTCCTAATATAAATAACTCTCATTCCTCTTTCCCATTGAGCTATGGCCATAACTACTCGTACAATTAAAGGATTTCCGCGGAAAACTTCGTTTAAAATTCGCGGAATTCACACATTAATATTTGGGTTTCCGTAACTTCAACTCCGTAAAATTTTGTTCACAATCTAGTGATAATGAAATATATATATAAACATATAATGAAATACACGATTCATATACGAAATTTAACAAGATTTTGCTAATGAAACATGCGAATTAATTAAAGCATGTTTTAAATAACAGTGACATTTCGGTCGGTGCGAATTCGCATTAGAGTGGAGTTTATGGATTAAAAGAGTATTTACAAGATATTTATAATATTGTTAACAAGAATTTTATTACATATAAGTTTATTTATCATAAAATGTCAGATGATAAATATACCAATCTTAAAAATAGATAATATTGTACATTATTTCAAATAATTCTGATTAACCCTTAACCGGAAACATGAAAATCCCGTGCACAAACAAAACACTTAATATTTTACCAAATATTGAACTTAAACATTTAATCTTTAATAGTAATGCATTAACAGGACAATTTGTTTTAATATAACAGCATAAAAATAAGTTTAGAATGTCGGAGAGAGAAAATATTAAGGGCAGATATGTAGACGCAAACATCTCACAGATGTACCTTTCCAGTTAAGGGTTAAGCGCCAAAAAGAAGCCCTGTGCCTGACATTCTGTTGCCCCATCCCTCTTCATTTTTCTTGCACTTAAAACAATGAACATTTTTTGTACCTAAAAATACGTATATGGAAAGAAATACTTATTAAATAAACATAGTTTTATCTTTTTTTTTTATCGTTTTCTAATTTAAAAGTAGAAAATGTCGATTATAATGAGTAAAAAGTGAAAACAGAATTAAGATATCATATTTTAAAAAAGTACTGATTATGGACTTCTAACCCAGGGCATAACTCAATTGTATCATGTTTTAATCAGATATAGAATTTAAGCAACTGAAAGGTATAATGTTGGTAAAATTAACTTACTTAACCGCATTAAAATAAATCTTATTTAAGAGTTTTCAATTTAGAGAAGTTTTTCCAGAATTTCCATCAAATTATTGCAAATTCCGTAATCATGTGTCTATATTATGTTACTGGAATATACACCTTGTTTCTTATACTTTTTTTTATTAAAATTTTTAAATAAGCGTATTTTTCTATTTTGATCATCTTAAAATACATATTTAAGTGTCTGTTTTAAGAAAAACATTAATGAAAGATTATCCTAACTCAACACAGCTGAATTAAACGTAATATTTGCTTTAAACATAATTTTAATACAATGTATGAAAAATATAATTTAAACTTACCTCATTAATCTCCTAATTGTCTCTACGCATTTACAGCTATCGGTATGTCACTATTATTTACCGGCAGAGAACAAAGTCTCCAAAATGCGTAGATTATTTTAAATTCTAATGCGAAAACCGGTCGTCTTTTCTTATGTTTAATTGGTCCGGTAACTGAAACAGACAATGCAGTTCTTGACGTTCATAAGGTTATTTGATCTTCAAAGTTAAAACAGAAAATTTGTCATCCAATTTCGGGAATTTTTGTCGCATGTACGAAACATGGGAGTGCTATAAAATGAACGATGTGTATTTGATTGAAAATTTCTTTTAGAAAAAACTTTTTAAATGCAGATAAATGTTTCGGGTTTTGTTCATTAAGATCGGATTTCTCATTATACAGCATTTATTTATAATTCTTGCATTAGGATTTTAAGTAAAAGAACATTATCACATTTAGGAATAATGACCTTACACCTTCTTTCAAAATTTTTAGTGTATTTGCATATTTTATATTTGCATTTCATTTTTCCACTTCCGAGTGGTTATTAATTTTGTTTCTACGACAAAGTTGAAAATTTATAAGTAATCAGTTCGTTTACATTATACGTAAGCATTACATACATAAACTTTAAAATGCATTTTCTCAAAATGCTGCTTTTTAATTGTATCTTTTTATAGAAACTATTACATCTTACGTGAATATTTTACACATATCACTGATCAATCTGAAGTGAACTTTTGTGACTAACATGTGTACAAAAGTTTTATTAAAATGTCTTTCTTTGGAAAAATGCAAGTTTTTTGCTAATAAAAAGTTCTTTTTTATTCCAGATTAAAAAAAAAGAAATAAACAATATTTGTTTATAAAGATGACTTCACTTTATTTGAAATTATTCATATTACTACATAAAAAATTTCAAGTGTATAACTTTTGTAGTTTCTGAGAAAAGTTATATTAATTTAACATGGGAGGTATAGGACCTTCCAGATATTTAAACATTTTTTAATGACACTTTTGCTATTTCAGACAAATAGTAGATATAAAAACTTTAAAATATTTGTAATCCTAGGAGTTTTATTGTTCTTGATTTTCTAAATTTCGTGGGTTAAATGTCTAGTTTATGTCTAAGACTATGGTAAAAAAAAAAAAAATTCCCCATGCTATCTAGGCAAATTGTTTAGATGTGATCTTTAAAATGTTTTGATGACTTTCATGAGGATAGTGACAAAATATTGTCTCAATTATAAAGCTAATAAGGGTTCCAATATTTCTGCAATTATATGAGTATGTGCATTTAATTGTAAATATTTCCAACATGAAACCATTATATTTGCATTATTGGTATTTCATTGCAAATATGGTTCACGTAAAGTCTATATTGATGTAACATTGGCACTGGTAAATATTTCTACCGTAAAGAGAGTTTTGTAAAATATTCTCACTGCGATGCAAAAATTTACTGTAAACACCATATTAACATAACATTGCGCTATTATATTGAGCATAATTGGGCTATTCTGGATCGCTACTAGGACCACTAATTAATAATTCTATCAATGAAAAAGTTTTACATTCATTTATTATTTTAGATAGTCGTTCAGTTTTAAGACTAAGAAGGTAAAGCAAGGAGGGAGGAAGCTATACAGTATGATTTTATATAAAAAATATATATTCAACATTAACAAATTCATGATTAATTTGTCTATGCTATAACAGTTTTAACTTCATCTTTTATGAAAAGAAACGTGCATGGTTTATAAGTAGTTTCTTGCTTTAACAAAAGCAGTTCTTTTAAAATCAATTCTTTGAATAGAAATTAGTTTTTTTCATCTAGTTGAAACTTTTGAATATATCCAAAAGATTTTGAAGTAAAAACATTTTTTCATCCATTCTTCATTTGGAACTTGTAAAAAAATATCAACACTAAAGTTTTGTAAAAATTCAGAAAGGGTAGTTTCATGAATGGAAAATGTTTCCTTAACTATTCGAATTTTCTTGAATTTAAAGCGGAGTGGGTTTTTTTGCTGGAAATATTTCTGTTAAGTTTTATAAAAAGCAATTTGTATCGCATATAAAGTATTCACCAAGAAATCAAATTTTCATAACAATGCAGGTAGGAATATTTTTTTGCTCTAATTATAAAATGAAGTTTAACCACTTCACACTGTAAGCCCATACATGTCTATCTAAACCCGTATGTCCCCATCGTCCTAAAAATAGGACAGCACACATAAGCGGACGCTATATAAATTATTATGATTATTTTAATTAAAATTAAAGACGATTCGAGATTCATTTAGCGATATATCTGTCTTAAATTAATGTTCGACATTTTGTATTAAATTTTTTAAATGGCGATTTTTGCAGATTTTTTTTAATTATTTACTTTCTTAGCATACCTATAAGTTTTTTAAAGTTTTGAGCTCCACGAAAAACACACATATAAATGTACTGCGGTATTATTCAATAATTCTGTACCAGTAAAAAATTTGTAAAAAAATCATCTAGGAGATAATTTTTTTTTGCATTTTTGATTGTTCTGAAAATAGGAAGATGGAACCGCTGCTACGTAATCCCCATCAGTTAATAATAGATATGTAGTCCTTTATTTCTCTGTTATATTTCAAACATTGCTACTCCACAATTAACGCATGTGCCTAACTGTCTGCCCGCAGGTGCGCATCATGTGCCAGACAGGTGAGTGGAAGAGGGAGTAACTTGTTCTTAAATAAGACCAATGTCAGACGGGCGTCTTTTTGCTGCTTTTTTACTTAAGTATTATCCATTCACAATGCTATAGCATTGTGAGCAGTAAAAAGCCGCAATAAAGACGCCCGTCTGACATTGGTCTAAAAGCTCATGAAGGCAGTTTGTATTTTGAAATACATCGAAGCAAACCTACTTTCTCTCGTTTGTGTTTAATTGAAATTTTGTTTCCTTTTGAAAATTATTTTGATGCCAGTATTTTAAAATGTCACTTACATTTTTTTACTGTGCAGGAAATCTTATATTTTGTGTGAACTTTACAATGATGAAAGTGATTTAGTGGAGATAGACGATGAGTTCATGATTTTACTTCCCTATCTCGGTGAACTGAGTGACATTGAGGATTAATCTACAAAGAAGATGGAAGAAACAATGTGTGATGAAGTACGTCCAAAAGAGATTGTGGGCATGACTGTAATTTTAGTTTGTAATAGCGATGAAGAACATAATGTAAATCCCAAATGTGATAAAATACGAATCAGCAGCACATTAATTTACTTCAATTCAAATTTTTAAAAAATGTACTGCCCTTTATTTGTTAGCGCTTTTGATACAGCATGAATTGCATCATGGCATCATGGAAGCTCAATCAGATATTTAGTGATGATAAACTGAGCCTGCTTAATTTTTGAAGATATATAACAGTTGCCTATTTAGGAATTTCTATTCCAAGGAAATCATCTTGCATAAAATTTGGTTTTTAACATGTCAATGAAGATTTTTTAAAGTTTAAAATTTAACATATTATTGTAAAGAGCACAGAAAACCGACAAAAAGATGCAAGCTAAATACCTGCGCAGAAATCCCTCAAAACAATCTGTAAAAAATGTTGAACTATGCCTAAGATGTTTTTTCACATGCCACCTAAGTAACAAAGAAAAGCAGCGGATTGTACCATTATCCTATTTTTTGGACAACCTGTACCGATCAAACTAATAAAAATTAGGCTTAGAGAAACACATATTTAAGATTTTATAAAATAATATTAATTTTCATAATGCTTGGTACGATATGGGTATTCGTTGAAACAGAACATTCTACCGCAATTGAAATTCCAATCTTAGAATGGTATGCTTCGACGTCCAATATTCGAAATAATGCAAATACAAAAAACTCTTAACCAGAAGTCAAATTTGCGAAGAAATCAATCAGTTATAATTAATAACATTAAATTAATATCCAGTAGAGAAGAGGATAAGTTAAACAAAATTCTTTAGTTAAAGATTTTGTGCAGTGTATAGTCATAAATGTTTGCTGAAAGACAACTAGATACGTGTTCCTGACCATTACTGGTCACTACACGAGGTCCAGAAAGAGCCGCCACGGCGTCCACGAAGGACCCCGCTTTGCCCCTATCCAGCCCTTAATGATACTGACGTCCGAACATCACGAAAGAACCCGACTCAATAAAACTCTAAAGAAGGGACGGAACAGGCTCAACCTGATGCAGGGGCTCCGTCGAATCATCGACTCCTAATCGCGGGACACCTCATAGGGAGTCCCCGTGCTCAGAGACTAGCGAGAGGGACCCCATACCAGCTTGCTTTACCACCAGCCGAAACTGAGGATCCGCTATAAAGGCCGCCTCTGCGATTTCAGCCAGCGGATGAATTATTAGTAGACATATAACACAAAAGGAAAGTTAGTACCACAACCCACGACCAGCCCCAGGAGTGGCTCACCAACCCTGTCAGGAAGGACCAGTCATGAGTCGTGGGGAGGAGAAAAGAACACAACACAAACTTAATATAAACGTAAACATGTCACCAGCCATCGGACCAAGAATAGGGATAGGGGATCTACACACAAGACCCCCGGACGAGGTCAATAACGCCGCGCGGTGATATCTGCAAGGTTCCAAAGCAGCCCCAGACAGAGCCAGGCCAGAATACCGAAACAACGGATAGGGGCGTACCCTCACGGCCCGCTTAATCGGTCCACGACCCAACTCCACCCTAGATCACCCGAGGACTTCAGAAAGAAAACATGTATATAATATATACAGGAGGTCCGAGCCTGTGGAGACCCATGAGCTTCGCGACCCCTGAGGAACTTTCCCATTCACTAGTCAAGGACCAGGCTCAAACCCAAGTTCGAAACCCACTCGGACCCAAAGACTTCGCGTCCCCTGGGGGACTCTCCCTTCTCCCAGTCAAGGCCGGTCCCGAAAGCATGTTAGATGAAAGATAAATAAAAACAGGAAAGTTAAAGTCTCATATGGCATTGGACAGAGTGACCCATCACTACGGTCGACTATCAACTTAAGACCGCCATATGAAACTAGAAAGAAGGCAAAAAGATTTCGGAATCTGATCGGACCGGGCTAGCATGGAGGGGGATGTTTAAAGGCACACCCAGTTGGCTACCAGATTCCGAGGACGAAACACACAACACATTGTTAGTAGATAGACATAAAAAATAGGAAAATTAGAAACCCAACACCCGTTCGGATCCTCCACAAGGGGTCGCTACATTCTCTAGGACCGCTGCCCCAAGGACACGGCCCACCCAGTGGAGGATCAAATTCCAGGTGTTGGGCTAGAAAGAAAGCAAAAAGAATGGCCTGACCGGATCCAGTTATAGCTGCCTGTGTCTCGTTAGTTCACCTGCCACGAGCACGCCCACTTGCTTCGACAATCCCGAGAGAATTTGCACCCTCGACCATAAAGGGTATCTCAGTCCTGATAGACCACTGTCTTTCCATCGTGAGAGAGATCGCAGCTATGTCGAGTCAGTTGGAGACACTTCAATGCACTTCAACGGCACTGCTTCTGAGATACTTCGTCATGGACTCCGCACTAGTAACAACCCTCTCTCCACCATCGCCACGTATCCCTCCACCGAGGCTAACGAAAAAGACAGGCTACCGCGGTCGGTCTGATTCTTCTTTTTTTACAGACCGCTAGAGTCACGTGATGCTCGAATGCACCAATGAAGGTGTGCGAAAAGAGCATCACTTGACTCCAGCGGTCTGTAAAAAAAGAAGAATCGGACCCACCGCGGTAGCCTGTCTTTCTCGTTAGCCTCATCTCTCCACAATGCGCAGTGCAAACCTCCTGTACACTTTCTCAAACAGCTAAGACCGAATTATGCCTCTCCAGTCAAGGTCGAAGCCAGAATTACCATTTCCAAGACTGCGTCTCCGCCCAATGGCATTCAAGCGACAAGCTATCCAGGTTCACATTGCCCCTTCGGACGTAGTCCGAGAGCTGGACGCGGGACTCCATTAACTACTTGAACCACTCAGGGTCCCCGCTTTAGTCTCCTCTCCGAAAATGGAAAAGGACCGCCACGGCGACCTCGGCCGGGCTTCTTGTCATCTTTCTGCGCACAAGGCCGGATTGATTTGGAATCACCCCGGGGGTTCACGAACCCATGTTTGCTGAAATGAAAAAGAAAGTACAGAACTTTAATTCTCTGTAACACGTTAATTCTAATTAATAAATGCCATACTACAAAATAAGCATTATAGATTATAATTATTTTTGATGTACCGCATGTTTATTCGAGAAAAGAGAACTATCGATATACGTTTTAGCGAAAATTTGAAATGACGTATTAAAATAAATGAAATGTCTATGACAATTGCATGTGCAGCTTAAAAAATGCGCCAGTTTTATTTTTAAAAATATTTCTGGATGGAGACGAAATACCACATTAATAATTTTGTCAACATCCAGAAAGATCCCTTTCTGAAAATTTCTATTTGTGTAAGTAAATATGTGAAAAGAAATGGTGCATACTAGGTATTTAAATTTATCAAAAATGCGATGTTTTGTGTATATTGTGTAATTTGTATAATATCTAGGGAATTTTAATAAAATAAAATCTGCCTGAAACGTTTTCTGCTACTTCCTGTACAATTTTTCCCCACATGTGTTCTTAAAACTAAATATGCGCAATGCGCATATTAGACAATCATGTGGTGTACAGGGGAAAATACAATAGCATTATTTCTATGTCTTTTTTGATACCATCTATGATTTTCTCATGAAATGTATTACAAAATTTCTTGAGATATACAACACATTTCGTATAATCTGATTAACACACTTATATAATTTTAGAAATAGATTTTTTTGGCATTCTTTTAAGTGCGATTTTACTTTTCGTAAGTATTTCGTATAAATATAAGACAGTGACTTTCACATTCACTCGACTTTAAGCAAGTTGCACGTGTTTACGTCATCAAGTGATTTTTATTTCTACGTTTTATTTGTATATTTATTAATGTTATGCTAATTTATTTGATCTTTCGTTATTCAAAATAAAAATTATGTCAATGTGTATAATTTGGCGAGTGGTTTGGCGATTTATATAATTTGGCGAAATTGGTCGACGGAAAACTAAGTAGTACCGTATTTTTTAATAATTTTCTATTATTTTCTAAAGGAAATATCAAAAAAATAATTAATAACTATAGAACAAAATAATTTATATAATTTACAAAAAGAAATAAAAGTTTATAAACATTTATTATTAAATAAACAACCAATAGACGGATTACCATGTCAGTCACAATAATGCCATTTTGGCGGCAATTAGGTACCCCGGTGCGTAGATAACATCTGTGCCTAATTTTTTTCTTTTCGTTTTGTTTTAAAAAAAGAAAAAAAAGAAGTAAAAGCCATCAATTTTAAATGAAAGTTGTGTATTTTAAATAAAATGAATGAAAGGATTATATTTTAAATGAATTTAATGAAATATTAAAAAAAATGCGGAAGGAAAAATGTTTGGCGAATTATCACCTGCGTCTTGCTAACATAAAAATGTCGTCAGAATTAATTTCTCTATCAGAATCTTTCGATTTGGCGAAAGATTGTTCAAGTAAATTGAATTATGAATAAAAGTAGCATGATACATTTCTTAGCATACATTTAAGGGAGGTCAAACTGGTCGCCAAAATAGTTTAAAATAATAACATTTTCTGAAATATGAAAAAATGTATCTGTTATGATTAAAATTTGAGTTGCCATCATTAGAAAAATGTATTTAAAATTAGAAAAAAATTAATATTTCGAAAACTAATTCGAATTTAGAAATTCTTACCAGTTTTGAGATTTGCGGATCAATACTGATTTTTGGTGTTAATTTCATCGCAAGATATTCCATATTTTGGGAGAAATCGCCGTGAAACATAATCAGTTGTTTAATCAGTCTTTCCAAGAATTGTTACATAAATTCGTTTCATTAGGATTTTATATATATAGGGTAGATATCTATAAATGATACTATTTCAGTCGACAGATACATTTTTCTTGTCTAGAATGATGTGTCGGAAAAAATGTATAAGGTGTTCGTTTTTCTCTTTACAGTTATTTTAATTAATTTTGTATACCGTAACGCCATTTTGACACCTCTAAATTCAAAGATTTACAAAAAATTTTTTAAAGAAATTCGAAGCGTTATAAAACTATATATGCATTAATATCTGATCCATATATTTAATCAGAAAAGCGTATTCCTTAGGTTTAAATATTAAAAAATTTCAGCTTGACAGCTCTTGCGCCGGAATGCTTTAAAAAAAGAAGGCCAAACGGCGGACACGTGGACTCTTCGTAAACGGGACCTAAGAACAACTTAACAGATTCAATAAGTTTCTTAGTCTAAAAGCTAGTGAAATACGTGGCAGGTTTTAAAAATTTGTATTTTTTTAAAACAATTTCTGTTCAAAGTATAATGGAAAATTTCAGTCACAAATTTCGTTACTGAAATTTACACAGAACAGCGAGATATTTATCATTTCAAAATTAAGAATTAATCCTACACATGTTTTAGAATAATATGTGACAAATATTTAAAAAATAAATAGAAGTTGAATGAACAGAAGGTAGACCCATATCTGTCCATCGATTTTGAAAAGGATTTTCGAAAAACAAAAAAAACATAAACATAAAACGCACTTAGAATTTACTTTATTGTTTATTCGATGGCGCGCTTGTACTTATATAGCTCTAAAATTGCCCCTTCATTTTCAAATAAAAATTATTATTGCGTATAGAAAGCTTTGTATAAGTGAAAAAAAAAAAAAAAAAAAAAAAAAAAAAAAAAAAAAACAACTTCGGAATTTGAACTGGTCAAATTGATTTTAACCCTTAATTTACGAAAATGAACAAACAACGTCATTCTCTGTCATTGTTGAACGTGATTGTCTCATTGCTTTAATAATGAGGTAAATGATTCTTTTAAAAGACTTATTGTATCAATTTTTCATGAATTTTCTTTAAATAATTGAAATATTTGAAAATTCTACATTTATCTGATAATATAATTTGAACATCTTCTAATCGTATAAATGAAGAGCGTTAAAATTTGAATTTCCAAAATATTCTAGATATTGTAATTATTAGACACAAAATTTTATCCGAAATGACTATAAATTTTTCTTCTTAATAAATTATTCCTATCCTGTAACAAAAGGCTCCGTCTGAGGATAAATTGAATAAGCGCAGCTTAACTTAATAACATAGATGAGGAGCATATATTTTGTTAATGAGTGCATATCAACTATTTTAAGCAGATTTTATGAAATATCGTGGTAAATCTAGTTTTCCGTATTAATAATAGAATTTTCTGGGATATTTGAAAGGGTATATTTTAATTAAGGAAATAAATGAAAGAACTAGAAAATTATTCTTGAATAACATAGAGTATGTCGAAATATCGCTTCGTTAATTTAGCGTATGTGAGAAATATGCAAATATTCATACGAAGATAAAGTGTAAAGTTGCTATAAAAATAATAATAATGAAAAAAAAAATGGCTTGGAAATAATTGGAATTGAAAACAAGACGGTAAATTTCAAGTATTTCAAGTAAATTTCTAGGAATGCACTTTTCTAAGAAATGAGGTTACAATGGTATAAACCGAAATTTTGAGAAAATTACTTAAGGGGTCTCAGGACTCTTAAAGCTTTAAAATTTTCGAAATTTTAATTTTTTTAGGTATTAAACTCCTATCTTTTCTGAACATTTTGATATAATTGTTTCCTTGAAATTCCTATTGGAACAGAAGTTATAGCTTTATAATTTATACACGTTCCGTAGCTGAAGCGGCGTGTCCAAAACTTTGAAATCATTTTTCTCCAAATGACGTTTTTGGGCGTAACGCGCACGATATCTCAAAAACTTCTGAATATTTTTTCATGAAAATTTCAAAACATATGTTTCATGTTAGTATGTATAAACTGAACCTAAAATTTCTGTTTTATCTTTCAAAAAAGTATTTTTTTAGGTGATTATACTGTTGAAATTTTCTAAATTTTGCATTAGCTAAATACAACGTTGTATTAAAAATATAAAAATGCTTTAAATATAAATTTATTTAGGTTCAGGGTAATTATTACAATCTGAAGTATACGTAAGCACCAAAATTTTTATTCTAGTTGAAATATTCTTTTTGTAATCGTGCGCGAAAGCTGTTATGCCGATTTTCTGCTCGTCAAATGTCTGATAGTTTGGAGCACCCCTGTAAATGCTAATACTACATCTTGAAAATTTTTCAATACATGGAATGAAAGACCATACTTGTATCTTTTATCTCAATTAAAATTGTGTCTTAAAATCAAATACATTTTAAGATATTAAATGTTGAAAATGGTCATTTTTTTTTCCAATTTTACGATTCCTGAGACCCCTTAAGTATTTGGTGAAGCGTGAAAAGATTTTCTTGTTTAAAATTGAATTAACACATTAAGCGCCACGTCAGTCACCGGTGACCGACACTGAACTTTCCGTTTAAAACGCCTCATGCACCGATGACTGATGGTCTAAAATACGATTGAAAACTAAAAATATATACATTGTTTTAAGTAATTACTTAAAATTTATTTAAAATTTACTTACCTTTTATTTATTATAGGATTATACTTTCTTAAAAAAAAAAAAAAAAAAAAAAAAAAAAATACTTAAAACGTTGTAAATTTTTCAGATTCAGTGTCAGTCACCGTGGCACTCAACGTGTTAAGTGATTATGGTCGGTCAGATTTCTTGCAGGTTAATACCCAATAAATTTAGCAACATCGGGCAACCCATGAGAAAGGAAATGAATTAGATCATGGTAAAGAACATTGCACTCGACTACATCAGGAATCATTCGTAAATGTTACACCATTTAACCTTTTGTAACTCAACAACCCCGATTTGAAAAATTCTTACACAGATATTAAAATGCATCATTTTAAGCATGGAAAAAATAATAAAAAAAATTCAGAACAGAAAAATATTTTTTTTTTTTGGAAAAATAGGTTTGTTGCATATCTGCAACATCTTGTCAAATGGCACAAAAACTGAAAATATTTAAAATTTTAATTTGCACGAAAATTTTTCAAACAATTGTTAGTTTTGTTGTAGTAAAGTCCCATACCTCATTTCTCAGAAATAGTTTCATTAAAGTTTTTACAGTCGGGGTATTTACAACGTATTCTTTTTTCTGCTCAATATGGCCAGTGCCCAATTTCATCTAGGCGCACTTGTTTTGATGGAATATGTTCAGTAGGTGCTCTATGCTTTTACTGTTGAATTCCATTTTCTACGAGACCTTTCCTTTTTTGCTAGATTTGGACTTGAAGTTAATTTTACAGGGGGGGGGGGTTCCCTAACTTACCCTATAGAAATTAAATAATATAAAAACAGACTAATGTTTCCCCTTTTCAATAATTATGCTCTTCTGAAAGAAATGCAACTTAAATAACCATTAGAAGATATTTTTGATACTCTTTCGATATTTAAAAAAAAAATCCATTACAAGGGAAGATATGGCACGTTGTTGCAGATCTGCAAAAAAACAAATGTTTACGTTTATCTTATACCTATTATAAATTTCCTAGCTCGAAAATGGTCTTTAAATAAAGAATTTAAACTCATCTTTGAAAACCATATACTTGTAGATGTCTGGAGATTTTTTTAATTCCTGTATTTCAAACCTTAATTCAGCAAAAATCACGTGTAGCTGATCAAGCGATAAATCAAATTTTGAAGCGAAAAAAAAAAATCAGTATCAAAATTTGTTGCGGATTTAATGAAATAATTATGTTAATAGTAGTGTAATAGAACAATAACAATCAACAAAATCGTCTTTTGAAATTTACTGTTGAAATAACAATGACGTTTTGGGTTTGTTGCAGATCTGCAACACGGCGAGACAAAGGGTTAATTTTGCTTTCATTGACCATGATAAGCGAATATTTGGATCACCAGTAATCTGAAAGAGCACACATTTGTATTTCAGGTAAGGAGATTTAATGCAATATCGTGGAAAATTCAGTTTTTTGCTTTAAAAATACAACTTTCTGAGATAATTTGAAAGATAGATTTTAAATAACAGAATTAGAAAATTATCGTATGTGAGAAATATGCAGATATTCATCAGAAGATAAAGTTTAAACTTGCTTTAAAAATATTTAAAAATGAAAAAGTGATGACTTGGCATTAATTGTGCTGGAAGACAAAAACAATACGATAAATTTCAAATATTTCATGTAAATTTTTCGGAATGCTCTTTTCAAAGAAACGAGGTTGCAATGGTATAAACCGAAAGCTGGAGAAAATTACATAAGTATTTGGTGAAGATGAACGGATTTTCTTGTTTAAAAACTGAAGTAAGTGATTATGGAATGTCACATTTCTTGCAGTTTAATGGTACATTTAGCAGCATCAGGCAACCCACCGGAAAACGAAATGAGTTTGATCCCAATTAAGTACATTACTTTCGACTACATTAGAAGTGAATAGTAAATGTTATACCATTCATTTTGCTTTGAAGCGGAGTGAACGATAATGATAAGTGAATATTTAAAATACCAGCCATGTACAAGATAACTCATCTCATTTTCAGCTAAGGAGATTTTATGAAATATCTTAAAATCTAGTTAATTAAAAATTAAAAATTTATTTTGCCTTGTTAATAATAGAATTTTCTGGGATAATTGAAAATATACCTTTTCAATAACAAAAGAAATAACTGACTTAGAAAATTCTTTTCGAAGAATATGAATTATATTATCCGAATGTCGATGCGTTAATTTAGTGTATGCGAGAATTTTCCAGAAATTTATTAAAAGATAAAGTTCATAGTGACAAAAATAAATAAATAAAATAAAATATGCCTATGCAATGTGTACTCCCGGAGACACAACAATATAAGAAAATTGAAAAATATCCTGTAAATTTCCTAAGAATGTGATTTTCTAAGAAATGATAATCTAAAGTTATAAATCAAGAGCTGGAGAAGAAAGTAATTTGAGTATGAAATAAGGAAGAAAAAATAAAAGATACGTTTTTACTTTCTTCTATCTTTACAAGAAGAAAGTATTGGATTCGTGAAAATTTTCGACATCCGGTTTTTGACGGATTTATACGTTTTAGAATGTCCTGAACACGATTTGATGGTTTTTAGGAAATGTCTGTCTGTCACTCTGTCACTCTGTGAGTCTGTATGTGACAAAAATTTTGTGGGCGCTCTATCTCAAGAACTAATGCACGCAATTTCACAAAACTTCATATTCAGTTATACCTTGATATAAACTGGATCGGATTAGTTTTTGGTAAAAATCGCCCAACAGGTGGCGCTGCTATGCAGAATTTTTCACGATTTCTTCAATAGCTATATATCAAGAACTACTGCACGTATTTTCATAAAACTGCAGATTCAGTTAGTCCAAGATATAGGTTGGTGCTGATTACTGTTTTGTGAAAATCGCCCAACAGGTGGCGCTGCTATGCTACATTATTCATGGTTATCGTAATAGCTCTAACTCAAGAAAAAAGTGCACGAATTTTCATCAAACTTCAGATTCAGTTAGTCCCTGATATAAATTAGTGCTGTTTAATTTTTGGTGTAAATCGCCCAACAGGTGGCGATACTGTTCTGCATTTTTGACGATTTCCGCAAGAGCTGTATCTCAAGAACTAATGCAAGTATTTTCATCAAATTTCAGATTTAGTTAGTCCTTGACATGAACTGAAGTTTTCTGCATTTTGGTGCAAATCGCTCAACAAGTGGCGCTGCTATGCTGCATTTTTTGCGATTTCCGCAATAGCTTTATCTCAAGAACTAATGCTTGGATTTTAGACAAACTTCAGATTCAATTAGTGATGTTTATGTTTTGGTGTAAATTGCTCAACAGGTGGCGCTGCTATGCTACATTTTTCAGAATTTCCGCTGTAGCTCTATCTCAAGAACTAATGCACGAATTTTCATCAAACTTCAAATTCAGATATACTTTGATACGAATTGGTACTAAATCGATGTTATTTCTTGTACTATTCATATGATTTAATTGACATATTTATATAGAACTAAGTTTTGTGATGGCCACAACATACTACTAGTTTCTTTTTTAACTAAGATAAGTGTTGATTGTCTGGCATATTGATAGCAGTTCAAGAGTACATTTAGAAACATAGGAAAGTCCGAAGCAAATCGAAATAAATGGAATAACGAATAAAGATATTATTCCGAAACGTAAAAAAGAGAAATATTTATTATTCTACAAAAATATAAAATTATCTCTTCCGAGATATTCATGGTTACGAGAATATTTCCTTTGTCATAAGGAATCTCAGAATACAAAAAGGTAAATTTCCGAGATTTAAAGCAGAATTTATAAAAGGAAAGTTCATTTTGCAACGCTTACTTTTCACAAATATTTCCGAGTACATTTTCTAGTGCTTAATCACATTTCTACATCTGTATTTCGGACGCTGTCAATTCTGAAGTAAGCATTTATAGGTAACTGAATTTATACATGTAAGTGTCATAAGAAATTATTAATGTTAATGCTAATGGTGTATATGTTTAATTCAGCATCTTTGTCTGATGATATGTGCGTTGATCCCACAACTAATTTAATTCATGATCAGAGAAATGATAAAAAAATATTAGACAATATTAAGAATATTGTCCATATTTCATAATTTCATAAATGAAGGCCTCACAACCATAGTAGACCAAGTCCATTTTGAAAAAATAAGATAGTCCATTTAGAAGGTGCGTAAAATCTGTTTCATCTACTTTCATAGTGAACCAAGCCTGTTTTAACATACTTTCTCATGTATGGCATCTGTTTACAGATTTTTGGTTCACTATGGTATGAATAAAACATATTTTATGCACTTTCTAAATGGGCTATCTCATTTTTAAAAAATGGTTTTGGTCTACTATGATTCTGAGCACTCTTAAATAATAGCTTAACAGAACTTCTCGGCGTCGACAGGATATTTTTGGCAGTTTAAAATACGAAAAAAGTCAGTTCTTAGCTGGTGTAAGTGATTATATTGGTCTCGGTATAAGTATACATGATTCCGAAAAAAAAAACAAAAAAAAACGCATTGCATCAAGAGTTCTAAACCAATTAACGAATACACCAGTTCTCTTTAGTGTAAATTGGTGTGCTTCAAATCTGCTTTAGGCGCGAAAATGTTCGAAAACGTCCTTATCAGTATTGAAAAACAGGACTCAGCTTAAATAGATTATTCTAAAATTGAACGAATTTTCAGACAGGATAGAAAAGTTAAAGGGCATAAAAATTGGAATTTGAGAAAGGAAAATGAAAGAATGAAAATTATTTTAACCCTTTATGTACTGAATTATGAATTCATGAAAATTTTATGTCCTAAAGCATTTTTTGTAAATTGTTTATACTACATTAGAAGATTTACATAATCGTTTAATAAATTTTAGAGGGATTTTAGAAAGATTGAAGGATTTAAAAGGATTAATTAAATCTGAATTTATAGGGATTTTGTGCAATATTTATAACCCCATTCAGATGTTTTATTTTAAATATTTGTCTTAGTATTTTAACAATTAGGAAATGTACAAATATAATGTTCTTACAATAGAAATATAGAAATATTTTCGATATGAATAATTCCACTCCCCCCCCCCCTCCAACGCCCAGAAACCTGAAAAGTTGCAAAGGCAAAAGAAATCAGTCTTTTAAAAATATTTTTGTTTTGTGTAACCCATAATGCTTTTGGAACAAGATAAAGTAATGTATCTATAATTCATCCTAAACTGCATTACAACTAATCGTTGTACTAAATGAATTTTATAATAAGCTTTTTTAATGGTACGTGTAAGTAACGTCAGTAGACAAAGGGTTAAAGTGAAAAATAGTAAACAAAATTAGAATATACGTATAAAAATGTCAATTTCAAAATTAGTCTTATCCAGAAAATCAAATTTTGGAAATTCCCTAAAACTTGTAAGTATATCCACTGATTTTACGATGCCAGAAATAAAGGATAAAACTAGTTTTTGGCAGATTTTAATTATATTTTTGGTGTTGGTTTATTAATAGAATAGATTGATAGAGAAAACACGATTTTACGATTTTGTTTTTCATAAGGCGAGTTTTGAAATTACGTCTCTCTCTCTCTCTCTATATATATATATATATATATACATTAGGATTTCGTAATATTGCCCTTGAAAACGAGTTATGAATCATAAGTTCCATTTTTATTCATGCTAGTTCTCAATTTTTGCATTCATTTTGTGGTTTTTCTTATTGAGTTTATGTATTTTCAATTTTGAGGTCCTACGTTTCGTTGAATGGATTTATTGGTATGTCAATGATTCATATTTTTCTAGTCTTTATTCACTGGTTAAAATATTTTAGTTGCAAAATAGCTTGACAAAATATTTGAAATATTTATTAATTCCTGCATATTTATCTTTATTTATTTATTCTTTTTATGCAACCACCTTCCTGTTAATATTGACCTTTTGACAATTTTAAATGTTAAAATTTGTAATACTTCATTTATAAGTGATTGGGTCTCGTTTTTTTAAAAAATTCATTAGTGATTAGTTAACTTAATAATTGTTGATCCAAATTTAATAGCTATAAAGTTTCGTTTTTTTTTTTTGGGGGGGGGGGGGGGTCACCGTACATGTAGTTGGGGGGATATTGTTTTTAAAGAATTTTACACTGAGAATGTGAGTTCTAGTACTCACGTAACGTATACGTCTGATCAAATCAACTTATTTTATTGTGTGTTTAACGTTGTTTTCAAATAATCTATAATGTTTGTATCATGTCTTGATACTCTATTTATAAGTTTTATTTGATATTAATGATGAATTGTAATATTCTATAATGGTTATATATACCGGGTGTCCTAAAAAAGATTAAAATTCCATAACTTGCAAATAGTGACAGATATTTTAAAAAATCATGCAGGAGCGTTATGTATGATGTGAGAGGTTTTTATTAATCCCGTCTTTTGGCATGGGAGAAGAGAAACGCCGAAATATCGAGCTTGAATTTGGCGTCTATTGCTTGCAGCGCCATCTATTGCTTGTAATTTAACTAAATTCGAGAATCACGGTAAAAAAAAAAAAAAAAAAAAAAAAAAAAAAAAAAAAAAAAAAAAAAAAACTCCTGACATCATACATAATCATCCTGCAAGAACTTTTTAAATATCTGTCAACGTTTGTGAGTTATTGAATTTTAAAATCAGTCAGTCCTTTTTAGGACACCCGGTATATACGTGTGTGTGCGTCCGTGTATCCGTGTGTACGTTTTGTAATGCAGCAACTGACAAAAACATTTCCAATTAAATAGCGTTAAAAATCATCGCAATATCTAGGACTTTTTTATAGCACACTTCACGTTTCGATAAAACTGTTTTTATTCACGCCGTTTAATGAGAAGATTAAATCAGAATACTTTGTGGATCGTTAAGAGTACTTAACCATTGCTCTAAGATTCTTTTTTGGATTACATTTTGTTCCCTTAAACTTTTTGCACGCCGTTTAATTCAGGATTTTAAAAAATACATTATGTTTGATCGAAAAAAAAAAATACTAAATATTTTCTCAGCAAAATATAAGATCGAGAAAAAATGTAACGTGCTTTAAACATTAATTAATATACTTCATTGTTAAGTGATTATATTTTTTGTGCAAATATTTAGCTTTTGTTTTATAAATATTTATAGTGAGGATATTTTTTACAATTCAATAAGATACTTGTAATGAAATACAAATATTCAATGAGGAAAAAAAAAATATCAAAACCACATTCCTTACTACTTTTAAAATCTGTTACTGTTATTTTTTTAAATTATTACTACTTAATTACTTTTTTTAATTATTACTTTTTAATTATTGAAATATTACTTAATAATATTAACAGATTTACCTTCAGAAATCCTATTCAATTTTACTGATTTCAAGGAAATATTGTTTAAAAATTCTGATTTTGGGATTATTAAATTTAAAGCGGTTGTAATTTTTTTTTGTATTAATTACGACTTTTCGACACTTTTATATTTACACGATGCTCATTGTTTACTAAAAAATATTTAAAATATTTATGAATTCTCTAACAGAATTCAATAAATTCAATAAAATTTTATTGAACTATATTTCTTTTCTTTAATATTAAGCAATCCAACGTATATAACGTTTGTGTTATAATTTTGGAAACACATGTAAATTTTGTTCAATTTAAAATCATAGCACAGTTTAACGTAACAAATATTTGATTAATTAATCAACAAAACAACAACAAAATTATTCATTGCAAGTATAATAAAATTTTGAAAATATGGATTTATTCCTATACATAGGCATAATATAATATGTTTATTATATATTTGTCTGTTTAACAAACTAGTTGGATGTGCCAATCCCAAAACTTTCTTCTATCTTATACATCTTAATATTTCAAAACCTAGTTACACATGTTAATACTTCAATATTATTAGTTCAATACTATACCAACTTTGATTTTCATCTTAAATTTCTGCTCAAGTCAATTAAACGGACTAAAAACAAGTTAATCTATATCATGATATTTGTTAAAATTATTAATTTTTCCTTATTCTGTAGTTATCAGCTGTTTGCGAATAGCCGGCATAGCAGGAAGCGAGTTCCCGCCGCTGCATGAGCCGCCGATGCACAATAGAACTACGAAAAATCAAGAAAAGTATACAAAAATCGCTAGCACGGAGCCCCTTTACCGCGCAATATTTCCAAATTCAAGGAGAACCTGTTGGCCAAAGCCAAAAACAAGCACAAACATTTTGGTTCAATTGTATGCATAATTTTATACACTTTTCGATGGTACAATAATGAAAATGGTACAGACATCGCAATTATAGTACCCACTTCCGGCAGAATTTTTCCAAATTCAGGGAGGACCTTCGTGACATGACCAAAAATAAACACATAAAATTTGGTTCAATTCTATGCATAACTTCATACACTTTTCGGCGGTACAATATTCAAAATGGCACAAAAATTGTACAAAAATCGCTATTACAGCGCCCTCTACGAGCGATTTTTTTACAAATTAAGGGAGGACCTCTTTGCCATAGCCAAGAACTTAAAACTTTTTTTTGGTTCAATTCTATGCAAAACTTCATACACTTTTCGATGGTGCAATATTCAAAATCGCACAAAAATCACTATTACAGCGCCCCCTAACGGCGAATTTTTTGCAAATTCATGGAGGACCTGCTTGCCATATCCAAAAACTTAGAATAAAAATTTGGTTTAATTCTATGCATAACTTCATACACTTTTGGACGGTGCAATATTCAAAATCGCACAAAAATCGCTATTACAGCGCCCCCTACCGGCGAATTTTTTCCAAATTCAGGGAGGACCTGCTTGCCATAGCCAAAAACTTAAAATAAAAATTTGGTTCAATTCTATGCATAACTTCATACACTTTTCGATGGTACAATATTCAAAATCGCACAAAAAACGCATTTACAGCGCCCCCTACCGGCGAATGTTTTCCAAATTCAGGGAGGACCTGCTTGCCATAACCAAAAACTTATAATAAAATTTTGGTTTAATTCTATCCATAACTTCATACACTTTTTGATAGTACAATGGCGACAGACAGACGGACAGACGGACAGACGGACGGACGGACAGACGGACGGACGGACAGACGGACACACAGACAGACAGACATTTTCTATAAACATGTTTTTTGGAATCTCTGACCCCTAAAACATGCAAATCCGTCGAAAACCGGAAGTCGAAAAAAATTTCGATTACAATACTTTCTTCTATTGAAGATAGAAGAAAGTAAAAATGTATTGTTTATTTTCAGAACATTTTTAAACACACATTAAAATCATTTCAGATAACGTGTCAAAAACAAATCTATTAAAGAATATCAGAACTCAAATATAACATTGTGCAGCACGCAAGATCAAACTTTCATTTTGCGTCAAACTATCTTGTTGCTTTTTAAAACTAGCATAGAACAGTTAATAACATTTTATGATAATATTCAATAAATTAATATCAATTGTTCATGATATTTTTATTAATTGTCTGAGCGAAGCGAAGGCTAATACTCAGCGAAATATTACTGTCCGGACACTTTACTACTACGATGGATATTAACGCCATGTCCTACTAAAAAAAAGCCTAATAAAAACCTTTCGTCAAGCATAACACAAAAAATATTTGTCGGATTTCGTTTCTGATTGCACCAGAAGGTACCTATGAGGGTCGCCTACTGAATGCACCTACTATGAAAAATAAGTTCCAAACCGTTTAAAAATTATACAGAAAAAACTCTTTAAAAAGCACAATTTATCTGCATACGTCACAGAAATTTGGTGTGCGTCACTTTCACCGGTTGATGTTTTCGTAGACAACTGGTTTGAACACGTGGAGCAAATAAAAAAAAAATACGCACGCAGTAATATTGAATAGATCAGTTTCAACCACGTGATCACAAACCTTGCAACAACCCGTGGCAACCAGTTTTGGTGGGCAAACAAATAATAATACAGTATTCCGTACCACGGTGACCGTTTTTAGCCTGTTGTATAAAATCTGGCATGTTGTATGACATACAATTGTGGTTGATTAAAACAAAAGACATGAGTGTTTATTGATCCGGAGGTTAACTTTCTCTGGATGTCTGTCTGTCTATCATACAGCATGCAATTTTCTTGTAAAGGATGATATTATTATGCAGTAAAACCTCCATAACGGACACACCCGATTAGTGGACACCTCTAATTAGCGGGCATTTTTTCGATTACCAACCCTTAAATAACTGTACATTTTTTACTCTCAGTAGCGAACACCTCCAAATAGAGGGCAAATTCTGCCCTCCCGAGGTGTTCGCTATTCAGAAGTTTTACTGGTAAAACCTCCATAGCGGACACACCCGATTAGCGGATACCTCTATTTAGCAGACATATTTTCGATTACCAACTCTTAAATAACTGTACATGTTTTACTCTCAGAAGCGGTCACCTCCAAATAGAGGGCAAATTCTGCCCTCCCGAGGTGTTCGCTATTCAGAAGTTTTACTGGTAAAACCTCCATAGCGGACACACCCGATTAGCGGATACCTCTATTTAGCAGACATATTTTCTATTACCAACTCTTAAATAACTGTACATGTTTTACTCTCAGAAGCGGTCACCTCTAAATAGAGGACAAATTCTGCATTCTCGGGGTGTCCGCTATTCAGAGGTTTTACTGTATATAATATTGATAATTATTTTACAGGGCCGCACAAAAGAATAAGAATATATGAAACTAATATAAACTAAATTCGGGATTGGTAGATCGCTGATGGTAATGTAATTTTAGGATGTTGTTACAGTCATCCGCAGCATGTTTTTAGAGTTTCGTCCATCTAACGAAACCCTACCTGTCTCACTCCTTTGTCTGTCTGTTTGTCCGTCTGTCACAGAGCCCATTCTCAGAAACTATATATGTCGGAGACTTGAAAATTTGCTTACTTATAGCTGAACACCACACATCAAACGGCAAATAATCAAATTTTGAAAAAGTCTAATATTTAACCCTCTGGGCTCTAACTTGTGTGTTTTAAGCAATTTTTCTAACTCAGCCCCTAATTTAATTAAGTTGGAGACATAAAATTTTGCATACTTATAGCTGAACATCTCACATCAAACGACAAGTAATAAAATTTTGAAAAAGGCTTAATATTTAACCCTTTGGGCTCTAACTTGTGTATTTAAAGCAATTTTTCTAACTCAGCCCCTAATTAAGTTGGAGACATGAAAGTTTGCATACTTATAGCTGAACACTTGCGATAACACGATAAATCATAAAATTTTGAAAAAGTCATATTTAACCCTCCGGTCTCTAACTTCTGTATTTTAAGCAATTTTTCTAACTCAGCCCCTAATTACGTTGCAGACATGACATTTTGCATACTTATAGCTGAACACCTCATATCAAACGACAAATAATAAAATTTTTAAAAAGTCTAATATTTAACCCTCTGGGCTCTAACTTATGTATTTTAAACAATTTTTCTAACTCAGCCACTAATTAAGTTGGAGACATGAAATTTCGCATACTTATAGCTGAACACCTCACATCAAACAGCAAATAATAAAATTTTGAAAAAGTCTAATATTTAACCCTCTGGACTCTAACTTGTGTATTTAAAGCAATTTTTCTAACTCAGCCCCTAATTATGTTGAAACACAAAAATTTGCATACTTATAGCTGAACACCTCATATCAAGCGACAAATAATAAAATTTTGAAAAAATCTAATATTTTGTCTCGCGCAAATTTTAAATTTAAACTGTTTTGCAATACTATTTTTTGTTCATTTTGCATAATAAGTGTAATGTGACGTAATTTGTTCTATTTCAGATTTCTAACGCATGTTAATGAATTTATTTTACAATATCCTTTCTCTTTTGAAATTCACATGTAAATATAGTTTTTATGGCGTAATTT
The DNA here is from genome assembly GCA_963932465.1 of Maratus speciosus. Lineage (NCBI taxonomy): Eukaryota > Metazoa > Arthropoda > Arachnida > Araneae > Salticidae > Maratus > Maratus speciosus. The sequence goes on along the minus strand of OZ010790.1, from coordinate 114,811,540 downwards.
CCAATAAGTGCCTGCTTTTTATACCTAATTATTTAATTGTAATTTGAAGGTTTTTTTTCTATTTATAATAGTAACGTGTAAATAATTTTTTTTTCATTCGAAGCAAACATTATTGTTTGCGCTGTTTATACAGTTGGAAACAGTTTAAATTAATACCATTTTCTAAAATATGTAAAAAATATCTGTCAAAATGCTGAATATTTGAATTTAAAATAGAAATAAAACCTCAAAAAATGAGTCAAATTGAAAAAAATTAATGAAATCTGCAGACCGGGATCTTCTATTGAATAAAATGATCTAAAAATGATTAAATTCCCATATATAGCTTTTGCTCTTATAAATTTTTTTTAATGGAACGATTTTGTCCAACTTAAGCATTAAATATCTCTTAAAATAATTCTTCGATTTGAAAACTGTATGCATTAGCGTGTTGATCAAACATTTCGCCATAATACCACCGATTTTCATATATTTGTATGCAATAGTTTTCTTAATATTAATGAAGAAAGACCTCCGGTCACAAAAAATTCAAAACCGGCGGCGGCGGTGACAGCGTTAGTTACTTTTCATAGAATAGAGAGATATATAAAAATGAAAACTTGTCTATCTGTCTGTTTGTAATTCTATAAAAATTCCACAATTTGGAAGCCAAAATTGTGAAGAGATACGTACATGTGTATTAAAACATGGCCGAGACAACTAAAGTAATCCGGAATCGAAATAACGTATAGTTAATTTTTAATTAATAAAAAACCACTAATTTAACAGCAATTTCTTATCAAATTTAAACATTTTTCGTTATAGCAGTTGCCAACAATTAAAAAACACAATAAAATTATTACTACAACAATTAATTTTCTACTGCAAGATTTCCACGTGAAAAATGAAAATGAAATAAATAGTTTGCCGAATTTAAAAAAAAAGGTGAATATTGCGTCATAACTTTTCTATTGCAAGATATTCACGTGAAATATGAAAATGAAATAAATGGTTTGACGAATTTAATGAAAGTGAATATAACCTCATAACTTTTCTATTTCAAGGTTTCCACGTGAAATAGGAAAATATTACGTCATATTGGAAATATAAAGGGCATGGTGGATATAGTATAACATCATATGAGTGTGAAAAATGTATTGAAGCATAATTAAAACCTGATTAGGGAAATATTGGCGTATTTTAACATTATTGATCCAATTATAAATTGAAATAATTTCATTTATAGCTGTATTCTTTGCGTCTGTTATATACATTTATACATTTTTATATAGCGTTTTCATATGATTCATTCAACAACATTTCGACTGCTTTTTTTAATGTTTGTTTTGTGTTGTATGTTAAATTTTGAAATTGATTTTTCAGAACAAACATCCTTCAAATTCTGGGCAACGCCGGCACTTTAGCTTGTAACAGATAAATGGCTTTTGTATCTGTACATCTAATGCTAATATTATAAAGCGTTATAATATTATAAAGTATATAATATTATTAATGCTTGTACGTTTGTGGGGTGTTATTTCTGAAACTACATAGCCAACTTAAAAAAATGTTGGTGGCCATCTCTGCTCCGAAAAAAAGACTATTTTATGTCAGTGCAAGAACCTACATCGCTGCAGGAGCAAAAAAGTTCTAAAATTGTGATTTCTGCGATATTGATTGGGTTAGAAACTTTAAATTTGGTGCTGTAGTTACTTTTAAGATGTAAATACTCGTAATGAACGCTCTCTAAAAGGTTCAATTTGATGGGTAAACGTAAAATTTTCTAGAAAGGTTCTAAACTATGATTTACTTGGAATTGTGAAATTTTTGGGATACTGTTGGGGTTAGAAACTAGAACTTTGGCATGGTAGTAATTACTAAGATGTAAATGCTCGTTGTAGAACGAATTCTAAAAAATAGAAAGACTAAATAAAGCGGAAAAAGATCTAAAGATGATCTAAGTAACGAAGAACATGGAACTGTTAGGAATATAAACATGAAAATTTACATGGCTGTATTTATCATGACGTAAATTCTCGCAATAGAACAATTTCTAAAAATGTCGCTATAAAAAACAGTGCAGAAACAAAAAACTTTCAAAAATTTTCTATTTCTCTGTTACTGCTGAGCCCAAAATCTTGAAATTTTGCTTCGGGTTAGTTTTAAAATATACAATTGTCTCTATGAATGGTTTCTAAAAAATTTAAAATTTAAAAAGATTAAATTAACGGAAAGCTATCTCTGTTACCATTAATTTGGAATTATTAGGTACAGCAACTTTAAATATTTCATAATGCTGCATTTCCTCCGGAAAACATGCGATTTAAATGCAACAAAACTGATAGATACCCACCTAGCATTAAATAAATTATGTAAATATTGAATAAAGACCTGTATGAAACAGTGAGTAGTTTGCCTGAAAGTACTTGTTAAAGTGTTCCTTCTCTAGGCTTTTCTCTCTCTCGTCAAGGCCACTAACAGAGGGAAGTGCCGTTTTAAATGTGATATGAATTTTTTATCCGATTCATTTTTCTAGACATTTTATCATAAGGTCATATTCTCAATTATCATTAGTAGATTTTTTATATATTAACTTATTCTGGTGAAATTTTGTAATCGGGTTCATATTGGCGTATGTTAGCTTGCATGATTTGCTGAATAAATATGTATGGATTTGTAAATTACTTCAAATGACACTTTGACAGCTCAAAAGTTATGCAGACGATATATTCAGATCTTGTGTCATACTTTATGTTGTAATCATTGCCGATTTCTTTTATTTAATACATGCTAAATACAGCTCAACCTGTGCATCATATGTTTGAAAACAAAACAATACAGCGTATGTAGTGGCCAGCATACACTCATCATTTAAATCCGATCGAGCATATCTAAAACACACTCTAACGAAGCATTGCATGCCACTTTTGATGTATTCGGTACTTTGATACTATATTAGATTTTGAGAAGAGAATTCCTTAAATGTTATCGACAACCTCATTGCATCCGTGGAAAACAGATATTGTACAATATTAACTATTCCGGGGGAGCACACACCATATAAAGTATAATCCATTCTTTTTAAACATCATATATTTGTCATTTAAAGTTACTCAAATTCGTGCGGAGCGTCTTATTATTCTCTTGACATCATTTTATACAGTTAAAATTCCGATATAAGTAAATTAATGTTTCATTTTCTATTTTCTTTTAATATATTGCGTACTTTCAATTTTATATCCATGCATGGCTGTCTTGAATGGTTTGATTTCCTATTTTTTTAAACAGTGTATACGAATTTATATACAAGATTTTGTAATTCTACAATTCGTTCATTTTCATCATTTCAATTTTTCGCAGTATATGGACAATTAAAGATAACATCTCATTTTCTTTGCTTCCACATTTTATTATTAAATATATGTTCTCAGTAATATCGCTCAGACTAATCCCTCTGAGGGAAGTCCTAGTATTTAAAATAGTTTCAGACAGCTAGCTACCGACACCATTTTATGTGAAGCTTACGATGTCGTGATTCTAAATTAAAACACTGCAAACCGTTGGAATAAATAAAAATGTTCACTAAATAAACCTGATGAGTGTACAATTATAAAGTATTTTACAAATAATAAAAGATTTAAACGAAAATAAAACGAAAAGTGCCCAGTTAAACGGATTGCATTGAGCTCGCAGGCTGTTCACACTAATTGTATATTATACTCTCATTTCAAAGAACAATGCCCATCGAAAAATAAATTAAAGTGGGATTAGTCCCAATCCCTCTGTTTCCAATCTGTATACTTAGCCAATGAGCCTCCGAAACTCATCAGGGAAGTGCCTTATAAGAATAAACTGGTATACCAAATTTGAAGCAAATCGGATAGAAAAACCCATTTATCTAAATTAAGGGGGTATTAGTCCCCATCCACCTCATTTATTCTCAACCAATGAACCTCTAAATCTAATCAGGGAAGCGTCTTATCAGAATAAAATGGTATACTAAATTTGAAGCAAATCGGATAGAAAAACACATTTATCTAAATTAAGGGGTATTAAACCACCGTTCCCCCTTAATAGATAAACTACGAACCGCCAAATCTAATCAGCGAAGCGCCTTATCAGAATTAACCGGTATATAAAATGTGAAGCAAATCTGATTATTCTGGAAAAAAATCCATTTATCCAAGTTAAGGGGTTTGTTAGCCCCCCCTTTCCCTCCTTATACTTAACCAATGAACTCCCAAAACTAATCAGGAAAGCGCCTGATTAGAATAAACCTGGAAAAAAAATTGAAGCAAATCGGGTATTTCTCGCGTTACGTACATACATACTTACATACAGAACCGGCGGGCATATGAGCTCCCAGGCTTTGACAGCTTGTGAGCTAAAAAGTAAAAAATCAGCATCCAAATCTAATCAGGGAAGCGCTTTATCAGAATTAACAGGAATATCAAAATTGAAGCAAATCTGATGATTGTGCATGAAAAACCCATTTATCTAAGTTAAGGGGGATTAGCTTCCGTACTCCCTTTTATACTTAACCAATGAATCCCCAAGACTAACCAGGGAAGCGCCTTATGAGAATGAACATAGAAAAAAAATTAAAGCAAATCGGATATTTCTATCAAGAGTTATCGCGTTACGTACATACATACATACTTACGTACAGAACCTGAGGGCAGATTAGTTCTCAGGCATTGATAGCCTGTGAGCTAAAAAAAATAAAAGTGCCAAGTTATACTGACTGCATTGAGCTCACAATCGATTCACATTATTTGCATATTATACTTTTACTTCAAGGAATAATGACTTTCGAAAAAAAAGATTAAGGAGGGGATTAGCCCCTCCCCCCGTTTCACATTTTTATACTTAACTAATGAGCCGCCAAATCTCATCATGGAAGCGCCTTATCAGAATAAACCGGTATACCAAATTTGAAGCAAATCGGATAGAAAATCCCCATTTATCTAAATTAAGGGGTATTACCCCACCCCCGATCCCTATTTATACTTAAACATTCAATCTTCAAATCTAATCAGGGAAGTGCCTTATCAGAATTAACGGTATACAAAAATTGAAGCAAATCTGATGTTTGTGCATGGAAAAAAACCCATTTATCTAAGTTAAGGGGCGATTAGCCCCCTGTTCCCCCTTTATACTTGACCAATGAATCTCCAAAACTAATCAGAAAAGGCCTTATGAGAATGAACATAGAAAAAAAATGAAGCAAATCGGATATTTTTATCAAGATTTATCGCGTTACGTACTCGTACATACATACATTCATATATACGTACATACGCACATACAGAACCTGGGGGCACATTAGTTCCCAGGCTTTGACAGCCTGAGAGCTAAAAAGGAAGATAACTCTTCCTTAGTAGAAATTCGTATATACGCGCAAAAGTTGTTATAAACAAACCTTTTTAGCTCACAGGCTATCAAAGCTTGAGCGTAAATGTTCCCGCCACGTTCTGTATGTAGGTACGTACAGATGTACTTACGTAACGCGATAACTCTTGATAGAAATATCTGATTTGCTTCGAAAAACTTTTCTAGGTACATTCTCATAATGCGCTTCCCTGATTAGTTTTGGGGATTCATTGGTTAAGTATAAAGGGGGAAACGGGGGCTAATCCCCCTTAACATAGATAAATGGGTTTTTCATGCGAAATTATCAGATTTGCTTCAAATTCTTTTTCTAGGTTCATTTTCATAAGGCGCTTCCCTGATTAGTTTTGAGGGTTCATTGGTTAAGTATAAAGGGCGGATCGGGGGTCTAATACCACCCTTAATTTAGATAAATGTGTTTTTCTACCTGATTTCCTTCAGATTTGTTATACCGGTTTATTCTAATAAGGCGCTTCCCTGATGAAATTTGGAAGCTCAGTGGTTAAGTATAATGATGTGAAACAGGTGTGTGTGTGTGTGTGTGGGGGGGGGGGGATAGTCCCCACCCTTAATTGATTTTTCGAAATGAATTATTCTTTGAAGTAAGAGTATAATATACAATTAGTGTGAACAGACTGTGAGCTCAATGCCATCAGTTTAAATGGGCACTTTTCTTTTTTATTATTTTTTTAATTATATTTGAAATATTATTCAAAATGCTACTTTTGTGATTAATAGTACTTAAACATGAAAGTGTTGAGTAGTTTGAGAATGAATAGTCGAAGCTTGATTTTCATACATATAAAAAAGTCTTTGATTGATTTGTCAATTTTATTTTCCTATACAATTTTTCTGTAATATCTTTAATACTTTACAACAGGAGTTTCGAACAACAGGGCGAAAATCTTATTTATAGTGCAAAATCATTTCACACATAATAAAAAAAAATATTGAATGTCACATTAATTATTTATGTCTCTTTAATTATTGCATGTCACATTAAACAGAATTCAATACAAGCAATAAACATAACAAACTCAATATTCAAGGAATGAAAAAGAGAGTATCTTTGTGTATTAAAGAGTTTATTATAAGGGAGAGTGTATTGAAGAATGTTCAACAAAACCCGCAGAGAACAATTATTACAATGGCCCACATTTGTTTTTGGACACTTGTGTTTTGGAAAGTTACTTATAAAAAACATGTAAATATTAAAGGATCTACTTAAAAAAATTTTCATATAAACTTTATTTTCCCTCTAACAAAACCTACATATTGTAATGAAAATAAATTCGAAACTTTTCTTTCAAAAAATTAATTTAGCGAGAAACTATTGAAAATTATCTCACATAAGTAATTGGACACTTGAAAGCTTTACTAAATTTTTTGAGAAACGATATTTTTTGTTATTTATTTTTATCATAAATGGAAATATATGTCAAATATTATCATCTGCACTTTGAAATTATTACTAAATCATGTAAATTTGTTTATATTTCTGTATTTGAAGTGAACATGGCTGGACGCTACAAATTACAACAAATTCCATTCGTAATTTAATCATAGAACATTTTAAAGATGGCAAAAGCATCAGAACTATCACAAAACGTGTTAAAGTAAGTCATTCAACTTTTTTTGCTATTATAAAACGATGGAAACTACGTGGAAATGTTGAAAAAGCATTAAAATCATGGTCTCCTCACAAGCTAACTCCCAGAAATCGAAGGTTTATTATGCACAAAATCAAGAAAAATCCATGAATGAGTGTAATGAAACTTACAAACGAATTAGAAACATATTTGCAATATAAGTAAACCCTGAAAATGTTAGCCGAGTTGTCAGATCAGATGGGTACAACAGTAGACCTGCCAGAAGAAAATCGTTTGTTAATGAAAGAGCAAGAAAGTTACGTCTGGATTTTGCAAAATGCATGGTAGACAAAGATTTGTCGTTTTAGAAAAACGTCATATTTATGGATGAATCAAAATTTAACATATTTGGCTCTGATGGATAAATAACTGTGTGGAGAAAGCGCAACGAAGAGCTCAATCCGAAAAATCTCTTGCCAACTGTTAAACATGGAGGTGGAGGCATAATTATTTGGGGATGTTTTGCTGCTTCTGAAATGGGGAATTTAGTTTTCATTGAAAATAATATGGACCAATATAAGTAAATAAATATCTTGAAAGAAAACTTGAAAATACCTGCCCAAAACCTTGGAATTCAAAACACATTCAACTTGTTTCAAGATAATGATCCCAAACATACATCCCTAAATATTCGCTTATGGCTGCTGTACAACTGTCCTAAAGTTATCAAGACTCCACCATATTCCCCAGATTTAAACCCAATTGAAAATGAGTGGAATGAACTGGAGAAAAGAACATAAAAAACATGATATTTCTTCGGAAGAACAACTTAAAACAGTATTAACAGAGGAATGGAACAAAAGTGAACATTCTTACACACACACACACACACACAAATTGCATCCATGCCAAAACGTATTAAAAGTGTAATTTCAGCTAAGGGATACCCAATAAAGTATTAAAATGTTTGATTATATGCATATTTTTGTTTACATTTGTTGACTGTTCAAAGTGTCCAATTACATATATGAGATTGTTTTTAACAATTTCTCGGTAAATTAATTTAATTTTTTGAAAAAAAAAGTTTTGAATTTATTTTCATTACAATATATAGGTTTTATAATAGAGAAAAGAAAGTTTGTAGGAAAAATTTTGTTAAAGTAGATCCTTTAATATTTAGAGTATTTTTTTACAAGTAAGTCCTTGTGTTTTTATTGAATTAAACGTTGTTTTAGGGCCTCAATAAATAAGTCTACCGCATAAAAGATATTTATTAAGCTACCTAGGTTCAGCTGAAAATCAATCACGATTAGAAAAAATAAATCTGAAATTTGATAACAAGTTGGCTTACATTTTAAAATTAGCAAGATTCTTTAATAGTAGATAGATTCTTAAGTAGATTTCTATTTAACACATTAAATATCCTTATATTTGTAAAATACCTATGGAAAGAATGCAATATCACAACAAACGCAAGTACGCAAAATGCGTACGTGTGGCGGAATTACGGATTTTTTTTTTCGTTTAATTAAAATAGCACGTAAAAAATTTAGCAGAGGGTATAAATATGAGGTAATTATTGTTGAAAGAATATAGTGAAATAACAAATATAAAGAAGCACCTGCACACAAGAAATTTCATTCAAGGAATAAATTCCATTAAGCAAAACTGTTGAACTGAATTTTAAACTTAAAGTGTAAAGGTGACATAAATATTTTTAATTCCTTGAAAAGCTGTATTAAAAATCTTACTTCATTTAATTAATGGGGATTATAAAGCAGTAGGCAATTTTAGAATAATAAACGAAGTTATAATTGGAAACTGAAAGTATTCGATTTTAAATGGTTAAGATCATACATTCAATATACAACTCATATACGCCATTAAACACTTTTCTTAATTCTTCAAATTCCCTTAAATATACAAACTAGAAAAGTAATATATAATAACGATAATGTACTCCGTTCCTCCTTTTATTAAACTTTTAAGAAAATGGGCATGTAAAGAAACTATTTTTTATGAAATCTTTAGTAGATTTAATTTAATATTATAAATATCCTTTTTCAATTACCCATTGAAATATTGTACTGCGACATCACCCCCTCCCCCAAAAAAGTATGTTTATGTGCACATTTTTCTCTTTTTAATATTTGTACGCACAGTATAAAACATAAAACATAAGTATGAACTAACTACCATTGAACGAATTTTATAGTTTTTATGCAACTGTAATATTTTCCCAAAATTAAATTATGTGTTTTTTTAATGATACGGTGTAGAAAAAGTATATATTTGAAGATTTAAGCTTCGTTTGTCGTTCAGTAAAATATTGTGCAACTGCCTCTCTCCGTATGCCTCTGATTAAAATTTTGAAAAACACAAATTTTATTCAATCAAATCTGTACCAGAGTTAACTTCAATACCATAAATATCCTAATTTAATTGCCTATAGAAAATTTTAATGTGGCAACAGCAATAAATGAAATGTATGTTCTCATCACAGTAAAATCAGAGAAGTTTATTCGTTTAATTAAACGTAGCAGTACAAAATTAAGCACAGAGCATGAATTAGAAGAAATTCTTATTGGAAGAATTAAATGATGTTACAAAATTAAAAGAAGCATCTAAACATGAGTCGTTGCATCGACGAATATATTTCTGTAATTAAACTTTTCAATAAAATATTTAAAATCAAACATAAATTCAAAGAAATTGTTCTGGTTTCTTAAAAGTTGCGTTATATATCTCATTCGTGTCACTCATTTATGTGACAATTGTATTTGAGTTGATGGAAAACCTTTTTTATGTTTGTTTTAGAATGCACTTATATTGTTAAAAAATATCTTTTTTATAATAGTTTAAAACACTAAGTAAAGTATTTGTGTAAAACAACGTAGTCAATGAAAACAAAACAAAATATATATACAGGTAAATCCATTCACGCGAGCCTACAAAAGCTGAGAGAATCAAAGCAAACTATCTGCCTCTTCTGCAATTTTTCGAAGTCTGGCTCAACATCATTGCGCACACTTTGTGGGGTTTCAGGTGGCAATCTTCACTGAGATCTATTTCTTTGTGTATGTCCTCTCCTCATATCATCGAAGGATATGATTATAGGAATTATATGCGGACAGAGTTGTTGTCAAACAAAACAAGTCTCCATTAACAAAATGAAATTAATGAATTTTTTCAGGACTTTTTGTATTGCTTTAAAATTCTAAAAGTTTAGAAATTATTTAAAAAATTATGTGGTTGAAATGAGATAGGTGGAAACTAAAATTTTTTATTTAAATTGTGCATTGGTCAGGTATTTTTTTCAAATAGGAAAAATCAAAAATAAATATTTGTGGAAGTTAGTGAAAGCCAATATGACCAATAATTGAAATAACAAAATGAAATCATTTTAGATTTAGTAGTGAGGATTTCGGTAAAACCTGGTTAGCAGGTCAAACCAGGTGTGCCTCTTATTTTCTTTCCTCAGGACTCCTATCTGTGGTCTAAACGTCCTCTACTAGCTCCCTATCTTCTCCCAACATTTTGTATAAAACTGTCATGGGGATAATTGTTTTTTGTGTGTTATTGTGATATTTCGGAGAAATCAACGAAACAGTTTTGAATTTTTCTGATTTTTACTTTCTTCTATCTTCAATAGAAGAAAGTATTGTAATCGAAATTTTTTTCGACTTCCGGTTTTCGACGGATTTGCATGTTTTAGGGGTCAGAGATTCCAAAAAACATGTTTATAGAAAATGTCTGTCTGTCTGTGTGTCCGTCTGTCCGTCCGTCCGTCTGTCCGTCCGTCCGTCTGTCCGTCTGTCCGTCCGTCCGTCTGTCCGTCTGTCTGTCGCCATTGTACCATCAAAAAGTGTATGAAGTTATGTATAGAATTAAACCAAAATTTTATTATAAGTTTTTGGCTATGGCAAGCAGGTCCTTCCGGAATTTGGAAAAAATTCGCCGGTAGGGGGCGCTGATATAACAATTTTTGTGCGATTTTGAATATTGTACCATCCAAAAGTGTATGGAGTTATGCATAGAATTGAACCAAATTTTTAGTTTAGGTTTTTGAATATGACAAGCAGGTCCTCCCTGAAATTGGAAAAAATTCGCCGGTAGGGGGCGCTGTAAATGCGTTTTTTGTGCGATTTTTAATATTGTACCATCGAAAAGTGTATGAAGGTATGCATAGAATTGAGCCAAATTTTTAGTTTAAGTTCTTGGCTATGGCAAGCAGGTCCTCCCTGAATTTGAAAAAAATTCGCCGGTAGGGGACGCTGAAATAGCGATTTTTGTGCGATTTTGTATATTGTACCGTCCAAAAGTGTATGAAGTTATGCATAGAATTAAACCAAAATTTTATTATAAGTTTTTGGCTATGGCAAGCAGGTCCTCCCGGAATTTGGAAAAAATTCGCCGGTAGGGGGCGCTGATATAATAATTTTTGTGCGATTTTGAATATTGTACCATCCAAAAGTGTATGGAGTTATGCATAGAATTGAACCAAATTTTTAGTTTAGGTTTTTGAACGTGACAAGCAGGTCCTCCCTGAATTTGGAAAAAATTCGCCGGTAGGGGGCGCTATAAATGCGTTTTTTGTGCGATTTTTAATATTGTACCATCGAAAAGTGTATGAAGGTATGCATAGAATTGAACCAAATTTTTAGTTTAAGTTTTTGGCTATGGCAAGCAGGTCCTTCCTGAATTTGAAAAAAATTCGCCGGTAGGGGGCGCTGAAATAGCGATTTTTGTGCGATTTTGTATATTGTACCGTCCAAAAGTGTATGAAGTTATGCATAGAATTAAACCAAATTTTTATTTTAAGTTTTTGGCTATGGCAAGCAGGTCCTCCCTGAATTTGGAAAAAATTCGCCGGTAGGGGGCGCTGTAATAGCAATTTTTGTGCGATTTTGAATATTGTACCGTCCAAAAGTGTATGAAGTTATGCATAGAAGTAAACCAAATTTTTATTTTAAGTTTTTGGCTATGGCAAGCAGGTCCTCCCTGAATTTGGAAAAAATTCGCCGGTAGGGGGCGCTGTAATAGCAATTTTTGTGCGATTTTGAATATTGTACCGTCCAAAAGTGTATGAAGTTATGCATAGAATTAAACCAAATTTTTATTTTAAGTTTTTGGATATGGAAAGCAGGTCCTCCATGAATTTGCAAAAAATTCGCCGTTAGGGGGCGCTGTAATAGCGATTTTTGTGCGATTTTGAATATTGCACCATCGAAAAGTGTATGAAGTTATGCATAGAATTGAGCCAAAAAAAAGTTTTAAGTTCTTGGCTATGGCAAGGATGTCCTCCCTTAATTTGTAAAAAAATCGCTCGTAGAGGGCGCTGTAATAGCGATTTTTGTACAATTTTTGTGCCATTTTGAATATTGTACCGCTTAAAAGTGTATGAAGTTATGCATAGAATTGAACCAAATTTTATGTGTTTATTTTTGGTCATGTCACGATGGTCCTCCCTGAATTTGGAAAAATTCTGCCGGAAGGGGGCACTATAATTGCGATGTCTGTACCATTTTCATTATTGTACCATTGAAAAGTGTATGAAGTTATCCATATAATTGAACCAAATTTTTTGTGCATGTTTCTGGCTCTGGCAAACAAGTCCTCCCTGAACTTGAAAAAATTCCGAAAGAAGGGGGCGCTATAATTCCGATCTCTGTGCCATTTTCATTATTGTACCATCGAACAGCATATAAAATTATGCATACAATTGAACCAAAATGTTTGTGCTTGTTTTTGGCTTTGGCCAACAGGTTCTCCTTGAATTTGGAAATATTGCGCGGTAAAGGGGCTCCGTGCTAGCGATTTTTGTATACTTTTCTTGATTTTTCGTAGTTCTATTGTGCATCGGCGGCTCATGCAGCGGCGGGAACTCGCTTCCTGCTATGCCGGCTATTCGCAAAAGCTGATAATGACAGAATAAGGAAAAATTAATAATTTTAACAAATATCATGATATAGATTAACTCGTTTTTAGTCCGTTTAATTGACTTGAGCAGAAATTTAAGATGAAAATCAAAGTTGGTATAGTATTGAACTAATAATATTGAAGTATTAACATGTGTAACTAGGTTTTGAAATATTAAGATGTATAAGATAGAAGAAAGTTTTGGGATTGGCACATCCAACTAGTTTTACTGGTACTTGTGATGTTTTGCCGATGTAGATAATGTATTATAAATAAGAAGCTGATCTCACTGTTGTCTGTTTGAAGCATGGTATTAAAGGGAGTTGATAACTCCAATGTGTTTATGGGGAAAAAACAGGTATTTTGAGATGTAGGCAAAATTGTGCAGGTACCAGGTTCCACTCTACCGAGTCTGTTTTTTTCTTTTATAGATAAAAAAAATATTTTACGCATTTTTGTTAAATTCAATTACAAAAATAATTTTATTACTAAGATTTGAGGTAAAGTTCATTATTGATATAAAATAAGAATAATAGTTTTGTTATTACTATTACAGAATGGAATTTGTTATATTAAAATTTACCTGCCAGTTTTATTTTAGATTTAGTACTATTTTACAAAAGGATGAATTACGAGTTAAAAAACAAAACAAACAAACAAAAAAAAACACCAATTATTCGTGAGGATTCGATATTTTCATAATGACTCTCCAATTTTGAAAATAAAAATACTTTACAATGTCAATATTTTTTAATAACAGTTTCTAAAGGGTGGTAAATCATTTATTATTTTGTTGAGAATACAAATGCAGAAAAAGGGATTAAAAATGACATTAACAAACATCTGGTAACATTTGAAGGAATATTAACAAGTTTATTAAGAGGACAACATGGAAGACGATGCCAAATAAATCTTAATATTGAATTTTTCATCAAACGAAAATTATATAATGCTGAGAATATTAAGGTGAAACGATAAAAGCTTAGTATTTTCTGCAGTGAGGTACTGACAGAAACACCTGCAGAAATAATACATTTTTAATCCTTTTTATCAATTTTTTTAACGAATGCATTTTTCATTTCTTATGTCTCTTTAAGTTTCTTCAGGTGGTGTGATCGATTCAGTACTTCTTCCGTATGCAATGGGATCACACGTAGCGTAGTGCACAAGAGAGTGATGGTAAAGAAATTTTATGTGATAAATACAAGTTTCGTGTTAAACACCTTAAAAGATCTATATACCATATAATATTTAATATCACTTATTCTCTTTCATAATAAATAGAAAATTGCTATTTCACAGGTATTCTTACGAATTATTGATTAGCGCTGGGCTTCACGCACGGATTATCAAGACTCCTATTTACACGATTCTTTACAAAAATTAATCCAATCTACTAGATATACTGTCTATTAGTGCATATAATTTCCATTTTAACAGCTTTAGATCCGGGCTGGCGTAACCATCGAACAAATCTTTATATATTGTTTTAAACATTGTAATAACGAAAAAGGTATTTACACTTCGTTAAGTAGCATCTAAACAAACCTCTTCTTATGCTAATCTGACGTGACGAGAGAGAAGATACAATTGTTTATTTGTCTTAGGAATCGTTAAAGCTAGAGCGGTTTAATTTACATGTTTAACCTGCTATATCAAAGTTCTGTAGAGTAAATATCACGAAATCAAATAGAAAAAAATAACTAACAACCTCTGTACAGAAACGAAAACTCGACAATGATGATTACAGGTAGCATGATAGCAACTCTATGTTTATGTAATAAATGCACACGGGATACAAACGTACAATCATACTCTTCCTATGACATGATAACAAATCGTTTTTATTCACGTTCAAATATAACTGTCTTGGCACTTCAAATTTCGGTACGTGACTGTCAGTAGATGAGAATATGATGCACATTATGTCTAAATGACTTTGTACATACGATGGTATGGTGCGTATCACTTCTCGATTTTATCGCAGTTGTGTCTTTATACTGTGACGAGTTAATTCTGATAAAAACCCCTTATAATATATTTTATATCGATAACAATTTAAGATTAATCCAGCCTCAGCTTTTTGACTAAACAACAGAGTCTCAATCAGACTCCATGCCAAAATTTGTTTTTCTCGACGTGTGAAATAACCAAAATATTTACACACCTTAGAATTATCAAAGAGTTTAGCATCAGTATTTCGATATATTCCATATTTAAAGCACAGGATTAGTAAACGCCTTACATAGTCTAAGAATCTTTTTATGAAAATACTTTTCAATGTTTGTGGTAAAAGTGTACGCACCAAGGCGATAAAATCTACTATGTGTACATCAATTAATATTCAATGCAAAGTGATGTGTAAGGGCAGTACATACATACGACATGCATACAAGTCTGACAGCTAGTAAGGAGGAAAAATAAATGTGTAAATATCAAAATACAATAACTAAACAGAAATAAACGATCAAGTGCGAGTACTACTCGTGCTCAGAGGGTTCCGTACAATAAATAAATGGATTATTAATTGTATTATCAAAAAATCGTTGCTAGAAGAATAATGACTTCGTAAAAACAATACATTGTAGGGTTATGTATAGCTGTATATACTAGAAAAGTATGAATGTGTATACCATAAAAGTTCAAAAGAGATATGAAGCCTAAATAATATCAAATATTTCTACTCTGTATAACACCCTTTTTAACCTCATCCTAATCTCTTTTTTTTATGAACTTAATTCGATACTGACAATAAGCATATTTAAACTTCATTTGACATTTCATAAAATTAAATTCAGTGTAGTAATAATCTTTTCTTTTTACAGTGTTGCTGAAAGAAAACCCTCGTTCAAATTTAAAACTTTGCATTGTGCTAAGCGCGCTTCGAAAGTAGGTCGCAAAGTTGCAACGCCACCTTGGTCGGTGCTGCGTTTTCCCAGATAGGTTTTTAATTAATTTTTAAAGACACGGGATGCGTATTGAGACATCCACTCAATTCAAACTAGTCGCGTATTCCATAGTATTTGTGTATTTAATTTTAATTAAATTAGTATGTTTTTAACAATTTAACGTTTATTGCTTTTATAGTGCTACTGGGCATTGTATTACACAAATATATCATTAAAATTTGTTATCTAAGCTCTAAAAGCCTATGGTGTATAGAGTACGAGCCCCTGTCATTATGTATGTCCAAACCGTCCATATCTTTAAGGGTTGATATCTCGGCTAATTACCGACGATTTTTTTCGAAAATCGTTATCAACAGTGCTTTTATACTTCTGCTACGATAAGTACCCCAGCACTCCTCAACACCTTTCCTGAAAGACCGCAATTCGAAATTTATATGTAACGTAAAAATGCGCTTTTCTCAAAAACTATGCGACCTAGGGTAATCTGTATAATTTTCCTGCAAGATTTAAATTAACGTCTACTACCTCTAATTGTTTCGTAATTTTAGTTTGAATAGTTTCGGAAATAGATGGGGGAAATATATTTTTGCGCTACATTTTCGACGGTATCGACATTTTCTACGGTTGATAGCATCGAGACCTGGTGCGTTTTGTAGCCCTATACATAAAAGCTAGAGAACCAAAAAAAATTCCCTGTTAAAATAATATTTTATATACTTTTTTATACTTTTAATTTTTTATTATTACATATTTATTTGTTTATTTCACGCCAAAAGTGAGTTAAGTTGCCAAATACAGCGCTACAATTTTTCCGCCCGCTTTATCCAAGGAGAAAATGTACAGAACATATTACTAGAATTATATCAGATTGCGATTTTTTTTTTTTATAATTGATAGCATAAGAAATAAATATTAGGTTTTTATTTTTTTACTATGCAGGCGATAAATATATAAGTAATAAATATAATTCTATAAAAGCTTCGAAGATCATTCAAAACTATTTTTTACTGAAATACAAAATAAGCAAACTATTTTCCATTGAAATGAATGAAATAAAGTTTCGAATGTTTAAAATGAAATGTTGCTGTATTAAATGGTCTTTCGGTAAAAGTAATTATAAAGTAAAGTAGTATTTTTACACAATTTAGAAAAATTACTGTGGCGAAATAGGTCGGACATTGCAATTTCTAGCTATTACAATTCAGCTATGACATTTGGCTAGGGTTGCCGCAAAGCTCTATTTTTGAAAATAAACGCCAACTGCTTCCCCGCCAAAAATATGAATATAAAGTTCCAATTTTTCAAAATCAAATTCGTGGGTTTTTGAAGGAATTTTCAAACTTTTTTCAATATTTTATACTTATTATTAACTAATTTTTATTTTTAAATACTTTTCTTTAAAAAAATTCAATGTTAATAGTCCTATAAGTGGTCTCGAAAATTGCATTTTCAGAAAGTTATGCTGCCGTATATTCAAGAAATATTATTTTAACAGAAAAATTTTATCGATTCTCAAACTTCATAATATAAGGCTTTAAAATGCACCAGGTATCAATGGTAGGTGCGAGCAACACCAAAAGTGGTTCATTTGTAAGTAGGCTATGTGCTACGTATAAAACCTGTTCTGCTAATAACTGCGATTCACTCGACCAGTAGCTGATATATTAGGGGATTAATTAAAATATTTCCCCACATTAGTCTGATGAAAAGCTATAAGAGCTTTGATGGTAGCTCGTGCCCTTCAAAATAACATTAGTGAATATTGAAAATCTGTTCCCCAACGAAACATGAGGTGAATATTTTGATACCTTAACCGTTGAAATCGGTATTCAAATAATGGTATTCAAATAATTATTTAAAAGTTTATATGTGTAAACTATTAAATTTGTATTTGGTATTCTAAGTTGGTTTTATAAAAATACAAGTTTAAACTGCATAAACTGTTTAATATTGTAGGAAATTTTCAACTTACATTTTCATTCTCACTGTGTGTTTTCAGATCCTCGTTACGCAGGTTAGCCCATTTTTTGCAGTAGTTATCCACTGTCTTGTCATTCAATCCATAAAGTTTGGCACCCCCTCGTACAGTGTTTTGACCAAGTCTCACTTGCAGAACGGCCTTTTTTCATTATTTTGACATCT
Organism: Maratus speciosus; assembly: GCA_963932465.1. Taxonomy (NCBI): domain Eukaryota; kingdom Metazoa; phylum Arthropoda; class Arachnida; order Araneae; family Salticidae; genus Maratus; species Maratus speciosus. The sequence continues at coordinate 114,793,611 of OZ010790.1, read as the reverse complement.
AACTTGGTTCTGTTAGTTTTTTGAGCATCTTACCATCTGTAAAATAAAGAAAATTTATTACAGGCTGAATAGCCTATAAAGTTAAAACTGAACAGGCATGAAGACAGAACAATACGATTGTAAGCTATAAGAGACGAATCTGTTACTCAATTAAACATTAAATGATGATTTGCAAAACTAAATAACCTGAAAATACTAAAAAGTTTTGAGACAGTACGGAGTAAAAAAGCTTCAGGGGCACGTTTACGCAGTAAGAACGTGTGTAAAGGTGCCCGATGTCAATGCGTAAACGTGCCTCGTCGCCATGTTTGGATTTGTTTTTAACGTGCAACAGAAATTAATAACACTTCTGTTCATACAAATACAATTCTCAAAAAAGGATAACATTCTGCTAATGTTCATATATTTGTTTATCCGTAACTAAGCTTTATTAGTTCACAAAAGTTAGTTTTGAATAAGTTCAACACAAAATTTACTCACCTTGACAGAAAACAGGTTATCCGTTCCGCATGCTAGACCGAAGCTCGACTGACGCTCAAAAACGTGTGATAATATCCGTTAGGGAGCAGCATCAATCTGTTATGACTTGTTTCGAGCCAGTTATAACTCGTTTCAGAAAAAGTGCACTGCGTAAACGTTCCCCATGCGTAAACGTGCGACGGTATATCCTACTCATTGAATTAGTCGGTAGCAATTACCGACGTGTAGGGAGTCGTAATGTTCTGCTGGAATTGTTGAAATCCGTCGTAATGCGGAATGCACATGAATGGGTTTAGGTAATTGGACTGGGTGTTTACGTACCCATCACCACTCAGAATCGTATCTAGACGTATAAGACGTCTAATATCATGCCAATTCTACGCGCCTCATACCATTACACAGGATCCGTCATCTGGAACAGTCACCTTTTTAAAGCAGTGTCCATGGATTCACATGGTTGTTTCCATACTCATTTCGTTTATTCGTTTTATGTAACTGGAAAGACTCGTCAGACCAGGAAATGTGCTTCGAATAAACAACAGTCCAACGGATGTTCTGGCTGGCCATTGCGATGCGTAAAGTCTTATACCATGCAGTTAACAACGGTACACGAATGGGCCTGCGGCTCCAAAACCCCATATCTAGGACGGTCCGTTTGAACATTTCCATGCTGACAGTTGTTGATGTTCTATTTCTGGCAGCACTGCTGTCGGACATTTGATGTTAAACCGGATACTTCATATTTACTGTACTCTCGTTAAATGGTCATGCCCGAAAATCCACATTGCATATCGTTATAATGGAGTTGCTATGTCCCATCTCTCCTGCGCATACTATAACGCTACGTTCAAAGTCACTTAAATCGTGATAACCTGTAGTTGTAGCAGCAGAAATTAATATAAGAGCTTTGCGAGACACCTGTTCTCTTATATTGGCGTTGTCGACAGCATCCGGTTGTGATGATTGGTTGCATAGTTATTCGTATACGCATGTCTGTACCAGTTTTTGTGGCTCTTCATTGCATATACAGGGGTAAGTGAAAAATTATCTACTCTTTAGCCATAGCCTTCAAGGTTATGAAAGTGGTGTCTTTGCGCGTAGGCATTCATTTAGTGATTCAATAAATTTGTCAGCGTAGTTTTATCCCGATCGCGTCAATTGCCTGAAAGCTACACGTCAGCTCTGCTATAATTTTGCTGAAAAGAGTAACCACGAGCTGTGATCTCAATTTTGTGATCGGTGAGTGTGAAATATGCTGATATTCTTCGGAGGCTTTGATGCGAATATGGGGCAGTGCTTTATCTCCTAAAATCGTTTTTTTCCTTTTTTATTTGTGGATCGAGAAGTTCAATAGTGGTGGGACAAGCGTAAAAAAATAGAGAGTTGACGCGAATGAACCTCAAGTACGCAAGACAACATTCAACAAGCTAGAGAATTGGTTATGGCGGATGTTCGAGACACCATAGATGAGGTTGCGTCTGCATTCAACATCAGTCATGGTTCCGCCCATCAAATCATCCACGCGATCTCAGGCTTCGTAAACTCTGTGCACGATCGGTTCTACGAACAACTCGTGTTTTGAAACACACGAACATTCTCCTTAAAGCCATGTTATCGCTTCTTAAAACCTTCAGCTCTTTGGACGACTCAAACAAGCTTTGAGCGTTCGTCGAATTGCCTCAAACACATGTATGTCTGGTATGCGGAGCAAAAGTACCTTCAAGACAAAACGATAAACTTCTTGAATCAAAAAATGTTTTCTTGAGTGTAATCCATTTTTAGAAATTCGTAATTTGAGTCTATAAACAAACAAACAAACAAACAAAACAAAAAAAAAGAGTACAAGACAAAGCATTTGAGTTTATATTAGTCATAACATTTATCTTGGTTACACGTTAGTTTTATCGCTATCTGAATACAAACTTAAAAATGAATAAACAGAATATACTTAAATGTATAGGTATGATGTTTTTATTATTAAACTTTAAAATCATTTATTTAAAATAAAATTGCATTAAAAGTTTAATATAGATATATATATATAGGTACATATAAATTTTATTGTTAAGACTCTACAGGAAAAAGACTTTCTGAACCATGTTTTTCCTTTCAACCAAAAGTGTCTTTGCGTTTAAGAATAGACAATGTGTGTCGTTGTTATATCCATTTAATAACGCGGATCTTTCTATTGATTGGTAGATTTGTTGATTTCTGACGGCCGATTATACACACTAGGGATATAGGCCCGAGGGGGGGGGGAGTGCCCTTTGTGGGGGTCTTTCTAAAGGAACCTAACCCGTATTTACGCATGGAAATCCATGGCTCTAAAAGAACCACGAAAACTCCGAAGGATTAGGCCGACGGGCGCGATTGGGATCGAACCCAGCACCTCCCGTCTACCAGCTTCGAGAGCAGAACCTCTCGGCCACGGGTGGGACGATCTTTCTATTGGAAAACATTTCTTTGAGTTCCTCTCCTTTGCCGCAACTCAGAAGGGCAATAACCGATGTAGAATAGAGTGCTAGGTAGATATTTAAACCTTTCTCACATTTTATAAAATATGCGTTCTGCCTCTATATAGAAATCATCAGTCTACTAAAGTTTAACTGGGGACAATTTGTATAAAGTTAAAATAGGAGCATTATACTGGAAGTAAACTCTTATTGATCTCTTTGATTCAGTTGAAGGTTGGTTGGTTGGTTGATTTTGTGACGGCCGATTATCTACACTAGGGATATAGGCCCGAGGGGGAGTGCCCTTCGTGGGGGTCTTTCTAAGGGAACCTAACCCGTATTAACGCATGGAAATCCATGGTTCGAAGAAAACCACGAAAACTCCGAACGATTAGGCCGACGGGCGCGATTGGGATCGAACCCAGCACTTCCCGTCTACCAGTTTCGAGAGCAGAACCTCTCAGCCACTGGTGGGGCTGATTCAGTTGAAGGATTTGCAGCTAAAAGAGATAAGCGCTGTTTTTACAAGTTTTCACCAATTCACATTTTTCTTAAAAATGTAATAGGTATTTTTCGATTTTGTTCGACGCAAAACAAGTATTGCTGGGTGCACTAATGCATAGGTGGAAGAAATGCTTTTGTCAAAACTCGAAGTAGGATGCAATTCATATTTTTTTCGAAGATTAATTTGATAATTCATATTATAAAATTTTTAAAATTACAAATTCAATGTATTTATGTTTGGGTTTTTTAGTATTATAACTACACAGAAAATTATCACATTAGCATTATAATTTCATGAGATATTAATAAAAATATAAAAATGTTAAACATAAAATTTGAAACTAAGAATTTGAATAAAGCAGGATATAATAAATACAAATCTAGCAAAAAAATTGTACATTGCAATTTATATTTTTTTATTAATTTCATAACTCATAAATCATATTATAAAATTTTTAAAATTACAAATTCCTATGTATTTATGTTTGGGTTTTTAAGTATTATAACCTCAGAAAAAATTGTCACATTAGGTTTATAAATTGAGGCGATATCAATAAAACTATGAAAATGCAATTTTATAACCGTTCTACTTTCCATAAGTAGAGGCTACAATCTTAAAAGAATGAACTCATCACTTCAAAAAAGGAAACGCCGCTCCATACTTAAGTACAAAGTAATGTTTAATGAATATCTGTACTACATCACATAATATTATTTACAGGAACTATTGTACATATTTACAGCACCAAAACTCAGAAGAAATCCGGTGATTGCATTTTATCTTTTTCCCGCCTCTCAAAACAATCTCCGGGGGGGGGGGGGAAATCAAGCAAGCTTGCATTTCGAATACCTGTCCATCGCGTGTCTCAGAATTTTTCTGCGGGGCAGCTAATTCACATGGAATCATGGGAAAACCTAATTTGGCAGCCCGCTAAAATTAAAGTCTGTCGTTTAGTGCTGCCATCTAGCGTATAGGTATTTAAATATTTGTTACATCCTCCCCCTCTGGTTCCTTAGACGTCTCGGCAAGGGACCAGGAACATTTTTCTTTGGCCTACCACGTTTCCTAAGTGGACTAACTGGTTGGTCGGTAACATTGTAACAACGTTTTAGGGCAGATGTATGGTAAGTTCCTAAGGGAACTTCAGGAGCTTGTAAACTGGCAACTTCATAGGAAGTAGGTGAGCGCTGTGTGAGCACTACATAAGGTCCGTCACGTCGAGGACTGAATTTGGCAGTTCTTTTCTGACCAGCCTTGCTAACGGGGTGGAGTTCTACCCATACATGATCACCAGGAGAATACTGAGGTCCTTCTCTCCGGCTTCTGTCCGCATACTCTTTTCTTTTGTCTTGTCGTTGTTCGACCAAGTCTTTCACTTGTTTAGTAAAGTTAGCAAATTTCCTTAGGTAAGGAGTTATCTCTGGCACAAAGTTATCATTGTTAATGACAGGTCTGATTTCATGACGAATGTCATCAATGGTGCGAGGTTCGCGACCAAACTGTAGAAAAGCAGCCGTTTGCCCTGTCGTGTCACATTTGGCTGTGTTCATAGCAAACCTGATTGTAGGTAACTTTTCTGCCCATGCAGAGTGTTCGTTTCCAACGAGAATAGCTAAACGAGGTTTGAGATCACGGTTTTTTCGTTCAACCGGATTTGCTTGTGGATGATACACTGGAATTAAGGATTGTTTCACATCCAGAAGATAACACAGTTGTTGCATTACTTCACTGACAAATTGAGGACCGTTGTCACTAATTACTTTTCTAGGAAGACCGTACCTCAGGAAAACTTCTTCTAGAAGAGTTACAGCGCATTCTTTGGCTGTGGCAACAGTCAGTGCAAAAATTTCTACCCATTTTGTAGAGCAATCTTCCACTATGAAAATCCATTTCTTACCGTCAGTGGTTTCAGGTAAGGGTCCAAACAAGTCAATGGCAAGGGTTTCGAACCGTTGACAGTAAATAGGTGTCTGTAAGAGACCTGCAGGTTTTGTGTTACTAGCTTTGTAACGAAGGCAATCTGCACAATTCTTGACATAGTTGGTTATGAAAGTTCTCATACCGGTCCAATAGTATCGTTTGGATATTCTGTGGTATGTCCCTTCAGCTCCATAATGTCCGGCTGTTGGTGAATCATGATGACTTTTTAAAATCTCATTTCGTTCTTGTACAGGAACGACTAGTTGTGCTTCTTCAGAATCGGAATCTGGAGCATAGCGATACAAGACTCCTTGGTTTAAAAGATATCCTCGCTCAGTCCAATTTGCATAATCTGTGCTTTTTCATCGGACTCGAAAGCTTCAATGATTTTTCTTAAATCATCATCTTTTAACTGTTCTTCTCGAATATTCATTGGAGATCTTTTGGGTATCTCAATGGAGACTGTACAGATTTCACATGAGGGTTCCTCATGACTGCAATTTGGACGTGACAACATGTCAGCCACAACATTCATTTTACCAGGAATGTATTCAATCTTCAGGTTGTAAGATTGGATTTGTAGAGCCCATCGAGCCAATCTGCCGGATGTCGACTTCAAACTCATCAACCACTTCAGTGGTTGGTGATCGGAGGCAACAGTTACCTCTTGTCCTTCTATGTATCCACGAAATTTGTTTAAGGCCCAAATAACTGCAAGTGCTCCACGTTCTGTTGTGGAGTAATTTCTTTCAGCAGCATTCAACAAACGACTTGCATATTCAATTGGGTGTTCTTCCTCTTTGTGTCCTTGAAGAAGTACCGCACCAAGGGCATAACCACTGGCATCTGTTCGTAAGATGTATGGCTTTGTCAATACAGGAGGACTTGTCAATAACTGCTTCAATGTTTCGAAAGAAGTTTGTTCTTCCTTTTCCCACTTCCAGGAGGCATCCTTCTTGGTCAGGTTACTCAAAGGCCTAGCAATGTCCGAGAAATTGGGAATGAACCGTCGGTACCAAGAGCAAGATTGCAAAAATGATTGAACTTGCTTGACAGTTCGAGGAGCAGGCATCATTTGAATTGCTGCAGTTTTACTGGGATCAACTTCAATTCCGGACTTTGTAATCCAGTGTCCTAAATATTTTACACGAGAACAGGCAAAATTACACCTTTCGCCATTTTCACGGAGTTTGAATTCCAAGAGTCTGTCAAAAACTGCCTTCAAATCTGCTAAATGTTTTTCAAAAGTCTCTGATAAAACAATTATATCGTCTAGATAGGAAAGCATTAGAATGTCCTGTAGACCACTTCGAAAGCGATCGATTAACCTCTGGAAACTGGCTGGAGCATTGGTCAACCCGAATGGCATTCTCAAAAAGCGGAAGGTGCCAAAAGGACAAATAAAAGCAGTTTTGTCCCTGTCTGGTGCATAAACATTTACCTGATGGTAACCAGACTTTAAATCAATCGTTGACATGTAAGCGGTATGCTTAGCATCATGCAATAAGTCGTCTATCCGAGGCAGTGGATAAGAGTTCAACTGAGTGATGGCATTTAACTTCCGGTAGTCAATACAGAGTCGTACTGTACCATCTGGTTTTGGGATCAAAACAACAGGAGCTGCGTAAGGTGATTCGCACTCTTCAATAATTCCTTTCTGTAAAAGGTCATTTAATTCTGCCATTGGAACTTCCTTTTTTGCAGGAGTCATGCGGTAAGGTGGTACCGACACAGGCGGGTGATTTCCGGTGTTTATGTGATGCTCAACAAACGGAGTGTCTTCTCCCCCTGCCTGAAAGATGGTTTCATACTTTTTCAGCAAATAATTTAACCGTGACTTCTGAGCGGGAGTCAGCTCTTTTCCTGCATTTTCACGCAAGGTACATGCGTTTAAAACGATGTCATCAGCAGAACATTCAAGAGGCTTTGTAACAGGATCTACAAAACCATACTTTATATGAGGCATATCGCCGAAGTATCAACGTTTGTTTTTAACATCTGGTACAAAACCTGACTTGTCAAGAAAGTCTCTTCCCAAGAGAGTTCTGTTTCCTTTAGCTTCAGGTAAGACAATAAAATCCGTACGAAATTTTCTTTCTTCAATTTCTACAGTTACAGTCGTGGTCAAACTGTCTTCTTTTGACTGCTGGCCGTTTGCTAAGGACATGTTCAAAGAGGTATTCTGAAACGTGGCACCTTGTTCTTTTAACACATAATACAATGATTCACTAGCCAGGCTGTGACTAGATCCGGTATCTACGCAGGCTTTGCCATAGACCCCATTAATGTACAGGTTTACTGTGGTTAAAGGTGTGGTCGTGGTTGAGCATGTGTATATTTGGATTTGCTCGAAATGAGAAGATTGAGATTTTATCACAGGATTGCAAGTAGGGCACTTAGCACGAATAAATCCCGGAGCACCACAACCATAACATTTCAAGGCTGGGCGATCTTCAATCGGTGGTTTGTCTGACGCGATTGTCTTCTTTGAGTAGGATTTATTCGGGACCGTTTTATTATTAGAGCTCGGTGGTACACTCTCTTTCGGTTTTGACCAGTTTTTATTTTTCTGGTGGGTTTCCTTTTCATTGGATTTTACGGGATTTATCCTTAGAACATCGTAAGCATCTAGCTTCTCGACTAAGACATTTGGATCATTTAAATCAGTCCAAACGTCTAAGAAATGTTCTCTATGCTGTGGGGAGCACCTTCTCTTCAATTTGTCAGATAAAATAAGATTTTTCAAATCTTCGAATGAAGTTATGTTGAGCTCAGATAGCCAACCTTCAAAGTATGTTCTAAGCTCGAAAAAATAGTCTTTCCAGGTACTTTCTGGAATTTTCTTGTGCTGAACGAACAAGATTCTAAATTTTTCAGCGGTCAATTTGAATCGTTTCAACAACATCGCCTTGATGTGTTGGTAGTCCTGGGCCTTTTCTTCCGGCTCCCTAGCAATGAGTCTAGCAATATCACTAGGTAAAGCACTTATGAGGTACGTAACCCAATTTTCTTCCGGAACCCCCAGAACCTTTAACTGTCGCTCACACAGCACTAAGAAGATGTTCATATCATCTTCATTTGGGCGAAAACGGGGAATCAATTTTTGTAGGTCGATTCGCGGTTTTTCGTAAGTGCACCTATTATTTTCTAACTCCGAGTTAGATGCCGAAGTCGGATTGGTAAGGCTAATTTTTCGAGTTCGAAAGCCCGTTCGCGCTCTAAATTTTCTTGTTCGATCTTACGTTGTTCTTGTTCGATTTTACGTTGTTCTTGTTCGAAAACACGTTGATTTTCTAAATCTAAGCGCTCTTGTTCAGTTTTCCTATTCTCGACTATAGTTATAAGTAAGTTTTTAGTATAATCTTCCTCGTAATCAGCGTGCGTCGTAATTAAATTACGTAAATCGACCATTTTCATTTCTTCGGTGGCAGTTAAGCCTAACTCATCGCAAAGGACGCGCAGATCCTCTTTTTTGCCCTTCCCAAAAAATGCCATTTTGTTTAAATTTAACAAAACTAACAACCAAAATAAAATTTAGATTTAAAAAATTTACCTCAAGAACTAGAATTTGTATTTAAAATTTCAAGCAAAATTTTCAAGAACAAGAATTTCAAGTTAAAAATTTCAATTAAAAATTTTCAATTTCAAGAACAAAATTTTAGATTTTTCTACGCAAACCTATCCTTACACTCAGGGATTTCTTCTTTACAGAAATCATAACACACTAAAAAAATATGTATATATGCAAAATACAATATAAATGCAAATTAATATAATATCACAAAATATAAAACTTTATTTACTTAATCTCTTTCCTTAGGAAAGTAAACCAAATTGAACTATTTCAATATATCGTTACGTAATACGGTATTACTATACTTTTAAGAAAACACAAAAAAATTCTATAACTTCAATGTTAACTCTAAAAAAATCTAAATTATTATTACACAGTTCTTAGCTTTCAATTTCTTTTTAAAAAAGAAAATAATAATAATATTACGTTAAGCAAGAATTTTTAAAAACTTTCTTCTCAAAAGCACCCTTTCTATTTTTGTTCTAAGAACACAATTATTCAAAAATTAATTAAAATTACATTACAAGCAAAATAATTCAAAATTGTTCTCAAAAGAACACAATTTACTTCTGTTCCGGGAAACAAAATTCCTTTTTTTTTTTCTTTTAAAACCAATTCAAATTAACCTATAAGAAAACTTATTCTTATAAAAGCTCTGTTCAGAACTTAATAAATCAACGTTATTCAAAATGAAACTCAACTAAGTAAGAAAGAAAAGAAAAAAAAATATTTAATCTATCGTAAATATCTGTCAAACGATACCATTTTAATAAAATACAGTTTATTAAATTCAAAACGAAAAAGTTTTCTCAAATTAGAACACAAAACATAATTTTCACATCAATAAGCAAAATATATCTTAACAGAACAAATCTTGTTCTTAAATCACCCTTAATCTAAACTGATCAAAGACTTTTGCCTTCAAAATTTAATTCTTACAGAAAACTTTTACGTTATGTAAGATTTCTAACTTCAAAACATTTTTACCTCGTCAGTATGTCATGACAAAACAGACACAAACTATTTTCATTAAGAGAAAGTTATATACTTTCAATTACTATCTTAAACAATTTTAATATAAAAAATTTAATAACATAAAATAAACAATATGAGAATGTAATAAAGAAAAGTTTACTAAAATAATACAAACTTTATCTTCTTATTAATGCTGTACGCATCCATATTTTATCTTGAACTATAACACACTTTCTGCCCCGAAGTCGACGTTCGGTTAGCAGAGTATTAGAAGACTTTTACACCACTATTTGACGCATACATGAAGCTCATGTAGAACAACGATCGTTAATTTCCTTCAAGACTAATGAGAACACACGGCATATTTTAATTTGCCTTGGCTGAAATCAGAAACGACGTCTGAACAGCAGATACTAAAACACTAATTTCCTTCCTCAAAGCACCACCCATTACCATTTGTAGAATACGATATTGTATTAAACATCACATTTTTAAAGAACACCATAATTCTACGTTGAGCACCAACACCTCTTTTAAATATGAAGAGCACCAGCATTTTTTAAAATTCGTAGAGAATCAGCATTTTATTCACTCGGTTGGTCGTAGATTCAGGGCCCAAAGTTGGGTAGCCATTTTATAACCGTTCTACTTTCCATAAGTAGAGGCTACAATCTTAAAAGAATGAACTCATCACTCCAAAAAAGGAAACGCCGCTCCATACTTAAGTACAAAGTAATGTTTAATGAATATCTGTACTACATCACATAATATTATTTACAGGAACTATTGTACATATTTACAGCACCAAAACTCAGAAGAAATCCGGTGATTGCATTTTATCTTTTTCCCGCCTCTCAAAACAATCTCACCGACGTAACAATACAAACCGAGGGGGGGGGGGGAATCAAGCAAGCTTGCATTTCGAACACCTGTCCATAGCGTGTCTCAGAATTTTTCTGCGGGGCAGCTAATTCACGTGGAATCATGGGAAAACCTAATTTGGCAGCCCGCTAAAATTAAAGTCTGTCGTTTAGTGCTGCCATCTAGCGTATAGGTATTTAAATATTTGTTACAATTTAACATTAGAAGCTCAAAATTGTGAATGTTTATAATTCAAAAACATATAATTCAAATGACTAGAAATTTTTTTTCTAGGCATAGTTTCACCCGAAGATATAAAATATATTGTCAAAATTGGGAGTTGCCTATGAAAAAAAAAAACAAAGCTTGGTCTGATTTCGATTTGTAGATGGCCACCTAAGCAAAATTTATATACATAATTTAAAAGTAGATTTTATTTCCAATCCAATGGTACCATTACATTTCTTCTTTTATAAGTAGATACAGAGTCAGTTAGTAGGGGTTTTTTTTTCCCACGACTGTACTGTACATACATTTAAGTGAAGGTCTATTAAAAAAAAGGTGTGGTTATTACAAGTAGTAAAATTACCAGATGGAACTCAAAGTCCTTTCGCGAAACTGATAAAGACTTTTTTGGATTTTTTCTATAATAATGTAAACACATTTAGATCTCAATAATGTTGCAATGGTACATATTCACTTAAAATTTAAGCCTGGAGGTCATTCCAAAGACGTGAAATCTTTGGCTGATAATGGGCGTTTGCGAGTTATTAAATTAAATGTATACGGTTATAAAGAGTTTTCAATATTCTCAAAAAGCTGAGTTAAAAAAATATATTTAGTTACGCTAGCATTGTCAAATTTCTTTATAAAACATATGCACTCTAGAAAAACATATTAACTTTATATCTTCTCCTTTTCAACAAATTAAAAGATTAACAAATTTTTCATAAATAAATTATTCTTCACTGTAATAGGTCAATCTTCAGTGCCCCTGGCAATTGGATGTAATTGGCAATTAAACAAAAGTAATGTCGCTACTAACACAATAGAAATGTCTGATTGCAACTGTGAAATCGTAGTATTCAGTTCCTTTAATTAAAACTAGCACCGAGAAAATTTCAAGTTCCATATAAAAGTGAAGCAATCATTATACAAGTAATGTAATGATGTAGCAAAGTTCAGAAAATATTTCCGTGTGAGCCATTGTATTCAATCACTAAATTACATTAATTAAATGTGGTAAACTAAAAATTATTCTTGACATGTAAAAGGAAAATTAAACCTATACTTTTTGGAAAGTTTCTTAACTTAAACTATGTTAGAATAAGTGATTTTTGGTTTATTAGGAATTTTCACGTGTGATTTAAAAAGGAAATACTGAAAATTATAGACATTTATAATATATCATACTTAAATATATATCATACATAATATAACATTGCTATATATATATATATATATATATATATATATCATATCTAAATATATATCATACATAATATAACATTGCTATATATATATATATATATATATATATATATATCATATCTAAATATATATCATACATAATATAACATTGCTATATATATATATATGTCTATTTCCATATATATTACAAATTTACATACATCTTTGAGCACATATACATCTACGCAGGATATGTATGACTACTTGTACTTACATATAAGGCGCCACTTTTTATCGTTGATCAATATCTAATTCCTAAAACATTAATATATAAGTGTAATTTTAATTAATTTTTCAAATACTTTTCAGCAGTGAAATTACGCTTGAAATTATTGAATATTAAAGATTGTCTTTAATATTCAATAATTTCAAGCGTAATTTCACTGCTGAAAAGTAGTTGAAAAATTAATTAAAATTGTATATTCACCGATGCTGGGTTCGTTTGCGTCTCATGTTACGCCACTAGATTGTGTGCGCATGGAGACTTTTCCATCTAGTTCTGCGGTAGCAGCCTTACCGACTTATATAAGTGAGAGGTGCCAAGCTGGGCATCGTCCTTGTGGTTTAGTGGTAGAGCCCTGGAGATATATTCCAGGGGCCCGAGTTCGATTCCCGGCTTGGACTTTTTTTTCACTAAGTTGGTTTACGTTTCGTTAGCAATGTGATAATTCACATCTTTAATACTTAAAGTGTAGTTCCAAGTGCAAAAATGCCCAAATGTTGTCCTTCATCATATAAAAGTTAATTTACATAAATAATGGTTTTTTAACATTATGAAAATTAAAATTTTATTCATTTCCCGAGCCTTGTATGCCAATATAAATAGAAATTTTCAGAGTTGGGAAATTCTAATAGTTAAATGCATCACAAAACGGTAAATTTCGACGGTATACAAAGGGAATTTCTAATGTTCAAATTGTTTGGACTTCAATTTTTTTTCTAAATATTAGTTCTAGGTACCAAGAACTCTAGAAAGTTTTAAATTTCGAAATTAAAAGGAAAATCTATTTTGACGTAAATGAATTTTCGATTAAAAAGAAGAACATTTAAAACCTTTTTGCAAGTTGAAATGTACATATGAAACTAACGGCTTAGAAATTAGCAATTTTTTAATGATAACAAGAAACATCATGTAAAACAGCATACACTACAAATAATACATTGGTAGTACATTTCAACACATACAACATGCATAGTTAGGGAACCATAGTACGAATGCAATCCTTAGCTGACAGAATAGGAGTGTTTGCAATAGGAATATCGCAACCAAAGTAAAAACAATATATTCTTTTAGGCTGAGAAATACCATAAATAACTTCCTTTAATTGGAGGGTCTACTTCTTTGGCATAAATTCACGTGATTTTAAAAATTGTTTTCCAGTTACATGAAAAAACACATCGCCTTCGGATCCTTTGCTATATATTTTTTGACATTGCACTTACATATTTAAATTTTGGAGTGCGAAAAAATCTGTAATAGTTATTGTGCGTCTGAGCACACCGTCATATCTCGTCGTGAACAGTAAATCGGCCACCCTTTTTAATTCGGTCTCAAAGATTTGAAATAAAATTGGTCGTCAAGGTACGATAGAGCATTAAATTCTCTGGAGCTTGTACAAAAATTTAGTTTAAAAAGTTTATGTTTAACAATTTTCGGTCATTTGAAAAAAAAAAAAAAAAAAAAAAAAAAAAAAAAAAAAAAAACGTAATTTTTTTCGACATTTCTTTACATTTTAGGAACTCGAGAAAACTAATCTATAAATGAAAACTACAGTTTTACTTCCAATAAGTTTAAGAAGAAACAATTAACTTTTATTTTTTTTCATAATTAAATGAACCGGTTTATTAGTTCTTGAGAAAATTATCACACAATTTGAAAAACAGGGTTTTGGGAAAAGCAAGTTTAAGATTTTAAAATAACGTTCGATTTAACGAGCAGCGTTACCTTCAGTGAGCAAAAAAAGTTGTACGGTATTAGAATATCGCTAAAAGTCACTTTATAGAGAAAATCTACACTTTTGACGGATGCAGAAAGTGAAGAAAAAATTAATTAATTGAAAAAAAAAATTCACACAATGAAGTAGACCTCCCCGTGCTTGAAAGAACTTCCCTTATTCGCCTGGGAAAACTCAGCAAACCTCATAAAAATCTAGTAATTATTATTTAACAAATTTAATGATGTATCAACCTTCAAAAAGTACATCCAAAAGAACCATCGCATTGAAGAAATAAGTAACAGTAATTAAATGTTGCAAGCAGAAAAATAAACTTCAACCGTAAAGGTGAAATAATTACTTTTGATTTCGTTAAAAGGAATTTTAAAATACCATTCGACGAAAAGAAATTTCCCGTTACTTTTTAATAGTAGCTGTTAAAATGAATTTTTTTAAAACGAATTTTTTAATTTGTGTATATACTAGCAGCCTTCGTCCGCTGCACTGGTTGGGTTTTTTTTTAAATAATCTTGAATCAAACGAAATATATCTAGCAAAGATGAGATTAAAGAAAAAAACTTTACTTAATATTTAATCAAATATCCATACTTGTTGTCTTATTCATATAATATTGTATTATCCAGTTCAGAAGTCGATGTTGGAGGCATAGCAGACAAATGAGCTCTAAAATCATTGAAATACCTGTGTTTACCTATTTTTTTAGTAGGTTGGTTATCTTGAATCTCCCGGTTCTCCCTAAAACTGCTGCTGAGAGATGGAGGAATGTCCTAGAATTTTTGACTCCCCTCCCCCCCCCCCCATAACACCCTTAGGGTTTTTAGGTGAGTTCGTAATTATATAAATACGTAGCACGTATAGTCGTCGTTCAGTCCGTCCGTCTGTCTGTCCGCATGTAACAGAGCAAAAACTACCCAACCGAATGGTCTGAAATTTCAAATATATGATTGTTGCAAAATTTTGTCGAGCCATTTCAAATTTTTTGAAAATCGGATGTATAGTTTAATTACAGGGACAGTCAAAAGTTTTCCTTTACATTACGGCCAATGGGAAAAATTTTTGCAAGCGCATTTTAATCATATTACAGCCTTCCGAATGGTCTGAAATTTTAAAGCTATAATTGTTGCAAAATTTTGTTGAGTTATTTCAAATTTTAGGAAAATCGGATGTATAGTTTAATTACAGGGACAGTCAAAAGTGTTCCGTTACATTACGGGGAATGAGAAAAAATTATTGGAAGTGCATTTTAATGATGTATCAGACTATGCGCTTTATGAAGTGCAAAAAAATTATACATTCAGTACAATATGGGGTACAAAAAATAATTATAAAACTAGTTATAGTACGAACGCACCTCATTTGCCACATATATATAAATATATATATATATATATATTTATATATCTTGTTCAAATTTTCAATCGTTAATAAAATACTGATTATTCATCCTATCAAGTTGAAATGAATTTTTTTAAACGTTTACTGGATGACAATTGATGTTAATACAGTTTTTTCAAATATTAATTAATTAATTAATTAATTTTATTTTTGCATGGGAAACAAAATGGCGGCCATTGGTTATTGAAGATCAATGAAAGTATTTTCAATAAGGGGTTACCATAGGGGGGACCCTGTTCTGTCGCCAATTACCGCCAAGTTTGTCACCAAAATGGCGATATATCGCCAAGTTTGTCGCCAACATGATGATATATCGCCAAATTTGGCGCGCAAAAGTGACGCCAACTTAGCGATATCTCTAATATTCCCACAGAGTTCCATTGTAAACCTACTTGCTTATAGAAAATCAACAAATTGAGAAATTTTAAATACAACAAAAACTAATATTAGCTTAAGGGATTGTATTAAATTTTTCTTTGATGACCTAAGTAGAAACTCACTTAAAAAAAAATTATATTACTTGTTTATCCTGAATTTCTCTCTTCTACCTAAAACTGCTTCTGAGATATGGCCAAATGTTCTAAAATTTCCGAGCCCCCCCCCCCCCCACACACACACACTTTAACATATTAAAAGAGGGAATTTTCAAAAATCCTTTCTTAGTTAACGCCCATGTCATAAAAAGTATTCTCCGAGCAGTTTTCATGCTTCTAGGTTCAGTAATTCTGAATGTGCGTTGATTATGAGTCAGTGAGGAAAAAATTTTATATGAGGACGTGAGTTTCAAAACTAGCCTTATCCAAAAAAATCAAATTTTGGGAAATCGCGATAAAACCGCTAACTGCGTCTATTGGTTTTCATTGTAAACCGAGATTTTACAATGTCAAAAATTCAGGATAAAACTAGTTATTTTGCAGATTGTAGTGTTTTTTCGATGTAGGTATACCGACAGAATAGATTGACGGATAAAAGACAATTTTTTTTGATTTTGGATAAGGCGAGTTTTGAATCTCTCGTCCCAATATAGGGGGTCCCAATATAATATCCCTATATATATATAATACTACATATTGCTGCACTCCATATTGTTGCACTACATATTGTTGCATTCTTGACGTCCATTCATTTTGGTTTCACTATTTTCATATAGTAATATTCACCTTCTTTAGATAAAGCAATTTCGGATTAAATGAAGTAAAGATTTTTATAAGGAAAAAGCGCTATTCAAATTAAAGGACAGTACGAAACCTGTGTAATAACAAACTACTCATAATTCAATTTGCTTGAAACTTAGGGAGAAGTATTATTTTATAAAATCAATTGGCAATTAAAGCTGAAAAAAAATATAAGTTAGGTCATGCAAATCATTTATCTGCTTTTAAGTATTGCTTTTCGATTACATGTGCATAGTGCTTTTATTTAGAACTTCAAATTATGTGTACAAATTATTGTTATTAGAAAGCGAAAATTAAGTGATTAGACATTTTAAGAGTATTAAAACTTAATAAATAGAAATCAGAAGAAAATTGGTACAAAAATACGTTCGAATAAAATAGTGCATTACAAACTACATATAATTCGTTTGATATGGAAATCATATGTAATTATCAAGGCCAATTTTTTAAAACAAACATTATGAGTCATCAAACAATGGTAAGAATTTTTTTAATACAGTAGTACCTCGACTTACGTCACCCCGCATTTACGCCGTCTCGCCTGAAAAAAAATCCTTAATTAAGACGGACTTTCAATTTTTTTGAAGACTTTTGGTTCTATGAAGGGAACAATCCCGCGACAGTCACGTGATAGTGACAAATAAATATAAAACGTTGCTAGAAAAGGTTTAGAAAACTCACTCTGCTGTTACAAGGAGCTTAAAAAGTGAAGAAAATAAGAAAAAAAAATGTTGGTTCAAACTTCATTGCGAGGTTTTTTTTAAACATCTTCAAAGATTCGAACGGGGCAGCTAAAAGAACAATAAATTGTAAGTTACTTATTGATTTATTCCAAATTCTTGAATTGCAAACGCAATCTTTTGCTAATGCTAAAGGTATGAATCATAATCCCAAAATACAATAAAATACGTTCTTTAGATTTCGGAGAATTTTTATTACTTATCCTTTTTTTTGCTTATCTAAATGTACCTCGACATACGTCGCTAGTCTTGAAATGAATTGCTGACAGAAGTGGAAGTATTACTGTAGTTCATTATCATTTTTTCTACTAATTAATCATTTATTAGAACAAAGTTATTACTCTAATAATATATCTTTTTATTCGATACAAATTGTGAATTTACAATTTCACTAAAAGAAAATTTTTTATTTTTATTTTATTTTTACTTTTAGATTGAAATAAATGATTCGTCTGACTCAAGTGGATTGTAACAGAAAACTCAGCCATGTAAC
This sequence comes from Maratus speciosus, assembly GCA_963932465.1. Lineage (NCBI taxonomy): Eukaryota > Metazoa > Arthropoda > Arachnida > Araneae > Salticidae > Maratus > Maratus speciosus. The sequence continues at coordinate 114,775,615 of OZ010790.1, read as the reverse complement.
TAGCTTATAAAAAACTTCTACCTAATAAAAAAAAATACATATATCTTCAAAAAATCAATTTATCATTTTTTTCTGAAATGATTTATATACATATATACAACTATCAAAGTAAATGTTTCTTTCGAAAACAAAAACTTGAAAAGCTTGATGCAATTTAAGATGAAAAGGTAATTATCCATAAAAGAACTTTAAGGGAAAAAAATCAATTTTCTGACATGATTCAAAATTGATTTTTCTTTTTTGTTTCATTGAGATAAAAATTTATTGAACAATAAATCTTTTTTAAAAAATGAGAAAATAAAAAATATTTCGATAGATAAAAAAAAAGAAATAAAATTGTCTGTAAAACATATAGTAATAAAACTGTCACGCATAAAAGTGGTTAATAATAATAAATACTAATAACATTTAAAAATACGGACGGCGTACAGATTGCGCCACTTGGTAAAATCAAAAGTTGCTAACTTTAAAATACTTATATGATTAAGTCCTGCGCCTCATTTACCCACTTCCCACACATCCTTTATTTTGCAACGAATGTTTCAAGTTTATTTTTTTTCTGCTTTCGATCATTATTTTTTTCATGTTAAGTGACCATTTGCGTACGCAATACGCCATCAGTGTATATGTGTAATTTATTAAATTTTCTTATTTAAAGTATTTTTTTTGTACGTTTGATTTTTATTACTTTTTACTATTACTAGCTATTGCATTAAATAAGATTATGATCGAATGTTGAAATTTATGCTTTATAAACCTTTGGCATACGCCGCGAGTGATTTTATGTTATTACAAGCCGTCAGTGTTATATTAATTCAAATTAAATTAAACATTTTTATTTATTTGATGTTTATTACTTATACTGTTTATACTGTTTATTATTGCGCATTGTGTTAAATAAGAATATCAGTTACTACTTAATTAACCCGTAGACTAATATTGCCAAATTATATAAATCGCCAAACCACTTGCCAAATTATACAAATTGACGTAATTTTTATTTTAAATAACGAAAGAACAAATAAATTAGCATAACATTAATAAAACTATAAATAAAATGTCGAAATAAAAATAACTTGATGACGTAAACACGGGTAACTTGCTTAAAGTCAAGTGAAAGTGACATTTACAATCAACCATTATTGACGTTTAATCTTATAGTTTGGCGATAGATTTTTGGTGACGGGATAACTAAGTAGTAGGGTGGGCCGAAAAAAACTTTTTTTCGATTTTCGATGATGTATATTGCGAAAAAGTTGCCACTGGTAGCTCTAAGTTCACACAAAAAAAATTGAGATTTTTCGGACAATTCCTTCTTTTGCCGCAAATGGCTTGTAGTTTTGCTCAAATGCTTATTTTTGAACTTTTCTAGCAAAAATTTAAAAAATGTTAAATGTAAGTTATTTTAGCTGAATTTACTTGAAATGTCATGTTTAGTGTACAAAATGTTTAAATAAGCTCTGATTATGTTTTATTTAATAGTTATGTGGATTTTGAATTAGGTGACTTCTATAGCTTTTTCGCGTATAAGTGAGCAAAAATTGCAGGAATTGTGACAATAGGGAATAAGGATTTCATCACCGATAAAGACTTGGTCAGGAAGCAGAAAAAGAAACTTGGAAAGAAGATACAGCAGAAGGAAGATCTTGGAGGAAGAAAAATTACAAGTATCTTTTTTGATAGTAGAAAAAATAAAACGATCTTCATAAAAAAGAAGGGGACTGGCAGTACCATCGACAGAAAGACGAAACAAATATCACCATGTTGTCTGAACGTGATTTGGAATATTTGAGTCACTTGATACCTCCTTCTGGCCACTGCGGAGAAATAACAAAATCATTATATAAATTTCTAAGCCAGAATAAATTCTGTTTTGGAAAAAATCAAGAAGAGAACTGCAACATTTGATATGTATTCTTCATACGAACGAGCCTCTACCCTGACAGTGACATGAACTTTCTAAAGTAGATGGTAGAACCACTTAGACCTAATACCGGAACCAACAAAAACGAAGCTATATTAATGGACTTACTCTAATCTTCAGCCTTTTGCATTTCTGATGCCCATGAAATAGGAATAGGCTCGTAGAAATGGACACGTACATTTTCGCACGCCATGAACGATATGTGCTTCATATTTCTCTCGACGGTGCCACTTGTTCATTTTTTTTCTATGAAGATCGTATTATTTCTACCGTCAAGAAATATGGTTGTAATTTTTCGTCCTCCAATATATTTTCCCGCCTGTATCTTCTTTTCAAGTTTCTTTTTCTGTCACCTGACAAAGTCGTTATTGTTAACGAGATTCTTATTCCTGGTTGTCACAATTCCTACATCTTGAAGCACAGATGAAGCTCGTAACGCAATTTACCCATATGATATACTGGTTCTAAATCCGGCGAACGCTGTGTGAGAAAGGGATATGCGTCTGGGTTTGTCTGCTTTTGAAGGCCTTGGTTCAAATTCTGATTCAGACGAACTGTCTGTTTCAAAGTTCCCACTTTTTGAATATTCTGACAATAGCAGTATTTTAGAGCATAAAAATAACAACATCTCATCTCGCAGTTACTCCCATCACCTATTTCCTTCCTCATCGTTATGGTGAGTGATTGCGATTTCATTGGTTACTACTCCACATTCGCCTCTCCTTCTAGAATTACTGTTAAGACATGCTGTGATCCGTCATCCAAAGATGTGACTCTGAACGCATCAAAAAACAGTTGGAAGAGCGGGGAACATAATAAAGTCAAAAGAGAATAACTGACGAACGAACCAAACAATACTTGCAATTTTTGCTCACTTATACGTGAAAAGGCTATAAAAGTCATCTAATTCAAAATGCACACAGCTATTAAACAATACATAATTAGAACTTATTTGAATATTTCGTACACTAAACATAACATTTCAAGTAAACTGAGCTAAAATAAATTTAATTTACCAGTTTTAAAATTTTTGCTAAAAAAAAAAAAAAATCAAAAATCAGCATTTGAGCAAAACTTTAAGCCATTTGCGGCAAATGAAGAAATTGTCCAAAAAATCTCATTTTTTTTTGCGTAAATTTAGTGCCACCAGTGGCAACTTTTTCGCACTACCCATCATCAAAAATCGAAAAAAAAATTTTCGGCCCACCCTACTAAGTAGTACCGAATATCATTAATAGTTGTTATTTTGGTTTAGAATGCCTTTACGCATATACTACTTGCCCGTGTTTTTGTATTACTGCAAACAGTCCGTATTTTTAATTTTTAATTAGTAGATTAAAAAATAGTAAATGTGCTGTTCTGATTCTACCGAGACAATGGTCACTATGATTGGTGCTTTTATATGAATACTTTTCTATTTTTCTGTGCTTTATGATTTTTTTATGTTAAATGCTATGTTTCAATGCAAGTTTTTACTGTAAATAATAATAATAATAAAAAAAAAACTTATTTTCTTTCTTATTTTTTTATTTTCTTGTAACTTATTTTCTTTCTTTGTTCTTAAATAAAAATAAATCTGAAAATCAGTCATAATTAACGCGGCATATTCTTTGTAAATTGTACCCGGAATTGTTAAATAAAACATAAAAAAAAATATTTATAAAATGTATTGTCGCACTCAAAGTAGGTTCCATTGAATCCAACACAACTATGAGATGCTCGATCCAATTCGCCATACATTTCATGAAAAAGTCGCACAAGGCCATTTTGGGAGTGAGGTGCTTGGTCGATGAAATTCGTTGCGTTTTTTAGCCGCTGGTATGCTATTCCTTTCTCCCACCTATTAATGTTTCGGCTACAAAAAATAATATTACGTTGTATAAGCCAGCCGTAAAGCAAAGCAGATTTAACATTGCATGGAATAATCTCTACTGCAATTTCTTAAATTTCTAAGCATCGCACATTTTCAATTTTTATACCGTCGTATTAGAAAAAAAAGTACTTTTAAATGCAATTTGTTTGAAAACTGCATCTTCATTTATTTTTGAGATATTAATTTTTTTGTAGTTTTTAACACCATCTGTTTAATTTTGGCAACTCAAGTACTCCATTTCTAGAGAAAGTAATGGAAAAATAGCAATTAAATTTTTTTTGCCATTTTCTCACAATGTATGTAAAAAAAAAAAGTAATTAAAATACGTGAATATTTTGAAAAAAATATATAAATGAATGATTTCTCATAAAATATGGAGTTATTAGATACTAAATTTAATTTTAAATATCTATATTAATATTACAAACAAATGAATGCATATGAATCATGAGATAGCCGATATTTTTTTGTCCAATTTCTTGAATGACGAAATATCTTTTTTTGTGTTTGCGTATTATTCAACGATAATCATGTCCTAAGCATATTTTACTGTAGATGTTGTTTAAGACTGGATCGTAAATGAGGAATTCTTTAGAGGATGTGGATGACGTCACTTTATATAAAATAAAAGCTCATGTTTGGAGTCTTAAAACTCAACTATCTGTATTTATATACAAACATTTTTTTTTCCATCGGGGGAGGCTCTAAATTTTAAAAATGCAGAATTCCAGTTTTCTAGTTTTTTTTTTTTTTTTTTCTTTTGTACTCTTGCTCAGCGGTACCGTTGATCGATGGTGCATTAGAGCGGAGCAAAATGTACCCGAATATTCAAATATTTTCAAGATGTTCAGCACACGAAACTTCGTTTGTAGTACTAAATTTAAAGCAATTATCTTTTAAACTAAATTTTCCATTATCAAAAATCCCTGCCGGCCCAGCCTACAGGCGGAGGTAGATTTCGAAGTTAAGTATATTAATTGCTCCAACAAAAACTAAATCATGATTATATTACATTATATGATTTGTTACATTACATGATTACATTATATGATTACATTATGTGACATACATTACATGATTACATTATATGATATGATTATTACATTATATGATTTCTGAAGAAGAGAATCTATCAATTGGATGCGTTTGAGAGCAAAAATGAATTTAAAAATGAGTAAGAAAATAAGCAGTTTGGATTTGAATACACCCTCAATAAGATGATTTTTTTCTTCAACCGCTATGTATTTTTAATCCACTTTAACAGTTTTATCGGGCCGCTTTTGACGAGTTTTTATTTCATTTTTATATAATAGCTAGTTTTATCAGAATCATGTTCAGGCGGTATTAAAAAAAATACTTTTGCATGCTCAACAACTCGAAATTTTCTGGCACATTTTCAGATTCCTTTTTAATAGAAAAAATACGAAACTTGCTGACATGATTTTTGAAAAGATTTATAAGCGGCAGGTGTTCTTATTTTTCTTTCAATTAATTGAAACTTGATTAATAAACAATTATTTTCTCTATAGGACAATATTTTTCGTTTCGAATACAATCGCTTCGGGAAATTCTGTTCAAAATGCCCACCTTGACATCATTTTTTGAAATATATATTCTGCCTCTATAAAAAAATCGATCATTACGGTACATTATATCATTTCTGAAGAAGAGAATCTATCAATTGGATGCGTTTGAGAGCAAAAATGAATTTAAAAATGAGTAAGAAAATAAGCAGTTTGGATTTGAATACACCCTCAATAAGATGATTTTTTTCTTCAACCGCTATGTATTTTTAATTTGTTTTTGCTGTAATAATTGGTTCTATCAAAAACTTATCTATATAAATGTTGAAGACAATATTAAGAAGATATATGATAAATTCGTGGGGATTTTGTATCTTGTGAATTGACGGAGTTATGGAAATTTTTCTTCTTCACACCCCTTTTTTTGTTTTCGTTTTTAATTTTGTTTTGCGGTTACGAATTGGTCCTATCAAAAACTTGTGAATATAAAAGTTGTAGATAATATTAAGGAGATGTATAATAAAATTAATTGAATTTGATACCTTGAGAATTGACGAAATTATGATTTTTTTTCTCCCCAAAACCCTATTTTTTGCCCCCCCCCTTGAGCCCATTTTTAATTTTATCAAAAATCTGTGATGCATAAATTTTTGGACCTATTTTTAGGAGTAATAAAAACTTTAAACTGACTTGATATGTGCAAAATTTAAGAAGTTATGGGTTTTTTTTCTGTTTTCACAAAACTCCTCCCTATTTTCAGCCCCTTGGCCCGATTTTGCCCATTCACGAACTTGACCGATATTTTATGCCCCTTGATTTTATGTATCTGTTTGGAAGAGATTTACGCAGAATTGTGGAAGTTATCGTGTCCAGAAGAAAGTGATATATATATATATATATATATATAGATAGATAGATAGATAAATAACGTTTCTTACTGAGGGTGGTTTTGGGTTCTACGGGTCATGATCGGTGTAGATCTGCAAAAATGTTTCAGAAATTCCAACATAGGAACGACGCCAATAGGTAGTATTTCATACGAAATCTAGCTAAAATCACAGAGCACTTAAAACTGTGACTGAAAAAAGCAACTCCTGTCAGCACACAAAGTCATAGATGGCGCTCCAACACTTCGTTCTAACTCGGCACAATGGTATCAACTAAAATAATTAATAATTTCGGGATACTTTTTATGGGCATCTTTTAAATAATAAATTTAAGATTTTTTACATAGAATAGATTTTCAAAACTATTTACTCCCAAACCGAAAGCACACACTCACAACGATATTCCCATTAATTCTGTGCTGAAAAAAATATTTCTGCTGTTCGCATTTAACTATAATGCATACGAAACACTTTTACATAATATCTGATTTCATATATGGGTATGAGTTCAAGAACGTATTTTGTGCTCAAGATATTAAAGAAAAATTATTGTATACTTTCCCAAGTCATTTAAACTTTACATTGCACTGCACATGTAATTATCAAAACAACATCATACAATTTTCTTAATGGCAAATTCTAAATTATGTGAAAACAATACTTTAGTGAAAACGAATATTGTTCATAGGTTTCACTGGCAACAATGGATGAACTCTTGTGCCAATTTTACGACAATTGTAAATATTTACGTTGAAATACTAATATTGTATAACTATATGCTTTTCATTGAAAATATTTACACTAAAACTCCAATATTCTCGAAATATTGGTTTCAGATATTGGAAGTATTGACAATAAAAAGACAAAATACATATATATTTATCATTGGTGCAAAAGTAAACAACGTAATATCGGGCAGTACGCACTGCAAATATCGCGTATATTAATCAAGATGTATCCAATGTATGCACATTGACTGATTGGTATTTTGTTACAAGTGTGAAAAGAAACTTAGGAGACTTTGGAATAAGCCCGTTTGTGTGCAGTTAGATCTCAAATTCATCAAAATGTCGTTTATTTTTTTATTATTTTTAATTCTTTATTTTCACCCTTTTGAGTGATATATTACTTTTGTTTATACGACAACAAGAAGACAAAATATTTAAGTAATTCGGTTTGTTTATATAGCTTACATAAACATTACATTCGTAAACTTTACACTCGATTTTCTCAAAATGTTGTTTTTTGAACTTTGATGTACCCTTTTATAGAAACTATTACACCTTATTGTTTTCAATTTTGACAGAATGTTTCACACGTTACCCTGATCAGTCTGAAGCAAAACTTTGTTACAAACATTTGTTCACATTTTTATGGAAAAGTTTATCTTTGAAAAATGTTTTATTATTTAAAATTGGTTTTTATTCCAGAATTTTTTTAATAAACATAACTAACGATTAACTGTTTATATATTTGACTTCACGTTATTAGAAATTATTCATATTATGTATAAAAAGCATAACGTATTTCGTAGTTTCTGAGTAAAGGTACATTAATTTAAAATGGTAGGTATAGAGATTTCCAACTATCCTTAATTAAAGAAAAAAAATTAAGGTCATTGGGCCTTTTGTAATTAGCTATTAGGAAGAATATTAGTTTTATAGCTAAAAAATATTTCCAGTTAATGAAACTAATGTTGCAATTCTTTTATGCAAATAATGAATTATTAACAAGTATTATTAAAAAGCAGAAAAACCAACGTTTAAAATGCACAAATAATATATGAAAAGCAGCATATATGCTGCTTTTCATATATTATTTGTGCATTTTAAACGTTGGTTTTTCTGCTTTTTAATATTGTTGCACAAAGGCTTTATTTGCTATTTTTAAGTATTATTATTATTATTTTACTATATAAAGAATAGAATACTGAAACTGTAGCTATTTTTAAAATAAAATATATATGCTTGTTAAAAGATTTTAATATAAAGAATTAAAATAACTTTACTTAAAATTAAATTGCTTAATTTTGAATTATTATTAATCAACACACTAAAATAACCTACATTAAACATAATAATTATTTTAATTTTTTGTGTAACATTTTTAAACAATAAAATAACAAATTATGTAAAAAAAAATAAAATACAGAAAGAAATGGGAAAATGTGGAGTTCAAATGAGTTGATATAATTTAAAATTTTCTTATGAATGAAATAAGGCGTATATTTTGGAAAAATAATTATATATTAGAAATAAAATAAAGATGAATTTATTACTGTATTTTACCAGTTAAATGTTAATGTGTACTTTTCTACTCTTAATTATATGTAATTGGATTATTATTATTTGTTTTAACAACAAAAATTAATAATTGGATTTTGAAAACTCTTGGAGAAAATGGAATATAATTTAGTTATGAAAATATACGCATGATCTGTCATAATTCTGAACGAAAGCATTCATTCTATATCATTAATTATTGGTTTTTTATTTTGAAATTTATATTTACTTTTTATTTATGTTATTTTAAACATTGCTTTTTTTAGTATACTCAGTAAATACATACGCAACTACGCCTTGTCTTTTACGAGATAATTTAAGAAATTTCATTAGAGAGCGGGTGTTTTCGCTTTCGGGTAAGTGAAATAGCCTCTTAGCGAGTACTTGGGTTAATTTCAAAAACATGTCAGAAAAAAAACTGTATGAGGTGCTTCTCAGCTGTGCACAGTAAAATCAAAAGACCCCCCCCCCCTCTCACCTTCAATAAACTTTTGAAAAGGTGCCACTGGCCTATATAACTAAGCAATAATGCGTAAAATTTGTTTTTATCATCAATTTAACGTACCTAAGCAAAATGTTACTGTATCTGTTATGTACGAGTATCTGGAACAAAACGAAAAGGAAACGGAGGGTGTGTGAATTTTTAGTGAACTGTTATTCAAAAACCAGCTACGTCTCAAACGTAAAATTTATAATTTAACTTTATATTACAAAGATGTTTGTTATCCTACATTTTCAGAATTTTTTAGTGAGTCTCTTTTGAGATATTAATTAAGGAAAATTGCTAAATGCAGACTTAACACAGTTTTTGATGAGCTGTGCAAAAAAGAGAAAAAGTTCTCAGGATTGAAATTTGTAAAAATAAGTAGTTTTATAAGAGATTTGTGTAACAAAAACAATATTAAGGTGAGTCTGATCTCCTTCATAAAAAATAAAGGCAGCGAAATGGGGTATTTGACCTTCTACTTCTAAGGTTTTAAAGCATCTTTTTTGCCTAGATCCTTAAATCTAATGAAATTTTTATAATTAAATAAAATGTCGACAATTTTATTCTGAACAGTTGGGTATTTGATTCTTCTTGATAGGTACAAAAAGAAAGAAGTTAAAGCCTCTTCCGTAAAAGAAGTTTTCCACCCAAAAATGGCTGTGTAGCTAGATAAAAATGGCCACCCCTAAAAAACTATACGATCAAAAAAAAATTTAATCAAGTTTATAAACTCAGAAAAATATGAAGGGAACTTGTTTAAAAAATTAGGAAAATTAAAAATGTCGAGCGCAACCACCTGGTTGATTTGGAATGGATTGACCCATACCCATTTTTTAAAGTAACACATATTGCAGTATTTTATGCAAGGTGTGTCTATTAAATTTCAGGACTGAACGTGTAGTTAATGAATGGAAATATGTAGGAATGTGTCATCATATGGATGTGATAGCGTAACCAATGAGGCGCGAATTTGGAACAAATGGCCATGGCCAGTGATTGCATCAGCATTTCCGGTTTGGAGAAGGTAAACGCAGGTGGTTCATTAGAGAGCGTGTCACGATTGGTGAGGGAGCAGAGAGCGAATATCAAGTTTTGTTTCAGAATTGAAAAAAGCACTTTTTGACAAAAAATGACATCGTAGAGGTTAAACATCCTCCCTATTCTCCTCATTTGTCACCTTCTGACTTTTACTTGTTCCTAAAACGTAAGACTGCTCTGAAAGGGCATCGATTTCAGGACGTACAGGAACGTAACCGCCTAACTTCGAAGCATACCTTCAGAGGACTACGAAGCGTGTTTCCAGAATTTGTACCGCGGTGCACAAAAGTAGAAGTGCCAGAGGTAATTATTTTCAGGATTATTAAACGTATGCTTTTTTTTATTATTCATTCCGTTGTATTAGCCCCAGTCCTGGAATTTAATAGACACACCTTGCACAATAAAAAAAAACGTTATGCAATAATTAACTTATCATCAACAAGACGTGTGGGCATGCACATGTAAAAAAAAAAAATGTTTACGAATACGAGGGTAACTCGGAAATGTGTGAGACAAAAGCAGACGTATTTACGCCAAAAAATATTGGTCGAATATGTAAATTTGAACTCTTATCCCCGCAGACATTAATTTTTGACAACAATTACAATTTAGCTACTGTAGAATAAATTTTGAAAGGAGAGAAAATGGAGTTGGCCGAAAAGCATTATCGAGATTTGATTTTCTGTGATATTAAAGTGGAGCTAAATCAAGAAGAACATGTTCAACGTCTACAATTAGAATATGGAAATGAAGCTCAATCTCGTGACACTGTACTCAGATGGTTTACAGATTTTAGAAAATATCGAAATTCTCTTTTGGATAAATAACACTCAGGAACACAGTTGTCAGCTGTAGGGTCAAAAAATGTTTCGGCTGTCCGAAAATTCTTAGTCGATGATAATCGCTGTACCTGCGAAATTATACAGAAGGAACTTATCTTTGGATCCGCAGATATACATAAAATTATTTATGAAGAACTGCAGATGAAATATTAGTTTGTCGTTCGATCCCCCGTAATTTAACAGACCACCGAAAAGGTGGTCTGTGTCGGATACGGTAAAGAATTCCTAAAAATACTTAATGATGGTGGCCACTGCATTATTTCTAAAAGCATAACTGGTGATGACATTTACATATCGTCTTTTGATGTTCCAACAGGTCCAACAAGTAAAGTATGTGTCTTTGAAGATGATCTGAAACCAACAATGATGAAAGGACAACGAGCAATGAAAAATGCAATGTAAGCCGTGTTCTTCAGAAATATAGATCTGTTCAAAGCCTTTAAGCTAGAGTGACAAAAGATAGTTACAGCTAATTGGTACACCACTAAGTGCCTTCCAGAAATTCTTCAAGAGGTGAATGTTAGGGGACTCATGCTTCACCATGACAGTGCATCTTCTCATTCAGAAAATATTCCAGTCGAATTTCTTGAACAAAAAGACATCAAAGCGATAGAACACAAACAATATTCTCCTGATCTTCCCTTTGGCTATTTTTTTAATCTAAAACAGAATTACGTGATCGTCGTTCTCATTCCAAAGATGAGATTGACGAGGCTATAAGAGAATATTTTTCATCTATTCCAAGAAATGGATGGCATGAGGCATTTTACATTTGGAAAAGTCGCCTACTGAATTGATCTTGGAGGGAACTACTTTGAACACCCCTAAGAGTTGGTAAGTTTAACTTGCACCTTTTAGCGGTATTTAAGAAACATTCAGATTTGAACCTCGTTATATTTGAAAATAATTTATTAATACTATGAGATATAATTGATTAAAGGATAAACTGAAAATGATGGTATATATTATAAATTTTGTAATTTTGGGTAATAGTTGTATATATATATAATTATATATAAAATGTTATATATATATATATATATATATATATATTTTTTAAAGCTTTTTAAAATAAAGCGTATATATCATTAATTTTGGTTTAACGTTTAGTCCTGTTTATCAATTTTTTTTCATTATGAATAACAAAATATATTCCTTTCTCTTTCATTTATTAACTATAAAATTATCAGAAACAAAAATAATAAATAAATCATAGATTAGGAAACACTTAAAAAAATTAACAACATATCAGTAGACCTGCGCGCGATGATTTCGTACTGCAATTTTTAAGTTTATTTCGGATACATTTGTGATTTATTAATTTCAAATTTTCAATCAAATAATTTGTTTTGCCAAATATGAGTGTACTGTGAAAAAAGCACGTTCAAAAACATTTCGTATAATATTTCATTCATCGTTTTGCTTTTTGTATGTCGATAGAAGAAATAAATCAGAAATAATATGCATGAAAATACTATCCAAAAGTATAACGAAAATTCAGTACCAAATGTCAGATGTGGACAAAAAATCCTAACCAATGCTATCTCATTCACCGTTGTACGCTATATAATACCTTACCCGTGGCCATAATTTTTCGCGCATTAGTTTATGGATGATTTTTTGACGATAAAAGTAAAAAAATAATTCAAAATATTTTATGTAAATTATTTTTAATGAAAAATGATACATTTCACTATTACATAGTGATATTTAACAAAAGATAATAAATGAAACAAACTTTGTGGCCGATGACATTGATTTCCTCCGAAGTTTTTTATGCCCCTAATGTTTTGCGCATGTTCAAATGAGACGAAATTAGTAAGTCTTACCACTTCGTTGGTCCTCCTTTGGCAGTGTAAACATCTCTCACTCTTCTCGGCATAGTTGAAACAATCGTTGCCACTCAGAAATTGAATTTTTTTGTCATTTTTCAAGAAGAATTCTTTTCAACTGCTGATTGTCAGTGTAGCTGATTTCTGGTGTCATTTGTCGAACTTTCTTCTTTAAGTATCGCCACAAATCCTCAATAGAGTTGATGTCCGGCTAATTCGGAACCCAGTCTAACACAGGGTACCATTTTGTTGAAGACAGGCTTTTGTTGTCCTAGCTGTATGTGTTTTGGCTAAGTATTGTTGAAAAAGATAACACGATTGAAGGCCAAGTTGTTGAATTGAATGCGACAACTGATTCTACAAAATGTCCTGATAACATTGTGCATTGATAATCCCGTCATATGGCAGCATTTGGCCGACACCAGAATAATCAAAACACCCCCGAATTTGAAGATATGACGGGAACTTGCACTCTTGTTTGAGGTTTTTTTGCTGTCTTGTTTGGGTTTAAAGTTTTATTTGCTTGCGTACGACCAGACAACCGATATTTCCTTACAAAACTGGAAAAGGGGATTTGTTCGATCATCTAACACTTTACCATTGCTGATATGTCTATTTTAAGTGCTCCACAGCCCACAGAAAATGTTTCCTTTTCTAAGCAGGAGTTTACATCAGCTACGTTTGTTTTTATAAGATTTTATGCCCATTTTATGCAATCTTTTTGTAGCCATTTTACGAGTCACTGATCGCCCTATGCTGTCTTGCCATAGGGATGCGGCTTTTGCAATTGTTCCTGATCTTATCTTCATTACCACTCGATGGAACATTCGATCTTCTCGGGCCGTTGTTGTTGGTAGGCGACTAGTACTGTTCCTTGGCTGTATTTCTCCGGTTGCAATGAAAGTTTTCAAAACATTACGCTCTGTTGATTCAGAAATAATGAAATCCCTGCCTATTTTCTTCCTTAGACACTCACTATTTCGTTTTCCGATTATCTTTTTACGCAACTCTACCGTCATTCTTTTATCACACATTTTCTTCTTATTAATTGATTTAAAATCGCTTTTCTTTTAAACAGCACATGCCATTAGTCCCGGGTGTGATAATTTGCATAGTTGAAAACAACGAGCAAATGACAATGGTAAAAAACTTTCTTTAAATGTATATGCGCAAAACATTAGGGCCAGCTATTTTCCAGAGGGAGAAGGTTTTACATAAAATCTAAATGTGCGACTTCTTTTATTTTTTTATTCAATGCAATTCATTTTAGACGATTGACATTTCAGGAATTTGATTATTTACGTAGACAAAATTAAGTTTGAATTTTCTTTCTTTGAAAAATTTCCCTTTTAAACTGGTGCGCAAAGAATTAGGGCCACGGGTAAGGTAGTTAAATTCATTATGATTGTTAGATGTCGGCAGATAATCCTATCCAATGATATAGCATTAATCGTTACGTGTTACATATTATTTGAGAAAGGGATGTTGAAAATAGAAATAATATATATGAATTTTAACAAATCCCATTTTCTTTAAACTACAAAGGGAGATACCTAAATAGTAATAAAACGAAATAATTCCCTCTTAGAGCCCAATGTGATCGACAGAATTTATACACATTACGCAATATACTGAAATTTAGTGACGTTTAAAGTTTCACACCATAGCAATTAAAAAATTATATATGAATTTCTTTTACAAGCCTTTCGTGAAACCTCCGTTACAGTAAATTTATCTGCTATAATTTCCAAAATACCGTATTATTTTTAAAAAATAAAATTATTTAATCTGTTTTAAATTTCTTTTGTAAACTTTGAATGTGAGCATTGTCGTTTATCTTCAGTTTTAAAGTATTCTCACTGATCTAGAAACCCTCGTAAAATCTATATATCTTCTGTTCTGAGCTTTTAAGGGTTAATAATTATTTAATAAAAATACGTGTTTATCGTATTCTATTAGAAACGCCCGGCGTTGCACAGGATAATTCAAAAATATAAAATAGAGTAATTAAAATTTTAAGCAACACGTTATAAATAATTCATTCCATTCTATATTTTTAGCATTTGCTTCTACACTATATGGCCAAAGGTGACCGATCACTTGCGATTTTTGACGTTTTATTAAATATCTAGAAAAATACATGAGGAATTAATCTGAAACTGCAGGTGTGTAAACAGTATAGTATAGGTCATATATTTCTGCGAAGATTATTTACCCGAAACCCCATAGGGGGCTGTGAACAAATTGAAAAAACGAATATCTTTTGGATAACCCTGTAAAAACTGATGTAGCAAAAGCGTTCAAACTCGAGATTATTAATAAGTGATTTATTGTAATATATTGTGTTTATTTTTATGAGGATAGCATGTATAGTAGTAGAGAAATTAAGGTTTTTATAAAAACAGTCCCAAATTTTGCCAAGTTTTTTTGCTTATAATTTGCAGAGTTCTTAATATATAAAAAAAGTTCTTTTTAGAAAATATGGCAAACAGCATTGTACACAATACTGTGTAATCAGAATTAAAAAATAATAAAAATTGGATGCAAAATGAGCAGGTTTACTAAAAAAGGTTTCACTTCGGATGCGCGAATGCAATCAAAATTTAATATGCATAATATATTAGCTAAGTATAGGGTAATTCCGGGATTTATGCCGCACATTTTTTTGAATGTGTGTATAAAGTCCCATGTTGGACATAAAATAAAAAAAAACCATGCTATACTATTTAATGTTAAATATATAACGCGTGTACTGCGCCAAAAAATTCAAAACAAATTATTAATATTTTTTAATATTTTTTTTCTAAAACATTACACTGCGGCGCGTCACCCGTACATTCAGGCTGAGACGCCGCACTTGTGCGGAAGTTATGCCGCGCTTGTAATAAGAACAGAATGAAGTTATAAATAAAAATATTCAAAAAACATTCATATCTGGACTATAATTATGCATGTAATAACAAAATGAATCTAAATGAGTAAAATGAAACGTATTAATAGACTCAAATTAATAATTGTTGCCTACTTTCCCTATTAAAATTATCGACTTATTTCTTTACATTAAAGTTTAACTGTTATTTCAGCAACAACGTAACATCAATGTATTAGAAAGGGTAAAGAAAAAATGTAAAATTGTGTTTCATAATTTATTTGTTAACCCTTTCGGGAACGGAGGCTTTTAAAAATTTTTATTCGGTTGGTACCACTTTTTTAAAAGAAGTTACCTTTACTTAAATAATCATAAAAATGCTCTAATTAAACAAAGCAAATATTATTTTTCTTTTTTACTGGTGCTAGAAAAAAAATTTGTAAGCTCTTTATGTATGTGCTTATATGAACCTGAATGGTACCGAATGGTTAGTAGATCGACTTCAATCTACAGAAAAAGTGTAATGTAACTACATTTAAGTAAATGTAACTACATTTAAACACATGATGCAACGGAGCCAATTGAACTTCCTCTTTTTTGTAGTAGTTTGCAAAGAACGTCTGCGTTACGCGTAATCCAATTTTTCATTATTATTATCTTGACTTGACTTGCATCTTTCTTGCTCTTCTTACTTTTTATTTTCCCTTTTTCTTCTTTGGTTTTAGTAAATTTGATAACATGCCTAACATGGATAGTCTGTGCAAAAGAAGAGGACAAGTTAATAACACTTAATCATTCCGTATAAAAAAACTGCGGCATGTATACCGGAATAGCAGTGCGCAATGTATCCCATTTTGCATGGTGCAGACGTCGGCCATCACAGTTACCTGCCACCGCTAAGGGGAATGGCGTAATCATACACCCAGTACTTTATACAAACGCTGCACTTAGTTTTGACTTCGAAATTATGCATGCATTTAGTAATTAGTGTATAAAAAGTATTTAAACATGACATATTTAAAAATTTGAACAGTTGAATCATGCACTTACGTCAAATTAAGGATTGTACTTCAACAAGTAAACATCGGCATGGGATTCACGCTATACACTGGTTAAAATAATCTCATTGCGCACATATACTGTGCGTTTGACGACCATCTATCGATAATTACAAGAAATACAAGGTGTGCGGCATCTATCCCGTGTGCGGTGACTCTCCCGGAGTTAGCCTATCAAGCAACTTTTGTGAAAGTCTCAAAATTGTACCTTGAAAATTCTGAAAATGATCGTCGATAGAATAAGCTCGAAATCCGTTGCTCCCAACAAGAAGCAAATAGAGGGGTTGTATCCAAATATAGTAGTACATGCAATATTGTCTACGCTATCTTGGTACTAGTCAACAGATATTTGATACAACCCCTTATCCTTTTGCTTCTTTTTGTGAACAACGGATTTCGAGATTATTCTATCGACGATAATTTTCAAGCTATGAATTTGAGACTTTCACAAAAGTTGCTCCATATACTTAGCTAATACATTAAGCATATTACATTTTGATTGCATTCGCGCATGCACAGTGAAGCAATTTTTATTAAACCTGCTCATTTTCATCTAATTTTCATTAATTTTTAATTCTGATTACAGAGTATTGTGTACCAATACTGTTTGTCATATTTTTTGATAAGAACTTTTTTTTATATTAAGAACTCTGCAAATTATAAGCAAAAAACTTGGCGAAATTTGGGACCGTTTTTATAAAAACCTTAATTTCTCTACGAGTATAAATGCTATCCTCATATAAATGAACACAGTTTATTAAAATTAGACACTTATTAATAATCTCGAGTTTGAACGATTTTGCTACATTAGTTTTTGCTGGGATATCCAAAATATATTAGTTTTTTTCAATTTGTTGACAGTCCTCTATGGGGTTTCGGGAAAAAATCTTTGCGGATATATATGACCTATACTATGCTGTTTACACACCTGCAGTTTCAGGTTGATTCCTCATGTATTTTCTTAGATATTTAATAAAACGTCAAAAATCGCAAATGATCGGTCACCTTTGGCCATGTAGTACATTATGGTTAAAATGCAGAATTTAACTATAAATCCAAATTTTAGGCTAAATGCTAGTGCTCCCTATTTGTAAATAAAATGCCTAATATTTTAAGTCCTTACCCAGCAAAGAAAGAAACGGTGGGCCATCAGTTGGAAAAAAATATGGCAGCCAGCGGTGCCATCAGCGGTAAAGTGCAAGGGTGCCATTACTTAAACCTGTTGAAAAGTGTCCGAGCCGAATGCAGCTGGCCAGCATTGGTATGCCATCACATTACTTCAATCCGGCGTTTTCCCTGCAGTGCTAGCACCTATCCCACTGTTATTCCCTTTCTGGCCCAGCACTTTCCCTTAGAAAAATTTCTTATAGAATTCTATAAAAAAACAAAGTATTATATAATCATGTCTCTTTTTTCTACAAGCTAGTTTCACCAAGAGCTATAGAAATATCTGTAGAAGTGTCTATAATAGAAACGTCTACAGAAATATTTGAACTGCATGTGGTCACCCTCCCAAGTACTGACCGCGCTCGATGCTGTCTGGTTTTCGTGATCGGACATGTACAAGTGCTTTCAGCGTACGGTAGTACTGCTCGTAGTTTTCTTGCTCTCATTACACTATTTCAAGTTTGTTTCTTTTGTGATTTACGTTCCCAATCATTAAACTGGTATAGAAGTTATTTTATTGTACATAAATCCTACGTATTTTATACACTTTTTTTTATCATTGATTCTCAACTGCGTAAATTATGAAAACCGAAATCTTTTGTGACCTAGTAAAACAAGATTTAAGGAGAAAAAAAGTGCGTTGAAATAAAGAATTTATTTATTTATTCATTTACCTATTTATTTTGTTGGTGGCAGTGGTTTTTTAACAGTTTCAAAAAAAAAAAAAATAGCTTTACAGCTTAAATTGCGTTAAGATATTCATTTAAGATTTGTGTTCAAATATTCAATGTCTTCGATATTCGCAGCGCCACCTAGCGTAAGGGTTCCCAGCAATAATACTGCAAAAATTCGTGCACTTCCATGTAGTGGTGGGCCAGCGCTTGAGATAAAATGGATGCCCACCAGAATTTTATGTGATGATTTCCAACAGCAAATTTGACTGAAGCTCTCCAGCAGTGGTCATGCAGTGGTAGACCATCAGCCAGCACTTCTCCATCATTGCCAGCACCTATCTTGCTGCTGGCCAGCAATTTCCTCTTTACTGGGTAATTTAGCTATAGGTCTCAAAAACCCCCCTCTCAAAGTTCAAAGTTCAAAATCCTTAATTTTTGGTACCGTTTTCTTAAAAAGTTAAAGCAACGATTTCCAAAAAATAAGGAAACTGAGACTTGTAAAATATTAGTTCATTATACGCAGCTGTACAGAGGAAGCCACCATCTCGTAACATAAATATTTCTATCCTCTTTTAGATTTCGAAGTAAAAATGAATCCAAGTAAAACTAGTTTAAAAAATATATATTTTGTCATGGAAGAAGATTAAAAGCCTAAAGAATATTAAAATATAAATGAAACTGAATGGTTAAAAAAAAAACTATTTAAGATATCCCACAACGGACAAGGCAACTTTAAAATAAATTTACAATAATATAATTCAGCAAGCAAATACATGCGATTGAAATAATATTTTAGGCAATAACATAGCAAGCACAATCTTCCTTATAATGAATTGAAGGGGGATTTTTTTAAGATCCATATGTACCAATTTCATATAACGCATACTGTCATATAATATATAAATAATTATGATATAGAATTTAATAGTAGTATTAAAGTTCTTTTTAATCAATTACAACCGATATAACCATATATATATATAAATTATTTTGTATAGCTGTAGATAGTTAAGGAACACCGTGCATATAAAAATGTAGCAATGTTTATACAGTCTGTGCATCAAACTTATACACAATGTGAGAATGCGCTCATCAAGATTTCGTATATTTTCAGGAACACACTTTTTACGCCAAATAATGAACAAATATAAATTAGAATAAATAAATTTTTACTCACATGTCAGAACCTCATTGCTACCTGGGTTCACATATGTGAATCTGTGTTCTTTTCATCGTAAAAATTACACTGCTCAATTTTTTCTACATTTCGATAGCTGAATATCTTTTACTTTAAAATGAAACCAATAATTAGCAGCACCCATGCTGATATCCTCATAAAACAAATGTTATTTTCATCTGAGTTTGCAAAGTGCGTTCAAGACAGAGTGGAAAGAAAGTGAGCAATTTTCATACGGATTTAACTTAAAACCTTTACAACAAAAATTTTTGAGAGTTTGTGTGTAATTCACTTGTTTAAAGCCCTTAAATTTGTGATTGTATGAATTTAGGTAAATGATAATTAAACTGAGATTTTAAGAGTGTTTGTAATTTTAAATTCCTATTTGTGAACCTTAATTACTAGTCTCCTAAATGATCAATTTCAGAAATTTTCTTTTTTATGTCATCTAAGATGATATTTCTTTTGTGAAAAACCAATAAATGAGTATTTGTAGCATTATTTTAGCCTCGGGGCTAAAGAAGATAAACAATACATTCCATTCTATATTTTTAGCATTTGCTTATATTATGCGGTTAAATTGCAGAATTTCATTATGAATCCAAATTAATGGCTAAATGATAGAGCTCCCTGTCTGTAAATAAAATACCTAATATTTTAAGTTATTAAATTTCTTTATTCTTTCTTAAAAAAAACAACAACAAAAAAGCAACATATTCCTAAGAATGAGGAAACTGAGACTCGTAAAAGGTTAGTGCACCATACGGAATGCTACAAATGAAGCCACTAGCTCGTAACATAAATATTTTTACCTTCTTTCAGCTTACTGCGCTAATATATTTTGAAGTTAAAATGAATCCAAATAAAAAAGTTAAAGAAAAAATTCTTTTATTCCAGAAGAACATTATATTCGCAATAATATTAAAATATAAATAAAACTGAATGGTTAAAAAAATTAATTTAAGATATCCCACAATGTTCGAGGCAATTTTTTTTTTTAATAAAGCGACGTCAAATATAAAAGTTATAGCTCCAAATAAATTATCATATAAGAGACGTATAAGTATATACAATTATGTATTAATAAAAGGAAGAAAATTGTATGTGTGTCTGTTTGGTGACTGTGCCTAGCGAAATCTGTCGAACGTGGAGGTATGGAAATTCGCATAAGTACGGACAAAAAGAGGTCCAAATGAGCATGAGGCTCAGCTTTTTCATTTTGTTCTGATTAACGGATATATTAATATATTAATTAAAAATTTTTCTAAAGGAGTTTCAATTTTTGGTAGTTTGCCTGTTTAGATGGCGAATCCTCCTTTTTCCAATAAGGGGAAAAAAGTTATCTCCACTTCCTGAATAGAAATACGAGACTATGGGGAGATATTAATTCATTGAAGATACTTTGTCTGTTTTAACGGATCTATTTAAAAAATATTAACATATACTACTTTTTAAACAAATCTTTTCTTGAAATCTATTTCCTGTCTGCATTCATGTTTTCCGTTTTCCCTGAATTTTGAAATTATAACACCAGTTTCCCGGTAGAAATATAAAAAAAAAAATCATTTCATACTTTCAAAACACACACATTGAAAATCAGATTTTGGGTACCTTCTAGGTTGCAACGATGTGTTTTGATGAAACAATATTAACATTTAATATTTGAAAATAAAAATGAGTTTTGGAAGCTCATTAAAAAAAGGAAAAAAAAAAAAAACATGAAATGCTTATGAAAGAGTTTGCTATTGCGACGATAGAAGATTGCTTCTGCGCATGTCCGGAAATCACCCAAAGATATCATTTTGCAGTTTTAAAAGTGGACGAAGGACTGAGTTGCCTTCTTTTTTTTTTTTTTTTTTTTTTTTTTTTGCGTTCAAAAATTTCACATTTTAATAACTCGACAGCTAGCTCGTCAATTTTGAAAAGTTCTTTAACAATTATCTTTATTTAAATAGCGGAAAAATATAGATTATGCATTGTTTTTTATGAATATTTGAGTTTTACTTAAGAACTTTTCTGTCCGAATAGAAGGTGCAATATGCCAGAAAATAAATCGACAATAACTATATCACGGGTCTCTTCAACCGTTCAGTTTTAAAAATGTAAAATCATACAATTATGGGGTTAGTTTCCAAAACCAGACTGCAGCATACAAAACATGCTCAGGTTTGCGCTGCA
Organism: Maratus speciosus; assembly: GCA_963932465.1. NCBI lineage: Eukaryota > Metazoa > Arthropoda > Arachnida > Araneae > Salticidae > Maratus > Maratus speciosus. The sequence goes on along the minus strand of OZ010790.1, from coordinate 114,753,804 downwards.
GGGCATATCGGGTTGTATAGATTTCCATATATATATATATATATAATGAATAACGTGGATAAGAAGTCAGACGAAAGTTTTTGACATCATTGAAAGAATTAAACGGCCAAAATGAAAATGGGCTGGGCACATTGCAAGAAGACAAGACAATAGATGGAAATCAAACACCTTACAGTGGTATCCCAGAGATATAAAACGGCAAAAAAGACGACCTCAAGTAAGAGGGAGTGATGAAATCAGAGAAGTAGACGGTGTTAATTGGATGACTAAAGCACTAGGCAGGAAACATTGGAAAAATCTGGGGAAGACCTATGTCCTGCAGTGAATTGAAAACGGTTGATGATGATGATGATAATGATGATGATGATATATATATATATATATACATACAAAAATCAACAAAAAATCAAAACCACAGAACTGATCCAAAGATAAAAAAATGAACTAAACAAAACGACAACAACTAAATCAACTTAAAAACTTCTAACTATAAAAAACAACAAACTTTAAAACAACAAGCCCCAAACAATATGCAATAACTAAAACCAGAAGAAATTAAACCAATGGAGAAAGGCGGCATGACTTGCGACATGCTCAGCGGGTTTAAACCAGTTTTAAGTGCACAACGCTCGGAAAAGCTGGTTTGGAGCTTATGGGGCCGGACCTGAAGCAGTTCTGTGATAGATTTGTGAAAGTGGATGAGACGTGGCTAGATAACTATGATCCGGAGTTCAAACGACAGTAGCTACGCCCCATTTACTGTCACCTCCCAAACCCTCTTTCCAGCTAGGTGCGACATCTTACATCAAAAACGAAAAAAAAATATGTTAATATAGCAGCTACAGTTCTGAAATTGAGCATGTACATATCGCAGTACAAATATTTTATACACATTCGGGACAATAATTATTGAGCCAACCTCGTAATTTGTAGTTTATTAGTTTTATAGAATTTTAACCATAATTTTTCGAGATAGAATATTTTGCCTAGCTGATTGGTCATTAATATCATGTTTCACAATAAAAAGCAATAAAGATTAATTTAGGAAAATTCCTTAGAGTTTATATTAAGTTTTTAAAATGTATCAATATTTATGTGATGTACTTTTATTAGTCTAAATTGTTGATAACTTCATTTGTCGGGCTAATTGAATACATACTCCAGGTTACATAAATTGACCTGTTTGAGAGTTTAGCAATATATACCCATTAAATAATTTTATAAATTTTTTGTAGAAACCAAAACCTGCATTTGTAAATTATTTGTAGAGTATATAGAATAAAACAATAGGTAAAATTTTAATTTTTAGCAAAATTGGCTATTTAAACTTAATGTGTTACAATAAATTGAGAATTAAAAATGGACAACCCTGAAAGTTCAAAAGAGGAAACTTTTCAAGAGAGAGAAAAAAAGTAAAACTCCTATTACCGGTACTTACAACGTTTTCCATTTCACCCTTTTCGGGTTCTTATTTCAAAACTTGAATGTAAATACCTATCTTCCTTTCGTTAAGTATTTAAATACCTAATATTATCATTTATAAACATTTATTATATATATATATATATATATATGTATACCCAGCAAAAAGGAAATTGCTGGCCAGCAGCAAGATAGGTGCTGGCAATGATGGAGAAGTGTTGGCTGATGGCCTACCACTGCATGACCACTGCTGGACAGCTTCAGTCAACTTTGGTGTTGGAAATCATCAGATAAAATTCTGGTGGGCATCCATTTTATCTCATGCGCTGGCCCACCACTACATGGAAGTGCACGAACTTTTGCAGTATTATTGCTGGGAACCCTTACACTAGGTGGCGCTGCGAATATCGAAGACATTGAGTATTTGAACACAAATCTGAAATGAATATCTTAACACAATTTAAGCTGTGAAGCTAATTATTTTTGAAACGGTAAAAAATATAGCACCACTGCCACCAACAAAATATATAAGTAAATGAATAAAAAAATAAATTATTTATTTCAACGCACTTTTTTTCCCCCTTAAATCTGGTTTTACTAGGTTACAAAGGATTTCGGTTTTCATAATTTACGCAGTTCAGAATCAATAATAATAAAAAGCGTATAAAATACATAGGATTTCTATACAATAGAATGATTTCTATACCAGTTTAATGATTGGGAACGTAAATCACAAAAGAAACAAACTTGAAATAGTGTAATGAGACCTTGAAAACTACGAGCAGTCGTAGCGTACGCTGAAAGCAGTTGTTCATGTCCGATCACGAAAACCAAACAGCATCGAGCGAAGTTAGTACTTTGGAGGGTGACCACATGAAAACTGCTGACAGTTAAAATATTTCTATAGCTCTTGGTGAAACTAGCTTATAGAAAAAAGAGCCATAATTAGATAATACTTTGTTTTTTTATAGAATTCTATAAGAAATTTTTGTAAGGGAAAGTGCTGGGCCAGCAAAGGAATAGCAGTGGGATAGGTGCTAGCTCTGCAGGAAAAGTGCCGGATTGAAGTAATGTGATGGCATACCAATGCTGACCTGCTGTTGGCCATCACTAATGGGCCAGCTGCATTCGGCTTGGACACTTTTCGACAGGTTTAAATAATGGCACCCTTGCACTTTACCGCTGATGGCACTGCTGGCTGCCATCTTTTTTCCCGCTGATGGCCTACTGTTTCTTTCTTTGCTGGGTATATTTAATATTTTTCAATTTCCTTAAAAATAGCCCAGTGATGTAAACAATAACAACATGATCAAGTTGTGTAATGGCCACCAGTCGCCGCGTATCATATTATTGGCACTTTCATTGTTCTCCCCTTCACTTCGTGTGGTATGTTCAGCGTTCTCTACTTAACTTTGTGCGCCCCATTCAACCAGCGACATTTTTTACTCTTTTTTATTAAAACTATTTCTACTAGGGTTGAAACTTTAATGGTAATCCTTTTCGTTAACATTGGCATTTAAGTCATATTTTCGTTAAAAAAAAAAAAAAAAAAAAAAAAAAAATCGATTTTTACTTATCCATCATCCGTAGTACCGCGTAAGTCTTGTAATCGTTGAAAAAAAAAGACGGATTTACACGTTTCAGACACTGGAGATTACGAAAAACATATTTTTAGAAGAAAAAAAATTGCCGTCCGTCTGTCTGTGTGTCTGTAAATACTCTATCTCCCGGACAAATTGAGATAGAGACTTGAAATTTGGTGTGTACTTAGTATCCCAGCACAGAAAGAAACAGTGGGCCATCAGCTGGAAAAAAGATGGCAGCCAGCAGTGCTATCAGTGGTAAAGTGCAAGGGTGCCACTACTTAAATCTGTCGAAAAGTGTCCAAGCCAAATGCAGCTGGCCCATCAGCGATGGCCAAAAGCAGGCCAGCATTGGTATGCCATCACATTACTTCAATTCGGCACTTTTCCTGCAGTGCTAGCACCTATCCCACTGCTATTCCTTTGCTGGCCCAGCACTTTCCCTTACAAAAATTTCTTTTAGAATTCTATAAAAAATCGAAGTATTATACAATTATGGCTCTTTTTTCTATAAGCTAATTTCACCAAGAGCTACAGAAACATCTGTAGAAGTGTCTATAATAGAAACGTCTATAGAAATATTTGAATTGCATGGGTCACCCTCCCAAATACTGACCGCGCTCGATGCTGCTTGGTTTTCGTGATCGGGCATGAAAAAGTTCTTTCAGCGTACGCTACGATTGCTCTTTGTTTTGAAGCTCTCATTACACTATTTCAAGTTTGTTTTTTTTTGTGATTTATGTTCCCAATCATTAAATTGGCATAGAAATTATTCTATTGTATAGAAATCCTATGTATTTTATACGCTTTTTTTAATTATTGATTCTGAACAGCGTAAATTATGAAAACCGAAATGCTTTGTAACCTAAAAACCAGATTTAAGGAGAAAAAAAACGTGCGTTGAAATAAAGAATTTATTTATTTGTTCATTTACTTATTTATTTTGTTGGTGGAAGTGGTGCTACATTTTTTACAGTTTCAAAAAAAAAAAGAAAAAAAATTAGCTTCACAGCTTAAATTGTGTTAAGATATTCATTTCAGATTATTGTTCAAATACTCAATGTCTTCGATATTCGCAGCGCCACCTAGTGTAAGGATTCCCAGCACTAATACTGCAAAAGTTCGCGCACTTCCATGTAGTGGTGAGCCAGCGCATGAGATAAAATGGATGCCCACCAGAATTTTATCTGCTGATTTCCAACAGCAAAGTTGACTGAAGCTGTCCAGCAGTGGTCATACAGTGGTAGACCATCAGCTAGCACTTCCCCATCATTGCCAGCACCTATCTGCTGGCACCCTGCTGGCCAGAAATTTTCTCTTTGCTGGGATGTAATAATGGGGAGAAGCATATTGGACATCAGTAACCGCGATTATCCGCAACTATTTCTTTCGGACTTTCGAAATATTCGTTCTGATAAAAGGTATATAAAATTTTTTGAAATTGTTTATTTTAAGGAGTGAATATAAAAGACAATAAAAAATAATAAATTTTGCATAAAGAATGAAGTCGATCGGATAATTAGTTGCCGAGATATTTGTAATAACACTAGTTACACTCTTTGATATTTCATTATCTGTATTTCATTCAAATCTTAATTCAAACATATATTTTAATAGGAAATGTGACGCTTAATCCAACGCAGTAAACTGTTTTAATATTATTATCATTTTTAGAGTTATAAGGATGTTTCTTTTATGGAATTCCGGACTACTTGTTATCCCGTCGACCAAAAAACTATCGCCAAACTATAACATTAAATGCCAATAATAGCTTATCGTAAATGTCACATTCACGTTACATTAAACACGATGCACGTGTTTGTTGCGTCATCAAATGATTTTTAATTCAACGTTTAATTTATTAACCATTTGGAAAAATGGTTATTGTTCTCGTCAGGATGGGAAATGAAAAGCATATCTGAAGATTTTCATTGGTTTAATCCGCAATTTATTCGTTTTCTGATTGGTCTATACAGTAATCTGTATATCCCTTTAATTTCAACAACGATGGATACTTTCTGTTGCCACTATGACAAAAAAGTAATAAAAACTACAAAAAAAATTAATAACTCAGAAACAAATTGAGATACAACTTTCAAACAAATTGCATTAAAAGTACATTTTTTCCTCTATCCGACGGTGTAAAAGTAATACTGTCGGATGTTTAGAAGTTTAAGAATGAAATTTCATTTAAAATTGGGCGTCAGATTTCTTGGAAATCTGGCGATGGAAAAGCCTTTTCCCGAACAGCCAATGAAATGCTTGGATATTTACGTAAGTTTCAGGTGGATAATACTTAAGTTGTTTCATGAAATCTGACGGGTCGCAGGCGATATTTTTGGCTTGCAATTTTTACGTGTAATAACACTATTAATGTTTAATTCATGGCGTACGTAATGTATGATCAACTCCGTGCGATTTTTTATGTCTTAAATTTTTGTCTTCAAAAAAATCGTTTTCCAAATGGTCATTGTAATTTGATAAATTGCCCTTTTTTTATTAATTTACTAATTTATCTTTAATCTATTACTAATTTATTTGTTCTATCGTTATTCAAAATAAAAATTATGCCAATTTATACAATTTTGCGAGTAATTTGGCGATTTATGTAATTTGTCGAAATTGGTCGACAGGATAATCAAGTAGTACCATCAATTCAGTAATAGAGCATTACTATGTATGAAAAATATTTAAATATACATTTAAATTATATTTTGGAATTGCAATGGATTTTATAAATAGATTACACATGTTTTACTTTCATATTTCATATGCATTTCATATTTATATCCAGGGTGGTTTAGTATTACGGCGTCCCCCATGACTAGTTTGTTACTTTCAGTGTTTTCCATTTGTATTCCTCAATTCAAATTGCATCTTTTTTTTAGCAACGTCTTTTACATTTCCGAAAAATGTTTTCCCTTCAAGCCTAGCAATAAAAGTATACAACTTGTAAGACACCTATTTCTTTATGTACTTAAGTCAGCAAAAGTGAGTTACAATTTTTACAAATACCCCACTGCACTAAATGTATGCTGTTTCTTTTCATTTACAAACACATTACTTCTACGAACGTCTTAAAAAATAGTATTAATTCAACATACTTTTTAAGGTATGCATAATCCTGCAAAATACACTGAGACATATAAGTTTCAATTGAGTTTATTATTCATTGTTCAAAGAAATTATTAACAACTCAAAATTGGATATCTATTTAATTAAGGTACAGTTTCATATTTTAATGAAAAAGGTAGAAAAATAACATAAATATACAATAAACATAATAGTTGGACAAAAATAAAGATGCATACAATGAGATTACAAAGTTAATCTATGTGAACTTAATTGATTAACCTTTTTTTCTATACACGTAGAAGAATTTAAACTGCAAAAAAAAAAAAAATAGTTCAATGTTTATGTTTTAGAAAGACAATCAGAATGAAAAGTTAAATTTAATTACAAACTTTGTTCGGTGAGCACGAGTTAGGAAAGTAAACATTCAAGTTTCACGTTTCACTACTTTTGCATTTTAGTGCATAAACATGATTTTGTGCTTTTATAAATGCTGAATTTTTTAAAAAGTTATACTTATTTCTCATATATTGTAATTACAATACATGTATTATAATAGCAGGGTAAATACGGGTTAAAAAATGAAAAACATAGTTTTTTTCTCATGATAAAGTATTTACATGAACATCAATATTTTTAAACAGTGGGTGAACGGTTAACGAACTGTTCGGTTTACGAACAGATCGGTTAACAAATACCTTCGCAAGAAATTTTTATGTTCAGATAACGAACACACATGTTCGGTTAACTAACACTTCATAAAACAAAGCCAAGAAGACGCAATGCTGTGTTTCAGATCTGCTGTTGTAGTTAATTGGATCTATTGCCTACTTAGAGAACTTTTTAACAGTTGTATACGTATGGCCTAATTAATTCGGCGGCTACCGGGGGTTCGAGACCATACATTTTAGGACTCCCAAAATGGAATGAACAGATTAGAAAAATTAATTTTTATATTTTATGTCCCTTTTAAAGAAATATTTTTAATTGCAAATTAATTATTTCAATTGAAATTTAGTTCACAAATTATTAACAGGGTCTAGTCTCTACTTGAGCTTTGTTGGGCCCTGCAGTAATGAGAGAACGGAGGGGTTTTTGAAAGGTCAAATTGATATGGTTTAATGCCATAGACAATGAGTGTAATGCTAAAAGTTTTCACAAAAGTTATGTCATTTATTTATTTTTTTAAATACACTACGACAAGGACAACGACATCAAAATACGTTTTGTCCGTGTTAAATAAGGACGTGTATTAATCCTATTACAAGAGAAATATTTATATTATTTTTAATATATTATTTAGTTTTTAAGAACGAATTGAATTCCAATAAAAATCTATGCTAAATCTATGATTGGTTAACGGACACTGTTTTGGAACGGATTAAGTCCGTTAACCGATCATCCACTGTAGTTCTTTATTATTTCGACAAATTAGGGCCATTAATTGAAATGAATACCACGTGTTGTATTTCTTGCGTTGTGGTTCAAGAATAATGTATATTGTCTGAATAAAACTTGCGGAAAGAAACGTTAAGATTTAAAGACGCGAGTAAGATAATGAGTGAGCCCCTCGGTGAAAAAACAGTTGTGAATTCTAAAATAGTTACCTGATTAACATTTGAGTTTCATTAACACTCCTCCTAAAGTCCCTTTAATGTACATCCAATGTGTAAACTTAACGTATTAAATTTCTTTTACTCTGTTTTTATTGGTACCTTACCGCAGATGTCCCAAAATTGCAGACTGTGTTTTTGTGTAATGCATTCTATTTCCTTTCTTAAGTAAACTATACTAATTGTCACTATTCTACTTTAGCATAAAATGTTGATATTTAGTCTTTAAAAGGCGTTGGCGCTTAGAGAACTCCACCCATGCCTTTTTGTTTCTACAAACCATCCTTGTTATATTAAATTTAATTAAATTAGTTTTCTTAAACACTTTCATGTTTATTACTTTTTTACTACTACTGGACATTGTATTAAACAAGTATATCAGTAAAAGTTGTGATTAAGGATTTAAAAACCAATGGCGCATAGATTCGCATGTATCACTATGTTACTACAAAGCACCCTTGTCTTCGAAGTTAAGCATGACTGCATTACGTACCACACTTTCCACTTTCTATTTTATTTAACTTGTGAGCATTGCACATAAATGTATGGTTAAGTAAAAATGAGATAAAAGCTAAAATACAGTATTCAATTACATACAACGTGAGTTGTAACGTAAGTAACATCATAAATAATACAGAATAAACCGATGAATTCGATGTTTATGCTAAAGCTTATTACGTGTAAGGACCATTCTATGTTAATATTTGTATTAATGTTCATCCTTCACCTTTTTAAAGGTTTATGTAGGTGGTGTATACATGGTGTAGGTGGTATAGGGAGTTCAGTCTTCTCATTGCTTAGTACTTTTGTAATATTTAAAGTTTTAAAGGATAATTTCCATAATAAAATTGTAGGAATAATATATCAATGCAGTATACAACACCATTTAATTTTTAAATCTATGCGTATTTGATATTACACTTGAAGTAAATATACAAAAACACGCTATGTACATAACACATGAAAGGCCATTTCTAAATTATTGACTAATGGCAATGTAAAGGCTAACAACTCGAATTAAAAAGGGTCCCTTAGGTTTCTGTGTATATTTATTGGAAGACTAATGCTACCATATTTTGGAAATTTTAGCAAAAATTTTATTTTAATGGAAGATATGAGAAAATTATGAAATATAAGATCAAAAAGATTTTTAATTTACATATAAAATAAACTTTCAGAAAAGTGCAGTTTTGAACGAATAATATATTTAACAAAATAAATAAAGACACTAATGGAGGAAATTAGATCAACAAGTAATAGGGTATATAAAAATAACTCTCTAATAATAAATCTACAAAACACCAATCTTAATCAAATTCATATTTTGAACGTGTTTTATTATTTAAAATTTCATTAAAACATTTATTTAAAACTGACATTCTGTTAATTCATTTGTTGCGAATTTTTCACGAATGGTCACAGAACTAACAATAAGTAGCTTATCTATCATGAAACAACATGTTTTGTTTTATTTGTATTTTCAGGACGGTATTAAATTTTAAAATCTTCGGAATTCATCAATAATAGTCGACTGAAAACTTTTATAAATTTATTATCGTTAATGAATATCAGATACAGATACTTCTTAAATGTTCTACGATTGCTCTGAGAATTATTTTACACCTATGAGCAACAATGAACAGTGTGAACAATGAAAGTAAATGTAACAGTTGGAAGAAGAACAATAGGCCTAATTAAAAAAATATATAGAAATAGACTTACTGAGATTTATAGTATCTAAGACAGATTTCGATGGTATTTCGGTTAGATTTTTTTCTACTTGATGACATCATATGTTTTCGAGAAAATTGATAAGTAAAAGTAAGATTGCTTTAATGTCTGGTGTTGTTACTAGCGTATGCCCCTAGCCGACTAGCCATGGGACTTGATCACGAAAAGCTACTTAAAAGAAATACTGTTTCCATTTAAGGAAAGAGTAAAAAAATTCTGCCTCAAATTTGTACATTTTATAATTGCAGGGTTTGGATCTGCACAATTTACGTAAATTTTGTTCATCTACCAGCTTGGCAGCTCTCTATGCCACTAGTTTTTCTGTAAAATAAAGAAAGTCCTAAAACTTTAATGTACAAACTAGTCCAACTAGTGTTAACACTTGTTTATAAACTTTAGAGATGATAAATCAGTAATTGCAATAAACGGAATCTGCAAGAAATATTTTTTTAGATAGGAAATCATGTTGGCAGTCCATTTATTCAGTCATTAGTCCAGATTATCACACTTTAAACTGAACTAGGATTTCCTGTCGTATCTTTATAAGGATGAAGATAATTTAAAGATATCTTTAAAAAAATTGTAAATTGTGATCATAATTTGAAAGTATATTTAATTTAAATCAGCGACACCATATACATATTGAACTGTGTTCTAATTTACGGAACGTCTGTATCAGTGTTGTTTGAGAGTTGATAGTGACCATTTCCAGAAATTCCCAGAAAGTCACCACGTATCACAAAACGTAAAATAAGTCTCTAGAAAGTATCATTATTATTTTAAATGTTACAAAACAAAATCTAGATTAAGTTTGTCGTGGGTCAGAATTTATTATTTTTGTTTTGTGTGAACAGCTGAATGGCGATCTTCGTTTGCTATGCAGAAATCTTTGCAGCTCTATCAATAAGTGTGTGCTATATAACCTCCTGAAGATTGTGTACAGTATTTGTGGACACCCTTCATATGACATGTTGAAAATTCACAGAAATCGAGAGTAGATATATGATGCATCATCTGTTAGAGCTATCGTAAATAAATAAGAAAATAACTAAAATTTGTTTGATATGTTATTTGATCCGAATTTTTTTAATACCCCCTTTTTTTTTTTTTTTTTTTTTTTTTTATTTTTTTAAATAAAAATATTTTTTTTGTATAAAACTTTAGGTATTTCTGGGTATGTAACGTCCGTAAATGTATATTTTACATGTCCTTATCAAACTGGCCCCACCAGTGGCCGACAGGCTCTGCTCTGGTAGCTGGTAGACGAGAGGTGCTGGTTTCGAATCCAATCGCACCCGTGGACATAATCGTTCGGAGTTTTAGTGGTTTTCTTCGAATCTTGGCTTTCCATGCGTAAATGTGGATCAGGTTCCTTTAGAAAGACCCTATGGAAGGGTACCCCCTTCTTCGGGGCTATATCCCTCGAGTAGATAATCGGCGTCAAAATTCAACCATTATCAAACTGAATTTAATTCAACGTGTATATTGAAATTAATTTAAAATGTTTGTACTTTATTATCAGATTTTTTTTCGTTGATATGGCTATAATTTTACTAATATTTAATACACTTAGAAATGGCTGTTTAGAAAAAAAAATAACTATCCAAAAGTTTCTAAAATTACTACAACTTTAACAAAAGCAACTCTTTGAAAAGTAGTTTTCTTAAAAGCTGAACTTGTATTAAAACTACTAAAATCTGTTGAATATGTTTGAAGGATTTCACAGTAAATTTTTTTTCTTTTCATTATTCAACTGGATTTGAGCGAAAAGAAAAAGTCTCCTAGACTTCCAAAAAATTTAGAAAATGTAGTTCTAAGGAAGGAGAATTTCTCTTAACTTGTATAAGATATTTTTAACTTAATCGCTGAAACTTTTTTCAGTAATTCTTTTTAAATAAAAAAACGTCATATGTCACTAATATTGAATATAATAATAATAATAATAAAAACAAATAAACAAATTGAAATAAAATGCCGCTAACTTAAATCTAAATTACATTTTTGGAAGCAGCGTTCTAATTTTCGTATATTTTTACAAATAACAATAACAGTATATTATATATGTGTTAAAAACTATAGAAAAAATAACTTCAAAGTACAAAATTCCAAGTTATCCTCTCTAAAATATTTGTCTGGTTTTTTTCAAAGGTTGCAATATAAACCCAACAAATACAATATCTCCATTGCTGCAAAACCATCCGTAAAATTAAACAAGAAAGAAAAGTCATGCTCTAGACATAGACTATGAAACACTTTCCAACACTTCCTGAATGCTTTAAAAACATTCGTTATTTAGGGAAATAAGGTATATAAGATATCTAAGTAAACATTTTAGAAAACACATAAAACATTTATAAAACTGATTTCAGCAGTTACCGCCCGTAGCCAAATATGTATTCTAATTCTTTTGAACAGCCCTGTATGTGATCTGTAGTTTCGTATATATACTATATAATGGGAAAATTTAGTTTAGAAGAAAACGCATAACAAGTTGAAATTTCTCTTTCAGAAATTTAAACTAATAGATGAAAACATACCTGGATACTTTTGTACAACCCTGTAGTTAACCTAGTACCTTTATTACACGCCACTATTTACCTAAAATTTGATTCAAACACAAACGCCCTTAAAACTTTTGAAATCACATTTCCAAACTTATCATCCATAGTCGCCATATATCTAAATTTTGCAGGGCCCTATATATCACTTTATCTATGTTCTACTACATCTCTTAATAAACTAAATGCAGTTCAGTGCAAAAATGCATAACTCATTTAAAAACCACCTTTAAGCAATTTACACTCTGATCCAGTAACCATTAAGAATTCTTTTGTGTAGCTCTGTATATGAATTATAGCATTTATGCACACCATATACTATACATAAATATAGTGAAACATAAAAGCGCATAACATAATTAAAAATGCATTTCCGGCAATCATCGCTACTGTACAGTACTTCGGATACAATATTGTATTTGAAATTTTCTGTGTGTCCCTGTAAATGCTATGCACTTCATATTATACATGGAATAGGTATAGTACACTTTAGCGACGTATATCAATTTCATCATACATGAAGTAATTTAATATAATTAAAATACTCCGCAAACAATTATCTCCACGCCTATATATTATGTAACGGTATTCTTTTGTATGGCCCTGTAAATGAATAATAACTATACTTTGCGCCACATGTGAATGCATATTTTACTGCACTTCATAAATGCATACCAGTTTTATTATCTTTGAAAGCATGTAAGATAATTGAAATTCATGTTAAACTATTTTTTCCTATAGGCCGTAATGTAACGGCAAAATTTTCACTGTCCCTGTAAAAGAACTAAACATGCTACAAACATCATTTGAAATAGGGAACATGCAATGGTAAACGTCAATAACATCCAAAAGTTTCAGGACAATCCGAGTATATTTACGGGGGTTAGAGCGCGGACAGACAGACAGACAAATCGAAGTCATAAACAAATTTCAACTTTGTTGGAAATTATTTAAAACATAGTGTGTAAGAAAATATTCCCAATAGAACTAAATATATTATTAGAGTATATGAAATACCTTTTACCAAAGTAAATGGGAGCGTTCAATTTGATATAGGAATTGCAAACAGAAATCTCAAAACTAGGATTAAAGAGTATATAGCAGACGTAAAATACAACAAGAAAACTACACCTTTAGCCAGACTAAATAAAAAAGAATTTTACAAATTAAGTTTAAAATGTTTAGAATAATTTATCTATTAAGATATTTTTTTCGAAACAAAATCCAAGAATTAATAGATATCTTTTTACGCAGTGAGAATATATGCAATGATTCAGCCTCCATGGAGCTTTCCTAAAATTTGTAAAGAGATGCTACAAAGAATTATGAAACAATAATATAAAGTAATTGACGTTAATTAATATCAATTTTTTATATTGCAGTTAATTTCATTATACATGTGTTCGCTTGATTTTTGTTCACTAGTTCTTTCAATTTAAATTTTTTTGCGAAAATAGTCTATCCATTTAATTCTTGAGATTGTTGCCGTGGGTTGCAATGAAACATGTCGACTGTGACTAAATAAAGGTATTTTTTGCCTTTTAAATTTATTTTTATAACTTATAGCAAATATTTTTATAATAATATGTGGTTTTCTTTATACAGGGTGGCTACTAAATACTGTACAAATCCAAAAGTAAGAATTAATTTTAATCGTTTGGGAAAACAATTTATTTCTCTATTTTAGTGATTGGCAATCTTCTGTTAGTGCAGACTAATTTTGTTATAAAGCAAATATTTAAAATTATTTTAAAAAAAGAACCCAAAAGAATGATGATTAAACAGCTCTTTGATCGCAGATTTTCTGCAGGTAAAATCTTTAAGCAATTAAAATGCCTTGGTTTTAATGGAACATTTATATATAGAACTATAAATTGATTATTGGATACTAATAGCTATGCAAAGATCGGTCTATGTCTGGTCGTCCACGCTCAGTTCGCACGTTAGAGCGCATCAAAAGAATTCGTGAAAAAGTGTGAAGAAATCCACAACGTTCTGTAAATAAAATGGCTGCAGAAGAGAACGTGAGTCGCAGAACTATGCAAGTTATTATAAATGAAGATCTGGGTTATTGCCCTTATCGCAAAAGAAAAATTCAAAGTTGGACTGCTGCACAAAGAATAAAAAGATTACAAAGAAGGAAGAAATTGATGAAGCGGCATGGTAGGAAAAGTGTTGACAGAATAATATTTTCTGATTGGGATCTATTTTGCACTAAATAGTGTTATAATGCTAAAAATGATGTCGTATATTCAACAACCCTTGAGGATATACCTGAAACCTTTCGAAATGTTAAACGCTTTTAGATCAAGAATTCTGTTATGGTTTGGGCTGCAGTGTCAAACAATGGAAAATTACCTTTGAAGTTCATCGATAAAGGGATAAAAATCAATGCGAATATTACAAACAGGACATATTCGCTAAAAATTTATTGCCACATGCTGACAGGTTGTGTCTAACAAAAAATTGGACATTTCAGCAAGATTCTACACCGTCGCACCGAGCTAAATCAACACAGGCTTGGCTCCCTATAAATTGTCCGAACATTATCATGCAAGAAGGTTGGCCATCTTCTTCACCGGATCTAAATCCTTTAGATTACTGCGTCTGGGGGATTTTAGAGGCTAAAGTAAATAGCAATAAGCACAGAAGTTTGGACTCTCTCAAAGCTTCCATATTGCGTGAATGGTAGCGATTACCTCTTAAAATGATTCGTGCCGCAGTCGGACAATGGCATAAGAGATTTTCTTTGGTAATCGATAAAGATGGCGGTCAATTCAAGTAAAATTATTTCCCGGTAAACTTTCATCTCTGATGTTCATCATATTAGTGTAGTTATCATTTTCTATTTTCTATTTTAAAACAAAAAATGACTGAATATTTGTAACAGTATTTAGTAGCCACCCTGTAGATATGTCTATAATACTGTTCTAAACTTTAAAATATTAGGTAGCTTTCTTTACAAAAAAGCTACCTATTGCAGCCGTTCGGAGGAAAGTGATTTCAAAAAAATTTGGTATATTTTCATCGATCATGACCCCCAGACCCCGAAACCACCCTCCGTTCAAAATTGATATATATATATATATATATATCTGACCTATGTCACACTGTAACTCCCGTAATTATGAACCGATTTCGATGTAATTCGGTGTGTCCATAGTACATACCAATGTCTCGACCGAGTTCGTTGGCCAGCTTCATCCGCCGTTTTGTTTCAAAATGGCGGCCATTTAAAATTTTTAAATAAATTTAAAACTTGAAATGTGGTATCAAAAAATTAAAAATGGAAAAATATTTCTTTCTTATGTATTTGACCTTTATACAAAGATTTCGGAGTAGTTTTTGTTTCGTTTATATCTTAAAAAATGGCTGAGTTATAGCATTTTGAATTTCTAGCGTGGCTGACATTTTGAAACGTCCCGAAATTTGTCACGCGATAAAAGGCATATTTATGAACCGATTTGGTTGTAATTCGGTGTGTACATAGTACATACCAATCTCTCGACCGAGTTCGTTGGCCATCTTCATCCGCCATTTTGTTTCAAAATGGCGACCATTTAAAAAATTTTTAAAAATTTAAAATTTGAAATGTGGTACCAAAAAATTGAAAATGGAAAAATATTTTTTTCTTATGTATTTGACCTTTATAGAAAGATTTCGGAGCAGTTTTTTTTCGTCTATATCTTAAAAAATGGCTGAGTTATAGCATTTTGAATTTCTAGCGTGGCTGACATTTTGAAACGTCCTGAATTTTGTCACGCGATAAAAGGCGTATTTATGAACCGATTTGGATGTAACTTCGTTTATACATAGTACATACCAATGTCTCGACCGGGTTCGTTGGCCAGCTTCACCCGCCATCTTGTTTAAAAATGGCGGCCATTTAATTTTTTAAGAAAAATTTTAATTTGAAATGTGAATTCTTTCAAAAATTGAAAATTGAAAAAATATTTTCTTCTTATGTGTTTGACCTTGATAAAAAGATTCGGGAGCAGTTTTTTTTTTCGTCTATATCTTAAGAAATGGCTGAGTTATAGCATTTTGAATTTCTAGCGTGGCTAACATTTTGAAACGTCCTGATTTTTCTCACGTAATAACAGGCGTATTTATGAACCGACTTGGATGTACCTTGGTGTGTACATATTACATACAAATACCTCGACCGAGTTCGTTGGCCAGCTTCATCCGCCATCTTGTTTCAAAATGGCGCCCATTTAAAAAAATTAAAAAATAAAAAAATTTAAATGAGATACCAAAAAATTGGAAAATGAAAAAGGTTTTTTTTTTGTATGTGTTTGACCTTAATACAAAGATTCCGGAACAGTTTTTCTTTCGTCTATATCTAAAAAAAATGGCTGAGTAATAGCATTTTGAATTTCTCTTGTGGCTGACATTTTAAAACGACTTGATATTTGTCACGCGATAACAGGCGTATTTATGAACCTATTTGGATGTAACTTGGACTGTACATAGTACATACCAATGTCTCGACCGAGTTCGTTGGCCAGCTTCATTTGCCATCTTGTTTCAAAAGGGTTGCCATTTAAACAAAATTAAATTTAAAATTCAAAATGAGGTATTAAAAAATTGGAAAATGAAAAAGATCTTTTTTTATGTGTTTGGCCTTGATACAAAGATTTCGGAGAAGTTTTTGTTTCTGAAAATTTGTTCTTTTGTTGATATCTTAAAAAATGGTTGATTTATAGCACTTTGAATTTCTAGCATGGCTAACATTTTGAAACGATCTTGTATTTGTCACGCGATAACACACGTATTCGCCTATTTCGATGTAAGAAGGCATGTGGATAGTATACATCAACACCTCGACCAAGTTCGCCGGCCAGATTCATCAGCCATCTTGTTTCAAAATGGCGGCCATTAAATTAAAAAATATATATATATTTAAAGTGAGGTGCAAAAAAATTAGAAATTGAAAAAGGTTTCTTTCTTAAGTATTTGATCTTGATATAAGGATTCAGGAGCATTTTTTGTTTGTCTTTACCTTAAAAAATTGCTCAGATATAGCAGTTTCAATTTCTATTGTGGGTGACATTTTGAAAAATCTGATTTTTTGCATGCGACAGCACTCCTATATATTAACCGATTCCGATGTGAGTGAGCATGTGCACAGCAATTACTAAGGTCTCGACCAAGTTCACTGCTTAGCCTCATCCACCATGTTGTCTTAAAATGACAGGCACTTTAAGAAATTGCCGAATTTGGCAGCCAAATATAAGTTACTCTAAAGAAAAGCAGCTTGGATAAAGCTGACTAATTTCGCGAAATTCTCATTCATTATATTGATAAAAATTAGTATTGAATCTCCTATATTCGGTTTCCACTAAATTGAGCTTCGTGTGTTTGCATGATATAAGTTGGCTTTTTTTAAATAAGTATTATGAAAGCTACCTCTTCTTCCCGGCACTGGCTGGAAGGACTTTTTACAAATCCAATAAGATGTAATTTCATCTAAACACTTCCAAACCTATCAGAACTTTAATAAAAGTACTTTTTTGAAATACATTTGTTTTCTTTTAAGGTTATATTAGTAATAAAAAATATATTGAATATGGAGGAAAAATTCGTATTTTGTTCATTTTATTCATTTCTTCTTATCATTATTCAACTGGAGCTAACAAATAAAAAAAAAGGGTATCCATACTTGTTTTAAAGGACGTTTTAGAAGGTTCGGATTTTGAAAGCAAGATATTTTAAAATCAGTTATAAAAGCGTTTGAAAACGATATACCAACTTTTATTTAGTGTTACATTTCTTTAAAAAACAGAAAGTCTATATATATTATAATTGTGATGGAAATTTAACTTCACTTATTTCGTTTTAATATAGCTGTTTATGTCCTGTGCTCCCACCATCTCAAAATAAAATTATTTCTAAATTTTTATCTTAAATATTAATTTAAATGTCAGGTGACAAAAGTATTTATTCCGAGTTCTCCTCATGCCCTAGAAATTCCGCCTTCCTTTTAAATACATCCTTTGTTATCCCCCCTGCCGCATTTTGCATTGCTAAAAAAAGAAAACATCGTATTCGCCTAGTGACGCAGTGACGTCCCCTAAAGACCGCAGTGTTAGTTCCGAGATTTCATTTCAGTCGGCAATCACATTATACCTTCTTAAATCTATCATGACATTCCTTAGCACTCCTTGCCTACAAAATTCTTAAACGTAAAAATATTACATTTCCCTTTAACCTGGAAGTTTTTTTAGTTATTGTAATTTCTGAAAATTCTTGAATTAAGTTCCTGGTTTACATATTGGACCCATTCTTGAACCGAGTACTGCAGTAGTCTTCACTAAAGTGCTATTACATCACAAGGGGTCAAAGTCGCTTCAAATTCCAAGCGTCTCCATGCTATCCTATGGCTTCAGGGGAGTCGCTTCGAAAGCAAGCAACTTTCTTCTCTTGGCGTTCTTTGACGCCTGAAACGAAGCGAGTCGCCAGTAACAGCCAATCAAATGCTTGGAAATCTGACGATGGAAAGGCCTTTTCCGAAAAGCCAATGAAATGTTTGGAAAACGAAAAAAGGGGCTTTCAAAAGCGGGAAATCAGACGAGTCGCAGACGATTTTTGTCGCTTGGAATTTTTACGTGTAATAATACTTTTAGTCAGTTGCCAAAGTGCAGTCGCATCTCCCCCCCTCACCTTCTCATCTTCATAGATTATTGCTTAACCGAGCCCTATTTGAAGGCTCGCAAGTTTCAGAAGACTTTTAGGGCAAATATCCGTATTTTTACATAGAAAAATAAATCTAGGTTAATAGCGCGAAATTTTGCGGTATTTAAAAAGAGATTTTCTATAAAAAAATACTGGTACCAAAGAATATCCTGATCTTGAAATTTCAGGACAAGTGCTTCCCCTGCTATCAGAATAATACAAACTTTATTACTCATATCTCTTCGAAACTAATTCCAAATTACATTACTATCTTGATTATCACATCTCACAGTCATATAGTTAATTTATGTGTAGTGGATACCACTATTTCTGATAATAACTTTAGAAAATTCTTAAATTATATTCCTCCATCAAGTACTGGTCACAAGTTCTTTGACCGAGTACTTGCTAACTTCTAGCACTGGTATTTCGTCGAAACTAATTCTAAATTACATTTATATTTTAATTATCACCTCTCACAGTATGGAACTTAATTCATGAGTATTGGTTTCCATATTTCCGAAGATTAATTTCAGCAAATTGTAAAATTAAATTCTTGGTTCAGGCACCAGCATAAATTTTTAAACAATGTGGCTTCTATAAAATTTATTAATTATTTGATCATTTGTCAAAACACCTGCATCTCCTCTCCTCCCCCTCTTCCCCGCATTTGAGCTCCATCTGATTTTTCTCTTATTTGTGTCCTCACTACATGAACTAATACAGGGTGTCCAGCGAATAAGACCCTCATTTCAAAATTAAATATCTCAAAAACAAAAATCAATAGAATTATGCGGTAAACGGTTTGTTTATTAGCTAAGCTGTAAAAATCTTATACAGAAGTTTCAAAATTTAGTTTCAGAAAACGTTAACAGATGGCACTGTAATCGCAATGCCTATAAATTGTGGTTCGAAGTCCAGAGGACTAGCGTCTCATTCCAAGATGACTCCCTATCGAAGGACGAAAAATGGGAAGTCCGCTTCCTAGTTGGGTTGATGTGGAAAATTGGAGCCATGTGTTGACAGAATTGAGATTTGTTTCAAATTTTATTATAAGCTATTTCGGTCTGGATAACAGTATCTCTATGGTATGTCTTTTCGCTCCTAATTGGTAGATCGTGGAATCGAATCCAAGTAGGAGCTTTCCTTTTACTTTTTAATATTTATTTAAATTGCGAAAAATGTTTAAATAAAAAAATTAAAGTTTCAAGTTTTAAAATTTAATTAAGCTAAAAGAAACTCTTAAAAAAAAAAAAAATCATTGAGCGTTTATAATAATGCTTCATAAATCATTTTCTTTTTTAATTGTAGAAAATAGTTTGAATGAAAAAATACAAAATTTCTATTTTGAAAAACTTAAGTTAAAAAAAAATTTAATTTTAAAAACTCATCTTCATTTTTTAAAATCATTGAGCACAGAAGTATGGTGCAGCTACTAGCGATATGATCCGAAAATTTTGGCCTCCGAAAGGCCTCCAAAATACTTTTGCTTCGACGTTGGATGATATGACTTATCATCATTTTCCTATTAAAAATGAAATAATTTAATGCATAACTTCTGTCTCTAAAACTTTGTTTAAAAAGAAAAGAAATAAGGTTAGTTGGGGCAACTGGGACATGATTTTACAATGTGACTCTGGAGCTTCTGACAATTCAGCTTCAAAAAGCTAATGTTCATTTCAAGTCTGAACTTCTATAAATGTGTTCAGTTAGGTTCCCTCTATCAGACAGAAATGCTCAAAATTACACTTTAATATTTAAAAATATAAAAATATGCATATTTCATCTTTCTTTCCTCATGGGTCCAGTTGCCCCCAAAAATGGGGTAACTGGACCAGGGGGGTCCATGTTCCACACGCGTTTATATTTTTTCATATCGGATATCAGGTCCTGTTTGAAAAAGTGTAATCAACTTAAAAAAATTTAAAACAGGCAGATCATGTAAATTATATGTCAATAAACAGCGTTGTAAGTGAAACCTTTGCTGTCAGTGTGCCTAAAAAAGCACTAAAAGTGAAAATATTAGATTTATTTATACCAAAAATATAAAACTTAAATAAGTACTTATGTAATTTAGTATAGATAATAAGTATAAAAGTCACATGGGTATTTTAAGAAAAATATAGCAAGGTAAATCTCTGAACAACAGGCTAAGTAAGTACTTAAGTACTTTATCCAGGTGTCGCATTATATGGTATGTTCCTTAAAGAAATGTGCGATGAAGATATTTTCAAAATAGTAGTAGGGACGATAAAAGATTCCCAATAGCATAGCTGCCAACTTTTATGCATTCCTCTTACCACTAAAGTATTATAGTAAATGTTGTCTCATTTAATCGTCGAAATCTTATGATTAAACAAAACGAAAATCTCTATTAAATTTTAGTGGTAGCAAGTAAGCGTAAAATTTGGCAGCTATGCCTATAGAATGCGACCCCTGTGTATAGTACAATTTCAAGGTCTGGCTATCTGGCTTCCAGGGGCAAGGTACTTGCATTCGTAAAATGTTGAAATAATTTAATGACACCAATATTTACAAGACATTTCTATCTGAAAACATGTAAAAGTATATTTTCGCGTACTTAAAGGTTAAATTTTAATTATAAAATTCAGGTGCCAATGTGGCAATTAGGAATTAAAATTAAGTGATGCCATAACGGCATCACCGCCTCTCAAGGGGTCAAGAAATTTGGTTTGATACCACTCAATATGCTTTTTTTTTAATTTTATTACGTTATTTTAATAAGGTATTCTATCATTTTCTTTATTGTGAGCAAAATCCAATGGAGAAATTTACTTCCCGCAGTAAGAGAAACACAAAAAAATATTTATAACTCTTTTGGGTAACTGGATCCAGCATGGCCCAGTTATCCTGGATACATGTCCCAGTTACCCCATTCTTGAAACATTTATGGGGTAACTGGAACACCGGGCTTACATTTAAAGCATGAAGTAAATTTGTACAGATACCTAATAATATTAATGTAGTTATATGTCTAATCTTTAAAAAAAAAGATTGTTTAATAAAAGTACTTACAGTATTTTAATAAAAATACGAGGAAGTTCAACCATATTGACGTTGTTTTTAAAAAAAGAAACGTAAATTTTGACAACCTATCACAGCAAAGTGAGAGTTATGATTGAGTTGATACACGTTGTTTTAGGAAGTAGAGATAAAGGGGCATTGCTCACAAAAGCTAAAACTTAAAAAACACCAGCAGATTTTTTATAAAATAGACTATGGCACAGTTACCTCGTGGTTTCAGTTACCCCAACAAACGTTATATGTGTTGTGCTAAAACCAAAATATTATGCCGTGATTTAAAAATATAAATGAAAAGTGCAAAATTACTTTTTTATTTATAATAATTCAGATATAAAGAATAATACCAAAATATCACCGTGATTTAAAAATCTAAAAAAAAAAATAAATAAAAAGTACAAAGTTATTTTTCTAAATACATGCATATTGATTTAAATAATTATATGGCATTAAAAATTGAATTTAATAAAATATTTTAATAAGTTCTTATATAATGATTTCTAAACTTTTTATTGACAATTCTATAATTAAAATTCTCTAAAATTAAAGCTGGTGCAATAATTCTGTGATCAGATGTCTCCACTTCTGCACATCACCCAAACGAAAAAGTGGACTTTCCCAATTTTCTTTCTTCCATAGGGAACCATCTAGGAATGCTCTGTACTTCGAAGAACAATTTATAGGCATTTCGATTGCAGCGCCATCTGTTAACGGTTTTTGCATCTAAATTTTGAATCCTCTGTATAACATTTTTACAGCTTAGCTAATAAACAAACCGTTTACCGCATAATTCTACTGATCTTTGTTTTTGAAATATTTAATTTTGAAATGAGGGTCTTTTTCGCTGCACACCCTGTATATCTCATATCGGATTGTTTGAATTACATTGTTTGAATAAATGTGTTTCGTTCAGATACAGGTTTGTTTAGAATTATCAGCGGCCTCTGGAGGTGGAAAGTAGAATTAACAGAAGATTGTTACCTCGAGCACAAGAAATGCCGGGCGGATAAGCTAATTAGAAATAAAATTATTTTTACTTAATATTAAAATAAAAAGTACATTACAAACAGCGTACTTTTTTGGGAGGATTAAATAAACAATTAATGTAGTACTATAATAATACAAAATTAGTTTTTATTATTATGTATCTTTTTTTAGTAAGTATACGACCGTTGTATTTTTCTAAGCTTTTATATATTTGGATAAATTGATTTACATAAGAAGTCAAGCGACAAGGACAGTCTGAAGTCGCCCAAATATACTAGAATTTTAACAAAAGTAACTATTTTGAATATAGTATTTTTTAGAAATTTGAATTTTTACTAAACGGTCGAATATAACGGTCGAATCTGTTTGAATAACTTCACAGTAAAAATATTTTTCTCTATTTATCATTCAACTTCAACACATAAAGAAATATTCTGAAGTTTCATAAAAATGCAGAAAGTATAGTTCTAAGAAAGAACAATATTATTAAAACTGTACTGTTTAAATAGTATTCTACTTTGGGAATTAAATCAATAATATTTTTGTCTGTATGTATTTTAATATAAAAAATATAAATAATCATTTGTGGACTGGAAAACAATATAAATAATAAGTGAAATTTCTTGAAATCGAAATAAAATCATGAAAGCAGAATACTTGCTTTAAAATATTTTAATATTTGACCACGTCGGTGTCTGCATTTAACACACACCTGGGCATAAAATATCCCGCATTCAATTTGCTGAAAAACATTCGATGAAACAAACGAATTGGCATAAATTTTTTTTGTTATGGTATCAAATTTAATTTCGATAGTTCAGATGGTAATCATTTATATTAACATGAAATTCTGTAGGAAAAAGTACGTATTTTTTGCGTGTCAACTATGTGCAGTCTCTTTAGAAGTGCTTCTCTAGAAGAACAATAAAATATACATTTCTATATTCACATGTTATAATGCCATTTGTTAAACCAGGGTGCATAAATTGCCGGCTTTATTTATGTTTTTTAAGAAGTGCCTCAATTATTTCTGCTAAAGACACAAAGAAATCGCGTGAAGATTATAAAATTCCCACACTTGATTATTTTTCCAATAATCCAGACCTAAATCCCATGAAGTACTTTTGGATTGTTATAGAGCGCACTATCTACAAAAGCAAATCGTTCAAATAGTCCAGTATAAATATGATGCAGAATTAAAATATGCTATTGTTGAGCCATGGAATCTTTTGTTATCTCGATAAGTTTGAAACATTGTAAACTCTAAGTCACAACTTCTGCATTTCAATTACTTAAATCAAAGAAAGCACAACTGACATTCAATCGTTCTATAACTTAGAAAAAAAAATCTGCTCCATTTGCTTAAATTGCATATCCAGTAAAAATGCAGTTTCTAATATTGTAAATAATAATTGTTGTTTTACAACATTTTCCTTATGTTTAATTACCTATTTAGTTTAATAAAATTAATTTATTTGATTCATATATGGATTAATATAATAACTTTTATTATTTATGTTATTAATTGATTTTTCCCATTATTTCGCACTCGATATATTGTCAAGGGATGTCTAAATACATTTTAAGTAAAAATAAATGGATAAAAAATAAAATAAAATAATAATGATATTCTCCTATTTTTTGCAAAGTGGAGGATAATGAATTTCCGAAAGCTAACCGAATGCCAGAAACAAAATTTTAAGTAGATTATTTCTAAACATCATGTGAAACATTATCTTTATGCGTTTTAATGTAAATTTAGTATTTTATTGATTTCATAAATTCACCCTAATTAACTAAATTATTTATTCCATGAACTTAATTTAACATTAGGCCTAGAAAAATAAATGTGACACCAGTTATACTTAGTCAAATAAATAAAAACATCCATACAGTACTATTAGTCTATACTGCAGCAAACGCATCCTAGAAAATATATGTGATACAATTTTTACGTCGTTCATTTCATGTTTATCATTTCGAATAACATCTTCAATTTTTAATATATATATATATATATATATATTTGTAACTTTTATTTCTGTATTTTTTGTTTAAACCTCTCGCTGCGCAACCCGAGATTTCCTCGGGTATGCATTTTTTCCGTCTAATTAACCCTCCTTGATTATTCAGACCAATTATTATTTTAATTGTAAATTTTCCCTTATCTAATCAAAGCATTTTCCCGATTACATTAGACAAAAAAATTTGTTTTGAAAAACCGGCGACAAAAGAAAATAATTCTTAAAAAACGCCCTCACGAAGGGGTTAAATACGCAATTTTTGAAGCTATTTTGATTAAAAAAAAAAAAATACGCAGCGAGAGGGTTCCTTTCGATTCGGTTGGCTATTACATAAATTTTATTAGGTTAACACCACTTTTTATCCGACTGAAAAGAAGGGTTATGTGCTTCACACGTACCTGTGTATGTGGATTTTTTTATACCCCTGAAACATACCAACGGCTGGATGGATTTAAATGAATGAGGTCTCAATCAATTTGTCTTAACGGCCCGATGGTTATAGGCTAGGTTTTGTTTTTATACATTCAAAATGGCGGCCGTAAAATACAAAATGGCGGTAGAGACGGAAAAAAAATTACGCACCCTATTGAGTGCCATATCATTAGATAGGTCTTTGAAAATGAAGACGATGTTTCATTGAATATTTTGCAGTCAGAAGCTCCGTTAAAATATTATACAACCTGGAAGTTGTGTATGTAGGATCTCTAGCTTTACTGCATCTAACCATCATAGACCTCATCAAAACAGTGTTTATAGTTAGGAACTAATAATTAAACACAACTTAAAAGTCATCAATACAAGTAAATAAAAAAAAAATAGGTAATATAAAGAAGAAATAAAAAAAAATATTTTAAGTCAATTCCTACTTAGGTCAATAAAATAATTTTTTTCTCTTCTATTAGTCCGGGCAATAGAGACCGTATAGGGGCTCTACCTAGCAAAATTAATGGAAGTTCTGGAAATTGGTTTACTTTATGTTTTTTGGGTAGCTGAATCCGAATTTGTAACTTCCCACCAAAATTTTCCCCGGCAACCCCCCAAATTGTGGCAAAATGCCCCTCAAAAAAGGTTTTTATTAAAAAAATCATTAAAGGTCATTAAAGGGGGTAAGGTAAAATATTCGTATTCAGCAACCCAAAAAACTTAAAGTAAACCTTATAGAGAAAGTTCGGAGGGGAGATGGGAGGGCGAATGTAAACGTGTGAGTGGTTAAGTGGAATTGCGCAACTTAGTCCACGCAGCACCGCGGCGAATGTTCCGAGGCAGATCCCCCCTGCCCCTTCATCCTAAGTCATAATGTCATATATTTAATTTGTTGTAAATTTTGCCTACTTACTGAATTTCTAGATACTTTTCCCCTAAAATAATAAAACAAAATTGATTTTTTTAATAAAAACTTTTTTGGGGCATTTTACCAAAATTTGGGATTGGGGGAGGGGGGGGGGGCGTGCCGGGGGAAATTTTGGTGGGAAGTTACAAATTCAGATTCAGCGATCCAAAAAACATAAAGTAAGCCAATTTCCAGAACTTCCATTAATTTTGCCTGGTAAAATCCCCTATTGTCTGGAATATATTCTTCTTTCCTCTTGAGTGGCGCTAAAAATGCCTTGATCAAGAGGAGGGCTCTCTCGATTATTGAAAATTCATTAATTAAATTTAATTAATGAATTAATATTTGAAAAAGAACTCGACTAACATCAAGTGCCATCCACTACAAGTTTAAAAAAATTCATTTGAGCTTGATTGGATGAATAATAAGTTTTTTTATTAATAATTGAAAATTTGAACAAGATTTATATAGCGCGAGTGTGAGTTAATTCTAAAAATTGAAAAAAAAATAGTTTCACATTGATGAGAAATAAATAATTAGTTCGCTTTTTACGCAGTCGGTTGTTTTGATTTTTTTTTTAAAATTTAATTGTTTATTTAAAGAAGTTTCCTTTAAGTACACAATTTCAAAAATGCTCTAATTTAATAAATCATATTTTATTTTACTTTATTACTGATGCCAAAAACCAAATTTTTAAAGAAAGATGATGTCTAGTCGGCCTGGATATACGAGTGCGAAGGGTTAAAGATTGTTTTGAAGTAGACATTTTACTTAGAGTTTTAATATAAAAAAAGGTATATAAAGTTTATTCCAGTTTTATAAAAATAACAGCATATAAAATTTATTCCAGTTTAATGAAAAAATTTATGTAAACTTTATGTAAACAACCAAAATATTTATTTCTCAGAGTTTCTAAATATAAAATACATATCTGTTAAATGCAATATCTGTTACAATATTTCTTTTTTTACTGAATGTATGACTTAAAAGGAATGTACTTTATTTTATAAATTCGTTTTTATGTTGTTACACATTGTTAGATATTATAAATACATTTAAGTATTATTGATGATGTTCTGTAAAATGTGAATTAAAATAAAAGAACTACATTGAAAAAATCATCTACAGTGAGTTTCATATTTTTGTCAATTATAGGAAATACAGAGCTTTTAAAGCAATAAACAAACTTTATGCAGTGAAGTTTTAATTACTCACAACTTATTTAGTTCGTCCATAAATTTTATTTACCTTAACGTTACTTTTAAATGGATCTATAATAAAAGTACAGTGCGTAAGAAAATAAACGAACATTGTTTATCTAAAAATGGCAGAATAATTCTATTGGCAATACAGCTAACTTTATAAATTTATTTCTACAAGCCTGTTATAGTTAAGTTTTCTTGAGGTGTCAGCTAAATCTGGAAGTTTTATCAAAATTTGAAATTTTAATACCAAAGTAAAAGTTATTATTTCAAATAGTTTAGGAATTCACATATGTAAAGTATGGGAATTAAAATGTGAAATTTATTTCAAATCATTGAAAATAGGTTGAAAAACTAACTAAATTGCAGTTTGTTTTGCAAGATTCAAATGTATTTAACACTAGGACTTCCAAAACTGTAGTAGTAAACTTTAGTAACGTTTTAATTACTCATAAATTATGAAGTTCATCCATAAATTTTATGTCAACAAATGTTATTTTTAAATGTCCTTAAAATACAAGTACAGTTTGTAAGGAAAGAAACAAACATGTTTTCCCATAAAAGTGACAGAAGAAATGCAAATTATAATCTATTTTTAAATTATTATTTCTAAATGAAAATCATAATCTATTGGCAGCATGGTTAATTTTTAGAATTTATTTCTACAGGCCTGTTATAGTCAAATTTACTTATGGGGTCATGTGAATATGGAAATTTTATCCAAATTTATAATTTCCAATACTAACGTATTTCCCTGCATCATATTTAGATTCATTGGAAAATTTTATCTTCTGATACCAAACGAAAAGTAACACTAGCCTGCCTTTTTAAACTTTTTGTCAAATGATTTCTTATGAACAAATTTTTCTGATCAATTTTTGATGCTGTCAGGAAATTAACCTCCATTTTTGTCTATCACGTCAGGAATTTACAAAAAATAAGAAGTTTTGTTTTCAATATTTTAATTAATGCAATCAAAAAATTATCACTATTTCATACAAAGTACTTCATTAAACACGCTAAAAATACTGTAAAAAACGCCCTTATAAGTCCATGAAATTTCTTTAATAAAACGAAAAGTAAACAGTTTTCAATTAAACAAACTTTCTTCTTTTTGACTTTCTTGCAGATCCTCCTTCATCGTTTAGGTCCCTCTTCAATATCCAACATTGATAGTCTGCCATCATATTTACATTCCATCTTCCCTTATACTCTTCAATATAATATACCAAATTTTCTGGAAAGTAGTCGATATGTGAATGCAGAAATTTAATTTTACACTCATATTACATCTTAACTTCTTGAAAATTTCCAGCATTCTTTCAACAATATTCTTGTAATTTGGATATTTCTTATTCCCCAGAAAGTTTCCGATAGCACATTTAAAAGCGGTCCATGCGTCTTTTTCTGTCTCATTCATCATTTTTTAAAAATCCTTGTCCTTCATGAGTTTTTTGATTTGAGGACCAACGAAAATTCCAGTTTTTAATTTTTTATGTGTGATGAAGTTCACTTCAGATTGATTGGGAATATGTGTGAAATATTTTGGCAAGATTGCAAAAAATAACATGCAGCAGTTTCTATAAAAAGGTACATTGAAGTTCAAAAAGTAACAATTTGAGAAAATTGACTTTAAATTTATTTTACGTATGTAATGTTTATGAATGATGTAAACAAACTGAATTGCATATATATATATATTACTATATATATATATATATTACTATATATATATATATATATATATATATATATATATATATATATATATATATATATATATATATATATATATATATATATATATATATAATATATATATATTACTATATATATATATGCATATATATATATATTACTTTCTGTTATCATAGAAACAAAAGTAATATACAATTCTTAAGGGTGGAAGTAAAGGATTGAAAATGTTATAAAAAAAAAAACCAACTTTTTTGACGAATTTGGCTTTCAACTGCCCTTAACCACTTCAGGAACCGCGGCTTTTACACAAATCTTATTTTGTTGGCACGCATTTTTTTTTTAAGTTACTTTTACCTAAATAATCACAAAAATGTTCTAATTAAAAAAAGGAAACATTACTTTTCGTTTTTACTGGTGCCAAGAAAAACTTCTGTATGACC
Source organism: Maratus speciosus (assembly GCA_963932465.1). NCBI lineage: Eukaryota > Metazoa > Arthropoda > Arachnida > Araneae > Salticidae > Maratus > Maratus speciosus. The sequence continues at coordinate 114,724,424 of OZ010790.1, read as the reverse complement.
TTTACGAAGGTGCATGCATACACCCATGGTCCTGAATGGTTAAAATGACAAACTCATATCTCAGTAAAAATCTATTTTCAGCAATTGCTGCCCATATCCGGTAATAAGTGGTAATTCTGCCGTGTAGTCCCGTATGCGATCTATATAGTTTATGCACATCACATATTACATACACTTAAAATTAGAGAAGATTAACCATTAAATGCATAGTTATGGAGTTCAGCATCACTTCTTATTCATAAATAAATTAAGTTCTTAGCAATTACTATATTTATATAGAAATACTAGTTGTTTAACCTGTTCTATGCACGGGATTTCATGAATTTAATTCTAAAACAAAAATAATTATTCGATTCAGTAAAATATTTTTCTACAACTGTGCCTTTTTTAAAATGAAATTTATCATCTTACTATAGCAGCAGACGATAAAATGATATCTTTGGAATAAATAGAATAAAAAGTTTTGTTGATGTTTGTGATACAATGTGTTTATTTTTAAAATTTTGAAAATACCCGCTACAGCATTCTAGTATTGCAGCGTGACGTTCGTAATATGCAATGCGTCTTGCAATAGAAAAGTAATGGTTGTGGTAGTAATTTTATAGTGAATTTTCAATTGTTGGCAGCTGCTATAACGAAAAATGTTTCTCCTGGCTGTTTGGAACCGTATTACTACGCACACCGCCTTCTTTATAAAGAAACATTCGTGAAATCTGTTTCCTAAAATACAATGAAGAACATTGAAACGTAAAATGAGTACTTCCATAGTGAAGACATACGATTCTTTCCAAGTTGACCATCAGCTTTAATCACACAAATAACTCTAGTTTATTCAACAAATCAATTATTTAATCACATCATACACATTTTTTTCTTGTTTATTAATATGGATATTTATTCAATTGAGTACATATTATAAATTTTTTATGTCATATTTCCCCGCGTATAATCGCACCAGCAATCTTTGGTCAATTTTCATGACCAAAAATTAAGCATTATATGTTAGCATTATATGCCAGAATATACGGTTTGCTTAAAATAGAATTTTGTTTCATTGTGTATTACATTGCCAATTTATTTTTTTCATTATTTCTACCTTATATATAAAAAATTCTAATGAAACGAATTTATGAAACGGATATATGAATCGACTGATTAAACAACTGATTATGTTTCAAGTGATTTCTCCTAAAATATGGAATATTTTGCGATTAAATTAACACCAAAAATCAGCACTGATCCGCAGATCTCAAAACTGGTATTTGAATTTTTAAATTCGAAATAGTTTTCGAAATATTAATTTTTTTCTAATTTTATATACATTTTTCTAATCATGGCAACTCAAATTTTAATCGAACAGATAATTTTTCTTTCATATTTCAGAAAAGGTTGACATGGTAACCCGGCTATTATTGTTTATTTGATAATAAATGTTTATTTACTTTTATTTCTTTTTATAAATTATATAAATTATTTTGTTCTATAATTATTAATTATTTTTTTTATATTTCCTTTAGAAAATAATAGAAAATGATTAAAAAATACGGTACTACTTAGTTATTCCGTCGACCAATATCGCCAAATTATATAAATCACCAAAACACTCGCCAAATTATACAAATTAACATAATTTTTATTTTAAATAACGAAAGAACAAATAAATTAGTATAACATTTATAAATATACAAATAAAAAGTCGAAATAAAAATCCCTTGATGACATAAACACGTGTAACTTGCTTAAAGTTAAGTGAATGTGACATTTACGATCAACCATTATTGGCATTTAATCTTATTGTTTGGGGATAGATTTTTGGTCGGCGGGATAGTAAATAATACCAGAAATGCATATGTAACTGGTATTTTAAAACTTTTATTTAAATTTTCGCCAAATTTTCGTAAAAAAAAAAAAAAAAAAAAAAAAAAAATTACGCCAAATCTGCTGTGCGTACATGACATCTGGCCAAATATTACCACTCTAAAAGAAAAAAAAATGCTAACTGGCGAGTTGAAAAAAAGCTATTGTCGAGATTTCATCCGGTTAGCGTAACAGTACCAAGAATTCTTTGCAACCATGGAAATTTTATGTAGTTTTATTCGAAAACAAATTTTGATTTTTTAATCAAAATGAAAAACTTACGGTTCCATATTGGCGCGATTTTTTTCTGACGCCAATGTCATATACGGAACAGGCACTTAACTGGCGCCAAATTAACGTTATTTTGCTTGATATGGTAAGCCGGAAGTTGTTGTTTATGCTGTTGATGCGTTCCCCAAATTGGCGTCGTTAAAAAATCGCGCCAATATGGGGCGTATATGACATATGCGCCAAACTTTTATATGAATGGTGAAGGGATCAGACCGTATTTGTTTATGGCAGTTGATGACTTGAACTATTATAATATAGATGAAATGATGGCGATAAAATAATATTTGGCGACTTATCACCTGTGCCTGTCTAACATTAAAGTACCAAAATGGCACCTAGAATATAAAAAGCGAAGTGGTCCGCCTGGAACTGTTGATGATAGTCACATGACTTTGGCTATTGTTATAGAGATTGTTTTAAAATACCGGGAGAAAAAGAATCTGTATACTTAATTTATTTTATTTTAGCTTCTTTTCAAATGTTTAACGGATCGTCTTTAATCAAAAACGAAAACAACCATTGGATGTCTTAACATCCATTGATTCGCCTTTAAATTTTTGCAATCAAAGGGAATTGAATGGAAACCCGTTTACAGGGAGGTCTGCGCAGATTTTTTCAGTATAATTCAATCTTCTCTAATATTTTAAAATCCCATCAGATTAGCGTGTTTTTAGATTCTGCGGTGTCTGAACGGGGATTGGCAAGCGTAGCCTGCAGGGGGCAGAACCCCCTAGTTATTTTATAAATATTTATGGTATGCTTATTAATGGCATTTGTTTTTTAAATTAACATCCTTTCGTAACATTTGAAAAGCATACTAGTAGGGTCTGAAATGTTTTCCAGCTCGATTTTTGTGCGAAGTTTGATATTTTTTTTGTAGCTTTTGACATGTAGATTCCAAATATTTTAGGTGCCATTTTTTTCTTGCACATTTTTGAGGTGATTTTCAAGATGGCGTCCAAGATGGCTGCCATTTACTGACTTTTTTAATATTTGTGGGATAGTATTGACCAGTATATCAAATTATATGTTTTTGGGGTCAAAAAATGCAAATATACAATCAAAAAGAGCATAAATTGTGTTACTTATTATTTATTTATAAATTTACTACAAAATTACTTTTATACTAAAGTCATAGAATTTCACATGACTATCCTTTTGGCATGCTACGACCTTCTCTTTGAAACACTGCCACATTCTATAGAGATTATTTCCCTGCAAGAAAACTGCAACTCACTACTTGAGAAATTGCACAATTGTGAAATTGAAGCTACAACTTTGTTTGAAGAGATCAGAGTACTAGTTAAAAAAAATCGTCTTCCACATATTACATAATGCAGTGGTGATATGGCCATGTCCTTACTACAGTATATAAACCAATTTGGATCTTTGTTACATTTCATCCGTGAAAGCTCGTCAAGGAGATTGGGCATTGCATCTCGCGTCATTACAGGAACAAATCAACCATTATTTTGCACATGACTTATTTCATTATGCCAGACTCATTCAAGTATACATAGCATAGGTGAAGGACGTTAAAACTTATATCCAGAAATATGGAATGCTCTCGAATCTGGTTGTTTTGCAGTATCCAAAACCAATGTGCTGTTTACAAAACTATTTTCAGACCAGAACTTAGAATAGAATATCAAAGAACTGAAGAACATTGGTGGAGTTATTGGTTTAACTCAGAATGAAAACGCCCTCGAAAGGTATTTCTTGTGTGCACCAGAAGTATTACGTATTGCCAAATTGAAAGACACTTGAAAGACACTTGCCATGAAAACTTGTGAAGACTTCGCAAATGCTTTTACCGAAATCATTATGAAAATGAATAGCGGATACACTAAAGGGAGAATAATATTTGACCAATACCATGAGCATTCATTGAAGGAGCAAACTAGTAAGAAAAGATTGGGGGCGACAGAACCTATTAGATTTACTGTTACAAATAGTACCAATATAACGTTGGTTTCATTAAAGACGTTTCTTTCACATAATGAAACAAAATCACAGCTGACTGAGTATCTCGGGAATAAATTACTACAGGTTTTTGCTGCTAGTGAGAAGAAAATTGTTGTCGTTTTTGGCAGTAAGACATACAGTAACCACGCGAATGTTTTCGATTCAGATTTATATGATCATACACATAAAGCAGCAGACGCCATTATACGTCTTCATGTACTTGATATAGTGAGCCATCATGATAATTATGAGATAGATGTATTTTCGCAAGATACTGACATTTTCATATTGCTAATTGACTTGGTTTCATTTAGTAAGCAGTGAAATCAATTTTGTTACTGCTCAAGGCAACAAACACAGAAAAATTAATATTAATGAATGATGTCGATCAATAGGTGCTCATAAAAGCAAAATGTTTACTATGTTTACATTGATATACTGGTGGAGACCTGGCAGAAAATTTGTAGGCATTTCAAAACAGAAGTGGATAAAGTGTACATCAATCTTCAGTGTGATGATGATATTATAACAGCTTTTCAAGAACTTGGATAACCTAATGTTGATTTTTTATCCAATCTGTCGATGTTTGAAAAATTCACCGACTGGACTTATTTGAAAAATAGTAATTTTTAAAGGATTTCGGAGTTAAGATGGCACCTTTTCAGAACTAAAAGTTTCGAGGGGGAGAAATTACCATCAATACTTGGAGCACTGAAGTCACATATTCTAAGATCCAACTTAATTTGCACCATTGGAAAGGACTACAGAAATCCTCGACCTACAATACCCCCACTTATTGGCAATGGTTGGGGAAAAAATGGCGAAGGAGTAATTTTTCCTGTCAAATGCCTGGAGTTACCTGTGCCGAAAGGAGTTATTGAACTTGTGAAATATGAGTGTAAGAGAACATGTACAGTTAGGAAATGTTCTTGCTTAAAGAGTTCTCTGGTTTGTACTGCCCTTTGCAAATGCAGAGACTGCAACAATACAAAGGACTATCAATATCATCACAGAGATAGCAGTGATTCAGAAGAGGAAACATAACATCCCAGTACTGTATTATAAAGTGTGTCCACGTATAACCTGACCGACCTTTATTTTCGCAACCGTTGGTCCTAGATGCATACTTCCAATTACAAAAATGGTCAAAATTAGGTGGAAGGTTAGGATAAAAAAAGTTTGAAGCGAAAAAACAATATAGTGAAGAATTACAGAATCTAAAATTTTGTACGATACCCCGGTCTTATAAGTTATATTTAGTAAAATTTCCCTGTTACACTGACAAGTAAAGCAAAAAAAGACCTGTTATTATACGATTAAAATTGACCGAGTAATAGCTGTTTAAAGTTGGAGTATATTTTTTGCTGCATATTAGGGGTCATTCACAAATTTAGTAGAAATATAATTTCGTCAGATATATTAAAGAAATGGCTGAGAGTAAAATTAGCATTGTAATATAAATTTGAAATCTTTAATCATTCTGACAAAATGTACAATTTGTACTGAACATTATAAGAGGATAAAAATAACAATTTTTTTGTTACATGAAAGGATGAAAAACAACAGCCTTAATTCTTTACAAAATGATACATATTTTAAAACGCTGTTAGATTACACTGTCTTTCAAATTTTGGGTTGTGGCATGTTATTTAGCTTTTGAAAATTGATTTTTATGTTTTTTTTTAGCACTGATTCCAAAAATGACCTTAATTTTCAACCATCACGTCAGGAATTTTCTCAAATCGCAAATTTCAAAGTTAAAAAAATAAAAGTTAAAATTGATTCCCCTCCCATCCCAACCTCATCGGACCCCCGAGCTGTTTAGCTGTAAGAAACCCAGTATAAGCCAAAAAATTGAAAAAATTATTGAATTAAATAAAATTAAACTGTATAAAATAATTTTACATCTATTTTATAGTATCAGATTTTTCGCTATTTTTTAACCTTGAAAGTTACGATTTGCAAAATATCTTGATATGATGGTTAAAAGTGAAGGTAAAAGTGAAGATTTTGATTCAGCGTTAAAAAATACATAAAATGTAATTATAAAAGTTAAAAAACACAACCATCGCAGGTTTATGTTATTTAATCTAAAACTCTTTCTTAAACTTCTTGACGGTAATCTATCCGAATTTTTTTGTGTTATCCTCTAATAAGATGGTAAGAGTCGAAAATCATAATAATATTGCATTGTCATCGGATGTAAGACAGTATGTAAAATTTAACTTCAATCGGACATTTGAAAGAGTTAAAATTTGAGTACAAATTCCAGAAGAAATCATAGCCTCAAATCCTTACAAAATAAAACATATGTTGAACTACAATTATTTTAACTAATCTGAAACTTAACTAATAAAAGTTAATCGTAAAATTTGTACGATTTCTTTCAAAGCGCAGATACCCTAAAATACTTTATACACGACCCCTGAAAGCATCGTCGAAATCATCTGTTTTGATACGCAAAAAATTGGTATAAATCATGCATTTCAAAGTTTCATAACTCGGTCAATTTTAATGTTAGATGATGGGACTTTTTTTGTCTTACTTCTTAGAATAACAGTAAATTTTTAGTAAATATCACTTATAGGACCGGGGGACCGTATAAAATTTTAAATTTCGCATTTTTTTAATAATTGTTTTTCTTGATCCAAATCGCTTTAAAAATAATTCTTTACCTTATTTAAACCATTTTTGCAATTGAAAGTATGCATCTAGGACCAACGGTTGCGAAAATAAAGGTCGGTCAGGTTATACGTGGACACAATGTACATATAAATGCTGTTTTTAATAATTTTGTTCAATATCTTCAATAATTTATGTTATTTCATTTAAATACTTTGGTTGTGTATAACTGGTTAATAAAATGCTAGTATAACTAATGTCTTTCATATTTTTGTGCTTTATTTGCATCTTATCGCTTAAAACACTTCAAAAACTCAATTTACTCCTAATTTTATTATATGTTTGTTTTTCTTGACCCTGAAAACATATAATTTGACATAGTGGTCAATAACATGCCTCAAATATTAAAGAAGTCAGTAAATGGCAGCCATCTTGGACGCCATCTTGAAAATCACCCCCAAAAATGTGTATAAAAAATGGCACCTAAGGTATTTGGAATGTACTTGTCACAACCTTCACAATACAATAAAAATATCAAACTTGGCACGTCAATCGAGCTGGAGCCTCATTTCACGACATTTCAAACCCTACTATACCATTTTGAACTTTATTATTATTTTTAAATCACTGAATTACAGACATTCTATGTTTCTAATAATAATAATAATAATAATTTACTAATTAAGTATTTTCTATTTAAAAATGATCTTTATCACAAATAAAATAACACATTATTAATTCTGAATAAATGTATTAACTTATTTAAATTCTAACCAATCAGGTTTAGCACAACTTTAGCTAGCGAATAATATATTCAAAACATTTATCTTTTCACTTTAGAAAAACATTTTATCTTCACAGCTGTTAAAGAATGAAAAAAGCTGAAGCAAGAATTCAGTTTTAAATTAAGTTTAAGTTTTCAAAATGTGACATTATTGTATTATCTAAATAAATATCTTTAAAAACAAAACTGTAGTGTTTCAAATAAGTTTGCTTGTTTCTTAAGTAAATAAAAATATTCACTTTTTTGTTGTGTTATAAAGTTTTCGTTTAACGCAATAACATTTTTCTTTGTGTAATATGAGAAACATTTTTTTTTTAAGTTTTTCTGTTTAAATTCATTCAGGGGATTCGGTAATTATTGATAGCATTAAGTTCAAGTAAGATATTGAAGGAAATTTTGCAACTACTTTTTAGTAAAAATAAGAAAATGTAAATTTTATTAAGATTATATTATATATTTTTCACTTTTATAAATTCTTTGAGAAAAATATATATAAAATTTAAACTGTTGGAAGTGAATATTGTGATTTTGTTAAAGATAGTTCCGAAATATATTATTTACTTATTTAATTTCTAAATTCAAAAATGAAAGTTTTAACTTTTAAAAAGAAGAATATGATTCTATTTTGTTACAATTTAATACTAAATCATTTAAATGTTTCTATTTGTTGAAAACAAATATTGTACCATTGTTTTTATTGTATTCTCAGGGGGAAAAACTTCTTAAGCAAAAAAAAAAAAAAAATATGTATATATATATATATATATGTAAAGATTTTTCGCGTTTAATCTTAGCAAAAATTATGTTTAAAGGGTTTATAAATGTAGTGTAACGTGAAAAATACATAAAAAATATTTAATAAGGAAATTTAAAAAAATGTGCATTAACTTTTGTTTTTTGTATTTTTTTAAGACTTTTATTTAGAAAATATCTTTTAAAGTGTTTATGGATATAATGTAGAATGAAAAATAGATAAAAGATATTTAATAAAGAAACAAATACAGAAATGTGCAGTAACTTTTTTTATTTGCATATTTTTTTCCGATTTTGGAAGTGACGTCCAGAGAGTGGAACGTTCAATGCAGGAACAGGTGAAAGTCAGAAGGGGAAAGATATGGGCTATAAGCCGGGTGATCCAATCCTCCCACCTGAAGCGACGAATCTGATCTTGTGTGAGCCTTGCTGTGTGCCTATCGAAATTTCACCTGTCCCCTGCATTGAAAGACGTACTCTCGAGACGTCACTTCCAAAGAAATGCTGAGGGGGAGTAGGCTGTGCAGCAATTCCTTGCTCCTCAAGGCGCCAATTTTTACCAGAGTGGTTTATTCAAACTACTTTCACGCTACAAAAAATTTCTCAATGTTGCTGGCAACTATGTCTAAAAATAGGTCACGGTGTATACTTCATGATGCCATGATGTATTTTTTTTGGTGATAAAGTTTCCGTGTGAAAAAATGACGAAATTTAGTTTCGGAGAGACCCTAATACTTAAAAAAAACAAAAACATTACTTATAATTGATACTTATAATTGATTAAATCATAGCTTATTGTAATGAATAATTTAGTTTTAATCAAACATACAAATAACTATAGTATAGATATATTCCTTGTTGTTATGGACACTAACTCTTAAGATATTATAAAATCTCTCTAATCTTGTTCGGCTCCTTTGCGACAAGAGACGTATATAGGTAATGCATGAAATGCTCAGAATCCGTGATTATTCATACCGATAATTTTTAATTGAAAATTTTGTGTTATTTAATTGAAGTGTTCCGACGTTTAAATTAGGTAGCAATTTCTATTAAAAAAACTGTGACAAGGATTTTTTTTTTTTTCTTTTTTGAAAAAGTAAAAAGTTCGTTTTTAAACTGTGATAATTATTCTTTAAATTCGATTACGACAAAAATAAACAAAATAGTAAATACAAAAGTTGTTATTCCGGCAAACTATTAATTATATTATCGCCTAATTATGCATTTCATTATGGATATTTTCATAAAATTGTAACTTCCTTTCTTTCAAAAGTTAAACAATAGAAATATTAGAAAATTCAAAAGCTAAAGAACTTCTATGTAATTAGAATGTTTATTATGCCATTTATTTACTGCAACCTACAAATTAATCAGAACAATCATTTAACTGACTAAATAAAATGTAAAATTGTATTAAACCCCATACAAATCATATGAATTGATTATATCAAACTAATTAGGCATTTTAAAAATAAAGAAAACATTAGAAAACAATTATTATTATTACAATATAATAAACAGCATTTTCACTGGATATGCATTAGTGCAAAATGATAAGAATGGAACAATAATATTTTCTAAATTATATAATTCTAATTGTGCCTCATTTGTGTTTAATAACTTGGATTTAGCGGTGTGGTATCGAGTTTACAAAGTTTCGAACTTGTTTTCGTGATAAGACACTCAAGCCTTACAAATGGCAGATTTTCCTTCTGCTTTCGAGATAGGGTTAAGTGCCCATATTTTGTCCCCCAGTCACTTTTAGGCATTAAATGTTGTAATTTTCAGTGAAAACCTACCAAATTTGGATTTTACATAAAATAACTACCCATACAAATCATATGAATTGATTATATCAAACTAATTAGGCATTTTAAAAATAAAGAAACCATTAGAAAACAATTATTATTATTACAATATAAAAAACAGCATTTTCACTGGATATGCATTAGTGTAAAATGATAAGAATGGAACAATAATTTTTTCTAAATTATATAATTCTAATTGTGCTCATTTGTGTTTAATAACTTGGATTTAGCGGTGTGGCATCGAGTTTACAAAGTTTCGAAATTGTTTTCGTGACAAGACACTCAAGCCTTACAAATGGCAGATTTTCCTTCTGCTTTCGAGATAGGGTTAAGTGACCATATTTCGTCCCCCAGTCACTTTTAGGGCCTAAATGTTGTAAATTTCAGTGAAAACCTACCAAACTTGGATTTTAAGATAAAATAACTACCCACACACATATAAACAGAGGCAAATGTCGATAAAAAAATTTTAACAATGCGAAAAATTGTTTTTTTTCTAAAGTATCTAAACAATGCAAAAGAAAAAAGGGTCCCAATTTCGTCCCGTCAAAAAATCCAATACGCCGAGACTTAATTTATAACTAAATCAAAATTTATTTCTAAATGAGTAAGTAATTTAATTTGCATTAAAGTAAGACACAAAGAAATGTACTAATTATCAGTGGAAGAATAACATAACGAAATATTAGCCATCCAAACATGAGGAAAATATTTAAAAAACTGTCATGAAAAAGCATTCCTAATTTCGTTCCCGGGACGAAAATAAGAACTGCAGGGGGGACGAAATTGGAACTACGCTACTTCCCAGTATGATGGAGCTTAAGTTCCCCTAAGATGAAGTGAGCATCCTAAAACTCACTGTATGCTACTGTCAGCGTCTTACTTACGTAAAATACATACAATGAATAAGAAATAAATTCTTACAGTACAGTAAATAACGTTCTAAAACGATGTAATAAGAACTCAGGTCTTCTAAAAATAGGAAATTCGGCGTCTTTAATTTATGTATGCGTCTTGGTGAACGAAACTTTCCATACTGACCCCTTTTACCTTCCGGCCCCTGTGCCTTGCGTCATAAGTGGTGCCACTTCCGCAGAAGCGGAGAAGTTAAGGGGGCCGAAATTAGGAAAGAAAACGAAATATGGGCACTTTACCCTATACTGGATCATTTGATCATTCTCACTTTCTTCTTTCTAAGGAAAAAAAATATTGCAATCGAAATTGTTTTCGACTTCCGGTTTTCGACGAATATACACGTTTATGGGTAGGAGATACCGAAAAACACGCTTACACAAAATGTCCGCCCGTGTGTCCGTATGCCCGTGTGCCCGTGAGTCCTTTTATCCGTATGTGTGTATGTCCGATTTGTATCATCGAAAAGTGTGTGAAGTTACACATCGAATTGGACAAATTGTTTTGTATATTTTTGGCTATATCCAGCAAGTCCTCCTTGAACTTGGAAAAATTCCGCCTAAAGAGGTCGTAGTAATAACGGTTTTGCGTCATTTTTATTACTGTACCATCGAAAAGTGTATGAAGTTATGCATAGAATTGAACAAAATGTAAAATATGTTTTCTTGGCTCTGGCAAATAGGTCCTCCATGAATTTGGAAATATTCTGTTGGAAGAGGGGAGGCGCTGTGCTTTTCTCAATTTTTAAAAGTTCCGTTGTACATCGGCTGTTAATGCAGGGACGGGAAATTTGCATCCAATTGACCTGGCGAATCTCAAGCAGCTGATCTAAAGCAGAATAACGAACAATATTGATTTTAATAAATAATAAGATCGATATTAACTCGTTTTTACCCTGATTAGTAAAATGAAGCAGAAACTTTAGATGGAAAGCAAAGAAGGTATAGTATTAAAGTAATAATACTGAAGGATTAAAACGTGTAACAATATTTTTAAATATTAAGAAGTATGCGAAAGAAGAATGTTTTGGGATTCGCACATCCGACTAGTTTTGTTAGATACTGCGCGTTATAATACCCCAAATGTTCTCCACGACACTTAATTCTGGACTATTGGTCATCAATCAAGCGTCGAAATCTTATTATGTTTAAAAATTGTCTCTGAGTCTTTTTTCAGAGTGAATCGAGGTATTGTATTATTTAAAAATATACGTAAGGTCGGATATTGTTTCACCCTTGTTCGAAAAATGGTATTCTAACATGTGAATTGAGAATATAGGTATGTTTAATTAGTAGACCTTCTAGAAAAGAAATTCTAAGTTTATAATCTGATGAAAAAAATCAAACCATTAGAGATCATCTACCTAATTGATATGTTAAAAATACGCTTTTTTAATTTAAAAATCATGCCAATATGAATGAATGCCTTACGTACAACCAGAAATAACATTATTTCTATCACTAAAAATAATTTTAGAGCAAGCCATTTGTTGCTTCAGACGTTTCTCTGCAAGCTGAATGCGATCTTTTCTTACGGCCATATGCAAAACGCGGACACCGAGGTGTTTTTACATATTTGTAGATCCCCAGAATCTTTATTGCTGTTCATTTAGTCTATAACTAGCTAACCTACCCAGCCATTCCCTGGCCCCGTTCTAATAACTTTATGCAAGACGCAAGTTTGTATGATTTTACATATTTTGAAAATCTTATAAATTAACCTAATTTCAGGGGCCTCATTGCCTTCCGCTTCGTTTAGTGTGTTTCCTACAAACTTCTTCCCGAACGAATCTGTGATCTGCGTCTCCGCTACGTAAGGCAGCATGTACCAGAAGTGCTCCGCACGTGCCGGAGACAACCGAAAATCATGATGAATGAGCCAAATGTCGTAGTAATCAAGCCCATAGAACACGAAAAAACAATGCACCATTAATTTTCGAAAATGTTGGTAACTGAATACTAAGATAAACTTTCATAATACAGAATATATCTGAATTTACGATGAATGAACCAAATCCCGTTGAACTTTGTCTCTTAGAACCAGAGGAAAAAAATACGCCACCAAGCGGTGGAATTCGCCCACGCCCTGTAAATTTGACGAATCACATTTAAGATTAACTCGATATTTAATAAACGGACGAAATCCCTTATCTAACGTTACCGCTAAACTAACTCTATTTTCAATTTTCGGCTGTAGTGATAAATGTAAGTTGCTGCCGAAATAGGAGATTACGTTTCAAAAAAGGTGGTAGCTGAGATATAAAGAAGGACCGGGCGCAGAGGGCCAGTGTATTAACTTTGATGTAGTTGGGTATAAGAAAATTGTATAGTAGTCGTAAAGTAGATGGAGGACGATAGACCTATGTTAAAGAAAATTGTAATAGGATCAGATAATTTTTAAAGAAGCTGCAAAAAAGGTCTCAAGAAGGAGATTAATATTCAAAATTGGTGGTAGCTGAAGTATGAGAAATTTTTTTGTCGTTCATGTGGTAGCTGGAGGACCTAAGATGTTATTCACAAAAAGAAGCTAGTCAATCGGACTGTTTTAAGGGAGCTATAATAAAAGGCCCAAAAGGGGCCAACAGAGAGTTAAGAGCAGGATCCTAAGATGAAAACATGTTAAAAGTTGTAGTTCTTAGCCCTTTAGATTTTCAATTAGTCAAAATTAAACATAGGGTATGAATTAATCATAAGAATAAAATTTTAAAGAAATGTGCAAAAATGCAGAGAGGATGCGTAAAAAAGCCCCCAGTTCCCAGTAAAAATTAAAGAGCGTTGATCCGAGGAGAGGAGTCCAAGAACCAACTTTAAAATTATGCATTGAGCAGGCGATAAAATTAGGGGCTGAAAAATGCATGGCACACAAAACGTTCAAATAACTCGTGACCAGGTCATACGCGACCATAGGGGGCCCCAGAATTTTAACTGGAATGTGGAAACGCGAGGACAGCGAAATGGTAAAAGGGTTCCAGAAAAGAAAAACGGATTAAAATGAGTCAATTTATTAACAATTTGTTGTGCAAAAACTTCAACGAGCCCTGTACTGGTCCTCAAGGGGCCAAGACATTAATTAGAATGTAGTTTTGTATAAAGGTATTTTTTAGCAGTTTATAAAGTAATTGGAGGACACTAGAACAATTTTAAAGAAAATTCCAAGCGATTCGGATAACTTTGAAAGAAGCTGCACCAAGGACCTCATGATGGCAATTAATATTCAAAATTGGTGGTAGCTGAAGTGTGGGAATTTTTTTTTTGTCATTTATGCAGTAGCTGGAAGACTTCAGAAGTTGTTACAAAAAAAGCTAGTGAATCGGAACACTTTTAATGGAACTATAACAGGGGGCTCAAAAGGGGCCATTTGATAGTTGAGAGCAGGGACCTAACAGGAAAACGTTAAAATGTCTTAGTGCTTAGCGTTTTAGACTTAAATTAGTCAAAATTAAGCATAGGGTATGAATTAATCATTAGAATACTATTTTAAAGAAATGCGAAAATAATTGGGTAAATGTAAAAAATAACCCTAGGGCCCCAATAAAAATATGAGGGTGCTTTTCCAGGGAGAAAATTCCAACACTCAACTTTAAATTTATGCACTGAGAAGGCAAGAAAATAATGGAATGAAAAATGCACTAGGTACAAAAAGTTCGAGGGCCCTGGACCGGGTCCTGTGGGATCCAAGAGTTAGCCCAAATTCTTAACTGGGATGTAGAAACGGGAGAATAACTAAATAGGAAAACGACCCCAAAATTAAGATCGGATTAAAAGGAAAGATTTATTAACAATTTAAGGCGAAAAAACGTCAAGGGTCCTTTTACCGGGCCCCAAGGTGGTAGGATCTTAACTGAAACTTAATAATGAGGGAATGACTAAATGGCCCCTTAAACAAAGAAGATCGGATAAAAAGGGGGAAGTTATTAACAATTCAGGGCATAAAAACTTTAAGAAGCCCAGTGGCCTCGGCCTTTAAAAAAAGAAAAATCTGAGCATCAGGAGGATCAGGATCTGTCTTGGACCATCCTCACCTAAATTTTCAGACTTCTACGTGCGTTGGATTTCGTTAGCTATCGCAGACACACACACAGGGAGAAACTTTCTTTTATTGTATACTGGATAAAATAGGCATTTTTATCTGTATTCCACTTATATTTGTTGTCATTAGGTTGCTTGCAACCTGCGAAAATTCAGATTTTCGGATTGATTCGAAAGAATTCTCGGCTAGCCAAAAGATATTGCAATACCGTAAGTAATTGCAAAAAAATTAATAAGAAAGAAAAATCATGCGTTAAGCATAGATTATGAAACACTTTCCAAAACTTCCTGAATGCTTTAACAAAACTTAGTTATTTAGGGAAATAAGGTAAGTAAGATAACTAAGTAAACATTTTAGAAAACGAATAACACATTTGAAACACTGATTTCAGCAGTTACCGTCCGTAGCCAAATAGATATTCCAATTATTTTCAACAGCCCTGTAGTTGATTTTTAGGTTGATATATATACTATATAAAGGGAAAATTTAATTTAGCAAGAAAACGCATAACAGGTTGAAATTTCTCTTTCAGCAATTTATATGATAGATAGAAACATACTTGAATACTTTTGTACAGCCCCATAATCTACATAGTACCTTTATTACATGACACTATTTGGCTAAAATTTAATTCAAACTAAAACACTCTTGAAACTTCTGAAATGACATTTCCAGAAATTATCATCCGAAGTCGGCCATGTATCCAAATCTTTGCGTGGCCCTGTATACCAATTTATCCATCTAAAATAATATTATAAAGAAGTAAAAATTGTTTCTTATGCGTTTGTTCGAGGTAATCTCTGGAGCTACCGATCTGATTTCAAAAGTATTGATATCAACATGATTGTGTTAGTCCCACTTAGCAGATAGGCTATATCTTATGTTCGTGCCACTAACCCAAAGGGAGTGCAGGAGCAAAAGATGTTCTAAAAATGAGATTTTTTTTTGTTATTGAACGGCCTAGAAGCATAAAATTTGGAATAGTATCTACGTATAAGATATAAATGATCTCAAACAACATTCCTTAAAACATTCGAAATTTAAAGGGGGTGAAAAAGCGCAAAAAACTTTATAAAAAACGTTCTAAATGGCGATATCTACTCATTTTCAGGAAGTAACAATCCTGTTTAAAAAGTAATGGTGCCAAAACGATCGTGACAGTCCTTGCTCCAACATAGGCTATATTTTGTGTCTCTGCCACTACCCCAAAGGCGGTGCAGGAGCAAAACAATTTCTAAAAATGCGATTTTTGTGTTTCTGAAAGGCCTAGAAACATGAAATTTGGGATGGTAGTTTCTTATAAGATATAAAATATCTCTAACAATATTTTGTAAAACATTCGAAACTTAAAGTGGGTAAAAAAGCGCAAAAAAAGTTATAAAAAATGTTCTAAATGGCGATATCTATGCAAACTCAGAAAGTAGCAATCTTATTTCAAAAGTAGTAGTTGGAAATTGATCATGATAGCCTTTATTTCAACATAGGCTCTATTGCATGTTGGTGTCACGACCATCTGGAATTTGCAGGAGGAAAAAACGTTCTAAATTGCGATTTCTGTGATACTGAAGCGGTTAGAAACTTTAAATATGACATGGTTGTTACTTATAACATATAAATTTCGTCTAAGAACTGTCGAAAATAATTTCGAAATTTAAAACAGGTGAAGCGAAGGGAGGTGGCGTAAAGCATACTAAAAAAGTGCTAAATTACGATTTATATACAATCTCAGGAAATCAGTAAACCGATTTTAAAAGTAATGGTTGCGAATCAATGGTGACAGTCTCTGATTCCACAGAGGTTATAGTTTATGCCAGCACTACTATCACATCGGGTTAGCAGGAGGAACAACAAATGTTCTAAAAAAAGCCTATAAAAACTTTCGGAATAACCATTTCTATGGAATATTAGGAAATACCAAACCGATTTCTAAATTAATGTTGCCAAATTAATGGTGACAGTTTGTGTTTCAACATGGGCCTTTTATGTTAGTGCCACTGTCATCAGAGAAGTGGTAGACCGATAGACAAGAAGCTTGGAATTTGAGATGATGGTCGTTTTTTCGATGTAAATGCTTACTAAGAACGGTTTACTCAAAACTTCAAATGAATACTGAAATAAGCGCATTAAATGAGCAAAAAAGCTTTACAATATTTTCTAAATTATGATTTATTTAGTTTTAGTCTTTTTTTTATTAATTTACGTCTCATTTTTAACTAACGCAGTGTAATAATGAGGTTTAGTCAAACTGTATTTTAAATAGTAATTTTTCAATTATTCCATAAAGTATAATTTTTTGTAATAAAAGTTAGACATATGAGTATTACTTGGCATATTTCCACTGTTACGCGAGCAAGCCGCGAGGTTTGCTAGTATTCTATAAACATTTCTTGGTACACTACGTGCATTTCATCGAAAAATGCATAACTCATTTAAAAGCCACTTTTAAGCAATTTACGCTCATACTCAGTAACCCTTACAAATCCCTTTCTGTAGCTCAGCATATGAACTATAGCATTTACACACACCACATAGTATGCATAAATATAGAGAAACGTAAAAGCGCATATAATAATTAAAAATACATTTTCAGCAATCATTGCTAATATACAGTAATTAGGACACAATATAGTATCTGAAATCTTTAGTGTGTCCCTATAAATGCTATGCATTTCGTATTATACATGAAATAACTTATAGTGAACCTGAGAGACGTATATTGTTTACAGTATGTGTGAAATAGTTTAACATAATTGAAATTTGCCGCAAACAATTATCCCCCTATACCATTATGTAAGGGAATTTTTTTGTGTGGTCCTTTAATTGAATAACAACTATTTTTTACACCGCATATTCTACAGAATGCATATTTTATTGTACTTCATAAATGCATATCAATTTTATTATGTTTGAAAGGGTGTAAAACCATTAAAAATTATTTGAAACGATTTTTCCCATTGGCCGTAATGTAACATAATACTTTTGACTGTCCCTGTAAATGAACTAAATATGCTACGAACTTCATTTGAAATAGGGATCTTCCTATGGTAGAGGTCAATAATATCCAAAAGTTGTCAGGGCAATCCAAGTATATTTACGGGAGTTACGATGTTACGAGAGCGCAGACAGTCTTCCAGACAGCCAGATAAGACGGAGTCAAAAACACTTTTCAACTTTGTTGCAAAGTGCTAAAAATAGCAATCTTTAAACGTTTAATTTTATCAAAAAATTTTTGAAGTCACATTCCGATATGATTATAGGCTTGAGTTAGGTCTCTTTTGAAGCCACAAAGCATTATTTCACTCCCTAGCGTCAAAATGTTTTATCATTTTGCTCCAGCAATTATTTAGCAAAACACATATTTCAAAATGGTGTTAAATTATATATATATATATATATACAATGTTTGTAAAGAACCGCTTTAATATTAATTGGAATATTATGTATTTACTGTTAACTCAAATATTTTCATTTTAAAAGCGAATCTGTGTGTTTGTCTCATTCCTATATTTTTGCACACTAATTTAGTTGTACAAAATGTGAAAGCTTATTGTCAAGAATATTAGTAAATATACGCGTTTGGTTTTCTGACAAATAGTTATTTGAGTATTAAAAATTTACTTAAATAATTTTGAACACCAACGTCTAAATATAAACTCTGACTCAGAAAGAAGCAGTCATAAGCAACCAAAAGCTTTTTGTATGAACTAAAACGATATGTTTTGTATCGCAGTCATATTTTCTAAGCACCAATACATGCATTTCTAAAACAATAACACAACTAAACATTCAGCATACATAACAATTTAATGTAATTTCAACTACGGCATAATATACATCCACATTTATTTGTATGCAATCTAAACAGTGAATTCTTCTCATGTTGGATAAAATATAGAATGACAATGGAAATGTCTTCTTTGAAGTAGACATATAGTAAGTCTAAATGTGTGTACTTACCAAAAAATTGTTTCTCGAGTTCAGTTTATTTTGTAGAATGAGAAATTCGCTGCTATTTTTATACAAAGAAAAATATAAATTGAGTTTGAAAATGTTTTTGTTACTATGCTTTCATACAGATTTACGGTTTGATAAGCTTCGGTTTAGTGAAAAAGTAAAATTTGTTTATTTTTGTGTATTTCGCCAGCTATGCATTTAAAATTCTCCTTACCCCAGATCTCACTAATGCATTTTCTTCTTTTTACAGCTTCATTATATAAAAGATAACATTTATCAAACTACTTAATCAGAACGCATAATCGTTTTTGTGAATAAAGCATGATCAGAATTTGAAAATAAAATCTTAAGAATAAAAGTTTAAATTTTTTTGTTATTTTATCACCGTGGTCTCAAAATTTTATTGTTGCGCGATTTACCTAATATATATTTCTTTTGCATAATCTATTATATAGAAAACATGCATTTCAGCAGAAAACATACATATAATAACAGTAATAAATAATACAAGTATAAAAATGGCTTTATCACAACATTTTAGTATGCAACAAAGTTTATTGATGAATTTATACTGTTTTAAATTCTAATGAGATTTATGTCATTGATTTGCACAAAAGAAAGAGTCTTAAAATCACCGTGGTTGCCCTAAGACTCCCCATTTTAATAAAATTAATCAGTCCTTTTCTAAATCTCTCCCCAAAGAAAAATCCAAAGCCTTCCCAGACATGTTAGCGCAAACCATGGCCCACTATAATAATGTTAAACTGGCTTCGGCCTCTAAAGTAACCATGAAAGCCCCAGACACGGACTAGGAAACTCCCTCTAACTCTGAAAAAGCTAGTCCTTCTGAGAATAAGCCAATTGACCCTGTTAATGCAGCACCGGAAAATCCTATGAGCTCAAACTGTTCCCCTGACGTAAAAGATATTCTAAAAACATTTCAAGAAATGAAAGAGCTATTTAAATTTAATAAATTTATTCAATATTTTCAAAACATAGCTAAACTCTCCGAAAATTGCACTGATCCAATGGAAAAAATGTTTATTATTATAAGCGCGTTCGACAACTTGGCCACGGAATTTAACTCAACCAATAATGTGTAGTTCCTCCTCCTATTTTCCTCTTTAATTTTTCTCTCTTTGAATTGTAATTCTTTACAGTATAAAAGAAATGAACTTAAAGTTTTTTTTATCACTTTCAAATTGATGTTATCTTTCTACAAGAAACTTTCAGTCCTACCTATGATATTAACATTTCTGGGTATAGGGTCTATCACACACCCCGATCTGACGGCACCCCAAGAGGTGGCACCGCAATATACATTATACACAATATCCCTCACTATCATTTTCATAGTATTAAGTATAATGACATTGAATACACAAATATTGTCTTACAACTTCCCCACATTAACATTAATTTGGCATCCATTTATGCCCTACCCAGTGGTAACTTTCCTGTCAATAGTTTAACTCAACTTTTCTCTCATCACCAACATTGCTTCTTTGTTGTCGATTATAATGCCAGGAGCAAGCGTTGGTATTGTCACGGCTATTCTTATCGGGGTGCCTCTCTCCATAACTTAATCCAACACCAAAACTTAAGCTTACAGGCACCTTCAACTCCTACACACGGCAGCATAGCGCCTAATACCCATGATCCCATAATTGATCTTGCTATCTCTAAAAACCTTCCCTATCCTATCACCTCTACTGTTATTAACGATCTCTCTTCCGACCATCTTCCGGTTTGCTTTAAAATTGATATT
Organism: Maratus speciosus; assembly: GCA_963932465.1. Classification (NCBI taxonomy): domain Eukaryota; kingdom Metazoa; phylum Arthropoda; class Arachnida; order Araneae; family Salticidae; genus Maratus; species Maratus speciosus. The sequence goes on along the minus strand of OZ010790.1, from coordinate 114,703,678 downwards.
ATTAACCCTATCTCTCCTCGCCCCTCCGTGGCCATTGATTGAAATAAATTTACTAACAATCTTGTTAGCCAAGATATTATTTTTCCTGATATTAATAATACCTCTGATATTGATGCTACAGTTGAATTTCTTAACTCTAAAATTATTAATGCTCAAAATTTTGCTACTTTCAATACTTACAAAAAATAACTCTTTTATTCCTCCTTGTTATATCTACAATCTTATTAAAAAACGTAATCAGCTCTGGCGGTAATTTCAAAATTCTAGAGATCTCTCCCTTAAACCCCTAATTTATAGAACTAACAATAGAATTAAAAGTTTCCTTTACAAAGAAAAACAAAAAAATTGGAGTAATTTCCTCAATAATCTTGCTAGCGAGGACAATTACCTCCGTCTTATCAATCGTTAACTTAATAAAAACTACTCTCTCATCCCCTCTAACGGACAATAATCTTACTGCTTATACTGACCAGAATATTTCAAATCTACTTGCCAACTCCTACGCATTGCAATTTTCTCCTAACCCAACCCTCGCTAGCCAGGCCCATCTTGATGAGGTTAGTGAAACTGTTAGCAGTTTCCTAAATATCCCCCTGATGATTCCCCTTCTATTCAACCCATTGTAATCCATAACATAATTAAAAAAATGAAAAAACGCAAGACCCCTGGTTACGACAAAATTTCTTACACTGCTTTCAAAAATCTTCCCCCTAACTGTATTATCTATATCACAAACCTCACTAACTCTATCTTTAAATCCAATTATTTCCCTAACCCATCGAAACTTTCTATCATATCACCCATTCACAAACCTGGAAATAATCTCTGTGATCCTACTAACTATAGACCAATCTCACTCTTTCCTTTTCTCAGTAAAGTCGTCGAACGTGTCATTAGGGCCCAGTTGCAGAACTTTATTCAGAAAAACAACATGCTCATGCCTGAACAATTTGGGTTCCGCCCAAAACATTCAACTCAACACCAGCTCCTTCGCGTTGTTGAATTTCTCAGCGAAAAGGTCAACGCGAATATTCAAGCTGCCGCCATTTTCCTTGACGTCGCAAAGGCTTTTGATAAAGTCTGGCACGAAGGCCTTATTTACAAATTAATTAAGCTTTAATTTCGCGCCAGACTAATACACTTAATGTACTCCTTAATATAGTACCTTTGTGACCGTACATTTCGCGTCCGCATCAATAACATCCTTTCCATTATATTTTTTATCCTAGTGGGTATCCTTCAAAGAAGCGTGTTGGGCCCAATGTTATTTAACATCTTTTTCAATGACATCCCATGCTCATTATACACCTACCTTGCTCTGTATGAGGACAATACATGTATTTACGTCTGTGCTCACCACCCGTATAGTCTGTTCAGTTATCTGCTGACTCACTTAGAAGACTTCCTAGACTGGTGCACCCTATGACGCGTCCTCATCAACGAAAAGAAAACTTTTGCTCTCTATTTCTCTCGTAAATTTAGCTATCCTCCAAGGCTCTTCCATGGTCTGACGAAGACAAGTACCTGGGGGTCACCCTTGACCGTAGGCTCACATGGAGCAAACATATTCTTTCCATCAGGGGGAAAGTCGCTGGAGCTTCTATCTCTCTTAAACCTCTTATCAATAGTAAAACCTTTCAATCTATAATAAACTCCTTCTCTGTAATTCATGTATCCTTCCTGTCATTATTTATGCCAGTCCAGTCTGGGCTTCACCTGCAAGTCCACAAGGATAACCTTAGTAGATTGCATAATACTAATCTTCGTATCGTTCGTGGCGCCTCCAGATATCTACGCAATACTACCGTCCGTAGGAACCTTTAATCCATCACCTTAAGGAAAATAATAAAAGATCTAGCTAAAAAATTCGATTCAACATTGTATGATCTTCCCAATAATATCGTGGCAAAGTTTTCTGACTATGACGACTTCGACCACTACCATCGAAAGCGCCTTTATATTACACTATTATGGACTCCCCGTGAGCTTTGTGTTCATCACACCAGATTGCTTCTATTTTTCATATTTTTCTCATACTTTTTACTTTTTATATATTATATGTAGATGAAAATACTTAAAAACACCTTATCTATATATATTGGCGTATATATAAGAAAAAAAAGAAACAAAATATATTTCCCTGATTAGTGCCTTTTTTGTTAAAGAAGTGGCCTTGTTGCCTCCCTTTACCGCTTTTCCTGCCGAAGCTTTGGCGAGTGTAACCTTTGAATTAGTGCTAACTTTTATTTCTTTTTCACATTTTTATCTTTCTTATAGTAGTTCTTGCAACTACATCTATACCTATATTTAAATATAACTTTAACTTCCTTTTGAAGTTCTTAAACTTAACTTTAACTTTTTTACCTACATAATTAAAACACTTATGCTGGTACCTATCTTTAATATTTTTTAATTTTATAATGTAGTTTTTAACAACTACACCTTTCTCTTTTTCCCAATGGCTCATTAAATTGTATGACATCATATCGTCGCTACTTGGTCAAACTATCCAATGTGAAAAAATGCATTTTTCAAATTTTGTGCCATTTTGTTGTATTGTGCGTGATACGTACTAATCAAAATCGTCACATCTCTAGCTTGTTTAGAAGCTTAGATAATGACTGTTTCAAAGTATCCAATATGCTCTTTTTTCTAAAATACACAACTCAAACTGTCCAATAAGGCATATTCGATCCTTTGCCGCAAATGTTTGTATATTTTTCTTTTTCTAAGCATCCGTACCATGTCAAACTATCTAATATGAAAATAGTCTTTTTATCAGGAAGACAAAAGTTTTTTTATTTATGGATTGAAATTTAACGCAATTGGCATATGTTTTTCATCTTTACTATAGAATATGTTTTCTATTGTTAATGGAATGTGAGAATTTTTTGTTCATTTACAGGGACACTCAAAAAATACATTACACTCAATAAGGAAAAATAGCGGTGTCTTTTAATGATGTTAGGATATTTAAAACATAATGAAATTAATATGGATTTATCCTGTGTATTAAAACAAGCTTTATGCAGAATATGGTGTGCAAGCCATTTATTATTATTTAAAGGTTCATACAGAAGTATTTTGTTGTATAATGGTTTGCAGAAAAAAAAATTGAAGCATATTTTAATTCTTTTGTGCAGCTTTGTATACGAGGTCTAGAATTTTTATACAACATGCAAAAAAAATATGAAAAAATGAAAAATCATGCAAATTTAAAAGCGCATACCGAAATATAAAATCGCACTTCCAACAATTATTGCTGAAAGACAGTGCGGTAACCATTTCTTTTGTGTGACCCTGTAAATGAACGACAAATGCTATGAATGCATGCTCTATTCTGTCGTAATCTTCTTGCAATGAAATTCAGTGATTTATACCAGTTTCAATAAATTTGAAATAGCGTAATATCATTAAAATACTCTCCAAACGATTTTTCCCCATTTACCGTAATATAATGGAAATCTTTTGAGTGCAATAAACTTTTGAGTCTTTCTCTCTTTCTTTGTCAAATCTTTTGAGTGTAAATGATCAATTAATGTTACACACTTCATATGCAATACCGAACATGCCAATGTTAGCAACATTAACATTATTCAATGGCATGAAAATCCGAGTATATTTACATGAGTTAGAGCATGAACAGACTCTTTCTTTGTCAAACCTTTTGAGTGTAAATGTACAATTAATGTTACACACTTCATATGCAATACCAAACATGCCATTGTTACCAACATTAGCGTTTTTCAATTGTATGAAAATCCTAGTATATTTACATGAGTTAGAGCGGGGGTAGACAAACTGAATTCAAAAACACTTTTCAACCTTGTTGAAAAGTGTTAAAAAGTATAATAGGTTGAAAATTCACATTCAGTAATTTCTAGCAATAGAAGAGCATAACTAAATTCTTTTGTACAACCCTGGAATATTACCTATAGATTTTTATACATGCCACATAATAAGCTAAAAATTTAATGCACCCTAAAATACGCTTAAAACTATTATAATGATACTTCCAGAAATTATCATCCATAACTATCCATATTTCTAGTTTATTTATTTATTTATTTTTTTGCGTGGCCCCGTATATGATTTTACTTATATTCCACAAATATCTCATATACTAACAATAGTTCAGCAGGGAAATGCATAGCACAATTACAAACTACGTTAAACAGTTCAGAATCATACTTAGTAATGCTAACAAATTATTTTAGGTATTCCTGTATACAATCTATAGAATTTATACATACCACGTAATATGCACATACTTTTATAACGCATACCATAATATAAAACGATTTTCCAGAAATTATCGCAAATAGACTGCACATTAACCGAAATGTTTTGTGTGTCCCAGTAAATGAATGATAACTGTTTTACACGTCATATTCTAACGTAGGCATGTTGCGATGCACCTCAATAATGTATATAAATTTCATTATGTTTGAAATAGAGTAACATAATTAAATTAAACCGCAAGCGTTTCTTATCCCATTAAGCGTAATGTAACGGGATTATTTTGAGTGTCCCTGTAAAGAACCTATAAATGCTGCACGCTCCGTTTTCAATACCAGACATGCCATAGTAAATGATAAACACATAAATAAGTTATATGGCAATCCGAGAACATTTACGAGAGTTAGAGCACGGTGAGACGATAGAAAAGTAAAACAGAAGTCATAAAAACTTTTTAACGATCAAGAAATTCTTGATAAAATGGATTACCTCATTATCATTCCCTACGTTCGGGAGAACATTTTGCAATTATTGTATTAAAAGATCCTATTATGAATTTCTTCAAAATTTTCGTCAAAGTCATTTGTTCCAACTTTTTTTAATGGAGGATTAAATAAAAGAGTTCTATTCGAAAATAGTGGTAGAAAGCGGTCCATGAGTTTCTTAGAATAAATAGCGCAAATATTACTATTTATAATTACGGGTATGAAGTGCCTGTTGTTGCCTACCCCATTATTTGTTTTTTATTGTTTCCTTTTATTTTATAAAATTAACAGAATGTTTAAAAATAAGCTTTTTTATTTAATTATTTACTGTATATTCATTATTAAAATTATTAAAGAAATTCTTAAGAGTTTTATATTGAATATGTAATACAAATTTTTTTACAAATTCAGTTATTGAATACGACACATTTGCTACTATGAAACGGCGAATCTGGGAAAAGAACAACATTTTTACAAGTCAAACTATCCAATATGGCATATTCACTACTATGGAATGGCAAACCTAGGAAAAGCACCAAATTTTTAGAAGTCGAACTGTCCAATGTTGCATATTGGATAGTTTGAAGCTGAAAAAGTTAAACAAAGCTGAAAACGTACAAATAAGCATACCATATCAAACTATCGAATGTGATTTTTTCCCGAGTAAAATTATTCATGTGATTTATCTCAATAGCATGCTTAAATAGGATATAAAACAGCACCCGAAAAATATAATAATTGTTTACTGCTGTTTGGTGCTGATTTTGAGTCCGCTATTAAAACAGTTTTTTTTGTCTTCCTGAAAAGTGGCTATTTTCACATTAGATAGTTTGACATGGTATATACAGCCTGGGTTTTAAGTTGAATGTCAAATAGGATGCCCCTCAATGCTGCTCCACTGTTCAGCCTGTTTTCAGCAAGTTTTTATTTTGTGAAAAATTCGTTTTTAAATTCTGGTGTCAGTTAATTATTTCATCATTTTACAAACAGCATTTTTATGCCCCTGAAAGGTTTTTTTTTTTTCAGATAAAATAGCATACGAAAATGAATCTTAGATTATTTATTTCGCCTAAAACATAAGATTTGTCTGTAATTTAGCTATTGCAGCCGGACCTCTATTTAACGAACCTCTATTTTGCGAACTTTTCCTCGGAACCAACAACATTTTGCGAATTTCTTCTTAAAATAACCTCCAAATAGCGAAGTGTAACCTCTATTTAACGAACATTTTCTTCTGATATAATTTTCCCCCTTATTTCTCAAAATAATTCCGGACACTTCAAACTTATTCTTCCTTTTAGACATTTTATAATGCTCAATAATCTTGAATAGTTTTACCACGTGCCGAACTCAACGAGAGCAGTAAATTCCCTGCCATTCTTTGCATTTCACACAGGAAATGTAAACTTTCAATATCCCCCTTTCACACTCAAAAGGGTTGTTCTGTAGTAAATACATTTGATTAATTAAATTTAAGGACGCATGTAATAATACAGTGCTTAAAATTACTTGTTATTATAAATACGATAATGTCATTAAAATTCATTAATTTTAATGTAAATATTTTCTTAAAACTGAAAATACAGTGTATTTCCGGACAACATTTTCTTAAAATTCTTGTTGTCCTTAATATATTTTTATTTGATGGTAAAAAGAATATATGAAAAAATATAAAAAAAATATGATTTACAAAAAAAAAGTGTGATTAGTAAAGTTTTTTAATAAAGTTTAGTGTTTATGAATTAAAAATCTGTTTAGTGTAGTTTAAAGTATTTAAAAAGGTTCACCTCTATTTAACGAATTTTTCACATAACGAACTTTTTGTTCGGGATTTAGCGACTTCGTTAAATAGAGGCCAGACTATACTTTTATTATAGATTTACCTTAACTCTACATTGATACCCAGAAATTTAAGGTTCTTTTTGGTAATTCTTTAATAGAATACGAAGTGCTTATAAAAATCCATTTACACTAAAATATTATACATATATGAAACAGAAAAATGTATTTTGTTTAATTGATGCATTAAACAATGGGAGATTGGTAATTACTGGCCAAGCGGGCTTGATAAAAAGAGGGTTAAACGGTGGACACGACAACTTTGTAAATTTAACCTAGGGCAAAGATAAAAAGAAAATAAGTATTTTTATTAAAAAGAAAAAAAGCAGAATGTTTTTTAAAATATACATTTTTAGTGAAATGGCATTGATTAAAAGTAAATAGTAAATTTACAAACAAATTTTGCTACTTAAAAATACATTTAAAAGCAAGATTTCGATATAAAATTCTGCATACTTCCTAGAAAACTAGGGTGAGCCGACCAGTAGTTTAACAAATAAGGTCGGTGCTACAGGGTTTTTATTATATTTCCTTCCTTTTAAGTTTTAGAAGTAAACTAACAGGATTTTTACAACCATTAATGAATGAACTATAATGGGCAAAAATTAAATATGCTGAAATTAAATAGTAACAAAATTATAAGTAAATAGTTTCTTTAATTGCCTTTTTCCCAGTAGTTGATCAATAAAAAAAATCAGTCGAAAATTCAAAAATTAATCATTAAAATATACTGCTTAAGCTGTGATTAACAATAATTCATATAAAACTATTATTTGAAATAAGCAAGATTGAAGTGGATTATTTTAACGTACCATAATTGTCTAATCAAAAACTAAATGTTTACATTTTCTAATAATAAAAAAAAAAATCATAAAATGCCTTCTCGTACAGGAGGCAGCCGACAACAATGTGAAAACAGATGCCTGAACATTCCAACAAAAATATTATGTCTAGCGCCACTTGTAAAATTTCCGCCTGAAAGTGCGCAATATTTAAAGAATTTGATCAACCACTGAAAGTATATCAACTACAGATAGGGTTACCTTATATGAAAGTTAAAATCAAGAGCGTTTTTGTCATTTTTATGAAAAGATACAAAATAGTAAGAAAATAAATCTATTAAAACACCAAATAAAATAAACTAAGAGAGACTTGAGCACAGTTAAAAAATAAAATTTATAAAGAATATACTTAAAAATAATTAAAAATACAATATGCAAACGTTTCGCCAAACGACACGCAAAGCATCATCAGTACAAAAAATATCCATTGCATTTCAAACGACAGAACAAATCAAGAACAGTTAAAGTTAGTTATTTTAAAAACAAACAATATTCACTAGGGACAGAATGAGCATCATTCAAAGTCTGCGATCGCAATTCAGTGAACCAAGCCTCAAGGAGCAATCTACCATGGTAGTTGTTGCAACCAGATTTCAAAATACTGGCGTTCGCAATGAGCGGAATGTGATTCGTTTGAAGTGAATGCTGGACAATTTTTGAATTCAAATTACCCTTTTTTAAAGCACCAGTATGTTCTTTTAGGCGAATTTCCAATAATCTACCAGTTTCACCAATATAAACACTATTGCAATCTTTACAAGGATATTTTACTTCTCTCGATGTTGTTTCGCTGTTTACTTCTATCCCTTTTGATCTGGTCTGTAAAGTTATTAAAGATATCATGCCTACTCCTACACACCCTACTGATTTTAATGTCGAAGAGATTGTTGAATTGATTAAATTTTGTTTGACCTCAAACTGTTTTGTATTTAATAACTGCTTTTATAGTCAAATTTCTTGTACCGCTATGGGGTCCCCCCTCTCTGTTGTAACGCAGTAATGCAGAATATTGAAAATATTATTAATTCTGAACTTGGTCCACGTATTCTTTTTTGGAGACGTTATGTCGACGATATTTTTTTGATAGTGAAAGAAGCAGACTTAAATGATATTCTCACGATTTCTAACTCTATTGGTAACCCTATTAAGTTTACTGTTGAAATTGAAAATAATGCTGAATTACCATTTCACATTCTAATCCGCAGACTCACGACTGATATCTCTCAATCTGTCACCACTACTGTTTACAGAAAACCTACTTCTACTGGTCAATATACTAATTTCAATTCAATATGCCCTTTCAGACATAAAATAACCGTTATTAAGACTTTAGCCTTCAGAGCCATAAAATATTGCAGTTCCAGTAATGATTTTGAAATAGAGAAATGTAAAATTTATCGCGATTTGGTTAATAATAGCTATCCTATTGGTCTTGTTAAAAAAATCTTTAAAATTACTTTAAATTTTGTAAATTCTACTCCCCCCCCCCCCTTTACAACGTAGTAAACCAAGCTCCTTTATCTGTATCCCTTATTATAAGAACATTGCTGAAAAAATGTCTGGCATTCTAAAATCATTCAATATTGGGGTTTCTTTTAAACCTATTAATAAATTGTGTTCCTTTTTCAATAAGCATAAATATCAATATGATGTCTAAATTGTCCGGTGTAGTTTATATTATTCCTTGTAAATGTAAATAGTGTTTATATCGGTGAAACTGGTAGATTATTGGAAATTCGCCTAAAAGAACATACTGGTGCTTAAAAAAAGGGTAATTTGAATTCAAAAATTGTAAAACATTCATTTCAAACGAATCACATTCCGCTCATTGCGAACGCCAGTATTTTGAAATCGGGTTGCAACAACTACCATGGTAGATTGCTCCTTGAGGCTTGGTTCACTGAATTGCGATCGCAGGCTTTGAATGATGCTCGTTCTGTCCCTGGTGAATATTGTTTGTTTTTAAAATAACTAACTTTAACTGTTCTTGATTTGTTCTGACGTTTGAAATGCAATAGATATTTTTTGACTGATGATGCCTTGCGTGTCGCTTGGCGAAACGTTTACATATTGTATTTTTAATTGTTTTTAAGTATATTCTTTATAATTTTTTTTTTTAACTGTGCTCAAGTCTGTCTTAGTTTATTTTATTTGGTGTTTTAATGGTTTTTAAATTCAGACGTTAAATGTATATGTACTGTAAAATAAATCTATTTTTTAAAAGTATGTAAACAAATTAAATAAATGCCATAAATGTTTTCATTTATGCTTAATAAATAAACTTATATTAGTTGTCAAGTTTTCTATTTTATTTTGCACAAGTTTTTGAATTTTTAAATTCTGACGTTCCCGCGGAGATCATGGGAAGGCACATTTACGTTTCAAAAATTTAAATGAAGACACAATTCCGTAATTATTAGACGTAGTTAGTGCATATTTATTTTTTATAATGAAATCTATAAAGGTTATTGACACAGAAAAGGCAAAATTGACTAATATAGAGTACGAGATTTTCTGAAAAACAATTTCGCATCAGGATTTTATTCATTTGAGTTTTCTCTTTGTAATTATAATCTACTTATAGTAAACACAGTGTCTGATAAGTAATCGATAAATTTGACAATATCAGTATAAACGTATATACCATGACCATGGAGCAGACAAAAATTAATTTTTGAATTTTTAACTACTGTGGATTTCAAGTTGCTAAAGTCGTGGATTTCTTTCAAAGAAATTCTAAGTTAAAGCTGTCTAATATTTGTATTACAATTATGAATTAGCTTTTTCTTACTTTAAAAATGATGATCACAGAGCTGAGGACATAGACAAACTCAAAACGGAAATAATAAACAGGAAACATTCAATAATATCACAACAGAACAAAAGTTATATCTAAAAAAGAAAAAGGCTTTCTTTCTTCCAAACGAAATAATAATTACAGTAGATTGATTTTAATAAATTGATAAATAAATCATATCAGATGTAAAATGAAGATCAAATGAAAATCAGATGAAATAATCAGATGAAAATGAAGAAATCAGATGAAATAAAAATGATTTGGCATGTACTGTCATCTACAGCATTTTTCCAGAAATTTTGTTACTTAAAAATATATTTAAAAGCAAGATTTCGATAAAACCTACTGCATACTTCGATAGAAAACTAGGGTGAGCCAACCAGTAGCTGGTGAATTAAGGTCGACGCGACGGGGTTTGTACTATAGTTCCTTCCTTTTAAGTTTTAGAAGTAAACTAAGATGATTACTACAACCCTTCATAAATGACCTATAATGCACAAAATGAAATCTGCTGAAATTAAATAGTAACAAAAGTATAAGCAAATAATTTCTTTAATTGCCTTTTTCCCAGTAGCTGATCAAACGAAGAAATCAGTCGAAAATTCAAAATTTAATCTTAAAATATCATGCTTAAGCTGTGATTAACAATAATTCATATAAACTATTATTTGAAATAAGCAAGATAGAAGTGGATTGTTTTAACTTACCGTAATTGTCTACAACTAATGAAAAACTAAATTTTTATATTTTCTAATAAAAAGTCTAATTCTTAAAATAGCTTCTCATACAGCAGGCAGCCGACAACAATGTAACAAGGTGCTCCAACATTCAAATAAAAATATTATGTCGAGCGCCACGTGTAAAATTCATTTCTTCCTGAAATGTCGCAATATTTAAAAAAATTAATGAACTACTGGAAGGGTATCAACTACTTGTAGAGTCACCCTATATGAGAATTAAAATCAAATTAAGTGGTTGAAATCTGGCGGGGGTATGGTGTCCACCGATTTGGAAAATTATTTTCAACAAAGCGCGTTCGTGTCATTTTCATAAAGAGGTACAAAATAGCAAGAAATAAATCTATTTTATAAAAATATGTAAAAAAATCTAAAAAATGGCATGAATGTTTTCATTTATGCTTAATAAATAAACTTATATTAGTTGTTAAGTTTTCTAATTTATTTTTCGCAAGCTTTTGATTTTTTAAAATTCTGACGTTGTCGCAGAGATCATATGAAGGCACATTTACGTTTCAAAAATTTAAATGAAGACATAATTCAGTAATTATTATACGTAGTTAGTACTTATTTATTTTTTATAATTAAATCTATAAGTGTTATTGACAAAGGAAAGGCAAAATTGATTAATTTTGAGAATTGAATTTCCTGAAAAATAATTTCGCATCAGGGTTTTATTCATTTCAGTTTTTCTCTTTGTATTTATGGTCTTCTTATAATAAAGAGAATGTTTGATAAGTCACCAATAAATTAGACAACGTCAGTAAAAATGGATATACAATGACCATGGAGCAGGCAAAAATTAAATTTTGAATTTTCAACTACTCTGGTTTTCAAGTTGCTAAAGTGTTGCATTTCTTTTTAAGAAATTCAAAGTTAACCCATTCAAAGGCAAGGAACATCTATTCACAAAATTCTGAAATGAGTGAATGACACCAGAACTAACAAACGGACTTATTTTCAACATAAGGAAAACTTTTGTTCACGTACTTTAAAAAAAGAAAGTTTTTCATTCTAATATTCTAGTGCCAATGTGGCATTCATGGACTAAAAATTAGGTGCACATTAATTTTAACATAATCATTCTAATTTGCACATTTAACATAACATAACATAAGCACATTTATCACATCTATTTTGCACATTTAACATAATCATTCTAACTGATAAATAAATCATATCAGAAGTAAATTTTCAACTGGGCGAAAAATGCCCGGACCAGGATTCGAACAACGGATCTCTTGGCTGAAGCCGCCAATGCCCTACCATCCGAGCTTTCCTGGACGAACATGGTGGAACTTTTTCTCCTAGATAACCTTATTGATTATAGCATCTGGTCTAAAATCTGGTTCAGCTTAACAGAGCAAATCACAGGTATTGTAACTCCAGAAATCGCTGGATACGTAATTACATTAGATTAATTTTAACTCAATAATTTAACACACAATTAATACAGAAATAAAACACACAACTGTGTCAAAATTAACCTAGTGTAATTACGTATCCAGCGATTTCTGGAGTTCCATTACCTGCAATTTATTCTGCTGAGCTGAACCAGATTTCAGACCAGATGCTATAATCAATAAGGTTAGCTGGTTGAAAAAATTCCACCAGATTCGTCCGGGATAGCTCAGATGGTAGAGCATTGGCGGCTTTAGCCAAGAGATCCCTGGTTCGAATCCTGGTCCGGACATTTTTGTCTGGTTGGAAATTTACTTCTGATAAAATTAGGTGGTCCAAAAATCAACTACTGCTCTTGAAAGGGTTAAAGCTGTCTAAAATTTGTATTACAATTATGAATTAGCTTTTTCTTACCTTATAAAGGATGATTACGTAAGAGGTTGAGGACTGAGTTGAGGACATAGACAAACTCAAAACGGAAGTGATAAACTGGAAAAATTCATTAATATTTCAACAGAACCAAAAGTTATATCTAAAAAAGAAAAATTCTTTCTTTCTTTTAAACGAAATAATGATGATTTGGCATGTACTGTCACCTGTAGCATTTTTTTACATTTATTTGCAGTGCGCGGAGGGAAATTATTTTGACTTGGGCCAAGATTTATAAATTAATTACTTAGTAAATATAAAGCATATAAAAATATTAAGTTAGAACTTAACTAAAGACTTTTTATTAGTTTTTAATGAAAAAAAAATGTGATGGAAATTTAAATGATTAAACGTTTGTTAAATAAACGCTTTAATTGAGATTTAGGGACGTTGACGGAGGAGATTTTCGACATATATTCGATAAATATTATAATTAAATAATAAAATTATTTTGTTAAACATCTATTGAATAACTTTTTTTTCTTAGAACATAAATATACATGTAGACGGAATTTGTCGCATATCGAAATATCTATCCCTTCTGTACCGTAAAATATACGTTTTCGTAAAATTGACCCGTTAAAATATTCGTCACTTTGCGGTGCGCTTAAAATCTTCATAATTGCCCTTCAACTTTCAATATCGATTTTTAACTAATCTATACTAATATTATAAAGAAGTAAAATTTGTTTGTTTGTTAGAGGTAATCTCTGGAGCTACGGAACCGATTTCAAGAGTAATGGTATCAAAATGATGGTGTTAGTCCAACTTAGAACATAGGCTATATTTTATGTCGGTGCCACTACCCCAAAGGGGCTGCAGGAGCAAAAAACATACTAATAATGCGATTTTTGCGTTACTGAAGGGCCTAGAATCATGAAATTTCGAATATTAATTACTTATTAGATATAAAAGATTTCTAAGAACATTTCTTAAAAAATCCGAAATTTAAAAGGGGAGAAAATGCGCGAAAAGTGTTCTAAAAAACGTTCTAAATGGTGATTTCTACACAATCTTAGGAAATACAGAACCGATTTAAAAAATAATGGTGTCCAAATGATGGTGACAACCCTTGCTCCACAATACGCTATATTTTATGTCGGTGCCGCTATCCCAAATGGGGTCCAGGAGCAAGAAACGTTATAAAATTCGATTTATACGTTACTGAAGGGCCTAGATATATGATATTTGACATATTAGTTACTTATTAGATATAAAAGATTTCTAAGAACAGTTCTTAAAAATTCGAAATTTAAAAGGGGTGAAAATGCGCGAAAAGTGTTCTAAAAAACGTTCTAAATGGTGGTTTCTACACAATCTCAGGAAATAACAAGCAGATTAAAAAAATAATGGTGTCATAATGATTGGTGACAACTCTTGCTCCAACATAGGCTATGAAAAAACTTTCTAAAGATGCAATTTTTGCGTTACTGAAGGACCTAGAATCATGGAATTTGCAACGGTTGTTACCTATAAGATATCAATGATCTCTAAGAACATTTCCTAAAAAAACTGAAATTTAAAACGGATGAAAATGCTCGAAAAGCGTTCTAAAAAACTTTCTAAATTGCGATTTCTATGCAATCTCAGGAAGTACTGAACCGATTTCTGATATAATGGTGTAAAAATGATGGTGATAGCTCTTGCTCCAAGACAGGCTATATTTTATGTCTGTTTCCACTACCCCAGAGGAGATGCAGGAGCAAAAAACGTTCTAAAATGCGATTTTTGAATTATGGAAGGACCAAGATTCATGAAATTTTGCATGGTATATATTTATTAGATATAAATGATCTCTAAGAATAATTCTTAAAAAAAATTAAATTAAAAAGGGGTGAAAATGCGCGTAAAACGTTTTAAAAACGTTCTAAATGCCGATTTGTGAGCAATCTCAGGAAGAATCAAACTGATTTCAAAAGTAATGGTAGGAAATTGATGCTGACAGCCTCTGCTCTAACATAGACGCTATTTCATGTCGTTGACACTATTAGATTTTTGTGATCGGTAGGGGCTAGCAACTTGAAATTGGGCAAGGTACATATTTATTAGATGTAAATGATCTTTAAGAACAGTTTCGAAAAAAATGTAAATTTAAAAGTGGTGAAAATGCGCGAAAAGCGTTCTAAAAACGTTTTAAATTGCGATTTCTACTCAATCTCAGGAAATACCAAACCTATTTCAAAAGTGATGGTTTCAAATTGATGGTGAAAGTTCCTGTTCCAACATAGGCTACATTTTATGTTGCTGTCATTACCATCTGGGGGTTTCTAGAGCAAAACATGTTCTAATTTGCGTTTTTTGCACAACTGAGGGATCTAATATTTTGAAATATAGCATGGTATTTACTTACAAGATGTAACTGCTTTCTAAGAACAGTCGAAAGAAAATTCCAAATTTAAAAGGATGAAGCGAGCGAAAAGCGTTCTAAATTACAATTTTTATGCAATCTTATCAAATACCAAACCGATTTAAAAAATAATAGTGACAAATTGTTGATGATAGAGCCTGCTCAAACATGAGCTATATTTTATGTCTGTTCCACTACCACCAGAGGGTTGCAGGAGCAAAGAACTTTCTAAATTGCGATTTCTGTGATACTGAAGAGGCTAGAAACTTCAAATATGGCATGGTAGCTGCTTATAAAATAATTGCCCTCGAAGGACTGTCGAAAATAAATTCGAATTAAAAAGGGGTGAGGCGAAGGGGAGGAGTGAAAGCGTTCTAAAAAGTCCTAAGTTACGATTTCTATGCAATTTCAGGGAATATAAACCGATTATAAAAGTAATAGTTGCGAATCAATGGTAACAGTCTCTGATCCTACACAGGCTATATTTTATGCCGATGATACTACCACCTAAGTTTCACAGGAACAATAAACGTTCTAAAAAAGACGTTAAGTTTCTGTGGAATATTAGGAAATAACAAACCGATTTAAAAATTAATGTTGGCAAATTAATGGTGACAGTTCCTATTTTAACATATCCCTTTATGCTGAGAGAGGTGGTAGGACTTTGAATTTGACATGATGGTTAATTTTAAGACGTAAAAAGATGGTTAGTAAAAAATTCAAAACTCCAAATGAATACCGAAATAAGCGTATTAATTGAGCATAAAAGTTTCAAAATATTTTCTAAATTATCATTTATTTAGTTTTATTTCTTTTTATTAATTTAAGTCTCCTTTCTGCCTAATGCAGTGTAATAATGAAGTTTAGTCAAAATGGGTTTTAAATAGTAATTTTTGAATTATTCCTAAAAGTATAATTTCTTTTAATAAAAATTAGACATAAATATCACTTGGCATTTTTCAAATATTACGCGAGCAAAGCCGCGGGGTTTGCTAGTAGAATATAATTTAGCTTACATAAAGATTAGATTATATGTCAGTAATTTTTTTTTCTTCAAACCGCTCAAATTTAATTTCTATATAGCAAGATTGCGTTTCTAATTTTTTTTCTGATATTCCTCAAGCTGCCTTTAAAGTCAGTTTGATTTCGTGATGAAAAACTTTACTGAAGGAAGCTGTAGTACACATAATATTTTATAATATATAATATAATTATCAAAGTAAAATTTCCGGTGTTAAAAAGTTTTATATCTGTTTGTATTAGTTTCACTTTCAGTAAGTGAAGCTCTAATTAAAAACAACATAAAATATTTAATTTACTTCATCTGACCTAATTTTAAAAGAAGCTGGCGGTACATAATTTTGGCCATTAACAAGCTGATTGAATAAATTATATTTAGATCTAATAGCTACATGCTATCTCAAAAAAAAAATTACTGAGGTTCAGTACACTGATTAATTTCAATACACTGAACAAATGTTTTTTTTTTATCACTCCAGTTTCTATTTCTAAAATTACTCGCAAAAAAACTGAAAACTTCTTCCTAACTGCAGTGAATTAAGGAATCATCTCAAACCTCAAAAAACTGTTTTTATGGATGTTATCAATAGAATTTTACATGTAATCTTTTCCCAAACGCAAAGGACAACAGTCACCAGAAGGATCGTTTCTCAGAGAAAAAGCTCACAAGGTGATGTTCAATGTTCGGGGGCACAGAATGCTGTAAAAGTTTGTGTATCAACAATTGACAGTTAGCATATAAATTTATAAAAGTCACAAAATGCAATAACTAGTGGGGCTTAAGAAAATAAATTTCAAAGCTTTCGTTATTGTTTAAATTTTGAATTTTTTTTAAATATTTCAATATATTTTCTATTCCAAAAGTATTTACAATGCTCATTATATTGCATTGTTCTTGTGCGAATCAAACTACAAATTTGTGCGTTTGCGCAAGATGTCTTTTTGTTTTAAACCAATGCTGATTTTCGAATTTTTAACTTACTATTTTAAAATATCTCCTACAGTTTTTAATACCAAAACACTATAATTCTTAATTATGAAGCTATAAGGGGCTGAACGTTATCTCATCTAAGAACACGTAATCGCTTTACTATACCATATTTATTACTTTGTCTATAGGCGTTTAAAAGTTAATTGTACAGTCGTGAAAAAAAATTAAATACTCGCTACTAACTCCTCAACAAATTATCGTAGAAGAATGTTACTGGTACCGAAGGATTGGAAATAAAGTCTACTTTTAAATTATGTATAAAAAAATTCTTAGGAGGCCATCAAAATATTAAAACGAACACAAACTTAATTTTTTTTTTCTCAATGGTAATCCCAATTTTAACAAGATATTTCAAATGTTCGATTCAAACTGTGCCTAGACACCAAATTTAAAGTTATATGAATGATAAGTTTTTGAATTATAAACATTAAAAATTTAGTGCTTCTAATGTTAAATTACATTTTCATATTTTTATCAATATCTCCTGAAATTATACTCCTAATGTGAAAATATTTTGCGTAGCAATAATACTAAAATACCCAAACATAAATACGTTGAATTTGCAATTTTTATAATTTTATTATATGAAGTACATAGCTGCCAACTTGTACGGATTTTTGCTACCACTAAAATATAACAGAAATTTGTGCCTTATTTAATTATCAATATTCACTGCAATTCCGTGATTGAATTAGGCAAATTTTTCCATTAAATTTTAGTGGTAGGAAAAATCCGTACAAGTTGGCAGCTATGGAAGTATGAAATTATTATTTAAAAAATTATGAATTGCAACCTACATTTTTTTGATGGATTTAGTATTTAATCCAAAATATAATATTTTAAATCCAAATTAAATTAATTATGGAAATCCAAAATTTCACACTTTTTTTCCTAGGTGTTTTCAAATTATGCTTAAAAAACGGTAAAATGATGGTTTAAGGGGCCATCTATGATGGAAGTGACTAGATATTTTAAAATTTCTTCTGCTATCCTGTAATCTATCAGTCTTCAATGACTGCTTGAGTGGCGCTTAAGATGCCTTGATCAAGAAGGGGGCTCTCTCGCTCAACAATCGAGTACCGAACTTCAATTTGGATACAGCCCCTAAAATACGCTCCTTTTAAAATAATTATTTTATCGGAAACTTATCGTACAAGTTACATAAAAATTTATTTTTAGGTTAATTGAAGGATGTAGAGTTCATTTATGCTGTCAGAATTGTGTACTGCTATTGAAAAGATAAAGTTTTGGTTCGTTTTAATATGTAGATGGCTCCCAAAGCAAATTTTATATGCATTATTTAAAAGTAGACTTTATTACAAATCGTGTGGTACCAGTAACTTTTTTCTACGATAATTGTTTGCAGAATTAGTAAGGTGTGTTAACTTTTTTTTCCACGACTGTACAATAATCATTAGAGTTTCCTGAACTAAAATTTGTAGCTTTAGAATATGTTTACATTTTTGAAATAATAAATTTAATTTTGAGCGAATTGTGCTCTGTAAATTAATAGAAGTTAATTTTTCAAAAAGATGGTCCGTAAGTCCTATCCCGACTGAATACCCTTGTAGAAAAAGGAATTGCAGTTAGATTAGCGCAACGCCCAATGCAATTTCCTAATTCTACTTCATCTTATAGAACACTCCCAGAATGTCTTGTTTTTTGAAAACAGAACGAAATAGAATGCAACGAACGTTGTTTTAAGAATGGAATGATTTTGTTATAATATAAAGATGTAACGTAAGTTCGTCAAATAATTGAAATATGAACGTGGAGAATTGTGTTTCCCAACAATATGGTTTTGAGTTTATGTAAATATGTAATATATCAGTAAATAGTTTCATTCTTTATTAAATGTTTACTTAAAAAGAACTTCGGCGCCAAGATTCATGAAGTTTTGATTTGACAGATACGCAGTTTCTTCTTGTTTACTTCCAGACCAGATAATTATTTTAGAATGCTTCGATATTATTTATGACTCGAATTACTCGAAGTAAGATTTACAGAAATGATGCGAAAGTGATATTTAGAATTTTAATACGACCTTGACAGATTGAGATATATTTTCCTTTTTATTTTTCATGGTGCATTACGGCCGAAGGAATTCGGATGAGTGAAATGTTAATGATATAATTTTTTATGTTATTGAAAGCGAGAAGATTTTTCAAGGTAAGAGATTTTGATTTTTGATTTTATTCTGATGTTGAAAAAATGGCTGATCTCGAAACGTTTAAGAAAAACAGGACTATTTTAAGGAGTTCTGTTACAAAATTAATAAGTAGTATTGATAGTATTTTGAAAAGTGACACAATTGATATTGATTCGCTTGAAGAAACATTTAATCAGTTGAAAATTAAAACCTGTAATTTAAATGAAATAAATAATAAGATAGAACCTTTGTTGAATTTAGATGAATACGAGGCCGATATTTTCACAACTTATGGATATTCCGATAAAGTATCTATAACGAATTTTTGCGCCGAAAAGAAACTTAAAGAAAGTAAAAGAAATATTGTACCTTTGAGTAATAATTCAGTTAATGATTCTCTCCACCATAATGAAACTAAATATGTGAAACTTCCCAAGCTAAATATACAGAAATTTTATGGGGATTGCACACAATTTACAAACTTTTGGAACACTTTTAAAGTTTCTATAAATGAAAATAATTCATTAACGAAAATTGAAAAGTATAATTATTTACGAAGTTACTTAGGATCATCCGCTTTAAATGCTATAGAAGGGTTAGAAGTTTCGGAATCAAATTATGACACCACGCTTAAAATTCTTGAAAGTAGATTTGGCAATAAAGAGATGATAATTAATCATCACCTGAATAAATTGTTAAATTTATCTCCTGTATTTAAGCCAAATGATATTTCAGAATTACAGAAACTTCATGACGATATTGAAATAAATGTAAGGTCTTTAACCACATTGGGACTCGAACCACAGGCTTACAGCTCCATGCTTTCAGCCGTAGGTTTGAAATTACTGTCCTCAGATTTAAATTTAGAATTTAATAGACAAAACATTAAGTCATCGTGTAACCCTGATATAAACAAACTACTGAATTTCTTACAAACCAAAATTAAAAGTCGAGAATTGTCTTTTTCATTTTCAAAAGCAAATAAATTAGAAGTAAACAGACAGAAATTTACGAAACCTCCAAAACATGAATTAAACCTTTCATCCGCACATGAATTAATGACTACAGTCTCGGACAAAAAAAAAAAAAAAAAAAAAAAAAAAAAATACAGATGAACAAAATTGCATTTTTTGTAAGAATAACCATTTGTCAGAAATATGCAGTGCATTTTATGTTGAAAAGAAGAAAAAATATTTTGAAATCACAAGGTAGATATTTTTTCTGTCTGATGCAATAACATCGAATTGGAGATTTTTTTCTAAAATACGCTGTACATGTGGTGGTAGACATAGCCGAGCTATTTGTAAACAACATAATTCATCTACTAATAAAAATTATCCGGATAAAAATTTTGAAGCAGCGAATGCACAAAATGAAACAAGTAACGAAATTATTTCGGCTATCTCGTGTATCGGAAAAAATTGAATTTTCTTACAGACTTGCAGTGCGGATGTAAAAAATAAAAATAAAGAACTTGTCTTTCGATTATTGTTGGATACCGCTGCAATGCGAACCTTTTTAACTCGGGAAATTGCTGGCAAATTACAACTTAAAGTATTGAGAAAAGAAAAACTGTCAGTCTTCACATTTGGAAGTACAATGTCAGGATCCTATTTCCCTTCTCATAGAAGCAGACTATTACTATAAAATAGTAACAGGTAATATAAAACATTTGAACAAAAATCTTGTTGCTGTTGAAACCATCTTTGGCTGGTGCCTCCAAGGTAAAAAAGGCGAAAACCAAACTTCATTGATTTTTGATGTAATTGTTGAAGAACATTTAATTTCTGAGCAAATTAAAAAATTTTGGGATTTTGAAACTTCAGGACTGATTAAACAAGATTCTGACCCTTCTGAAAATGAAATAATTCGAATCAGATATTAAATATGAAAACAAACGATATAAAGTAAGATTGCCATGGAAACTGAATAAAAAGGCGTTTGGATGATAATAGAAAAATCGCAGAATCTCGACTAGTTAAATTAAACAGAAGATTTACTAGAAACCCCCAATTATTCCTAGAATATAAAGAAGTATTGAACGATTATTTAAATCAGGGAATCATAGAATTAGTTCCTAAGTCAAAAGATAAAGGGCATGTTGAATTTTATTTACCTCACAGAGAAGTAATGAAAAGAGACCGCATAACTAGTAAATTGAGGATTGTTTTTGAAGCATCCGCTCATGATTTAAACCCCCTTTCTCTTAATAATTGTCTTCACGCAGGGTCTAATTTATACCCAGAAATTTTCGATATTTTGCTACGATATCCATTTCATTCAGTTGCCTTTACTATTGATATGAAACAGGCATTTTTTCAAATATTGGTAGATGAAGAAGACAGAGACGTTTCTCGTTTTTTGTTTTCGAATGACCCTTTTGATGAATCCAACCTCCCACAAATATATAGATTTACTAGAGTTTTATTTGGGGTTAATTGTAGTCCATTCTTGTTAGCGGTTACAATAAAACACCACTTAAAGAAATATATCAAAAAGTATACAAAAACTGTAGATTTTTTGAATGAAAACATTTATGTAGATGATGTCATTGGAAGTCAATCTTCTGTCGAGCAAGCCTTGTCCACTACATTAGAGTCTATAGACATTTTCATAAAAGCTAGTATGCATTTACATAAATGGCTTACTAATTCAAAATCCCTTAAAGAATTGTGGAAGAATAATGATGTAAGTTCTAGTGATAATTTGGAAACATTTGAAACAGAAAATGTCCCTTACAAAGTTTTAGGTACAGCGTGGAACAGTCTAGAAGATTTTTTGCATTTTGACGCTCGTGAATTAGCAAAATTTGCTTCTAAAAGAATTGATACAAAGAGGTGTATTTTACAAGTTTTGGGTCGAGTATTTGATCCTATTGGATTCTTAGGACCCTTCACTTTAAGAATAAAATGTTTGATGCAAAAAATCTGGTCGTTAGGTATAGACTGGGATGATGTTATCCCAAAAGATCTAGTTTCTCTTTGGAAAGAATGGTGTAATGAAATTCCTCAGATATCTGAATTTTCTGTTCCTCGACATTATTTTTTTGAAATTCCATCTGAGAAGATTACAAATTTACAATTGCATTTATTTTCAGATGCAAGTACAATAGCTTTTGGCACTATTGCTTATTTACGTGTAACAACCTCTGAAAACGACATTCGAACAGTCTTCGTAGCGTCTAAAAACAGAGTAGCTCCTTTGAAAACCCTCACCTTTCCGAGACTAGAATATTATGTTCTGCTAGATTAAGCTGAAGTATTTTGAAGGCGCTACATCTGGAAATTTCATGCATTTACTGGACTGAAAATGTCTTGTTAACAGCTGCATGGTGGGGAGACTTTTGCGAAAGACTTGTAAAATCCGTAAAAGAGAAACCCGAAAAGATTACAGAACTTATATCCTTTAGAAATTATAGACTGGTGAACATTTATAGACTTCTTCTCTTTTTTTTTTATCTCTTTTAGAACTCTAAAAGTTTTTTTTCCTTTTTTTAAAAATTCTACTTACTTTGAATGCAGTATTATTTGAGTTTTAGTATAAGTAAGTACATTAACTGTTTGAAAAAAAAATACCATTTTATTGTGTTAATTTTCAGGTAATATTTTTTATTTTTCTATATTGTTTGAATTTTATACTTTTATGTTTAGCATTAATTGATGTTTTGAATTTGATATATTGTATTTGAATTTGATATTTTGAACTTGATATTTTGTGTTTGAATTTGATTTTGCGTATTTGAATTTTGAAATTGAATTATCATAGATCATTGAACCACTGATCACTGTGATCACTGAACATATGAGAATTTAAATTTTCATGATAGAATTTTTGATTGATGAACTCTGTAAGAGTTCAGGTGGGGAGTGTGTAGAAAAAGGAATTGCAGTTAGATTAGCGCAACGCGCAATGCAATTTCCTACTTCTACTTCAACTTATAGAACACGCCCAGAATGCCTTGTTTTTTGAAAACAGAACGAAATAGAATGCAACGAACGTTGTTTTAAGAATGGAATGATTTTGTTATAATATAAAGATGTGACGTAAGATCGTCAAATAATTGAAATATGAACGTGGAGAATTGTGTCTCCCAACAATATGGTTTTGAGTTTGTGTAAATATGTAATATATCTGTAAATAATTTCATTCTTTATTAAATGTTTACTTAAAAAGAACTTCGGCGCCAAGATTCATGAAGTTTTGATTTGACAGATACGCAGTTTCTTCTTGTTTACTTCCAGACCAGATAATTATTTTAGAATGCTTCGATATTATTTCTGATTCGAATTACTCGAAGTAAGATTTACAGATATGATGCGAAAGTGATATTTAGAATTTTAATACGACCTTGACAGATTGAGATATATTTTCTTTTTATTTTTCACCCTTTGCAATCGACAAGTTAGATGAATTTTCATTAATTTAATATATAATATTTTTATTTATATTTAAAAAAAAAACTGTGGATTTTTAAACAAAAAATACGTTATTGTATTTCGAAATTTCTAGCTTTTGATGTTAGACTGCAAATAATTAAAAAATGTATTTATGCATGGGTAAACATAAAAAACTCATTTTAAAACAAACAAAGAAGGAAACATTACAGTAGTGTTTACAAAATTGTTTGTCTGTGTTCTGATGTCTTTAATGCTTAATATTATATATTATTTTACCTATTTTTAATGTTTTAAAAAAGAAATTGAATAATAAAAAAAAGAATTGTTTTAGCCAACTTCACATTTGTCTCCTAAAAATAAATAAATTTAATAGTAAACTTTTTGTTTAAACCCCATTGTAAAAACACCTTTAAATGTTTATAGGGTCAAGAAACCTACCGTAATAAAATAAAATGAAGAGTGAAACTCCAAAGGCATCCTGCTTGTAAAATGCCCCAAGGGAAATTTGCTTAGATCTAGGTAAAATTCAACTTTACACTTTTGTTTTTATCTTTTTTGTTATTTGCTACTATTGAGTATTTACTTGTGAAATTTATTTATAGAACGATATTTCATGTTATTTCTTTTCATTTTACAACTAAACAGGTTCTAAAATCACTCATTAACGCTGTTTAAAAAACTTTTTCTTACGTAGTATCAAATAAATAATTTAAATTTACAATATTATGAAAAACTGTATTATAATTCTAAAACTTCTAGACACGCATCTTTTTATAAACATTTCAAACACTATTTGAAAAATTAGAATCTTAAATTTCTCTATTTTAAGGATAGCTGTAGTTTGGTCTGTCATACAATCATGTGTATTTAAATTTCTTTAGAGTTCTTTTGTTCTTTCAAATGCATATTAATTGATAATTATACATTTTTTTTTATAATTTAATATAATTTTAAGATGTGGTATGTTTTTAGCTTTCACATACGTGCTTTTTATGTCGACTTTTATTTCGAATTCTTTGCAGAATAAATTAATAATAATATTTATATACTTGGAAATTTATTTTTAGTTCACATACACAGTATAATTGTAGATGATAATGGATCTATTTAGAAATATACGATAATGGTAAATTTGATAGAAACAGCATTCAATGGTACATCTTTTATATACGTCTTAAATAAATTGAGATACAAACTATTATAAAATAAATGGTGCTGAAAAATATTTAGATGTAGATCTCCTATTTTGTGATAGCAAATGGCGAGTAAAAATAAATTTTTGTAGTTTCCAGAGTATTTATTTGCAGATTTTTTTGCCAGAGGATTAGCAGCAATGACTAGTTAACCCACGAATGTTAAAATATATTTTGCATTTAGTTTTATGCTTTTCATCATATATATACCCCTGTACACCAAAGATGTAAAGAAATCTTTGCAATATATGTTTTAACGTTGTTGGGTTGCACAACCTCTGCCATTAGTCGCCTGATGAACATAGCTTCCAAAAAATAGTTATTTATTAATTCTGAAAATGTTGTTATAAGTTATTAATAATGCATCCCCTTATAAATCATAACATACGTAAAAGCAAGAGATAATTGCCATAGCTCATATTTGAATAATCGGGTTTAGAATATTCTGAAAAAATTTTTAAGAGATTGTTCATTATCACAAAAAACAAATAAATAAACAAAACTGCAAAGCATGTTTGTCATGAAAAATCATCATTCTCCTTATGATTATCAAAACATCATACATTATAATTCAAACTACCATTAAAGATTTTTTAATTATTAAGCATAGCGTAAAACAGGCATTCTTTAAGTGACAATTTTGTCTTTTCTAATTAGCTATATGTATAATATAATCTTAAAAGTGTCTGCTTATTTTTAAAATATTATTTGACTCTTTATTTATAAAAAGTCGAAAAATTAGTAAAATATTTCTTTCAAACATAAATTTCCATTTTACTTAATGCTTGAAATGATATCCGATTTTTTGTGTTCGTTGTTTTTTACTTTTATGCAATGTAAATTATTTTATGCATTATTTTCATAAATAAAGAGATATTTCATTTTTTCTCTTTATAAAATAAAAACTGATTAGACTTGTTTTACTAAAAAACAAAAATGTACTTATAGGAAAATTGTTAGAAATTTATTTTTACTTTAATTGGTGAATGGTGGCATATAATCTAGAGGAAAATGTTGGAGAAGGTTTGAATTCTTTCTCCATTAAACGTACTATTTTCAAATGTTTCATTAAATAATATTACACATAAATATGACATGTTTTTTTATGTATTACTGTTAATTGAATTATTCTTAAAATACTGGGTATATTAAATTAATTTATGTTCATAATATAATCCTGTATTATAAGTTATGAAATTCTGTATTATTTTCTTCCTTTGACATTTACTAATTTTCGAAAATTCCCAAAGGTACATTACAAATACATAAATCTGTACAATAAATTAACAATCTATAATTGTCTATAATTGTCTCTCAGTTTGTTTCTGTCAATCTGGAAAAATTCGGACGATTAGAAATAGTACTTAAATAATAAATCTGCAAACTTCTCGCTCAGAACGCGAACACCATGGTGGTTTTGGCTCATATCATGTTTCTAAAACTTAATATCTATATTTTTCCATGATAACTTGACGCAGGCTTCCGAAGCGTTATATTTATAAATCATAAAAATTTCAAACAGTCCGTAAAATAAGATCTAATTTGTTTTTATATTAAATGTCCGGATACGAAAAAAAGAGAAGAAATGGCAGACTTTATACAACTAAATATCCATATTGTTTCGCAGATGTTTCACACACACTTCCAAACTGTTACATTTATAACTGAAAACAATTTTAGAATATTTGGACAACCAAAATTATTTGTTTAGCTATTGTATACTACGATGCGATAATAAAAGACTTTATTCAAGCGCATTTATCGCGAAATGTTAAAATCTTTTCGCGAATTTTTTATACAGGTTCCGAATGGTAAGTAGTTTAAGAATTTTGTTAAAAGTCTTAAGTTCTGTTAAAATTATGAACTGAAATTCGTGTTCGTCTTACAGTAAAACACAGCATTTTTGTAAAAAAAAATAAATAAAAATAAAAAAATATCTGAACTTTGTTTTTTTTTTAAAATAGCTTATTGTAGTGTCCTTTATCCTGGTACTATGGCACTCTGTATATCAAATGTTTTGGTACAGATATTTGACGAAAAAACACAGTAGGGAATCATAGGCGTTGAAAACTATTTAAACTATTTAAACAAGTTCAGTTTTTTCGTAAGTAAAGTTTCTTATTCCTGTATCAGATCATTTCACCAAATATTCAACCAACATCTATAAAGCCAGATTCGTATGCAAATTTAAGAAATAAATCTCGTTATTAAAGGAAAAGAATATTTTTTCAAAATGAAGATGTATATAAAAAATACTCGAAAGTGTAAACTGCGAGGAAATATTGTATGAATGAAATTACAACAAGATGCAAATAAAGCAGAATTTTATATTTCTTTTTCATCCAGTTATGCTAATCGAAGTTTAACAATTTGACACATGTTTAGATTTAAATGAAAATAATTATCTATCTAGCTACCTATCTATCTATCTATCTATCTATCTATCTATATATATATATATATATATGAAACAGAGCAGAAAAAAACGGAAGAATATCTCTTTAAAGTAAATTTAAAGAAGGAAAAATTTGTCTTCACCAAAGGTACTCAATAGGAATCATTTTAGTAGATTGGCATAGTGTGAAGTTGTGCCATCCCGCATAAAGCTCATTACAGATAATACACCCGTTTGATTATCAAAAGAGTGAGATAACGCTCAGCGGTTACTGCACACGTTTTCCAGCCCAATATAAGAAACGGTTCTACAAAGAATAGTGGTCCGACAATGAAAAAAGAGATGAAATCACACCAGCCTGTCAACTCTGCTGGATGCTGTGACTTCGTCACGTATTCGCGAGGATTAGTCGTCGCCCATATAGGAGGGTTCTTGGTGATGACAACCCGTGCAACGTGAAGTGCCATTTCCACCAGTGTGCCTCATCCACCCAGAAAACGTTGAACAACCACTGAGAGTCGCTTTCAATTCTTGTCATAAAGACTCGTGAAATGATTTCCTCATAGCTGTGTTTCCCGGTTGTAACTTCTGCAGTGACTGCAATTTGTAGGGATAGAGATGCAATATCCCGTGAAGGATACATCGAATCGATGAGTGAGGCAATATCCTTCGACCTTTGCGAGTTCTGCTACTCTCCGTGGACGATTCCACCGCTAAATCATTCAAAGGTGTTTCTACCGCAGTAAATCAACACTCCACGAACCAGGGTGTTTCATTTCGTGGCCGATCCTCCAAAGAGCCAGTTTCTTGTAACAGTTGGACAAGTTTCACTATTCCAGGACACGATATGGGGAAATTCTTCTTCATCAGTCCTTTTGCCGTGCGAAATTTTCGCAACGTAACAATTGCTGACTCACAAATTTAGTTTGCATCATTATGCTGAATCTCTCGCATGTCAGCACTTTCTTAACCAAAACTTTGTTTGCTGCTAAAAAAAATTTGACTACCTTGGAATCTCTTTCCTGAAAACCACACTTCTTTATTATATTTTCTTCCTTTTTTTATGAATTTTTAAAGGTTGAACGAGCTTTTGCCTCACTCGGTATTAGAAATTTCTTTTTTAAAATATAATTTCTTTAAAATTTAGAATAAAAATTGAAATTTTTTGTAAATTATCATTTTACCATATAACTCATATAAGCTCGCACTTAATAAATCTTAACTTCAAAAAACAATTTTAAAAAAGCAAAATATTTTATTTTTAAAAGTATTTTTCCTTCGATCAATTACTATCTTTCAAAAAAAATATTAAGAAATTAAATATCTGAATACATATAAAATTTAACTTCCTTTTAGATTTTTTGTTTTACATCAGACATCAATTTTACTCAGACCAAAATTCCCATGAAAAAATAAAATGAACTTTTGATCAAATAATGTTTACCTGAGACTTTAGGATTAGATTTAAATAAATAAATGGCTTGACAAAATTAAGATTTGCTGTCTCTTTCTTTATAATTCATTGCACAAACTTTATATATAATTGAGAGGAAACGTTGATACAAATATTATTTTAATTTTTGCGGGTGTTCATCGATATGTAAAAATATCTTTATCTAATATATGCAATATACCTTTTCTTTAGAAATATGTAGTAAAAATATTTTATATTCAGTAAAATGAATTTTTCCACATAAGATAGTTTTATGTGATTTCTGTATTTAAAGTTTCATCATATAAATACCGGAATTTTTTTTTTATTACTAAAAATCATAATATAGCAACGAAGAAAATTACATTTAGTTTGCTAACCTTCATTTATTAATAAAATATGCATATTTTTAAAAAAGTATGTTAATTGAATAATTATGTAATTCATTTCAAGCTCTGATATTTTATATTTTTGTACTCTTTAAAAAAATTCCAAATTTTTTAGTGCATGAGATTATAAATAAAGATAAAGAATGAAAATACACTCACTTTTGTTTTGACAGGTTGAAAAAAAAATTATGCTACAGTAGATATAACCATAAGATGATGAAATCTTGATCCAACATTTAATGCTATGTTTCAACCGGATAGCCCAAATCTTCGAGTAATATTTCACTATTTAATGGCTGCCTCTACAGCAGCACCAAAAGTTGGTTTAAACTACTGTAACATTTTTAACAGTGTAGATTTTTTTTAAATTTCTAACTTACAAAGATATTAAAAAACATTTCTAGATTTTTTATTAAAAAAATATTTTTCCATCTACATTAATTTTTTTAGTTGAGTCTGTGAACTACAAATACTGTTTTTGTCATGTTGTTCTGTAGTCATATACCAAATTTTGAGTAAGGATGATCTGCGTACTTAAGATTTCTTTCTTAGCCGAAGTTTGCCATGTTTTTCATACCTCAAAGATGCTACAATATATTTAATACATATTTCGAAATAAAAAATATTTGTGGGATTATGTATAAAAATTTCTAGTTCACACTTAACACTCGAAAATCGACTGAATTTATGATTTTTTTTTAATAGTCAGAAATTACGTCAACTACACACACTGATTCTGAGTACGTAATTGCAACTAATAGCTAAGAATCAAGTGTAGAAGGGCAACCTTTATGCCCTGAACTATTATGTTACAGGATTTAACCAAATTTCTAATAACATGAAAATATCTATCAAGGGTTAAGATATTGCATGGCCATGGAGAACCAATGTGATGGAAAAGATTTTCCTGGTATTGAAACATCACAGTCCGTCAGAGGGTACACTAGAAAATAGTGTATATCACACCACGGAAGAAAAATATGTCATGATACCACAATAACTGTTATGCAATTTCTTGTTATCCATGGACATATATTCTACATTTAACAACTGAGTTAAGATTGATCACATCTTTATTTAGCACTGAAAGAAAGACGAATGATTCTTTTTCTACTAAAATATAATATAACCAGGAACGAATCTATAAGTTAACCACGAACAAAAATATATCATATGGTCTTTTGAGTTTACCGCGAATCCGAAAACTATCCTTTATACACCTCAAAAACCAATATATTTTCGAATTTAAAAGAATTATTTAAAAACAAAAGTTTTATTTGCTGCCACTTATTTTTTCTGTAATTTGTCGGGTTTTGGCGCTAATTTTCAGGTAGATGTTTCTGTGTAAACTTTATAGTGTATTTTCTCAAAACGTTTTCTCAAATCAGAATGTAAGCCTCTCGGATTCTGTCAATTTTCTATTAAAAATTAACGGGTTTTACAGACAAACATGATAAATTACCAGCTTCAAAATTAACAACAACAAAAAAATATGTTATTTTGTTACTCTTTCATGCATAATTTGAGTTATGCGCTGAAAATGTTTAATTGTGTCGTCTAGTTGCAAAACCGGCCATCTCCAAAAAATAAATTTCTTGTGGAAAGCAGTTTTTTTTACCACACTTAGCAAAAATAAGATTGGAACCAAAACTCCTTAGTTTTATAGTCATTAGTATAATATATTTGACCGGAATTAGCATGGTTTATGGTTTCCAGATGGTAGAAATATTTACTTTGAACTTAAAAAATTGAAAAAACACATTTTCCAATTTTGAGGAGCTTAAGTTTTGAAACTAGACAAAACAATTTAAAATTGATAACATGTTAAAAACGATATTGAGATTTGAGAAGACTGATTAATACGCAGTAAAAAATATACGAAAATGTTTAAAAAAACTTTTTTTTATATAAATGTTTTTTTTTAAATCTCGAAAATATATTGTTTTCTGAAATTTCCAAATATAAAAAAGAGTTTTCGGAATCATGGATCACTGGGAAAGAGTATTTGCATATTTTCATTTCTGATTATCTCATACATTTGTAGATTGAGAAAACGTTGTTTATGTTACATTGAAAACTGTTTATTTCTAGCATAAAATTTGTGAAATGCATTCTTCTGTGTTTTCTCTGTACCCGTATACCACTTTTGAATAAGATTTTCTTCATATTCAGAATTTCTTTCTTTGATTTCATTACTTCCATTTAAAAGACACTATAGTATATTTTATATACTATACGAAGTACTATTTGCCAAAATGTATCTGAAAACTATCTATGCTTTACCATTTGTAAAACAAGAGTAGGGGAGACCGGGCTAGTTGGCTACAGAGGTAAGTAGGCGCAGTCCCCATAAATCGCCTGTTTGTGGTTAGATTGTGCAACCAGTCACAGAGTACATTTCTGCTTGCGTTTTACAATCCTCATTGTAGTTTTGCAGCGTTACCTACGTGCAGTGGACGTTTATTACGATTTTTCTGTTTTTTGCGCTCACAAGTAATTTTTTGTTGCTTCATTCTTTTTCTAATTTCTATTACTTATCTTAATAATTGCGATTTAACTTGTGCAATTTTTCTTAGTGTATGATTAACTATGACTACCCCATATGTGATTTACTTGGATTATTTATGCTTAGATGGTTACGTGTCCCTTTTGTGAAGAAATTTATTATGGGGCTAGTAGGCGCATTGAAGACGGGGCAAGTTGGCTCGGTGTCTGGTGTATGCTGGTAGCTTGGAAAACAGCAAACACGTAGAAAAGTGGTTGCAATGCAAGATTTTGAGCACACGTGTCTTGCCCAAACGGAGACACTCGATTTTTTATTTGTGACAACTGTAACTCTGATGATGTTATCGAGTAGCATAGAAGTTATACAGTGTTAATGTTTTATTCAGGGTTGCAAAAAAAGCCGGCTAAAATTAAAAAAAAAAGCCAGGCCGGTGGCTTTTATTGGTTTTAACCGGCTTTTTTGCCCAAAATTGCCCGAAATTGACTTTTATACAGTGAAGCATTTTAATTATAAACGACACATTTTAATGTGTTTTTTAATTAGTTTTAAATACATTTAATTGAGGTAGAAATCAATATAACCCAATTTTTCAATAATGAAGACATTAATATTGGAATAAAACGCCATACCAATTGCTTTGTCTGGTTTACACTGACCTTAACACCTTTTTTTTTTTTTTTTTTTTTTTTTTTTTTTTACTGCCTCATATAATTAAAAAGAACAATGGTTGCTTAGTTATATATTTTATTAACTAATTTTAAGGGATATTAATAATTCAAGTCTTATTTTATTTCTCATAAACATTTATTTAAAATTGCACATAAAGTCATTGAATAAAAACATCATTTCTCTCTATTAAAACAGTATTATGAATAAAATATGCATTAATTTATCCATGAATATGCACTATTTTAAATAGAAATTAGCTTTTCAAAATTCTAATTCAACAGGTTTTATTTGGAGTTTTTTTTTTAATTGTTCTCTTTATTTTATGCACTTACATGTACTAAAATTTTCTCAAATGTTATATCCTTCCTAATTTCTCTTTCAACATTGTTTGTTCCACGAATTTAATCTGTCCATAGGAACATATCTGGAATAAGTTGCATAACTGCTTAGTAGCTGAAAAACTTTACACATATCATTTTTATAAGTTATCAGAATATCGATTGCTTATTATTGCTCAAGTATTATATAAGATAATTTCAGTTATTAAATACACATAAGCTATTTAGTTTTAATCAATTTTAAAAGTAAATATCAGTATATGTAAGAATGTTTCTATTTTAATGTGTGACATGCTCTTATTCTTTTATATAATCTTTAAAATTTGTGGTATGTGTAGAGCTATGATAAATATTTCCAAACCAATACTTCAGAGTCTAATTTAATGTATTCTTCTAAATATTCATAATTTTTTTTTTTCAGACATAATGCCTTCACAGCAGTGGTGTAAAAAAACCAAAGGGTATATGCTCTAAGCAGAGGGTATACCCTCAAGGCAGAGCGTATACCCTAGAGTGCATATACTATAGCTTTCTTGAGAAACAGAGGGTATACGATGTTCCTTAAAAAATCTAGAAGGTATACGGCGTATACCCCCGTATACCATCCATTACATCCCTGCTTGACAGTTACATTCTAGCAGTTATAAGGTCTTATTTATTTGACAAAATTTAATAGAAGTTTATATTTTTTTAGTAGAAAATATTTATAAGTGTATTAAAAATAAATTGATCCAAATTTTATATGAATTATCTATAAACCACCTTTTTGAAAAATAAAAGCAGGCTTTTTTTAAGCGATTAAAACCAAAAAAAGCCGGCCGGCTATTTTTGGCCTGGCTAAAAGCCAGCAAACCTGGTTTTATTCATTATTTTTATGTCTGTATAATTTAAAATTTACATTGTACGGCAATAACGCCTTTGATTAAACCTACTGGCAATAAGGAAATTGATTTCTCTTTTATTTAAATTTTTATAAGGCGTGTGGCAACTTACCCCATAGGTATAGGCAACTTGCCCCGTGACGGGGTAAGTTGGCGCACAATTTTCCTTTTACTTTAGGCTTCCATTTAAAATAAACTACAAAAGCTACAAACTCAAAACTCAGGATATTTATAACCCAATGCCTGTTCTTTAAAAGTTCAGTTAAAGTTTCATAAAAAAATTAAACAAAAAATTAATAAAAATCAATAACCAAAAACTGCGCCTACTAGCCCCGGTCTCCCCTATAAATTTAATGTAACTAAGTAAAAAAAAAGTATAGATACACCATACTAAATAATGAATTTGAAATTAAATTACAATGTATATACATTGGGTTTGAGATATCAAGAAAAGAATTGAAATTTTACTTTATATATGTAGCCTTGCAATAAATGAGGGAAGAAATGAAATATGGCATGAGATTTCTACGAACTTCGGAATAAAAACTCATCGATCAAACTAAAATAGTTCCAAGAAATACACATACGCAGAAAATTTTCGCTTACTTCCATATTTCATTGAAGAACAGGAACCGATATCTTTACTACTAGATCTGATATATTAATAATAAAAACATAACTATTTTGAAAGAAATCAGAGTTTTGTAATAAAAATATTTTCACAGATTTCAGAAAGTAGTATTTGTGAAACTGTACTTTTTATATTTCATTAGTTTCTTCTTAAGTTAAATATCATTTATATTTTTTAAACTATTTTTTATTTAATTTTTTTAACTATTTTCTATTTTAATTTTCTTTCTATTTACTCTATTTTTATTTTTATTATTAAAATAATTTAATTTTCATATTGTGGATGTATTTATAACGACTTTCATATTTAACCTTAAAATCACACAATTTAACTACTTTAAAAATTAGTAAGCATACCTGTGAATTTGTTTTCTACTTCATTTTTCATACTTTATTTATCCCAATTTGCACTTTTTATGTAATAATCTAGATTTATTTTTGAAATATGTGTGTATATATTTTATAATATATGTTTAACAGATATTTGCACTGCAGATACAAATATAATTAGGAGTAGTTTTAGGAAAATAGGAATTAAAACAGTAATTTTACTAAAAACAATATAAATAGAATGTTTTAAATCGAAGGTAAATATTTTTGTTATATGAAATATATTTAATTTACACAACGAGAATTTTCTGTTTCGATGTTATAAAGAATTTATATATATATATGTATGTGTGTGTATGTGTTTGCGTGTGTGTGTTTGCGTGTGTGTGTGTGCGTGTGATTGTGATTGTGTGTAAAAATAGTTTTAAATTCTATGCTTATATGTCGTGCATGAAATATGTATTAAATTAGGCAGAAAAAAATGCAAATTTAAAACGGGTAAACGATTTCAAAAGTCCATGAATATTTGTAAGTCCGCAGCTGTATCTTTTCTGTGAAATAAGCTGCACAAAAGATGTTTAACCTGCGTTTCATAAAAACTAGTGTGTCGTGGCGAAGCTATCAGGTGTGCCAAAAAAATCACATAACAGTATTTTACAAAGTAATAGAGGCTACGTTACTATAAGTTACGTTACTACGTTACAATGTAAGAAAAACTACTTTGTACTAAGTTAATACAAATACGTGTACAGTTATACTTCACTCCTTTGATGAACTATGAGCTATAGTTTCTAGAATTAAAGTGATCGTGAGTATTCATTAGGCTTAACGAAATACAAGATATTAATTGGATATAATGCTATCCGAGTTATACTATTTTTATCAGGTTTACATGCTGTAACTACAAAGAAGCACAAACCTACGAGTCAAATAAGGTGCCATTTACATATCATACACGCTACATTTTTGATATATATAGAAACAATTTGTCGTCATTTAGATTATGCGAGACTTTTAAGGTGAATCTTCATCGTTCGTCTACTTTATGCTTATTTTCAATTTTCTTGTTGTATCGATACAAGTACGCGCTACACAAACTAAAAGATGACGTGGTTACTTAAAGCCTCACAAAAAGTAGGTTATCTACTTTGCTGAATATTTCAGTTAAACTTATATCTTTAAATTAGAAAAAAATATATCGGGAGAGTAGCCATATTTGTACCGCCTCTTTAAAAGGACCGTTGCCATTCTGCCCTTAATTACAGTAGAAGACGCTATCTACCTCTGAAATCCTACTCATCAGAAGGACATCATTTAAGATTAGAAGAAGTACCCACCTACCACGTGCTGTTTTCAGACAATTTAAAAAAAAATCTAAAATTGGTATTTTTGATTTATTTTCTTCCTACTAAACGTAAGTGAATTAATTAAAACTAAGGTAAGTTGTCATGTTTTCATATACATATCTAAGTTCATCTATTTATTGCGCATATTTTTCACGTGGAATTGTTTGATTTTGTTTTTGTTCTTAATCTTGAGATTACCTGTTTAAAAAAATGGGGCAGCTGCCTAAATTGGGTAATTTAAGTTGCTTAAATTGGACCAGATGTACGATCATAAATTTGAAAAGTAAGTAATGAATTTTGTGGGCTGTGCGCTTTGTACGCTACACTTTTATTTTTTAGTATATTATTATGGATTACTATCTCCATGCGATTTTTTTTTGCGTGTGTGTGTAGTTCTGGATCAATTTCTTTATACAGTTTAGGCCTATATAAACATAAAAATATTTTAATATGTTTATGCAATAAGTTTTGTTTGCAATTTGTTTTATCTTGTATGCATTTGTATTTATTTTCTTTGAATTATTTATTCCTACGGTGTATTTGATTAGAGTTGAATACAAACGTTTTCCTATTGGAGATACAAACCTTTCGGAGGGAGTGGTTATTTCAAGGCTAGAGGGGGGGGGGGGGGCAACCCCTGAATTTAACACTGTTTCAATATATAATGTTTTGCGTTTGATTAATCGTAGCGTATTTTTTTTTTCAATGGAGCATTTTTTTAACACCTTTTAAATATAATTGAAAAATGTTGAAAACGACACAGACAAACTGTCTGGAAGAAAAACACCCGTGACAGCAAAAGCTGTTAAAGATATAGGAAACGAAAAGGAGAGAGTAAGTTGAGAAGAAATTGACCTGCAAAAAGGACGCAGCTAAAAATCCCCTGAAAAAGCCAAAGAATCATTAGAAATGTTATCTCCTTGCTAAATTATGTTAAATCAAAGTACAGATTGAGCTAAAACCGGTTGTGTTAACATCTTCGCAATATAAAGTAAACCTTGAAATAATAATAAAAAAAACGACAAAAGGGAAACTCTCAGATCACAAAAGCAATTGGAACATCAAGTTTTAAAAAAGTCCTTCCGGCCATTGCCGGGAGGAAGAGGTAGCTTTCATATTCCTTATTTTTTAAAAGCCAGCTTATATTATTCCAACACATGAAGCTCAAATTAGCGTAACCCGATTATAGACGATTAAATACTAATTTTTGTCAATATTGAATATTAATGAGAATTTCGCGAAATTAGTCAGCGTTATCAAAGCTGGTTTTATTAAAGTGATTTATATTTTGTCACCAGATTCTCTGATATCCCGAATTATATTAATAATTATATCAACCCAAATTATCGGTGATATCCCGCCATTTTAAATCAACATAATGGGTGCAATAAAGCTCACCAATGAACTTGGTCGAGACTTTAGTAATTCCTGTGCACATGCTCACTCATATCTAAATCGGTTGATATGATGCTGTTGCAGGCAAAAAATCAGATTTTTCAAAATGTCACATACATTCGAAATTCAAACTGCTATATCTCGGCCTTTTTTTAGATAAAGGCAAAACAAAAAATGATTCGGAATCTTTGTAACAAGCTGAAACACATAAGAAACAAATCTTTTTCTATTTCAAATTTTTTTGTACCTCATTTTAAATTATTTTTTTTTATTTTTAAATGGCAGCCATTTTCAAACAAGATGGCGGATGAAGTTAGCAAACGAACTCAGCCGAGAGATTGCTATGTACTATGCACATGCCTTGTCACATCATAATCGGTTCATAAATACGCGTGTTATCGCGTGACAAAAATCAGATAGTTTCAAAATGTCAGCCATGCTAGAATTTCAAAGTGCTATAACTCAGCCATTTTTTAAGATATAGACGAAACGAAAAATGCTCCGAAATCTTTGTATCAAGATCAAACACACAAGAAAAAATTCTTTTTCAATTTCTAATTTTTTTGTACGTCATGTTAAATTAAGATAAAAAAAATTAATGGCCGCCATTTTGAAACAAGATGGCGGATGATGTTGGCCAACGTACTCGGTCGAAACATTGGTATGTACTATGTACACACCAAGTTATATCCAAATCCGTTCATAAATACTCGTGTTATCGCGCGACAAAATTCAGATCGTTTCAAAATGTCAGCCACACTAGAAATTCAAAGTGCTATAACTCAACCGTTTTTTAAGATATATGCGCTATGTACTATGCACATGCTTTGTTACATCCAAATCGGTTCATAAAAACGCATATTATTGCATGACAAAACCAGATCGTTTCAAAATGTCAGCCATGCTAGAAATTGAAAGTGCTATAACTCAGCCATTTTTTAAGACATAGACGAAACAAAAAATATTCCGGAATCTTTGTATCAAGTTCAAACACATAAGAAAATAATCTTTTTCAATTTCTAATGATTTTATACCTCACTTTTAAATTTAATTTTTTTAAAATAATTAAATGGCCGCCATTTTGAAACAAGATGGCGGATGAGGCTGGCCAACGAACTCGGTCGAGATATTGTTATGTACTATGCACATTCCTTGTCACATCGAAATCGGTTCATAAATACGTGTATTATCGCGTGACAAAAATCATATCGTTTCAAAATGTCAGTCATGCTAGAAATTCAAAGTGCCAGCCAAAACTCAGCCATTTTTTAAGATATAGACGAAACTAAAAATGCTCCAGAATCTTTGTATCAAGCCCAAACACTTGAGAAAAAAATATTTTTCAATGACTAATTTTTTTGTGCCTCATTTTAAATTTTAAATTTTTTAAAAATTATTAAATGGCCGCCATTTTGAAACAAGATGGCAGATGATGCTGGCCAACGAACTCAGTCGAGACATTGGTATGTACTATGTACACACGAAATTTTATCCAAATCGGCTCATAAATACGGGAGTTACAGTATGTCAAATATCAGATATAGATATATATGGATATATATATATATATATATGGATATATATATATATATATATATATATATATATATATATATATATATATATATATATATATATATATAAATTTTGAACGGAGGTTGGTTTCGAGGTGTAGGGGTCATGATCGGTGAAAATATACCAAAATTTTTTGGAATCGTTTTCCTCCGAACGGCTGCAATATGTAGCTTTTTGTAAGGAAAGCTACCTAAAATAGGCGTAATGCAGCTGGAAAGAAAATGATGGAAAAGAAGAAATACAAACATAATGTAAAGAAAATTTCTGTTGTGAAAAAAAAAAAAAATACTTAATGATTCAGAATCTAAAAAGAAAGATCTAGACAGTGATAATTGATTTTGCCTAATTTGTAAGAAAAATAAAGTAGCAAAAGTGATTCAGTGTTCAGATTGCCAAATACGGTTCCATGTTGCGGGCGCTGGAATAAAAAATGAATAAACGAAATTCATAAGCTTTGCATGACTTCTTACATAATATTCAAGTAACTGGCAATTAGTTCCATAATTTCTATTATTAATTACCGATAACATTATTTATATTTTGAATACATTCTGATTTAAACAATTACTCTTATTTTCAGATATTTGATTTCATTTTAGTTCATTGCTGTTATTATCCCAGCAAAGAGAGAAACAGTGGGCCATCAGCTGGAAAAAAGATGGCAGCCAGCACTGCCATCAGCTGTAAAGTGCAATGGTGCCACTACTTAAACCTGTAAAAACGTGTCTGTGCGGAATGCGGCTGGCCCATCTGTGATGGCCAACAGCAGGCCAGCATTTGTATGCCATCTCATTACTTCAATCCGGCACTTTTCCTGCAGTGCTAACACCTATCACACTGCTATTCTTTTGCTGTCCCAGCACTTTCCCTTACAAAAAATTCTTATAGTATTCTATAAAAAAACAAAGTATTATGGCTCTTTTTTCCATTAGCTAGTTTCACCAAAAGCTATAGAAATATCTGTAGAAGTGTCTGTCTATAATAGAAATGTCTATTGAACTATTTGAACCTGCAACAATTTCCATGTGGTCACCCTCCCAAGTACTAACTACGCTCGATACTGTTTGGTTTTCGTGATCGGATATGAACAAGAACTCTCAGCGTAGGCTACGGCCGCTCGTTGTTTCTAAGCTCTCATTACACTATTTCAGGTGTGTTTCTTTTGTGATTTACGTTCCAAATCATTAAACTGGTATAGAAATTGCTGTATTATATAGAAATCCTATATATTTTATATGCTTTTTAGGGTTTCGTTCATCTAACGAAACCCTATTCGTCTCGCTCCTCTGTCTGTCTGTCCGTCACAGAGCCAGTTTTCAGAAACTATACATGTTGGAGACTTGAAATTTTGCATACTTATAGATGAACACCACACATCATACGACAAATCATAAAATTTTGAAAAAGTCGTACATTTAACCCTTTGGGCTCCAACATGTGTATTTTAAACAATTTTTTCTAAGTGAGCCCCTAATTAGGTTGGATGAGTGAAATTTTGCATACATATAGCTGAATACCTCACATCAAATGACAAATCATAAAATTTTGAAAAAAGTCATACATTTAACTCTTTGGGTTCCCATATGTGTATTTTAAACAATTCTTTCTATGTGAACACCTAATTAGGTTGGATGAGTGAAATTTTGCATGCATATACTTGAATACCTAACATCAAACGAAAAATCATAAATTTTTCAAAAAGTCGTACATTTAATCCTTTGGGCTCTCACATATGTATTTTAAACAATTCTTTCTAAATGACATCCTATTTAGGTTGGAGGCGTGAAATTTTGCATACTTATAGCTGAACACCATCATGCGACAAATCATAAAAATTTGAAAAAGTATTGCATTTAGCACTTTGGACTCCCACATGCGTATTTTAAGCAATTCTTTCTAACTGAGCCCCTTATTAAATTGGAGATTTGAAATTTTGCATACTTTATAGCAAAAGGCCTGTAGCCAGCCAACACATCATAAAATCTTGAAAAAGTCTTACGTTTACCCCTTTGAGCTACCACATATGTATTTTAAGCAATTCTTTCTAAGAGAGCCCCTAATTAAGTTGGAGACATGAATTTTTGCGTACGTATAGCTGAATACCTCAGACCACACGACAAATCATAAAATTTTCAAAAAGTCCTATATTATTGACCTCTCCGGGCTCTAACTTGTATATTTTAAGCAATTTTTCTAACCTCCGCCCTTTTCACCGGGGGAGCACTTTTGCAATTTTTGCCGACACCCTTTTGACCATTCTATCATATTATGCACCATAGCCTTACATATTTTAGTTCCACTTTTTACCGCCAGGGGAGTCTACTTATCTCGGGTGCTATGGGCCCAATCCCTTCGACTAATATATATACGGATAGTATGTAAAATGGAGTTTCGTTCGGATAGAGTTCTGTTTAGAATAGAGTGCGCCCCTGGTTGCGAAATGTGGAACTAACAAATTTTTCAAAAAGATAAAGTATTTTGAAAGGAATATTAAAGGAAACCCTCTGTGCGATCTCTGATCACACTTACCCACTTGTTTTATTATTGATTCTCAACTGTGTAAGTTATGAAAACCGAAATCCTTTGTTACTTAGTAAAACCAGATTTAAGGAGAAAAAAAAGCCCGTCGGTATTAAGAATTTATTTATTTATTCATTTACTGGTTTATTTTGCTGGTGGCAGTGATGCTATATTACAGTTAAAAAATATCTTCACCGCTTAAATTGTGTTAAAATATTCATTTCAGATTTGTGTTTAAATACTCAATGTATTCGATAGTCGCAACGCCACCTAGCGTAAGGGTTCCCAGCAATAATACTGCAAAAATTCGTGCATTTCTATGTAGTGGTGGGCCAGCGCATGAGATAAAACGGAAGCCCACCAGAATTTTATCTGATGATTTCCAACAGCAAAGTTGACTGAAGCTGTCCAGCAGTGGTCATGCACTGGTAGATCATTAGTAAGCACTTCTGCATCATTGACAGCACCTATCTTGCTGCTGGCCAGCAATTTCCTCTTTGCTGGGTTGTTTTATTGTTCATTAATCGCAAACTTTGCTTTTAATAAAATAGTTATATTCCCTAGTCATTAAAACAACTTGATATTGCTTGGTCCAATTTAGGAGACTGGGGGTCCAATTTAGGCGACCAGTTGCTAAATTTGGACCACTTTTGACAAATTTTTCAAATTAAAATAAAACTTAAGATTT
Source organism: Maratus speciosus (assembly GCA_963932465.1). Taxonomy (NCBI): domain Eukaryota; kingdom Metazoa; phylum Arthropoda; class Arachnida; order Araneae; family Salticidae; genus Maratus; species Maratus speciosus. Next base: position 114,661,718 of record OZ010790.1, on the reverse strand, counting down.
TCAAAAAGAAATTGGTCTAAAGATTTATTTAGTTAGTAGATGAATAGATTGACCCCGTTTAGTGATGTTTTGCAGACATTCCAAAAATTATGTGAGTTATACCTGAAAATAAGTGAAGTGGTCCAAATTCGGCTACTCTTCCTATAGTAAATGATTTAGATGATTTTATAAACGAGTGACATTTAACCATTTGAATTACGGGTTGGGAGAAATACGTAACAATGAAAGTTTAGTCATTTATGAGTGAGTAATTCGATCCATTCGATTATTATTAGTCATTCGGATATCTCGATTATAGAAATATAACTAAAAAAACATTACTTGAACAATTATCTTTTCCGCTTTCTTATTTTTTCTTTCTTTTTCTCTTTTTAAGTAAAATAAACATAATTTTAAACAGAAAATAATGTTTTTAAATTGCGAAATTCATGATTTCAGTTTATATATATAAAAAAAAAAAATACAGGGAGAGAATGTTGGCTACTATGCTTTTGCGCATGCCTTAGGTATTTCATTCGATTATTTCTCGTCTACAGAAAAGTCTTTTTTGTCATCTGAAAGATAGGTGGATTGCCTGGTTCGTATTGAAATTTGTCATATCTGTGTGTTTTTCTTCATCGCACACTTATACATTTATTACTGCAGTTTTATGTTGCATATGCTTCTGATATTATTAGGAAATATAATATTTATAATTTTACAAGTAGCATTTTCAGATTTTTTAAAACTGTATTACATTTTTTCTAGCTAAACTTTTAAACTTACATAATGTTTATTATTAGTCTAAATTACTGGATTGAGATGAGACAAACTGTAAGAAACGGCAGAAAAATGTTTGAAGTTTATCAAAATCATAAAACCAATGTAATAAAGTGTTTAATAAAAAAAATGTAGTAACAATAATTTGTTTCTAAATCTAAAAATGACGTTTTTTCTCAATCACAACATCATGTCCTATACAACCCTCCAGGGATCAGAAAGATCAAAATGTAAGGCATATAAAAAAATCAAAGAAAACCGAATAAAGATCACTCTAAGAGTAATGAGCTTTTTGAAGTTCGGAAACCTGTTAACGTTCTCATTAGAGTAGTAAAAATTCAAATTTAACTATACATTTTATTCATTATGTTCATTTGTTTCGACGGCATATAAAATCGATGATTTTAAAGCATTCGATTATCAAAATAATTCGAGTACAAACTATTCCATTATGAAAATTACTCGTTTATTCCCATCACTATTTCTAGTGGACTATTTTTTTTCTCAATTTTCTGTTCCACTTAAAAAAAAAAAAAAAAAAAAAAATCTCTGTCACATATGTGTACTAGGATATTTTAATACGTAATTAAGTTTTTAATATAATGTTTGAAAAATAATCATTTAAGCATTTTTTTTTTTAATTAAGGGAAAAAGAAAACCCATCATAGAATACCCTTTTGCTGGACAGACAGAGGTTTAAGGTCTACGATAAAGATTTTTTTTTGTAAATAGTCGTACGATTAGTTCTTAAAACAGACACCTTTCCTGACCCGTAAGGAAAGGGTTCATGAAATATCTGGAAATTACCGTTTTATTTATTTTCATTATTAATTCATATTAAGGTGAATTATCTGGTGGAGAAGGAAAAAACTGGAATCAAATGTTATCCTACAAGAAAAAAATACTTATCCTTTTTCTTCATTGAAATTTAGAAATATCAACAAGTTCTTTTTTCAGGACGTATATAGGACGGCACTTTGTCCCTCTGTAAGCTCAAAAGTATTATAAGTTTTACCAGTCTAAAGTTACAACCGACTAAACAATAATGCTTTTCATACTTTTCGGAATTTCTTGAAACTTTAACACAAGTTTTAAAATGTTCATAATTATGTTTAAAATATTTTAGGCTTGGAAAGGGCTAAAAAATCTCCTATCTATGTGCTGAAAAATATATTGTTGAAATCTTCAAATTTCAATAAACAAGAAGGATAGGTATTTTTTCATATATGATGACATGGGATTCCACATTTTTCTTCCCCAGAGGATAAGTTTCGTTTATGAAACAATTTCCAGAGATCTTGTGCATTTCTGCCTCAAATTAAGAAAAAATAATTTTAATTGTGTCCTTGCTCATTTTTTTCGCTTTCCGTCTGAAATGTATTTTCTTATGAGTGCATGTATGACGGCACTATATGTGATACATGTGTATAATTTTGTACACGTGTAAAATGAATATAAAATATTAGAACTCGAAATGAGATAATATGATTAGTGTGTAGGAATTAACCTAAATAAAAGGAGTTGCTAAAATATATATGCTTTGAAAACTGTGTTGTAAGTTAAAAAGAAAATATCAATTACTTTTCGCATTAATTCTGAAATATTCAGGATTAATGTGGAAAAAGTAAACTACAAATGAAATTATGTTGATTGATTCTTTTATAACAGCAGATTTGTAAACACATCTCACGCTCAATGTTTTTATCTGATAAATTTTGTTTTATGTGAAAGTGTTTTCGTTTTCGAAAGATATGTGTATTTACTTTTGATTACCAAAGCAGATTTTGAATAAATATAAACCTTGTTGTTATTAAATGTTTTAAAGATGCAGTTAAACTGTTGTACGTGAAAATCAGAAAATGATAAAAAATGAAAATCATGTTTTCCATCGGCATTCTTTATTTAAGTTTAAGAGAAAAATCAGTTTTCATTTCTTCTGCTGTAATTAGCAAGATTAACTCAGAGGACATAATGGATCGTAACAAGAACTTCAACAATGTATCTTAAGTTTTCTTGGGAACGCATTTATTTTCCTTAACTTTAGTGTTTTTCAAATTACGTCTGCTGGGAAAGAAGGTAATCTATGTTAGGATTAATGTTATAAATGTTTCACTTTTATTCTCATTAAAAGATTTACCGAAAATGGAAAATACCCTTTGAAATTAAAAGAGAAAATGTATAGCAATACAACATAACACAAAAATGGATTTTGAAATGATATTACGTGTTTACATTAATTTGTACAATTCTCTGATAAATCTTCTTTTAATGTTACGAAACTAATTTTGCGCGAAAAAATGTAATCTATAATGTTATTCCTAAATCTGTAAGATTAATTTTGAATTGCTTTTACCAATTTGAAAATTTACAATGTAATACCAATAAAGCTTTTGCAAGAAAAAATTAGAAGGTTAATGTATACGTATTTCTGTAACAAAGGCGAGAATGTGTTATATTTATACATTTCGTATAAAAAGGTAATTGTTTTATTTTATAAATACATCTTTAATGCAACGGGATGAAGTAAGAAAAATAAATCCAAATAGGATTGCAGAAAATATAAAATAAGATAAAGTACCCAGTAGTTGACACTTTTGTAGAAACAGTAGTGTAACAAGAAAGCGTCACAGGTAGGAACATGAGAGACACAGAATTTTTAAAATCTATCACCTTACGGCAAAACTGAGAACTAAAACTATAAACAGTCGAGCCCAATTCCACTATGGCGGAAGACAACAAAGAAACATGTGTGCAAAGTTGAATTTTTCGAATTTATCTTAAGAAAAGTGATAAGGATCGCACGTTACAGTAAGTATTAAAACCCGTAATTTATCTTAATTTATGGTTATGTTTTGATTGATATTGATTGTTTCGATGTCCAAGAATTGTATTGAAATAAAATTGATGCATTTTGTGCAAAATAGCGGGAGTGAGTGTGAGTGTCAACTATTGAATATGAAAAGAAACAGATTTTCAAAAGTTGACACCCAGTGTCAACTACTCGCTCATGTTGGGGTTTTGTTAATCTAATTCAGTGCAATGAAAATAAGCTGGAATCTACCAGATAAATTCGTGACTGACCTTTGAAAAACTAAAAATGCATTTAAACCAATAGATGACACAGGGTGTCAATTATTGAAATTAGTGAGTGTCAACTACTAAAATTAATTATTTATTTTTTTAGACGCCACCTAAGAAGGGAAATTTTAGGAATTCCACGGAAGAGAGCATGAGAGTTGCCGTAGAATACGTTAAAGTCAACAAAGCTGGGTACAAAACAGCGGCTAAAAAATTTAACGTGCCTAGAATAACTCTGAAATACAAAGTTGAGGGAAAAACCCCAATGAAAAGGTAAAATATCGGCCGTTAGTGCTTGATTTTGCACTCGATCTTTCATTTTTGTTATTTGAGATTAATTAAGTAAGTGGTTTTATGTTATAATTTCAAATCTATGGGACTTTTTTTATTTTCATTAAAACTTCGGATTAAACTTCTGATCTTTCATTAAAACTTCTGATTTCTTAAAAAAATTTTGCTAATTAACGGTTCTTATCATTATGTCTTCATATGGGGCAATTGATATAGTAATATAATAATAAAGAGTATTTATTATTATTAATTTAGGCCCCACCGCAGTCAGTGTCAATTACTAGTTCACGAAGGTGTCAACTACTAAACTTTCACGTTCACGATGGTGTCAACTTCTGGACAAAAATCATGTTTTCATATCCCCTAGTAATATTTACAAAATGTATTAATTTCGGGACATTAAACGTTATGATTTTGTGGAAAAATGTTCAAACCCCCTAGTAATGATCAACCTGTTTCCCTTAATTGAAAACTGCACGAACCAAAGGCGACGAACGCCGAAAAATTCCTTAAGGTGTCAACTACTGGGTACTTTACCTTAATTTGTACCTTAAATATGTGGAAAAACAACTTTTTTTTTCTTTTTTTTTAAGGATCGTGCGAAATTTTAGTGGGAAATCATTTGGTCACTTTTTGTACTTGAATTGTCCATTTTTTGAAGCACTTCATTTTTGCAGTAATTAATGGAAGTTTCACATCGGCTGCGTAACATATGTCAGAATCCACCTTTTTTTGTCGATATGATTCAGATTACAAGCAATAGCTGCAGATAGTACTTTCATGATTAACATAGCTTAATAAAGAAGGACCGGGGAAAATGCAGCATTAAATATGGATTACGAAAGATCATATTATAATTCTGAAATCTAAAATACGAAAGCAGTTCCTATAAAAATAAACCACACTGAATTAAGTTTATAATTTCAAAATGGAAAATTATTTCAAAATCATTTTATATATATCTTTTTATTATCTGAATCAAATTGTAATATCTTACTTTATATAATTACTAGAAAGGTAGCCCGTCAAAAATGACGGAAATTTAGATATAAAGATATATACAACTCAAGTGCAAGAATATGAGTTTTGTCGCTTGTTCCGCAGTGATAGATGAAAATAACACATTTTAAGAACGAAACACATTTATGAAAAACTGTGTACAGTAGAAGACCACTAAACTGCACAGTTTCGTTCCAAGTGTTATGCAGATTTGAGGCTTTTTGCGGTCATGTCTATTCAATCTTTGTTTACATTTTTTTAATTCATATATTGGACAATTTAGATTGTTGAGCCTTAAAAATAAATAAATAACACACTTGAAGTAAGGTTAAAAACTATTAAATTATCGTATACGATTTCATGAAATGGTATTATATGGTATTATATGTGTGTGCTTCACGATCTTGGTTACGAAGTTGGCGAAATTGGCTGCAACTTGTCATAATCCTAATAGTGTGGGCCGCTATAACAAAAAAGTAACCAGTTTTTAGTAAAATTTCTGATATAAAGTAGCTTTCAAAAATTTGTTTAAATTGCAGGCCATTCTCGTGTTATGTCAGTCCTAGGAATAATATTTCTAACACTGGAGATTTTCCATGTATATATGGAATTTAGAAAAGCTTCTCCAAAAGAAAGGTCCTGAAATGACATTGTAATTCCTCTAACTTCAAAGTTTAATCGGGCTCTGATGTAGAGTACTGAAATCTAATAAATACAGTTATTTTGAATATTACAATAGAATTAAACAGTTAAACTTATTTAACTTAAACCCGCTGTTACTTCCCGATGTTTTTTTTTAGTATTGAGAAAGAAAATTACTTAGAATTTTCAAATCATGCATTTAGGATTTTTTTTCCGTCTTTAATAACTAAATAATGAAAAAATAGGCTTTTGTTCTGAGCTTATAAATATGACAATAAAATAATGTAACGAAGAGACATTGCAAAATTAAATCTTTGTGATTTCAAACCATAAACAAATGATGCCGCCACCATTTTACCTACTATGACGTCATTAGAATATTGCCCATTGATTGTTGGAGAACTTACTTTGTGAATGATTACCTCAATGATTTAAAATTTTTGACGTTTCACGATGAATGAATCACTTGTGTTTGTTTAGGTTTATGGAATGAGATATTAAGCTGTGAAACTAATTTCAATTGAAGTTATCCAAGGATATATGTATTTTTAATCGAAACTAAAAACAATACTTTGATCTCGAAATAAAAAGTTTTGGTACAGATGTCATATAACCGCCGGCAGAGAGCGGCCCATCTTCGTCCGCAGCCCTTCATTCTTCTACTCTACTCCGACTCTTTTGCGGAAGCAAGATTCTTAGGTCCCCAGCCACGTCCCGAATGAAAGACCCTCTAGCGAAAGCCAGATTGAAAAAAAAAAAATCAAAAACTGAAACCGGACAAATTTAAAAGGGAAATTACACAAATTAAAGACACCGAAAAGCGGTAAGGGTTGGGCTCGGGGCGATGAAGCTACCGAACGACACCGAGCTACTTCTAGCTTATTATTAGTCTCATATTGGCGCGATTTTTTTCGGTTGCCAATTTGGCGAAAACATCAACAGCATAAACCACATAATCCGGGTTACCACATCAAGCAAAATAACGACACTTTGACGCAAGTTAAGTACCTGTTGCCTATAAGATATTGGCGACAGAAAAAAATCGCGCCAATATGGGGCGAATATAACATCTGTTGCAAAGTTTTAGTTTGTATAATTTGTTATTTCTGTTAATTATTTATTTAAGTACTTTTCCATTATAGCGCATTTTTTTAAAAAAGCTTGGCGTGATTCAGGCATCAGAAAGTGAGATATGTTGCGAAAATATATAAACAGCTATGAAAACAAATCTAATGAACTTTTAGCTTTGTTTATATATGCACTTATATGCATAAAAAATCGTTTCTAAATATATATAATTTTTTTATATACAAATTACGGCATAGATTTCAGATATGAACCGGGATACCTAACTGGCGCCAAAATGGTGTTATTTTGCCTGCTATGGTAACCCGACTATTGTTTTTTATTTATTAATAAATTGATTATTTACTTTTATTTTCTGTTTTTTAATTATATAAACTGCTTTGTTCTATAGTTATTATTCAAACTTTTAGTTATTTATAGTTATTTCCTTTTCAAAATGATAGCAAATAATTGAAAAATATATAAGTAACTGGTATTCGAAAGCGAGATTTCTTCCAAATTGGCGTCATAGAAAAATCACGCCAACCCCCATGCGTATATGACATCTGTGCAAACATTACATCTGTTTCTTTATAAAAATGGGTAAATAGCTTTTTTATATTAAATTATCGGAACAGATGTCATATACGCCCATATTGGCGCGGTTTATTTTTTGACGCCGATGTCATATACGCACCGGGTACTTAACTGGCGCCAGAGTGTCGTTATTTTGCTTGTGATGGTAACCCGAATGTTGTTTATGCTGTTGATGTTTTCGCCAAATTGGCGTCGGAAATAAATCGCGTTAATATGACATCTGTGCCAAATTGTATACATATGGAAAAAATTGCTTGTGAGTATGAAGCAGTAAATAGGTTGCCAGAAAATACGTTGGCAAACTTCTTTCTCGCCAAGAAACTTTTCTAGAAGTATTGTACATAAGCAATGATTGCTAGAAATGCATTTTTAATTATGATATGCGCTTTTATGTTTCACTATATTTATGCATACTATACTGTGTGTATAAATGCTACAGTTCATATACAGGGTTACACAAAAGAATTCGTAAGGGTTACTGAGTATGAGAGTAAATTGCTTAAAGGTGGTTTTGAAAAGAGTTATGCATTTTTACGCTGAACTGCATTTAGTTTCCTAAGAAATGTTTGTGGAATATAGATAAAATGATATACATGGTCACGCAAAGAATTGGATACATAACCGTCTAAGGACGATAATATCTGGAAATGTGATTTCAGTAGTTTTAAGAGTAGTTTAAATTAAATTTTAGCTAAATAGTGGCATGTAATAGCGGTACTATTGGCTATGGACGGTAACTGCTGAAATCAATTTTTAAAATTTTTTATGCGTTTTCTAAAATGTCTACTTAGCTATCTTGTACTTCTTAGTTATCCCGTCGACCAAATTACTGTCGCCAAATTGTAAGATTAATTGCCAACAATGGTTGCCATTAATTAATTAATTAAATGCCAATAATGGCCAAGAATAAAACCATTAATTCGACGTTTTATTTGTATTTTTATTAATGTTTTACTATTGATTTGGCGATTTATATAATTTGGCGAAATTGGTCGACGGGATATCTAAGAAGTAACGTTATCTTATTTACCTTATTTCCCTAAATAACGAATTTTTGTTAAAGCATTCAGGATGTGTTGGAAAGTGTTTCATATTCTATGCTTAACGCATGATTTTTCTTTCTTCTTTAGTCTTATTCTGCATTTATTTTATTCTTAATTTTTTAGTCTTATACTGCTTTATAGAAACTTTGGCACAGTTGTCATATACGTTATCATATATTGGCGCGATTTTTTCCGACGCCAATTTGGCGAAAACATCAACAGCATAAACAACAACATCCGGATTACCATATCAAGCAAAATTACGACACTTTGGCGCCAGTTAAGTACCCGTTCTGTATATGACATTGGCGTCAGAAAAAAAAATCGCGCCAATATGGAGCGTATATGACATCTGTGCCAAAACTTTAATATTTAATGTTTAAACTCTTCGCTCCACTCCCCTTGCATACAGAACAAACTATAACACGGATAGCGCAAAATAATAGACATTTTGGTACTTTTCCACTGTAGGGGCTTTGGCATTTTTTTAAAAGCTTGGTGTAATTTGGGCATCAGAAAGTGAGATTTGGGTACTTTTCCGTTATGCGGACACCATTGTCGCCAAGCGTAATAGTTGGCGCAAAATCGTGAATTGAAGCATTTGAAAAATAAAAGAAAAACCATTGTCGATACTAAAGTGAGTATTTAAAAAATATAACATTTGAAAATTCTAGACTTTTACGAACTATTTCATCAAATCACAAATATATACTTAAAATAAGTGAACAAATAACTGCTATAAAATAAAGCAATAATATAAAACTCATATTAAACTGCTGGCATAAAATTACAAATATCTTTTAGCATTTTGAAACAATTGGCGCATTAGCATATATTTTGGCATGGTTTCCGTATAATGGAAAAATATCGAGATTTGTTGTCAAATCATATAAACAGCTATGAAAACAAATTTGATGAGCATTTTTGTTTGTTTTATATGTATATTATTGATGTTTTTATGTACAAATTGCATGTGTTTCTGTATAAAATTAGAGAAACGGCTTTTTTATGTTAAATAAGTTGTATAAATATAAAAAAAAATGCGTGTGGATATAAAATGAAACAGTGAATAGGTTCCCGGAAAATATGTTGCCAAATTTCCTTTTTCGCCAAGGCACCTATACGGGAAAAGTACCTAAAGCACATTAAAATCGCGCAGTTAGGAGCTCACACAGTACGCCTTTGTCTATTGGCGGTTATTTTATTAGTAGCATCGGGAGGAAGATGTAAAGATGTACTTTAAATTCTCACCCATAGATTTCGAAAAAATATCTTAAAAGTGTGGAGTTTAAATTAAATTTCGGTGACCTCCATTATGAAAGATTAATGGTTTTAAATGGGAATTTCGCCAAATTAGCCAGCTATCGCCAAGTTGGCTAACATTTGGCGCTACTGTGGTAACCCTGAATTAATATTTTTCAACAATTACTCATTTCAATGAGGCGGCGCTACCGGAATAGTGAGGGATACACAGAGACTTGGATTTTATATAAATAGATAAAAGAGTTTCAAAATGTAAGTCAAAACTTTATAAATCTCAAAATTTGAAATTAAATACAGTAATTAATATAATTATAATAAACAAATATTAAACATTGCAAAATTAATTCATCAAACACATTTATTACCTTACATTAATATTAATTTTGAAACCGACACCCTTATAGAAATCTCTATTTAACTATAATTTTTAACATTAAAAAGGCATGGACATTTATACAATCTTACTAAATAAAAATGTGATAAAACACATATAATGCTAAATGATGTATTACGTAAATGGCATAAAATTACATTAAAACATAAATCAACAGTTTTCATTCGATGCTATCTTCAGGATAACAAGTCAATCATAATTAAGTTGTTTACAACTTCACTACGGATGAGAACTCGAGACACGAACTTTGACAAATCAGTATCGACATAATTCAACGATTTAACCGACAGCTTACGGCATCCATTATTCTAAACTTTTAGGCTCTAATTTTCAAATGGAAAGAACAACCCGGAAAATTCAAATGATCTTTGACTTTTAAGTATGTTTTTTTACTCTTTTGGATTTTAAAGATTATTCTTCATTGACACAGTCTTAATTTCATTGACACAAAATACTACTATAAATACTATTATTTGATACTAGATAGGTTAGAAACATAATGAAAACTTGTTTAATAACCGATGTAATATTTATTTGTAGATTCTTCTCACTTCTAAAGTAGATGAATGAAGAAATCATAGAAAAAAAAAAATAAATAAAATTTAATAAAAAAAAATTACAGTGCACTATTACATACATTTTTTGTTTTCATTACATATATATCCATCTCTGTAAACATTAATTTAAGTATATAATAATGTTTTTAGTATCCAGCTAAAGTTTAAATTGTGTTTTTTAATTCTTTGATTAAAAAAAAAATTACAGTTTTAAAACTACATTATAGATGTTTTTTTTAAACTATTATAACAATTTTTACATATAAGGTGTTAAAACTGTAAATGTATTTCAAAACTTAAATATTTGTAAACAATGTATGCTGATCACTGTATTTAATGGAAAAGTATACTAAAAATGTTTTCATTGAAAATAATCTGAACATATTAAACATATATTTAAGAACAAAGTAAATGCTTATTTGTAGTTTAAAGCTTGATTTCAAAAGTTTTCTTAAAATCATATGTATATTCTAAAAACATTTATAAATTCTATATGCTCGAATAAATGAAAATTTAATATTGAATCTAACTTTGTCAGAATTTTTTTCAAAAACTGTGAAACGAATAAATGTTACCAGTTGTTATTTTTCCCATGTTTTCGTAATGACTTTTTATTTCTAAGTTAACCACTTGTCAGTCTCTGTCTTCAGGTATTGTCACAGATGTTTTTGCAAAAACGGTTTACGTATTTGTTTTTCAGTTTGCGCAAGTTTATAGTAGAAATATCACATCGCCTCAACTGTACAATATTATATTATACAAATTACACTTTTAGGTTCAGACATAACCCTAAGATTACAGTTTCAGATCTGAAATGAGTTATGTAGCCACTATCATAGTCTTAATTGCTTCGAGACTATCGTGTCATAATCCTTGAACTATCACTATAAGTAATTTTTAACTGAAAATTTTGTTTATTTATCAAAACATTTTTACTGTTTAACTAGCAAAAATTTCCTATTTTGAAAAATGGTGCTAAAAAATTAAAATTTTTATATTTGACACTCGTCCGGGAGAGATGACCCGGATCGGGTTAAAATAGTACTTTTAAGTGGTTACGCAGAGCAATTAAGCAATATGAATATGATTTTCCTAATCACACAAAATTAAATGTAAGCCCGAGAGCAAACGATGTGTACATTTGTAAAAGAATTTACCATTAATGACTTAAATAAATATTAGTTCATTTCATATTATGATCTGATTGAATTCTTTAAAATATGTAGAATTAAAAGAAACTGTACAATTGTAGAAAAAAAAAAGTTGTAGTTTTTGTAATATACTATTATGAAAAAGAAATATTAAAATAAATAAATAATAAAAATATGACACATTGAATTACAAATTAAGAATTTTGTCACTAAAAGCCAGTTGAAATTAATGTTCCAATTAACAATCTGACTCATTTGAACACGCTCTGATAGTTTACTGCTAGTAAAAATATCTGACAAAATAAGTGGTCATAAATCAGTATTCGTGAATTCACATCACATTTAATTTTATTTATAAATACTTCGCACTGACTTACTGATATCGTCACATGTTGAAATTTTAGGTAGTTTTAGACTAAAAGTTTAAAAGTTATAGAATATGGGAGTTTATTTTCTTCAACTCTATATTTTCTAAATGTATTATATATAAAATATATGCTTAACACGTTCACGCCGGCGCGGTGGGTCACACTCGACTGTCTCAGAGTTGTCAAGTCTCCGTCTTTTTGCGCACCACAATTATTTTAGAGAAAATGTTGTTCCTTTAAATCCCCCAATTGTTCTAATTAAATAAAACAACATTTTCTGTATTAAAATACTGGTATCCAAACAGCCGGAGACTTGTCAGCTCTGAGACAGTCGAGTGTGACCCACCGCGCCGGCGTGAACGTGTTAAAGTATATGTTGACTGCGTCTCAAATATTCAGGAAAAGAAATATTTTTCAGCCAATTTATCAATTCTTTTGCTTTTCATAAAATGATAGTTATACGTTTTAACTACTCTATTCAGAAAATGATTTTAACCGCGTGCGTTTTTAAAATCCAACAGTTTTATGTTTTAAAAATAAAAATAAAAGATTTTTCTTAAATAAAATTGGAACATTCAAATAAAAATAATGACATTTTAATTCTAATTTTGACTTTATATTTAAGAATTAAAAAAGTAAAAATTAATTAATATTATAATAAGTTTTGAGATTTAAATATAAACATAATAAGAGAAAATCTATTACAAAAAGGTAAATAAATACAAAAAAATTCTTTATGACAAAAAAAAAAAAAAAAAAAAAAAAAAAAAACTTACTTTATTTCCCTTCCAATTTTTTATATTAAAATATGTATTTATCATTTTACACAATATAAAAATTTATATTTTTTTAACAGAAAACAATAGTGGCAATTACTTCAAAACTAGTCCAAAATGAATAAGACGCACGGGACAAATTTTTTCTTGGAAGAAATACATAAAATGTACCTCATAACTATATCATTTTTTCCCCTTTTGGAATGTTTTGTTGTGTAAAATAAAGTTTATTGCATGAATTAACTATTGCAACATTTTAAGGAAAAGAATAATAAAAGAAAAGATATCTGAAAAACAGTAAACTGATTAAAATAAAAAGATGTGCAATATATGTCTAAATAATGATTACATAGATCGTAAATAATTTATGTTTAACAATGGTGAATGATGAAACTGTGGAGGACTACGTTTTATGAATGTTTATTAACGAATATCAGTTGTGTCATTTTAACGTTTTGCTTTATTCGATTATACTGTTCATTAATAGAAAATATTTTGCGTATTTTATTCATATGAATAAAATTCGCCGTTTTGGTGAACATTTGCACAATGGTTTAATTTTTGAAAGAGCAATCTTTTGCGATTCCAAATCTGTTTTAATTTTATTCCTAAAATTACTAGTAGATGAGTTTTGGTCAATTTAATTAACAGGAATTAACGCGTTAAATACTGTAACAAAGCGTACGATGGCCAGAAGAAATATAAGCAATGTTTCTATATATCATGTAAGCTAATGGCGCCTGGTGCATGTAATCTCCGTCGTGGGTGCAAAGTTCTCTAAGTTACCTGTGAATTATACCTCTGGAGGTGCCTTGCCAGGTGAAGGTCTCGTCATTTGATCAAGGTTCTAAATTACGAGACCAACTTGAGTGGAAATGTGCAGGTGCCAAACAACAGGATATAACGTTAACTAACCGTCAAAATAAGGTATACATAAAACGAGCAGCAGGCATTGCAGATAGGATGACGATCGAGGCAATGATGTCAGGTTTCAGGTCACCCGCCCGATGCCAGATACTAACCCGTAAAGCTGGGGCAACCCGGCGGGTAGGAGCCTGGCCATCGGTTAGAAAGGAAGAAAGCAATGTTTCTATACATGATTTTCTTACTTTTTTACGTAAAACACTAATAAATCTTTATGGACACTTCTAGATAACGTTTATATATAAAAAACAATATATATATATATATAAGAAATCTTTAAATGCTTTTCTCCAAAATCAATTTTTTCATTGTTTACATGTTCGATAAACTCCATTACATAAAATGTTTTACACCTATATCATCAAAATTTTGCCAGAATGCTTTTCATGTTACTCACTATGATCTGAAATAGAATATAAGATGTATGCGATAATGTAATTATTTTATAGTTTCTCGAATATTTAAAAAAATGATTATTTTTTTAAATAAAAAAATCATGCATTTTTGACATATTTTGAAAATTTTCAGTTAATTTTGTAGTAATTGTAAAACTTCTATTTCGGTTCATCGGTAACTGTAAAAGTAGTATGCAGTACAAAGTAAATTGGAATATATTTCATATAGAGTTGTTAGTCACAAAAAGTTCTCAATTAAATTTCCGTTTATTCGCGGAAACTGCCGAAAACAATAGTTGTTTCGAACAATAATTGTTGGAAGTTCGTTTTCACTTTTGGTATGCGTCTTTAAATTTATCTGTTATTTAAATATTACTAGGTGTTTATGAATTCTATAGATAATATACAGGGTCGCACAAAATCTCTCAACAAGATCAGTTTATTGGTTGAAATTCCTGAATGGAAACGTTCAACAGTGTTGATTGTTTAACTGAAGTATCGTATAGATTACTATGTAATATTGATTTGAATCTATAAATCATATGCAGAGCCGCACACACAAAAACAAAATCGGATATTTTCCCGACTTTTTATGGTTATAGCAGAAATTGGAATTTAAAAGGCGTTATGCTTTTTTGAAATTGTTGATTTAGACATCATCTTTCGTTATTATAAACTGTGAAGTTTTGTTACATAATTCTGAATGTGCTGGAAAGAGTTACATAATCTGAGAACAAAAAGATCTTCTTAAAACACCATTAAATATTTTAAATGCGCAAGGCCTTTCAAAAGATTCTAGTCTTTCTTCAATCTTTTGAAAGGCCTAGCTCATTTCAAAATTTTTGATGATGTTCTAAGAAGATCGTTTAGTTTTTACTGTTTCACACCATTTTCAACTTATACTCTATGCTCGTCGCATCATTTTTCGTTCTTACTAAGTTAAAAACACATATATTTCCGTCAAACAAACTGCCGGATATATGGTCAATAAAGATAACAGTCATAACACAATCAGTATATTATACAGGGATGAGATTTCCGACATTATGCATACCAGTATAATCTTAGAGAAAATGTTATTTTATTTAATCGGAACATTTACGGGATTAAAAAGAACAAAATTTTCTCTAAGATTGTACTGGTATGTAAAAACTCGAAAATCTCATCCCTGATTATAATACTCATAAACGGAGAAGGCGCCACCAAACTAATACTTATTGCTTGCGGTCCATTAAGGTTATTATGTTATTGTAGAAAAAAACTCTTGAAAAAGCAGTGGTCTTTTGCCGCACTTGTAACCACTATGTAAATAAACCTAAGAAAATCGTCTACAACCACACTGAAAAGATTAAAGAAGTGAAAAGTTATGTGTCCTTGGACAGGAAGTATCATTGGATAATAATATCGTGAATGAAATCAATAGAAGAATAAGAAATGGATCGAGTGCTTTTGGAAAGAACAGCATTATTCTGAAGAGTAACATGACTCTTTGCTTGAAGAGAAAGGCGTTTAACCAATGTGTTTTGCCTGCACTAACTTATGGAGCAGAAACATCGACGCTAACAAAACGGATCGTAAAAAGATTACAAACAACACAGAGAAGTGTGGAATGATGTATGCTAGGCATAACTAGCTAGGTATGCTGGGAGTCAGAAAAAGAATAACTTGGATAAGAAGTCAGACAAATGTTTTTAGCATCACTGAAAGAATTAAACGGCTGAAATGGAAATGGACTGAGCACATTGCAAGAAGACAAGACAACAGATGTAGCACAAATACCCTACAGTGGTATCCCATAGATGCAAAATTGGCCAAGAAGACGACCTCAAGTAAGATGAATTGAGGAAATCAGGAAAGTAGCCGGTGTTAATTGGATGACTAAAGCACTAGACAGGAAACATTGGAAAAACTTGGGGGAGACCTAGTATATCCAGCACTGGATTGAAAACGGTTGGTGATGATGATTAAATACAGGTGTGCCTCCTTGCAGTAAAAGCAGTATTGAGTCATACTAAGTTATATTAACTGACTAAACAGACAACATCAGAAGATAACTAAACAGACAAATTTCAACTAATTTGACTTGCTCTATGTCAAATATAAAATTATCGTAATCGAAGGCGTTGGAAGGAGACACTATCCGCATCCAAACAGCAACTGAACAAACGCAATTTGGTAAGTAGTTGACATTATACATGGTGCCATTGGGTAAAACAATGTGCAATTTCATAAATTTTTAATACTTTCTTTTCATAAAAACAAGATTAGTCTGTAGAAAATTTATTTAAAATATGGCTATTTTTGTTGTGTATTTAACTTACGTATAAAAAATCGAATTCCGATTGTAATGTGTCAACCAGTACTTTTAATTCAATAAATGGATAGTGATCCTGGATTCATATACATAAAATGTTATTGCAGTGTGTTCTGCCATCACTTAAAGCTGCTAAATGTATTCCTTAGGCACCATATATATATATATAACCATAATATATAACAAATCGTCATCGATTTCCAATAATTGAAATTAAATTTATAATATAGCAAATATTGATAACTCAGACATTTTACAGAATACAGCAGGAACATGTAACTAGAAATACAGATTTTTATTAAATGCAACTAATTCACTAGCATATTGCTCGCAATAAATCTATAAAAAGTAAATGATAATCAATGTGCAACAGTGAATATGAAATGGAGTTTTAAATATGCCATGAAAGATGGCAAAAATGCAACATAAAATGGAATTTCTTATAGATAGGTATCAAATTACTACATTAGTAGAAATCACAAGATAATACACATAGTTTGTGCGCAATTGCTGCAATAAACCAAGCGTATAAAATTTTTTAATATGTTTGCTAACGTTTCACAAACATTAAGCTAACAGGAATTATATATTAATATAATATATAAAAGATACCACAATAAAGAAAATGCGTTTCAAAAAGAATTTTCTTTTAAATTCCAAATGAAAATAAAATAACAAAAAGAGATCATTCATAATAACTTGCGCATTAGCAGCATAGAAATTTGAATGATAATATAAAACCATAATATATAACAAATCGTCATCGATTTCCAATAATTGAAATTAAATTTATAATATAGCAAATATTCATAACTCAGACATTTTACAAAATACAGAAGGAACATGTAACTAGTAATACAGGATTTTATTAAATGCAACTAATTCACTAGCATATTGCTGGCAATAAATCTATAAAAAGTAAATGATAACCAATGTGCAACAGTGAATATGAAATGAAGTTTTAAATATGTCATGAAAGATGACAAAAATGCAACATAAAATGGAATTTCTTATAGATAGGTATCAAATTACTACATTAGTAGAAATCAATGTATATATATATATATAATGTCTTTTAAATTAGAATTACGGCGGTGGTCATTTTGACCTCTATGTAAAACAACTGCCTATTTAATTATGTAATATTATATGCTTGTAAAAATAAACGTAAAATGAACTAAACTGTAATAATTATAATTTATTTTAAGGAATATAGTAACTTCTGTCTTATATGTACTTATATATAACAAATAATTATCTAATTGTATTTAAAATAAACTTGTTTCAGTTTAGTTATATCCTAGAAATACAGATTATAAAAATTATTAAAGATTATATAAATTTAAGCAGTAAAATATCCTTTGAAAGGTAATTAATACAAACATTTTAGTATTTATTTATTTATTTATTTATTTATTTATTTTTATTTTTATTTTTTTTTTTTTTGCAATGGTCAAAGAAATATCTTACTTATAGGATCTTTCTTCTGCACAGCAAAAAGACATAAGATTATTTTTCTTTTTTTCCGTGTACAATATTCACATACAGCTTTATTACAGCTGTCACAAATATTATCACTTTTATTGCGTTTACATTTTTTCATTTGCTACTTGTTGCGTTTATTTGATTCAGATGAATTGATTTGTTGTATAAAACTACAAGAAGGAACTCCAAGATTGTTTTTACCAGAAATAAATTCTTATCTTAGTTATTCTACGATGCGCAATACGTAATCTCTTCTACTGAAGTTTTCTATTATTATTTCCTTGAACAGGATGCATGCATTTATTCCAGCTAAGTCTAAAATATTGTAAAAAACATGCACTGACCAGCAGCGTGATGATGCTTTTACGGAGCATTTCCTCGCCATTCTTATCCAACACATCTACTCCGAATTTTGTTGATTGTAAAACCGAATTACATCTGGAGTTTTCATTTCATTCAAATTAAACTGATGAACGGAGAGTGCTCAGCAAAATTACATTCTTATTTCTTTTACTTTCATATGACGTGGGAGTTATGTTGTCAGGTTTCATCACATCAGAAGAAAAAAAAGTTAATTTAGCACACTTTTGAAACGAGACGGAGTTTTCCTTTTTACACGATTTATTGTTCCAATATAGCACAATCCGTTTGTTCTGAAGCATTTTGCAAGTTTCAGTGATTTGAAAAAACTATCTGTATTTAAATTTTGCACAGTATTTTTGTAAGTCTCAAATGAACGATGTACTACATTCTTTCCTAAACTTGGATCATTTGGTCTCATTTCATATTTTCCTAATTAGAGAAATCAGTTCAATAGGCATTTTGTATGTACATCCACAACGAGACAAAATTTAATTCCAAATTTGCCGTGCTTGTTTAGTATGCATTGCAAAAACGATATCATGTTTTGTAGAAAACAAGTGTTCGTCATCTGTAATATTTTCATTTGGTTTGTAGCAAAGCGTAATGTTCTTGATAAAAGTCGGATATACCTCGGATATGAGAGAACATGGATCATTTTGCAATCGCAAAGATCTTGTCGATTTATTATCAAAATGCAGATATTTCAAAATTTCCAAAAACCTGTCTCTACTCATGGTTCCATGAAAATACTTTGGGCCCCACGTTGTGGACCACAAACTAAGAATAGGTAAGCTTTTGCTCCCCTAACATATAACAAAGATTTAAATGCCTAGAGTTCTTATAATAAGATATTCCATGAGACATCTTGAAGTTTAAATTTGCTATAGCATCGGTACACTGCTTTAATGCTTTTTTTCATTTATTATTAGTCTCAATGCACATGCAATAATTGGTTTATTAGGGCAAATATTACGTTTAGCGCAGGATGTCGGGCACAAGTTTTCCCGCAAGTTATTTTGCACAGCTCGTCTAACTGAAGTATTTGGAGAATTTTCTATTTTCTACCGAGTTCTGTATCTGGTGAATACTTCACAATCAGTTGTTTGATTTTTTTCTCGCATTCTTTTTGGAGCTTCTACTGCATTGGCGTTCTTAGATACCTCAGAACTGGAAATTGCATGAGCTATTAAGTTTTCTCTTTCACTTGAGATGGATGGAAAAACTGCATGATCACCTGTGATAATAAGTTCAGATTCGCCGTATGTATCACCAGTTTCTTTTTCTATAAGATTATTATCGGTTTCAGATCCAGAATCGCAATCTGAGCGAAATCTAAGGATATCCGATCTATATATGCTCGCCGATTGTCAGTTCAGTTACCTAAAATGGTAGAGCATTGCCCCCGTAAGCCAATCTGGGTTCGATTCCCGAGCTGGACATTTTTTCGCTCAGTTGTAAATATTCAATTCGTATAATAACGTTACCAATCAGTGTGATTGTGTTAAAATAATAGTTTATGACAAATTTTATTTCTTCTCTTTTAGCATACTAATGTTATCGTATTTTCCGGTGTATAGGTGTCGAAGCGGAGTACATGTCGACCCTATATTTTTAACGGTAGATCAGCTTTCTTAAGTGTGATTCGGCCCTTGTATTTTGTCACGGAAAAAACAAATATGCACTTGTTTATTTGGGGGGAGGCATTTGGGAAAAGGTATTCGAAACAAAAAAGGTATTCGGTTATAAAAAATGATCACTTAGTGAATGAATATGATTATGGAATAGACGTTTCTATATAAATAGATTTTTTTATAAAAATTGTTATAAAATATAACGATAAATTTTAAATTTTGTGCAATACATGTCAAAACTACGTTGCTATACGATCCATGAAGTATAAGGGCCTATATAAACTCTGTGGTGTAAGTATAAACTCTGTTTCTGTACATCATATGTTCCAGTCAGGTATTTAGAGTAACGTGAGACCCTCAGTGTTCAGTTCTGAGAGAAGCTTCGTACTCAGTTCATCAACCACGAAGGGATAAAATATTGAGTTAACCTAGCCTAACCGGTTGTCGAACTCGCGACTTGTAGCATGCCAGACAGGCCTACAGCCCACTACAATCCTGGGCTTCGCAATACATGCTCGAAATGTTAAATTTTCCTGTCCCAATTGCAATTGAATTATCGACTCTTATCGTGTCAATATAGCTGCAGCTGCAAACTCTCATCATCTGGCTGACGCTGTGGCTGGGCCAAAAGTGGAGACCGCTGTCACGCTGAGTGCCAGGATTCGGCATGGATGTAATTGTGTTCGTCATATGGAGCAACTGTATATTGGTTGTTCCCTTGTTTACAGAAGATTATATGTATTTGGAATAGAAAAAAAGGTTGACTCCTGTTCGCAATGCATGTTTCTCTGTATAAAATGGGTCATTTGAGGCAAAAAGCCATAGCTGCTATATGCCCGAAAGAATTTACCTTTAAATTAAATTGCGGTTAAATTAAAAAATATATATAATTAAATGTCTCATTTTATATTCGATGTATATGTCCATCCTTTAATTTTTCTTTTCTTGCGATTTAATAATTCAATTTATACATCGCTAAATATGATAAATATTAATACAATTTTCTTGTTAGGAATGGAAATAGCCTCTTATGATTAAAAAAAAAAAAATTAAAGGATTTTCTGCGAATTTAAACGTTATTGATATTTTAGTTTCCTTTCGTAATTCAATAACTAATTTACAGCAACAATCGGATTTTTCTTTTGCATACATTAAATAATACAAGCGGAATCATAAACGTTTTAATCTGTATCTGATTATTTTACCTAAACCTACATATTAGCTTGTTAAAATGTTTTTTATTGCTAAAAGTCCAATACATAGCTATTTCTTTATGTATGTGATACTTACTTTTTTCGTTTGCTTTTTAAAATGTACTAATGTGTAGAGCGCAATGATGTATAGTTTGTAATGAACCATCATTAAATAAAGCCAAAGGTAAGCAATTTAATTTCCGCCGGATGAGTTTTAGCATTTACACGGTGTGTGAGCGCCGATAATTGAAATGTCAAATAAATCACAAAATGCAAGAGAGGTGGGAGAGTGATTAGAAATTAAATAGTTTATTAAATAAAATGAAATAGTATATGTAAATTCCATGCATCATTAGAAGTTAATCATTAATCCTATGGTTCCATAATACAACAAATCTCTGCATTTAAGAGAGTCAAGTTTCATTATGTTCCCTGCTTGGTTCCAGAGTCAAGACTTCCATTATACACTCTGCATTAAACAGAGCCACGATTTACTCCTTACATCTCTGATTACAGAGTCAGGACTAGCTTTTTCAAAAATGATACATATTATACAAAATAAAACATCAAAATAAAAATTACAATATGCTGGTTATAAATCTTTTTTAATTACTTTAATAATAATATAATAAACCACATTAAGTTAACTATAAATTATTATAAATCACTATAATACTCATTTAAATGACATAAAGTAATTATAAAACTAATAAATCTATTTAAATGATAACAAACTAGATATAACTCATAAAGGTATATCAAGAAATCACAAAGTCATTACATTACTAATAAATTATCATCAATAATTCAAAATTATTATAAAAGCGAATAAATCTATATTACATGACCTTGAAATCATAATATTACTCATAAATACTGATCAAGAGCCAGGATTATAAACAAGTTAAATTTTCTGTCAGAAGAAATCAATCAGTTTTATAATTATGTTTCATAATATAAAAGATAAACAGAGTTAAATTATAAATAATAAATTTGATTTCTTCTTCAAAGGCATTTACGCGGAAACACACGGATGCTGGACAGCATTTGTTCGGCTTAAAATGTATTCTAGGACAGATGCAGTTCGAGCCACTGCGTAAAGACTAATTATCAGGAAAGCATATAAATGCCATGCATCATAATTAAAAATTTATAATTTGGAAGCTAAAAAAATGCTCGCTTTATGAAGCTGTTGTATAAATGTATCAATAAGTCTTCACTTTTAAATCACACTTAACATAAAGGAAATTAAGAGACTAGTGATGAATCCTCTCGCGAAAAATGTGAATTAAAATTCAATCTTATAATTATCATACATTAAATAAAAATTATATTTTTCAAGTGATAAAATTTTTGCTACTAAAATACCTTATAAATGCAAACGAAAAATGTACATTGAGTTATTTTGTATTTTAAGTTTTTTTGTATACATAACAAATCAGTGGAAAGCATGAAAAATGTGATTTAATCATTTATTTATGCTGTTATTATACTGTAACAATATGTATAATCTTTGCAGCTAAACTCACAAATACATATAGAAAAAGGCCTGTGAATAATTTCTCTCTTGAGGAATCTTAATTCTCTTGCATGAATATAAATATCCCCTATGCAATCCACAGTAACAGTTTAAAAGCTTTTAAAGTGCTAATTAATTAGCAAGGAACATATGTTTAAGTGGAAACTTTTTAAAATTCTAATTATCTGTGTCTATAACTATATATATATATACAGTCAATGGTTTGTTGCTTTGTAAAAAAAGAATGCTTATTAATATATTTTTTAAAAACCTGCAACTCAAATTAATCATTTTGTTTCGTTCCTGATAAAACAGCTATTTTCTTTTCAATTTTTAGTTTTTTGAAGAATGAAAATAAATGCTTTTTTTTTTACAAGCAAAGGACACTACTCGGTTATAATAAAGGAATTGATTACTTTAGTTTAACTTTGAAAAAACAAATATATATTACTGAGAAAATTATTTTTATGGTTGTTTCTAATTTATTAATGAAAATATGGATTATAATGTCTAAGAAGAAATATGTTTTTCGAATCTTTTTCATATGTAGTTGTTAATTATGGAAATTACATCTGCACAATATTATCGGAAGATCACTAATTGCTTAATTTTTTTTACTTACTGAGTGTAAAAAAACTTTATGCTTAAATGTATACTTAAATCGAAAAAATCAGTTTAAGCATTTTTTATATTGTTCAATGACAGCTATAAAAAACTTTTAAAGAATAACTTTTTATATAGTTTGAAAAGGAAATAATGCTATCGTAATTTTGGAGGTAGAATTTCACAAGAATTTAAAATAGAAATAAAAGTGCCGAGTTAAACTTATGGCACATGCTATTCACATGCTATTCACACTAATTGTATATTATACTCTTATTTATGTATATTATTCATAAAATAGAACTCACATTTTTTAAGCAAATCGATAAATAAATTAAGGGGATTATCCCCCCCACCCCATTATCCCCTTTATACTTAACCAATGGTTCTCCAAATCCAATCATTGAAGCGCCTTATCAGAATAAACCGGTATACTAAATTAGAAGCAAATTATATTATTCTGCATGAAAAACCCATTTATCTAAAGTAAGAGAGGTAGCCCCCATTCCCGCCTTTATACTTAAACAATGAACATCTAAATCTATTCAGAGAAGCACCTTATCAGAATAACTCGGTATACCCAAATTTGAAGCAAATTTGATAATGCTGCATGAAAAACCCACTTATCTAAATTAAGGGGGATTAGACCCTCGTTAACCCACTTATACTGAACCAATGAACCCCAAAACTAATCAGGAAAGCGCCTTATAAGAATGAACCTATTTACAAAATTGAAGCAAATCGAAAAATTCTGCAGGAAAAACTCATTTATCTAAATCAAGAGGGGGGGGGGAGGAATTAGCTTTCCGGTCACCTCCTTTATACTAAACCAATGAACCTCCAAATCTAATCAGGAAAGCGCCTTATAAGATTGAACCTATTTGTAAAATATAAAGCAAATCAGATAATCCTTCATGGAAAACCCATTTATCAAAATTAAGACGGGGGATTAGCCACCCGTCCCCACCCCTTTATAATTAACCATTGAACCCTCAAAGCTAATAAAGGAAGCGCTTTATCAGAATGAACCTATTTATAAATTTGAAGCAAATCGGATATTTCTATCAAGCGTTATGGCGTTACGTACATACATACATAGTATGTACGTACATACAAAACCTGCGAGCACATTAGCTCTCAGGAGTTGATAGCCTATGAGCCAAAATGTAATTATCGCGGAAGTTATTTTTAGTACAATGCATTTCAGAAGAAAATCCATGTTACCATGTACTTCGCCATATGTTATGTCGTATTTATTTAGTCATGTATTACAACAAATAAAACGTACAGTCGTGGGAAAAAAAGTAAACACCCCCTACTAACTCCTCAACAAATTATCGTAGACGAAAGTTACTGGTACCGGACGATTGGAAATAAAGTCTACTTTCAAATGTTGTGTATAAAATTTGCTTAGGGGGCCATATACATATTAAAACGAATTCAAACTTCATTTTTTTCAATGGCAGTACCCATATTTAACGAGATATTTCAAATCTTCGGTTCACAATATGCCTAGAAACCAAATTTCAAGTCATTCGAATCATAAGTTTTTGAATTATAGACATTCAAAATTTAGTACTTCTAATGTTAAATTACATTTTCATATTTTTATTTATATCTCCTGAAATTATGCTCCTAATGAGCTATTGTTTTGTGTAGCAATAATACTAATATACCCAAACATAAATACGTTGAATTTGCAATTCTT
The DNA here is from genome assembly GCA_963932465.1 of Maratus speciosus. Taxonomy (NCBI): domain Eukaryota; kingdom Metazoa; phylum Arthropoda; class Arachnida; order Araneae; family Salticidae; genus Maratus; species Maratus speciosus. The sequence continues at coordinate 114,636,600 of OZ010790.1, read as the reverse complement.
ATAATTTTATGATATGAATTATGAAATTAATATTCGAAAAAATTATGAATTGCAACATACAATTTTTTTGATGGATTTAGATTTATTAAGTCCTGCTTTATGGAAATCCCAAATTTCACATTTTTCTTCCAAGTACTTTTCAAAGTATCCTTAAAAAACGGCAAAATGATGGTTTAAGGGGCCATCTATGACAGAAGTAAGTAAATTTTTGAAATTTATTCTGCTATCCTGTAATCAAACAGGTTTCATTGACGCTTAAACGTGCCTTGATCAAGAAGGCGGCTCTCTCGGTTAACAATCGAGTTCGGAACTCCAATTTGGATACAGACCTTAAAATACGCTCGTTTTAAAATAATTAATTTCTCAGAAACTTATGGCACGAATTGCATAAAAATTTGTTTATAGGCTAATTGGAAGGTGTAGAGTTCATTTATGCTGTCAGAATTGTGTACTGCTATTAAAAAAAAAAAAAAAAAGTTATGGTTCGTTTTAATATGTAGACGGCCCCTTAAACAAATTTTATATACATTAATTAAAAGTAGACTTTATTTCCAATCGTTCGGTACCACTAACTTTCTTCTACGATAATTTGTTGAAAAGTTAGTAGGGGGTGTTTACTTTTTTTTTTTTTCCACGACTGTACATAATCACTTTATTAAAGTCTGCGTAGGTTTTTTAGCTCACAGTCTATCAAAAACTGAGAGATAATGTTCCCGCAGGTTTTGTATGTACGTACGCATCTACGTATGTATGTACGTAATGTGATAACTCTTGATAGACATAAAGGATTTGCTTAATTTTTTTTCTAGGTTCGTTCTAATACGGCGCTTCATTGATTAATTATGGTGGTTCAATGATTAAGTAAAAAGGGGTGAACATGTGGCTAACACCCCCCCCCCTTTTAATTTAGATAAATGGGTTTTTCATGCATAAAGATACGATTTGATTCAAATTTCGTATACAGGTTTATTCCGATAACGCGCTTCTCTGATTATATATGTAGCTTCATTGGTTAATTATAAAGGGGGAAAGGGGCTATTCTTCCCTTAATTTAGTTTCCGGGGGTCGTTATTCTTTGAAATACGAGTAAATTTAGTAAAAATGACTTGTGAGCTAAATGCCATCAATTGAACAGGGCACTTTCTTTTAATTTAAAAGTAGTTTATTTTATTTAATATTATGATTTCATATGTGATATCAGAAATATATTCATTTCAGTTGTCTAACAGAATTGACACAGTGGTGGCCAAAATTATGGACACTTTTAGGTAGCTTTCATTAGAAAAAGTAAAAAGCTACCTATTCCAGACGTCCGAAGGAAAACAATTTAGGAAATTTTCAACATTTTTACCGGCCATGACCCCAGATCCCAAAACTACCTGTTTTTCCTCTATCCTCTTTAATTTTGTTTTATTTTGAAATTAATTGGTATTCAATGGTTTATTTATTTGTTTTATGTGTGTGGTTGTCTCAAATGCACATTCTTTAGCTAATTTATGGGTAATATGAAGATGAAACTACACGTTTTATTTGTGGAAGTTTAGGCATTTGGCTCGACGATTCTGTCTAAGTTTTACAAATTACCATTATTCCATTTCTGTTATTCAATTTCTGCTGTTTTTTACCATGTTTTTAAAATCTATGTTGAGTGTGTTGGGGGAATTGTATTTTTGTCAATTTGTTAATCTCATTTTATTCATAATTTCACAGTTTTTGTTGGTGTTGAGTAATGTTTATTTAATGGTTGTATATATATATATATATATCTGAAATTTGTATTGCTGTTACTCTCAAATTTTTGAGCCGATTTGGATGAAATGTTTCATGTGTATAGTACATACTCATGTCTCGACCGTTCGTTGGCCAGCTTCATCCGCCATCTTGTTCCAAAATGGTGGCCATTTGAATTTTGAATTTTTTTTTATGTTTCTAACATTGTATACTTATGGAAAATGTTACGTTTCACAAAATGCAAACTCATATGTATCGTTTTAAACAAAATGTTAGAAACATTAAAATATATTTAAAAGACTCACACAGTGTAAGTTAACAAAATAGGTCATTTCAAAAAGAAAGTTAGGAAATCTAAAAATTTCCAAAATTGTCCACAAAATTCAAATAGCCGCCATTTTTTAATAGGATGGCGGATGAAGCTGACCAATGAACTCGATCGAAACATTAGTATTTACTCTGCATATGAAAATTTTCATCCAAATCGGTTCAAAAATTCAAGAGTTACAACATGATAAATTCATATATATATATATATATATATATATATATACGGATATGTATATATATAGTATATGCACTATATTGCCATTAATGACCGGCAACTTTCAACTTTAGACATTTTGTCGAATATTTAGAAATATACTTGACAGATTCTTCGGGAATTTCAGGATTGAAGAGAACAGGTATGACCTCATATTTAGCAATGTCGATTTGATAAGGGGGTGGGGGGTAATTAGGGGGCCAACGAAAAGTCAAAGAAAAAAACAATACTTGGAATCACCCTGTAAAATAAAATGCACGAAATGATCTATAGCTACCGAATATAAATAAACAGACATTGTGAAATATGTGTATTCTTTTGTGTAAGAATAGCATGAATATTAATAGAGATATAGTGATTTATTTTAAAAAAATTAAAAAAATCTTGCATGTTTTTTGCTTATAACATGCAGGGTTTTCAACCAAATTTAACTTCGGTTTCAGAAAAATTGACAAAATATAGTAAAACAATATAGTGCAATTGGAATATAAATATATTAAATATTTTAGGAAATATGAGCAGTTGTATGAAGTAATCTTTATCTGTACATGCGCGAACGATAACAAGGATTATTTTACATAATTTAATAGTCAACTCTATGGAGCAACTTTTCCACAAATTGTCATTTTTAATTTTTATTATTATTTTTTTATTTTAATTTTTTATTGATGCTTTAGTTCTTCTTGGATAACCACCAGAACGAAACCATGATCAAAAGAAGTATAAAAATCGAAGCATTTTTTCCAAATGTACTCGTTGATACTCACTAAATACTAACTTTCAGAAAAAAGTAAGTATTTAGTGAGTATCAACGAGTAGATTTGGAAAAAATGCTTCGATTTTTGCCAACTTTCAGAATTAACTATTACGTTAATTAAACGATTAACTTTCAGAAAAAAGTTAGTTAATAAAAAATGACAATTTGTGTAAAATCCCTTATCATTCAGCTGCTTTTAGAGAACAACTAAAAATTTGATGACTTTAACGCCGATATCTTTCTGAATTTTTACGATATTTGACTAGATTTTTTTTTAATAAGTTGCTCCATAGAGTTGACTATTAAATTATGTAAAATGATCCTTGTTATCGTTCGCGCATGCGTAGATAAAAATTATTTCATACAACTGCTCATATTTCCTAAAATATTTAATATATTTATATTCCATTTACATTATATTGTTTCTACTATATTTTGTCAATTTTTCTGAAACCGGCGTTAAATTTGGTTGAAAACCTTGCATGTTATAAGCAAAAAACATGCAAGAATTTTTTAATTTTTTTAAATAAATCGCTATATCTCTATTAATATACGTGCTATTCTTACACAAAAGAATACACATATTACACAATGCCTATTTATTTATACTCGGTAACGGTAGATCATTTCGTGCATTTTATTTTACAGGGTGATCCCAAGTATTATTTTTTTTCTTTGATTTTTTGTTGGCCCCCTAATCCCCCCCCCCCTCCCTTAACAAAACGACATTGCTAAATATGAGGTCATACCTGTTCTTTTTAATCCTGAAATTCCAAAAGAATCTGTCAAATCTATTTCTAAATACGACAAAATGTCTAAATTTGAAAGTTGCCAGTCATTAATGGCAATATTGTATATATATATATATATATATCAGCATTTCAACGGAGGATGGTTTTGGTATCTGGGGGTCATGATCGGCGAAAATATAGCATAATTTCCCGATTTTTCGAAGTGTTTTCTTGCGGACCGCTTCAATATGTACATTTTTACTTTTTGTAATGAAAGCTACCTAAAAGTGTCCACAATTTTGGCCACCAATGTAACTCAATTGTCTGAATGTCAACATTAAGAATATGTGCAGTGCACATTATTTTTAATAAAATCTTTCAAATCACGTTTTCCCCAATACCTAAAACAGTCATGTTTTTCAAACAGCTTAAACTATTCTATATTATGTTTAAGACAATTACTTTAATTTTTATATACCTAGCATGGACAAAAGTATAAAGTGAGCGTTTTGAGAAATTGTCAAATATCCCTTATAATAAAGCTACTTTTAGAAAGCAACTCACTACTTCGACCTTATCAATCTGAAATTTTCCTATAATTGACTGGACACTTTATATAATTTTCCCTAAATAGCTGACTACCAAAAAAAAAAAAAGGGGGGGGGAATATTTCACGCATGCGTAGTTAAAAATTATGTCATACAAATGTCCATACGTATATCATAAAATATTCAACATATGCATCTTTTAATTGCAGTATACTGTTTCTACTGTTCGTTTTCAAATTTCCAGAAAATAGTGTTAAATTTGGATCTAAAACTCTGTATTCCATAAACAAAAAACATTTGAATATTTCACAGAAACTTTAACAACTTCGCGAAAATGAATGCTGTGTTTACACAAATACATACGATCATTAAACCGGTGCCACATAATTATTTGCTACAGAGACAGATCATTTTGAGCATTTTCTGTTAGATGGGTGATGCAAACATTATTTTATTATTAAACTTATTATTGACCCCTAATTGCTCCGCGACTAAATTATCAGTATAAATTATTAAGTCAAACATGTTCTTTACATCCTTGAAGTTCAAAGACAATTTGTCAAGAATTTTGATAGATATTTGATATAACGGGCGCAATCGAAAGCATTCGGCTACTCCTCCTTAACTTTTGGACGCCAGTGTATTTAACGACAGGATGGAGTAACAAAAATATCTGTTTGGTCTAATTCCATGCAAACTTGTCATATCTGTCACAAAGCTGAAAATTGCTATGCTTGTTGGCCACCGTTATTTTCGAAAAGTTTGCTTCGCGTTATTCAATTGATGAGATATCTCCGATAAAATAAGTCACATTTTCCCGTTCTAAAATACTGGTAGCCAAGAAGCATACAATTTTCAGCTGCGTGACAGACATGACAAGTTTTCATGGAATTAGCCTTTGAAGTATAAAGAAAGGTTACCAAAACTAAAACTGGAATTTTTTAAATGTTTGTTGAAAATATTGTTTTCTTAAACATCCTTAGTATTATTAATACCATACATGAGAGATATACATCCTGGTATCATATTTCCCTGATTTTGTTTTAATAAAATTAGATTGATCTTTTAAAACATTGTTAGAAAAAAAAAATGCAAAAAAATTAAATTAAATTAAATTAAATTAAAACTCAGAAAAATGTCTTTTTTTATTCTTCCTATTTAAAAAACTAGTTCGATGTGTCAATCCCAAAACTTTCTTCTCTCTTATACATCTTAATATTTCAAAAACTAGTTACACATGTTAATACTTCAATATTATTAGTTCATTACTATACCAACTTTGATTTTCATCTTAAATTCCTGCTTCAGTCAATTAAATGAACTGAAAACGAGTTAATCTATATCATGATATTTGTTCAAATTTATAGTTATTCCTTATTCTGTTGTTATCAGATGTTTGCGAATAGCCGGCTTAGCACGAGTTACCGATGGAAAATAGAACTACGAAAAATCAAGAAAAGTATACAAAAATCGCTATCACAGAGCCCCTTTACCGCGCGATATTTCCAAATTCAAGGAGGACATGTTGGCCAAAGCCAAAAACATGCACAAAAAATTTGGTTCAATTGTATGCATAATTTTATACACTTTTCGATTGTACAATAAAGAAAATGGTACAGACATGGTAATTATAGCGCCCCCTTCCAGCGGAATTTTTCTAAATTCAGGGAGGACCTTTATGCCATGACCAAAAAGAATCGCAAAAAATTTGGCTCAATTCTATGCATAAATTCATACACTTTTCGATGGTACAATATTCAAAATGGCGCAAAAATCGCTATTAAAGTGCCTCTACTGGCGATTTTTTTTTCAAATTAAGGAAGGACCTGCTTGCCATAGCCAAGAACTTAAAATAAAAAATTGGTTCAATTCTATGCATAACTTCATACACTTTTCGATCGTACAATATGCAAAATCGCTATTACAGCGCCCCCTAGCGGCGAATGTTTTCCAAATTTAGGGAGGACCTGCTTGTCATAGCCATAAACTTAAAATAAAAATTTGGTTCAATTCTATGCGTAACTTCATACACTTTTGGATGGTACAATATTCCAAATCGCACAAAAATCGCTGTTACAGCGCCCCCTACCGGCGAATTTTTTCCAAATTCAGGGAGGACCTACCTGCTATATCCAAAAACTTAAAATAAAAATTTGGTTCAATTCTATGCGTAACTTCATATACTTTTGGGTGGTACAATATTCAAAATTGCACAAAAATCGCTATTACAGCGCCCCCTACCGGCGAATGTTTTCCAAATTCAGGGAGGACCTACCTGCCATATCCAAAATGTTAAAATAAAAATTTGGTTCAATTCTATTCATAACTTCATATACTTTTGGATGGTACAATATTCAAAATCGCACAAAAATAGCTATTACAGCGTCCCCTACCGGCGAATTTTTTCCAAATTCAGGAAGGATCTGCTTGCCATAGCCAAAAACTTAAAATAAAAATTTGGTTCAATTCTATGCATAACTTCATACACTTTTTCATGGTACAATGGCGACAGACAGACGGACACACGGACAGACAGACATTTTCTATAAACATGTTTTTTGGGATCTCTGACCCCTAGAACATGTAAATCCGTCGAAAACCGGAAGTCGAAAAAAATTTCGATTACGATACTTTCTTCTATTGAAATAGAAGAAAGTAAAAAGAGTAAGTCAATGTATATAACAGGGTTCGTACGGATCCTTGAATTTCCAGACTAAGAAATTCTTCGGTACCAGCATTTTCTTATGGAAAAATATCTTCTTAAATAAGGTGAAATTTCGTCCGTTTAAACAAGATTTATTTTTCTATAAAAAAATTCTGATATTTGGCCTTGAAAATAACGGTATCCGTACGAACCCTGTATAAGCTACTGTGTATGGCATATGAAAAACAAATAATACATTTTTAAAATAGTTCTCATTGGTTTTAGATTTCCAATGTATTAAAATAAATATGTGCAAATGTATTATTCGTGTAACGCATTCCATTGTAAAATTCCATATTTAATATTGTTGAATAATTTGAAAATAACATACCATATTGAAAATTTTTTAAATAAATAATTATTTATAAATTAAATAGTAATAAAATGTTAAGTGTCATTATCTGAAAGGACAATGATTTAATTTGACGGTATATATAAAATATGGTTTATTCAGTGTATGTCAAATACACTGGTGTGCAAAAATTAAGGAAAAGTCACAAAATGCTAATTTTCAAATACGCGAATACTCAAAAGGAAATAATATAATTCGAGTAATTACTATCTCTACAACACAGCTAGTCCATATAACATCTCATTCATGTCACACTTGGTTACAAGTGTCACAGTCACTACGGTGAAGCAAAAAAATAGGAAATTCCATACATCTCATTATGAGTCTCAAATGATCACTATATGTGACTCCACTGTGACGTCGCTGTGACTGCTGCTTTTTGACGAGTCACCACGTGACTTTACAATGTAGTTACATTGTGACTCTCATGTGACTGTCATTTGTAGACTCAATTTCAAAGTCGTCGTGAACGCTGCATTGTGATAAGTTACCAAATAATGTCACATTAAAGTCACATGATAACTTTCAGGTGACAGAGAGACTACTGTGAAGTTACCATTGTGCTCTTTTGGGAAAAGTCTCCATGTGACTATAATATGATATTATTTGTTGACTTATCATAATGCAACGTTCATGATGACTATGAAATTGAGTCTAAAAATGACAGTCACATGAGAGTCACAATTTAACTACATTGTAAAGTCACCTGGTGACTCGTCACAAAGCAGCAGTCACATTGGCTTCTCAGTGGAGTCACATATAGTGATCATTTGAGACTCATAATGAGATGTATGGGATTTCCTATTTTTTCGCTTCACCGTAGTGACTGTGACACTTGTGACCATGTGTGACGTGAATGAGATGTTATATGGGCTAGCTGTGTTGTAGAGCTAGTAATTACTCGAATTATATTATTTCCTTTTGAGTGTTCGCGTATTTGAAAATTAGCATTTTGTGACTTTTCCTTAATTTTTGATAACTAGTGTAGTTTTTAAAATTAATAATAATAAAAGAAAATCGACTATATGATAAAAATTGTTAGTTTTTTCTGGCTGTCCAAAAACATAAAAAATATAAACTAGTAGTTTAATAAGTTTTTAAAGAATATTTGGTACTCTCTGAACATTTAATTTAATTGAAGATTTAACAATGTATTTTTGACATATTTTTAATTGGTTTTTGAAGAAAAATAACTTAGTCAAGAAACATTACAATTCTTATTGTACAATGTAAAAAAAAAAAATTAAAAATGTAAAAAATTGTAAAAGAAAAATAAATAATATTTTAACGATTTCTACGTCGTATTTTTCTTTTTACCTTCTTAGAGAAACATTGACCTTCTCCTCTTGAAACTTCAAAAGAATCTCCTGCAAAGGTATTATAGACGTTAGTTTACTCAGAAAATTCCAGACGCTAATCCTACCTATCTTTTCGTAATAAATTGAATGTTGCTCTTTGAAAGGATGTCCGAAACTCCGACGACAAAAATAAATTTCGAAGGAAGTTTTTTGTACTATGACTTTCCTTTAATAGCTACTTATTTATATGAACATTTTGTTTACTATCGCAATATTTTAGAAGGCATTTTTATAGAATTATACCAGATTAATTTGGAAAAAGTCTTTAAATCTTAATCGGACGAAGGTTACTTTTAATAAAAATGGTAAAGTAGAACAAAAAGTCTTTGTTTTAATGGCAAAAGAAATTAAAAAAAATATTGTTTTTATAATGTACATTAATTTTAAGTTATTTTATAGGAAACCATATAACTTAAAATATAGTGCAACTTTCCTTTCATAAAGTCCCTTTTTAACGAAGATTTCTACTTAAGGAAATTATCTGCTGAACCTTGACTTTGAACATCGTTAACATGCAAATTAATCTCCGTATTACGAAAATTATATTCTAAATAACGAAATTTATTCCAATTTACTGCATGCAAAGCATTCAAACGGGCAGGATGCGAATTGCGATGGACATATGAATGAATTTATTCCAATTTACTGCATGTAAAACATTCAAATGGGTAGGTTGCTATTGCGATGGACGTATGAATGAATTTATTCCAATTTACTGCATGTAAAGCATTCAAACGGGTAGGTTGCTATTGCGATGGAGGTATGAATGAATTTATTCCAATTTACTGCATGTAAAGCATTCAAACGGGTAGGTTGCGAATTGTGATGGACATATGAATGCATTTATTCCAATTTACTGCATGTAAAGCATTCAAATGGGTAGGTTGCTATTACGATGGACGCATAGAAGAATTTATTCCAATTTACTGCATGTAAATCATTCAAATGGACATGTTGCGAATTGCGATGGACATATGAATGAATTTATTCCAATTTACTGCATGTAAAGCATTCAAACGGGTAGGTTGCGAATTGTGATGGACATATGAATGCATTTATTCCAATTTACTGCATGTAAAGCATTCAAATGGGTAGGTTGCTATTACGATGGACGCATAGAAGAATTTATTCCAATTTACTGCATGTAAATCATTCAAATGGACATGTTGCGAATTGCGATGGACATATGAATGAATTTATTCCAATTTACTGCATGTAAAGCATTCAAATGGGTAGGTTGCTATTGCGATGGAGGTATGAATGAATTTATTTCAGCGGATTGTATGAAAATGAAATTATTAATTTATTTGATCATTTCCATTCTTCTTGGTTCTAAACATAGCATATTTTTCACACTAAGAAAAACACATGCATTGCCACACTCTGACACAGACACTCTGGCGTTGACAGTGGGGGGAAGCCAATTAAATGAAACCAATAATAATAAAGAGAAGTAAAAACCCCAGATGTTTGAAAGGTACAAAATCTTTAGAATCAGACTATGATTTCAATAAGAAGCCATGCATAACTTCGGAATTTTTGTAAAGTGGTTATTAAAATGTGGTTATTAATCAACTGAAAAAAACAACGCCGTAAAATTGCGTTGCTGATAGAAAACTGCCCTGCATATCCACAGGACTGTTCTTCAAAATGCGAATAGAACAACATTAAAGTTATTTTTTCCTCCTGCCAATAATAACTTTTAAATTTGATACAATAGAACAACGAATAATAATAAAATATCTTAAAGTACGTTATCGAAGAAGAATAATGTAAAAAGTTCTTCTAGCCCTAGAAGAAAGCCAATGTAATGAAACGATTAGTTTGAGAACTTATATATCAGATCTTATGAAAGGTTAGGAATATGACTCCATCGATTACCCATAATTGTTTTGTAAACGCCGGCTTCAAAACTGATACCGAATTAGATGTTTCTGAATTCGATAACTGTGGCCGGGAAAAGTAAAAACCCTAGATGCTTCAAAGGTAAAAAAGATCTTTACAGGTAGATTGTGATTTCAATTAGAAATCATGATCACTTCGGACAGTTTTGTAAAGTGGTTATTAAAATGGGATAATCAGGTGGAAAGATAACGTCGCAAAATTGCTTTGCTGATTGACAACTTCCCTGTATACCCACAACACAGTGCTTCAAGATGCAAATTGAAAAACATCGTAGTTACTTTTCTTCTTGCCAAAACAACTTTTAAACTTCAGTCATTTGACCAAGAAACAATAAAAAATCAATAAGTACATTATCGAAAATGAACTTGCAAAAAAGTTATTCTGGCCCTAGAAAAAAGCCAATGTATTGAAAACATTAGTTCGAGAACGTTTATATCGGAACCAATTAAAGTTTATTAGGAAACTGATGTTACTTAATCGGGCGTGCAGAGTTATTTTGTGAAACTTTAAAACTTATTTTGAAGTATTTGTTTCTGAATCCGATACCTGTTTGTCAGATCTGCAGGAAAAATGTCAGCAACCGAAAGGCATGGTAGGTCTTGAAAAAGTTTCAGAACTCTCTAACTTTCTCAACGGTGAATGAAATATTGTGACAACTGAATATTCTACTGATGATGACAGATTGCAAAGTGAAATAAAATGTAGTGAAGAAACTACAGCGAGCGATGAAGATGATGATGAAGAAGAAATTGAAAGACCTTCAAAATTTAAAAATATGAAAGTCAATTTAAATCGTATTCATTTGAGTAAATCCTTTATTCTTTAAGTAATTTTTTTAATCTCGACTCAACAATGCAAGTAGTAAAAGGTTCTTGAATTTTAATTAAGTGATTTCGTAAATTATCTTTCGAACACGGCTGGATTCTGCAACGAGAAATCAAAGGTACTGTTTTCCTTCTGTTTATTTCTGTTCAATAAAGAGAAATTCTATATTCTATCATGCATCTCAATCATTCTATCATTCTACAAAACTTTACAGGGGGCAATGAGGGACTTCGACAATAAGAAGGGGTTCCAGTTTCCCGAAAATTTTCCAGATGAATTGTTCGGATTTTTACAAAAGTGCGAAAATTTTCATGAAGAGCGTATATTTTTTAAATAAAAAACCTGTAGAAAGTAATATTATAGACTTTTTTAAAGGTAAGGATTTGGAATAGTGATAAAAAAGGGAAAAGGTACGCTACGATTTAGTTTTGTTAACCTCCCTTTAATATGTGTTTTTTAGACATATTTCTGATTGCAGTTTTCTCATATGTCTATATTACATAAAAGAAAAGGTTACTGCCTGAATTAAAATACATTTTATCAATATATCCACTTTATGTGTATTTTTTATTTTATGCATGTGAATTTTATTACACAAATTTCAATAAAAAAATTCCTTTAAATAAAAAAATTCTTCATAATGAAGTGTTTAAGTGTAACGATGAGACTTCGTTAAATGGAAGTTTCACTGTACTGACATTTGTTTCTGATGCTTTTGATAAAACTGAAATTTATTTTCTTAAATATACATCAGCCTTCTTTATCGCATTTCATTTATGTCTCTGAAAATCAGAATTAATAGATTAAATGTTAGGCGTCACAATTTTTCTTAGATAAATAGAAAAATAGCAAATATATACTATATTACTGAATGTTTGGAATTTATTTTATAACAACTTTTTCAAGTGAACACTTAAATATTTTTCAGAATTTTTAATTATGTGTATTATAAAGGAGAAACGTGCTTAACGCTGACGTGATTTCTGAATGTAAAAATTGACGATGAAATTTCGATTTTCAAATTACTGCTACTGCATTTTTTTTATTTGTAAACATCGCACATTTTCAATTTCTACATTTAAATCTACTTTCAAATGCAATTTCTTTTAGAACTGTATAGTAATTGACTGATTTATTATGGCATTTAAAATAGTTTTCAAGCATGATTATTTTTTATTCTATCTCCATCGTATGCAGGCTCCATTACGAAATAAACCATTTTCACTTCAAGCAATATAAATAGTCCAGCCTTTGTCTGTGGTTAATTTTTTCATAATGAAGTTGCATCTTTAGTAATACATTATATTAAAAAATGACAGTACGTTTGTATTTCGCAGCTGACGTGATTTCTGAATGTAAAAATTGACGATGAAATTTCGATTTTCAAATTATTGCTACTGCATTTTTTTTTATTTGTAAACATCGCACATTTTTAATTTCTACATTGTCATACAGGGAAAAGAAATCTACTTTCAAATTCAATTTCTTTTAGAGCTGTATAATAATTGACTGATTTATTATGGCTTTTAAAATAGTTTTCAAGCATGATTACTTTTTATTCTACCTCCATCGTTTGCAGGCTCCATTAAGAAATAAACCATTTGCACTTCAAGCAATATAAATAGTCCAGTCCTTGTCTCTGGATCATTTTTTCATGATGAAATTACATCTTTAGTAATACATTATATTAAAAAATGACAGTACGTTTGTATTTCGCAGCTACTCCTTCTAGAATATGGAATGCTGGTAGATCAAATTAACACCCGTTATCTGCATGGACAGGATGATGTCAAAAGTGGTCTTAGAATATAAAAATTTGAATTAGTTTTCGAAATATTATTTTTTTCGTAATTTTTAAAGTCATTTCTACAATGGTGCCAACTAAAGTGCTCCATTTTAGTTGATAATATGGTAAAAAGTGTAAACTATAGGGATTATTGGATTTATTTATTATCATCATTTTCAAATTGAAATTAGTTTTTATTTGAATTTATAATGAAAATAATATTGTGATTAAATTGTATTTTTCAAGAAAATTTTAAGAAATACAATCTTATTTTTGCATATTCAAGTTTCAGCAATAAGAAAGCAAAAAGTCGCCTGTTGAGTGAAACATTAAGATAAATTCCGTTGACGTAAAAAAAAAAAAAAAAAATCCATCGTAGCTTTTTTAATTTAATTTCTAGTCGAAAATAGATTTTCAACTATTTCCTTAAGGAGGTTCTCACGACGCTTCAAGCTTCAAAATTTTCGAAATATTTATTTTTTTAGATGTTAAGCTTCTATCTTTTCTGAACATTTTGTATTTTTTTCCCTTGGAATTTTTATTAGAACAGAAGTTATGGTTTTTAGAATTATACCCGCGCAATAGCTGAAGCGGCATTTGGGGAACTTGGAAGTCATTTTTCTCCAAATGAAAATTTTGGGCATAAAGCGCAGGATACCTCAAAAACTTCTGAATATTTTTTCATGAAATTTTCAAAAAATACGTTTCATGTTAGTCTATATAAACGAAACCTAAAATTTCCTTTTTATTGTTCAAAAAATGTGTTTTTAGGTGATTATACTGTCGAAATTTTCAAAAATTTTTATTAGGTAAATTCAGCTTTGTATTAAAAATGTAAGAATGCTTTAAACATAAATTTATTTAGGTTCAGGGTAATTATGATAATCTGGAGTATAATTAGACACAAAAAAATAATTCTCGTTATAAAATTTATTTTGTAATCCTGCGGGGAAGCTGGCATACCAATTGTCAGCTCAATCAAATGTCTGACAGTTTGGAGTCCCCTGTGAATATTAATTCTGCATCTTGCAGTTTTTTAAATACATGAAATGAAAGAACATACTTGTATCTTTCATCTCAATTAAAATTGTGTTTTTAAATAATATATATTTTAAGTTTTTAAATGCTGAAAATGATTCCTTTTTTTTTTTCATTTTGTCCAATTTTAAGAGTCTTGAGACACCTTAAGTTGGCACCATGTGAAATATGGTCACGCCAACATGTAAAGGACAACTATAATTGAAAATCAAGATTTAAATCTGCAAAGACAGTATCTGCACCACAAACAGTATATTTTAGATATAAATCCTGAAATGATATTACGAATAGCCCAAAAGAATCCGTAACTATTAAATTCTAGTTTCTTGTTTTAACAAAAACAACTTCAAAACAGAACAGCGAAATATCGCTATAAATCACTTATCTATTAAAGATAATCGAGGCATTTAAGCTAAATATTGGAAATTAGATATAATCTACGAGGTAAATTACATAATCCTATCGTTAGCAATCCTTTTATTTGATAATTAATATTAAATAGCGTGAGCACGTTTTTACCCTAAATTTCTTTTATATTTATACCAATTAAAATAATATAGGTAAGTTAAAATTGCTTAATTTTTCAAAGATATCCAATCTGTCTCTGGACTCCTGCTTCTTCTATATGTTTTAGCATTCATCATCAATATTGAACATGTTTGAAATTCTCATTTTTGTTTACGTAGATTTTCTTGTGTAAAACATGAAGTATTGTGTGTCTTATTTTTCTTTGTTCATTTTCACTTTCGGAATCAAGAAATATATTTATTAACTTCTGTTTAACAAGAGCAGCGAAAAAGTTTCTTTGTTCTTACTGAGACTTTCAACAACAACTAACTATGTAACACACCCATAAAAATCGTATATTTTAAAACAGGAAATAGAAAATAACTTGCAGAAATTTATTATATTAATCTTAAAGTCATTAACTAAAGAATGTTCAAAAGTTTATATAAGTCACTATTGAGTATTATTATGTCCTTGAAACAATCAACGGAGATTATACTTAAGTGAGATAAATAAACATCTTACTTCCTTATTCATCTGTCAAACGTGATTGACTTTCTTGATTAACTGTGATACATGAAAGAGCTTTATAAAATTTATTGTTACTCATATTCATTTAGGATTAATTTTCTTTATATATTACATAATCCTATAACATTTTCCAATCAGCGATATACAGCACCTAGATATTCTACATAAGACGAAAATGATTTGTATTTACAATTTAAATAAGAACAATAAATTTAATAAATAATTGCAATTTTAGTAAAAAATGTGTTTAATTTATTTTCATTAATTAAATGCTAAGTTTACCTTTTAATTCCTTACATTGTATTAAGACATTTAAAAATGCACATTCATTGAAATAAATATTTTAATACTATTGCCTATTCAAATAAAGTAATGTCACAAAAAGATTACAATAAATATCTGTGAGCGTGCTGTGAAATACTAGAATTAATTTAATGTAATTTAAACTAATACGACGAATGTCACAGTCTGTGGAGTTGAGTGAATTGTTATTGAATCTTTGTCTCGATGTAACAAATTTAAAAGTATAGACTACATATCAGAAATTCTATCCAAGCGATAAACTTTGTTAAATGAAGTTTGGAAATATAAAGTAGAATGTTGGATTAAGAGCAAAACTAATTATTTTTCATTTGATTAAAATTAAGTTTAAATTTTCACATTGCTCAGTACATTGTTAGATATGGATTAGAATATTCAAAATGTTATTTTTTAAAATTATCTTGACCACAAAGAGTTTAATTTAGATATATTTGCTTAAATGACAGTATAATTTTAAATTATATTTGAAAAAGTTTCCCTCTGTGTTAAACTCGATTATCTTGTAGTATCAAAACTAACTTCATAAAAGGGCTGGGGATTATCTAGAAATCAGTTATCCATTTGTCATAATCGTAGCATTAAAGTTAAATAGTTGAAATAAGATAAAATCTTTCGGTTAAATTTCCCAATTGTAAGACAGATTTTAATCAGTGATATGTAGCACCCAGGATTTCTTTATGACAAGAAAACGCTTTAATATACAGAAAAGTTTACACCAAACGTAACAATAAATAAAACAGTTTGTATGTTTTAAGCACATATTTACTTTTAAAATTTTAACAAGAATAATAATTTTAATAAATAACTACAATTAAAATAAAAAGTGCTACCTTTGCCATTTAATGCAATTCCACACTGTAAAATTTCTGTAAAGTTAGTACATTTTTTCTAGGAAACTGAGATTCCTAGAATTTTTTTATGTAAAACAAAAATTCATGTAACAATAAAAATTCATATAACAGACGCACATTTGCGCTGTAAATCAAAAAATATGTAAGGTTACTAATAATTGCTTAGGAAACTGGGATGACTAGAACGTTTTATGTAACTGTAACCCGGGTTACAGGTAAATGCTTACTAACATTACTGTAATCTTAGTAGATTATTTGGTAAATTATTTCTGTAGCTTTACAAAAACTAGTTTTTTTTTGTATAGTGTACAGATTAAATTTTAGAAAGCATACAGATTTCCGAAACTTTAGATCTGTAGAATTACGCCTTTTTTTTTCTTATACAGTGCATGTATTAAAAACTTTAAAAATGCACATTCAGCCCCATAAATATTCTAATTTATTTGCCTATTCAAAAGTATAATGTCACAAATGAGAAAAGTAATTGTCTGCTAACGTCCCGTAAAATGCTAGAATTAATTTAATTTAAACTAGTACTACGAATATCACAAACAGTCAATAATGTTCGATGAACTGCTATTGAACCACTGTCAGGATATGAACAATTCAAAAGAATTGCCTACATACCAGAAATTGTTTCAAAGCAATAAAATTTGGAAATAGAAAACAGAGCGTCATAGTTAAAACGACAGCATAGTTTTGATTTCATCTAAATTCATGTTAAAAAATATACTGTTAAATACATTGTTACCTATGGATGAAAACATTTAAAATGTTATATTTTAAACCGAAATTTAGTTTTAAAAGCGTTTTCTAAAAAAATCGTACTATTGCTTGCTTGTGAAAACAATATTTAAAAAATAATAATTTGTTAAAGTACACCCTATTAGAGCCATAAATATTCTAATTTTATATCTTTAATAAAGAAAGGAATGCTACAAAACACAGAAAACAAACGCTTGCCAAAGTCCTGTGATATACTAGAATTAATTGAATTAAATTTAAACTATTATATTGAATATCACTCACAGATTCTAAAGGTGAAAGGATTGTTATTGAACGAATGTAACACTGTAACAAATTTAAAGGTGTTATCTGCATGTCAGCCATTGCATTCAAGTGATAAATTTTGTTAATTAAACTTTGAAAAAAAAATTAAAAGTTGCATAGAAACAAGTTATTGTTCTATATATATTTTAAATTCATGTTAAATTGTCAGGTTGTATAGTACATTATTGAAGATGGAGGAAAATATTTATTTTCCTGTACCAAGAAATTTATTTAGTTTCACAGAGTATTAATTTTTCAAACTTATACGCAATCTTGAATATTAAGGAAAAATACCTAATGATTTGTTTAAAATTACCCATTCACTGCGTATGCAACGTCAAACCATCAGTTTTGAAAAGTTTCGTTAAACTGAAATAATTTACATTAGAACAATATAAATAAACCCTCTCCTCAACGCTAACACATATCGAAAATTATGTGCATAAAATAATGTCTTAAAAAGCAAACAAAAAGCTAAAACAATCTTAAAAAGCTAAGTACTAATTTTCTGGTGTAAACATTTTAAGACTTGAATTTATCATTGTAAAATATGTGACAATATTTTAATGCAATAATTTTTTAGAAATTGGGGCTGTTCGAAAAAAATATTCCGGACGATACGATTATCGCTTTTGAAGGATGACGCTACTGTAACATTGTGAAAAAAAAAAAAAAAAAAAAAAAAAAAACTGTAATTCTACAGATGTAAAGGTAGAGAAATCTGTATGCTTACTCAAATTTTATCTCCACAATGTACAATATATATATACATATATATATATATATATATGTATAAATCTACAAAACTGGTTTTTGTAAAGCTACAGAATTTTATAGCTTTACAAAAAAATCTACTAAAATTCCAGTAACATTACTAAAATTTTATCTTTAACCTGGGTTGCAGTTATATAAAAGTTTTAGTCATCCCAGTTTCGTAAACAACTCTTTGTAAACTTACAAATTTTTTGATTTACGCTGCGAAAATGTGTCTGTTATATGAATTTTTCCTGTTGTCGTTGCATAAAAAGTTCTAGGAATCCCAATTTCCTACAAAAAAATTAGTAACTTTACAGATATTTTTTTTACAGTGTAACAGAGAGATCTTTAATAATATAAAATAGTGCGTGAAAAAAGCACAATTCGTTCACCCAAAAACTGATAAACATATTCGTATACTAAATAGTCTTAAGAGGATAGACTAACTTTAAATATTTAGAATCTGGAAGAACAAAACAAAATCTATTGAAGCGATTTTTTTTAGCGATTAGAACTTTCTGAAGAACAAACACTGCCAATTAAATAACTAAAAACGCTTTAAAATTAATTTTAATAGGAGAAATTAATGTTTGAAAAAATTTTAAACTGTAAATGTGTACACTGTAAAAACAAATCTGTGAGGTTACTAAGAATTTTTAGGAAACTGGGATCCCTAGAACATTTTATGTAACTACAACAAAATAAATCATGTAACAGATTCACGTTTACACTGTAAAAAAAATCTGTAATGTTACTTAGAATTTTCTAGGAAACTGAGATGCCTAGAAAATTCTATGTAACTTCAACGAAAAAATCGTGTAATGATCCCGGGTTACCAATAAAAGTTTAGCAAGCATACCGATTTCTGTAGCTTTACAAAAATTATTTTTGTAGGTTTCCATCTTTATTTATGTACAGTGTACAGATAGAACGTTAGTAAGCTCAAAGTTTAGTAACAGATTTCTGTAACTTTTACAAGAACAAGTTTTATAGATTTACATCTTTTATTTTACAGAGTAGGTAATCTCTATTTCAAAATCTTTATTTTCATTGGAAAAGTAGGCAGACATAATCAGCATCTTCGCTTATTTGATGATGAAATAGCATTTGGTGCTATTTTATGTGCAAGGCCGAACATTTGTATTTATCGATCACTATTTACATATTTCTCAGCACTGTTAAAAGTTTGCAGCAAACTAGTCTGTCGTTCAGCGTTTTTATACTTTTACTTAACCGCAATTGAATGCTATTCTGATTATGTGGTCCGTAATATGATCTGATACACTGAATCATAAGATCAAGTAATCGTTATCTTTAAGAACAGTCGAATGACTAAACTACTCACTGAACATTTTTAACTGTGTATTTGCATTCTGTATTTCTCCCTTTTTGTACTATTTAGACGATATCAGTTTTTAAATTTGAATGATTGTTTCAGAAATTAAATAAAGTATTATTATTTTCTATGCCAGCGAAATATTATTCGAAATGCATCATCACACTGTAAAAAAAAATCTGTGAAGTTACTAAAGTTTTTCTAGGAAACTGGGATTCCTAGAACTTTTCATGTAACGGCAACAACAAAATTTCATGTAACAGACACACTTTTGCGCCGAAAATCAAAAAATCTGTAAGGTTACTAAGAATTTTTTTGGAAACTGGGATTCCGAGAACTTTTCATGTAACTGCAGCCAGGGTTACAAATAAAAGTTTAGTAAGATTACTGAAATTTTAGCAGATTCATTTGTAAAGTTACAGATTTTTGTAGGTTTACAAAAACTAGTTTTGTAGATTTGCAGCTTTTTTCGTACAGTTACAGGTGAAAGTTTAGTAAGCATGTAACTTTACATCTGTAGAACTACAGATTTTTTTTTACAGTGCAGTCGAAATGTGCGTCGCAATATTTTTTTGCAAATAGAGTAAAAACAATGTTTAATTGAAATGTTTTATTGTTATTATAAATTCGCGCATCTTCGTAGTATTAACCCTTTCAGGGCCAGAAGAATTCTGCTCGTACACTGTAAAAAAAAATCTGTGAAGTTACTAAAGTTTTTCTAGGAAACTTGGATTCCTAGAACTTTTCATGTAACGGCAACAACAAAATTTCATGTAACAGACACACTTTTGCGCCGAAAATCAAAAAATCTGTAAGGTTATGAAGAATTATTTTGGAAACTGGGATTCCGAGAACTTTTCATGTAACTGCAGCCAGGGTTACAAATAAAAGCTTAGTAAGATTACTGAAATTTTAGCAGATTCATTTGTAAAGTTACAGATTTTTGTAGCTTTACAAAAACTAGTTTTGTAGATTTGCAGCTTTTTTCGTACTGTTACAGGTGAAAGTTTAGTAAGCATGTAGCTTTACATCTGTAGAACTACAGATTTTTTTTTACATTGTAAACTGATGAAATAATTAACTAAACCAGAATATTGAAACGAATTTCTTAGAAAACAAAATCCCGCTAATTTACACTTTCATTACAAAAGTAAAATTTTATTAAAATATTGTTGGTGCAATTTGTCAGTTTTGGAATTAAAATTAGGTGGCTAGACCGTCTAGTCACAGCCCTCGAAATGATTAAATAATCTAAACAGTTACACGAAACAGTGACTTAATCAACGATTCAAATAAATGGTCGAAACTTTATATTATTCATAATCACAGTAATAAGTACGTTTACGTTGCAAATAGTCATGTGTGCTTTCATGTATGAATACTGCACATGTCGGTAAAATGATCGTAAATTGACAAACGTAAAGCTTATTCTGATAAAAAAGCAAAATATAAGTAGCTATCCTGAATTATCTAAATAGAATGCGGTAATTCCAACGCATTAAAAATACTTTTAAAAGCTACATTTTATTGAAATATTTTTAGAACACATTGTAAGGTATTTATAATATAAAAAAAGCATGCTTGTTGAAACGTAAATATTATTAACTGTGTATATTCATGGACATGAGATCCTTTTCAAAAGTAAAAGAATTACCATAATTGCAATTAATAAAAGTTTTAGAAATTAATAAAATGTATTCCAAAATAAAAATGTTATTTTATTTCTTTTTTAAGTCAAATTTCAATTACATTTATTTCTTTACAACACTTATCATTTTACGTTTATGTTTTCGCAGAAACGGAATTTCGGTGTTGTCTATATTTGTATTTAATTACTTATGTTACTTGTAAATGTATAATCTATGATTTTTAAAATCTTCATAATGGAACTTAGGAACTTAAACTTACACTATGTGCAAAACTACTTAAAAGATGACAGAATACTAAAAAAATGTTAAATTATTTTAATACCTTAGTACTTTCAACTATAAAAAACATAGTCTTTGTCTGAGGAATATAAGAAATACAATTGTTGTTGGCGTCTAATTTTCAAAATTCACGTAGATGGTGACGAAAGGAGTGAAGGTTGAAGTTAATTTTTAGATCCGGAAAACATTAATAAATAATATTCATCAAGGTATTCATCGAGTAAGGAAGATGAAGTTTTAGTAAAAGGCCCTAAATATATGTTTAAGAATAATGTAAACTCCAAAAGCATAATCGCTGATTGTAAAAAAGTTACCCTGTCAATAGACATAGAGAAAAGAGATGTTGCGAGAAGTGTTATGTATAATAATGTGAAAGCATTCGTTACAAAATCAAATATTAAAAATAAAAATAAAGATAATCTGGTAATTAATCGACTTAAAGCAGATCAAAATATTATTATTATACACACAGATAAAACAAATAAAATCGCAATAATGAACCGTATGGATTATATTGCAAAAATGGAAACATGCATCGCAGATATGGAATGCACACCACTTGGCAAGGATCCAAACAACCAAATCCAGAGTAAAACTGAAGCTTTAATCAATAGAGGATGTTGGCCACCAATAATGAAAAGCAAATTGAGAGTAAATAACACAGCCACCACTCCAAGGCTATTTGGTAGACTAAATGACCATAAAAATAATTTTCCTTTAAGGCCGATAGTTGGAAAATGTGCAGGCCCAACATATTTCCTTGAAAAAGCATTTGTTCCTTTTCTGAACCTTTTTATATCACCGTCTAACCATAGTTTAACGTCAACCACTGATTTCATTAACCGGATTAAAGATTTGAAGCTCAATAAAGAGAGTGTTTCAGCAAGTTTTGACATCATTTCACTTTTTCCATCAATCGACGTTGATGAAGTAAAATTAATCTAACAAAAACATAGCTGTGAAAAAAGGGAGCCAAGTTCTGTAAAGACAATGGCAAGAAAAGAAGTGATATCTAAGTGGGTGCCAAGTTCAAATAAAATTCACTCAAACTTACCTACTGAAGTATTATAGCATTTTTTAAATTGTTTAGAAATAAAAATTATTGATAGCATATTAATAATAAATCTAGAACTTGGCAAGTTTTTACTTACGAGTCATTTATTTTTAATAATGACATTATCATATCAAATCTTGTTATTTCATGATTGGAAGCCTTAATTTGAGTGAGCTCCTTCACCTTGAAGGGCGGTGGGATAAAATATATCCCACCTAATTTAACTGCAAAATTCCACATTGATACTAGAATTCAGGACTAAAAAGTTAAATTTTATTAAATACGTGAAAAGAAGCTTTTACCCATTTTGAAATAAATTTATTTTGTAAATTCTGGTGTGATTCAATCATTTCAGCATTTCACGAATAAAAGTTATTTGCCCCTGGAAGTGTTAAAGGGGTGCAGTCTCTAGAGTGATGACCAAGAACAAGCGTAAGTATATCTGTCTCTTTGTCAGGCATCTTAGTCTGTTTGCATTGAGGTTTCTGGAGGTGGGTGCTAGAGTGATAACCAAAGACGAGCGGGAGTGTATCTTTGCATTTATTGGTTTATCAAATCTTTAACATGAGTCATTTTATTATAATAATATCTATATTAATTTTTTTTGTAATGTCATTGAAATTAATATTAACATCACCATTTTATTAAGACATGAACTTGGTAGGCATAACATTTATCAAAAACTTGCCAAGTTCTAGATTTATTATTAATATGCTATCAATAATTTTTATTTCTAAACAATTTAAAAAGTGCTATAATACTTCAGTAGGTAAGTTTGAGTGAATTTTATTTGAACTTGGCACCCACTTAGATATCACTTCTTTTCTTGCCATTGTCTTTACAGAACTTGGCTCCCTTTTTTCACAGCTATGTTTTTGTTAGATATCATTACTTTTTGTAAAGTTACAATATATTTAGACACTTTACTTAATGCTTTTTAATGTGTTTACATGTGACTATTTTATTCACCAAGCAACATTCAATTATAAATTAAATTTCCTGCAACAAACTATTTAGCTGTCAGTTTGCGGCAGAAATCTATATTTTAATACTGCTACATTGAATGCATGTTTTGAGACGAAATGTATTGATTCGAAACTTTTATTGTTTTTGAAACAACAATTCCTATTAAATTCCTATATTAAATTTTCCAATTAAATATCCTATAGCTGGGCCTGCTTTTTTGTACTGAAAGTGAAAAATAAAGTTATGTGCTTATGCCACACTATGTATCATTCATCCATGGGTGCCGGCAAAGAGGCAGTGAAGAGGAAGGATATTGCCCCTCCCTGGATTTTCAAATTTAATTAACTAAATATCCTTTTCTCTGATGATTTTGAAAATAACAAGTGGGTAAGTGTGATCGCAGATCGCACAGAGGGTTTCGTTTAATATTCCTTTCAAAACACTTTATCCTTTTGAAAAATCTTAGTTCCACATTTCGCAACCAGGGGCGCACTCTATACTAAACAAACCTTTATCCGAACGAAACTCTGTTTTACATACTATCCGTAGATATATTAGTCGAGGGGATTGAGCCCATAGTACCGAGATAAGTAGGCGCACCTGGCGGTAAAAAGTGGAACTAAAATATGTAAGGCTATGGTGCATAATATGAAAGAATGGTCAAAGGGGTGTCGGCAAAAGTTAGAAAAGTGCTCCCCGGGTGAAAAGGGTAGAGGTTAGAAAAATTGCTTAAAATACACAAGTTAGAGCCCGGAGGAGTAAATAATATAAGATTTTTTGAAAATTTTATGATTTGTCGTGTGGTCCGAGTTATTCAGCTATACGTATGCAAAAAGTCATGTCTCCAACTTGATTAGGGGCTCCCTTAGATAGAATTGCTTAAAATACATATATGGTAGCTCAAAGGGTTAAGCGTAAGACTTTTTCAAGATTTTATGATTTGTCGCCTGGCTTCAAGTGTTCTGCTAAAAGTATGCAAAATTTCAAGTCTGCAATTAAATAAGGGTCTCAGTTAGAAAGAATTGCTTAAAATACGCATGTGGAAGCCCAAAGGGTTAAATGTACGACTTTTTCAAAATTTTATGATTTGTCGCATGAAAAATTTTATGGTTTGTCATTTGAGGTGAGGTGTTCAGCTATAAGTATGCAAAATTTCACGCCTCCAACCTAAATAGGGGCTCACTTAGAAAGAATTGTTTAAAATACACATGTGGGAGCCCAAAGGGTTAAATGTACGACTTTTTGAAAATTTTATGATTTGTCGTTTGATGCGAGGTATTCAGCTATAAGTATGCAAAATTTCACGCCTCCAACCTAATTAGAGGCTCACTTTGAAAGAATTGTTTAAAATGCACATGGGGGAGCCCAAAGGGTTAAATGTTCGACTTTTTCAAAATTTTATGATTTCTCGTTTGTTGTGAGGTGTTCAGCTATAAGAATGAAAAATTTCACCCCTCCAACCTAATTAGGGCTCACATAGAAAGAATTGTTTAAAATACACATGTGGGAGCGCAAAGGGTTAAATGTACGACTTTTTCAAAATTTTATAGACTGTCATTTGATGTGAGGTGTTCAGCTATAAGTATGCAAAATTTCACGCCTCCAACCTAGTTAGAGGCTCACATAGAAAGAATTGTTTAAAATACACATGTGGGAGTCCAAAGGGTTAAATGTACGACTTTTTCAAAATTTTATAATTTGTCGTATGGTGTGTGGTGTTCAGCTATAAGTATGCAAAATTTCAAGTCTCCAACGAGTATAGTTTCTGAGAACGGGCTCTGTGACAGACAGAATATCTCAATTTGTTGATTTTCTGTAAGCAAGTAAACCTAGATAAACCCCCAGTAAGTAGATAGGTTTACAATGGAAGTCTATGGGAATTTGGCGAAATATTAGAGATATTGCCAAGGTGGCGTCACTTTTGGCGGCTAATTTTGGTCGCCAAATTTGGCGATATATCGCCATGTTGGCGAGAAACTTGGCGGTATTTGGCGACAGAACAGCGTCCCCTCCTACGGCAAATTAAAATTTCGCCTAATAGACGTAATGTTAAAGTAAAAATGGGCACCCCCAGGTGGGTAATTCATCGATTTTCACAATTTTTTTATTTTTTTCCTTAGTTTTATAGTGTGAACGAACTTCGCACCAAATTTGAAGTATGTCGCTGCAGTAGATATACGAGATCTTTTTGATGAGTGAGTCAGTCAGTCAGTCAGTGGTAAAATTATCGATTATCAGACATTTTCAAATGTCATTATCTCGGAAACTAATTATGCGTTATTTATAAAATTTTGGATTTTAGGTAATTAGGGTGGCCTTACTACACATTTCGTATAACAAGTATGTAGGTCTCATAGATTTTCAGTAGTAGAGCATTGAAATTTGACGAAAACAGCTTGAAATGGTTCGTATAAATAACACACGGCTATGTCAGGCGAACTTGGCTGACACACTGCCGTGTGTCTAGATCATTAATAACTTTATTGGTAACGAGCCATCATTAAACTCAGAAATAAAGACCACCGTAAAATCTGGACTTAATGTAGTAACTGGAAATAATATTTTCATTTTTAATAAGAGGATTTATAAGCAGACTAAAGGAGCACCAATGGGTTCCCCCATCTCAAGTATTTTAGCCGAATTCAAATTACGTCCATTTGAAGAAAGAATTTTGGCAGACAGCGTTTTTACTCCGTCAGTATGGTATCGTTATGTGGGCGACATTTTCATAGTATGGGATCATGGCTTATCTGAATTGTACGCATTTCTTAACAGAATAAATTATATGGACCCTAACATAAAATTTACCATCGAAATACAAAATAATAACGAGTTATCATTTCTTGACGTAATGCTAATTAAAGATTTATCAAACTTAACAATTGAGCGCACAGTCTACAGAAAAGTGAATAAGTCTAACAGCACCATTCCTTTTGAAAGTACATCACCTTTTAACTACAAACTTGCTCCTTTCAACTTTTATGTAAGACGAGCTTTTAGTGTTTGCTCTATTAATCATCATTTTTTTTCTTTTTTTTTTAATCTTCAGGAATTTTTTGTATAAAAGTTGAAACACTTTTGTGTTATTTTGTATCCTGTACTATTCCAAGTCACATTAAATAAAATTTATGAGTACTGGATTTTTTTTCGTTATTCTTTACAGAGAAATAAATTGATAACCGTTTTAAAAGTTTTCGATTTTGGAGTCTTGGGAGGCATTTTTGTTCTGAAATAAACATAAAACTATGTGACTAAAATATGTTCTATTTGTTTAGTCCATTGGGGAATATTACCATCTCCGTGGAATTTATTTTTATTGGAATGTCATCCTTTTTGTCGATTGTCTATGAAAAACGTAAAAAAATATTGAAAACGATGCAAACAATTAAAAAGAGTACAAAAATAAGCTTAAATATGCACTCCAGTTTCCAGTTAAAATGAACAGAATGTACAGCAAAAAAAAAAAAAAAAAAATGAATAATTAAAATTAATTGTTATTATTTAAAACATTGGCCGGTGATATTTTGTTTATATTTACTTAATACGTATTTGATGTTTTGCAGTTTTATCTGCTTTAAGATATCAAGACATAAGGAATTAATGAAGGGAATGGATTTTTATAATGTATTACAAACAACTTTCCACGAAAATAATGATAATAATAATGAGTTAAAAGCAAATATTTGTTGTCATACAAGAATTTTAAAACACTTTCAAATATTACAAAGATATTATTACAAAGTCTTTAGAAATCGTTATGTTGAAGTAAGATATTTAAACAAGCTGCTCAATTCTTGCTTAAGATATGCACTTCTTTCAGAATATAATATGAATACAAGATTCACAAATTGGAATTTGCATTACGTAGTACATAAAAATATCAATACAATAAAAAGACCGGAAATTTTTCAAAGATAAGCTTCGAACTCGATAAGATAAAGAATTTATAAAATCTCTCATATCGCAAGAAATTGCTTAATATCTATACTATAAAGGACAAACTTGTCTGTGCGTAACGCTGACGTCATTTTGATGGTAGCGACCTTGGAATTATTAATAAAAATTTCTGACAAATCCTTAAAATAGTGAAGTTTCAACTGTAACCGCTTTCGCAAGGGCTGATTACCTCCGGTCGAAGCTTCCACAAGTAAATTTTTATGCAAATTTTCTCCGTATTTAAAGGCGGATACTGCAAAATTTCAGTCATAAATAATGGCAGAAAAAGATTTTAATTTTGAGTGGTGTAAGTTTACTTTTGCGGTAGCCAGGTCCTTCGTTTTTTTCAATATTATGACAACTGGTTATGCAATCTGACTGTTTTACATATCAAACTGACACCAGAAAGTATTTGTGAGAAAATATGAGTGACGATTAAATGATGACATGAATAAGACGGTTAAATAAAACAAAATTTTCTATTCAATTATACTGGTGGTAAGTTTGCCTCGGCGGTATTTTGAAACTGTTGATCCGATTTAACAAAAGCAGCCGTCGTCTTGTGACAACCTCCTCAGTTACTTCCCTCGCAACTGGTAGACAGTACACGATATGGCTCCTCCTCTTTATCCATAACTCCATTGTGGCAACAGCAGACTCTTAAAATTAACTTTTAGCGCAATTTTTGAAACTTCTTAATATCACACAATTTCAATTTTTACACCGTCGATTAGGGGGAAAAGTGCACTTTCAAATGCAATTTGTTTTTAATCAGTATTGTAATTTACCCAATTTTATTATTTTAAAAATAATTTTTAATTACAAATTTTTTATTAATCTGTCTCTATCGATTGCACGGTAATAATTAAGATAAAGCAGTTTGCACTTAAATAAATATAAACATATCATCATTTGATTCCAGCTTATATTCCATAATAAAATCAAAACGTTCATCAACCAACAAATTAAACAATAAAATGTAAATAAAACACAAATTTAACACATGTAATTGAATGTAGCGATTAAAAGATTGCAATGAGCAGGATCAAAAAGACTGATTGTAAATAGCGATCTTTGAAGATTTTTTTCAGCTGTTGGCTCTGACGTCATGCCATTATGAAAATATCACTTTTAATACGTTTTAAAAATTTACTTGAAAGCAATATTAGTATTTTTTATATAAATATTATTTTTAGTATCGTTATTGGGCATTCCAGAAAAAAAAAATCAATTAGAGTTATCAATTTAAAGAAGAAAAAAAAGCGCAATAGACCCGTGAGACTGACTGGTGAGGGTTGACCCATTTTTTACTAAATTATTTTTTTTTTAAATATTAAAACTCAGAATAAAGTTTCATACATCATTTTATTCGTTGTACAATCAGTTATCAAAATAAAATTGCGACATAATGTATGTAATGTGTGTAATACATAAGAAACTTGAAAGTGATTGATTTTAATCGTAAGAAAATAATAGGTCAAGGCTCCCCACATGTGGGAGGATAATGTTATTAGTTAACAAGTTACATTTTAAAATCTTAAAAAAAAGCATTGTTATTAAACGCAAAATTATTTTTTCAAGAAAAATTTAAAAGAACAGTTTTTGAAAGGGATTTTTTATGTGCAATGTACAATTATTATGTGCAAAATCTTCAATCTACTTTTGAATCACTAGACGCCACGATATTGTTTTAATTAACACTATATAGTTGACAGTGTAGAATAAAGTCATTTATAATTAGATTATTGGTACGAAAATGTATCTTTTAAACAGAACAATAGCTGTTAATTTTCAGAAAATGTGTAACATTTTTCCTAAATTTTCTTTGAATAAGTTATCTAAATGTTTCTTATCAAAATCTTCAAAACTGTCTACATAAAAAAATGGGATTAACAACAAAGGCACTCTTGTTGTTAAATGCCAGAGGGAAATTAGCTTTTGCCCAGGTGAAATTAAATTTTATTTCTTTTTTATCTTTTTCCCTTTACTGTGACTGCAGCATATTTCTTTCAATTTTACCTTTAAAAGAATTCTAGAAATTAGTTCATTCTTTGCTTGTGAAAGTGATTGCTTGAAAACTGTATTCACCTCTTTAATAAATTCCTTTGATTGCCACATAACTGGAAAAATAATTAAATCATAAACAAGAACTAAAAGTCTTGCATAAGGCGAAGCTTATGAAACACTTACCAAACAATAACGTAATATTATTAAGAACTTTTTTTTTCATACTATAAAATCAATCATTGTCCGCTCTGTAACCAAATTATTTTTTGCGTCTCTATAAATGAACGATAAATGCTAATACCCCTTACTTTATAAAAAACATGTTGTAGTACAGCCTCAGTAATTCTTTTTAGTTTCCTTATATTCGAAATATAAAAACATCATTATAATGCACCGCAAACGATGTTCTTCCATACATCATATTGTAATGGATTTATTTTATCCATTTCTGTAAACAACTGTAAAAGCTACTTATTCTATACCTCTTTGAAAGTTTGTTTTCGTCAAACCAAAGTGATGTATATAAATTTAATTATGCTTAACGTATTGTAACATTGTTAAAATGCACGGAAAAGGATTTTTACCTTCGATCATAATGTAAATGAATTATTTTTTGTGTCCATCTAAGCAAACTATAAACGTGAGCTTTTTTAAAATTTTCCAACAAAGTTTAAACGTGTTATTATTTTTAGTACCGAACATTCTGGGATAACATATAAAACAACATATAAACATATAACAACAACATACAACATATAAGCAACATATAAAAAGTGCATGTCGCTCCACGTATATTTACGAGAGCTAGAGCATCGCCTTGCGTAGAGACAGACAATTCGAATTCACAAGCACTTTTTAAGTATGTTGGAAAGTTAAAAGAAAAAATAAGAAAAAAAACATAGAGATGAAGATATTCTTATAACATGATTTTATTACATTACATATAAACCATGATTCGTCACACTTGGATAAAATAGTTTCTTATTTTAAATTATATATAAATGATTTCCTTCAGTGTATTATACGTACTTATGTAACATCAGGTAAGGAAATATGAACTCCGAATTAAGCATTTAATAAACAAAAAACAGATTCAATCGTTTTCCGTCAATCCGTCAAAACAAAATACGTCCCCACAAAGAAAAGGCTGAAGTGTAATGAGTCGTAAATTTTTTAAATATTGTGGAAGTCTTTATTATCTTTATTTTATACAATATTTCTACACAATAGATACTAATCTGGAGCTAAATACATGATATAATTAGAAGTAACATTACCATGGGTGTAGACAAGCTATTTAGGCATTCATTAATGTTTTTCAAATTGCAGTTTTAGGAGGCTATTTGGAGACAATTTTTTTTTTTAAAGGAAAAAAAAAACAGTTTATATTTTCCTTAGACTTGAAATGTTCCAAAATGAGATTGAAATTGTACGCTTTGTGAATCATGTTATAAATTTTTCCAAATTCATTTTATTATATTCACATAATTAATGGATAAATTTTCCACTATAAAGCCGCTTGAATCATAATTTTCATTAATAAATGCACAGATGTAACGCAATGCCAAAAGTAAAGCATTTAGCTTAGAGACACACAGAGTCAGTCTCTAAATATGCAAGGAACTATCACCTACATTAAATCCATGATGAATATCCGTAATTTGTTACAGAATCTACCATATCGCGGGTAAAATAACAGCACTGTGTAAAACATTTATATTTTGAGAAAACCCGCATCAGCTAAACAGGGTGCCTGCAACATTTGTTTTTAATTTTGTATTATTTAAAGCAATAGATAATAATAAAAATAATTTTATTAACTTTTATATACCTATGAACTGTTTCATATACAGATATTTTGTGGTTAAAATGCTTCACATATCCCAAGAAATAAAATTCACTCTTAGGTTATTTAGGCAACCTTATTTCTACCTTCGAATTACACCAAATTAGTGTCTTATTTCTCTCACGTATACTCTTAACATACGTTATTAATTGAAGTAGCAATTACTTTCTATGTAGCGGAGCACATGTGATCTGCAATTAAAGCACATTTGTTTGCTTTAAGTACAATTCCATTTGAATATTTTAACAAGAAACAGTGTTTATTTACTAGAACTAGTAACATAATGTCTCAATAAGTCCTGTAGAAAATAGAAAGTGCTTCTTACTACTAACTTTATTCCTTCTTGTAATATTTTGTGTTTTAATGTCAATTATTCATATTGAAGAAAAGCAATTTTAAAGAAACTTATGATTCGCGATAAATTCTAAATTTAAATAGTTTTATTTCTTTATTCGTACCAATTTTATTTGGAAACTATTCTAATTTTCATTCATTTTGAATGATTTTTATTTTCGAAAAAACAGTTATACTTAAAAATCTTGCTCTGTTATTTACAAATTAAAATAATAATCATAAAGGAAAATTCAGTAATACTTAAGGTGGACCTATAGTTCTTGAGACACATTTAAATCCAATAGAAAATGAAATAATTGGCGTTTGGCAGTGGGATTTAAGTAGAATTTTTTTTTTTTTTTATCGAAATTTTATTTTGGCAAGATTAAAACATCAGTTTAATTTTTTTCCATATACGGCGTCATACCTTCAAATATGAAAAAAATAAAAAAGGAAAAACACAACAATGGATAAAAATAAGCAGTTATAAATATTTTTCTGTACAATCTACTAATTTGTGCATGTGGAAGGATGGTTTGTCTGTAATTGGATCTATGAACAAAGCGCAAGCGTTGTAATAAATAGCTTGCGATCGCTTGATTTTTTTATGCCTTTCTGTATGTTTGAGGATATATCACAATTTATGACAAATATTTGTAACTTAGATATTATACAACTCTTTCAAAGTTTCGGGTATTTTAATTCCTTACAGTATTTTTTTCTATTGAAATTAACGCTGCTGGTTGAACTCACAACGCTATTGTCAAATTTTAAGCTTTTTATTCTTGAAAACCTGTTTCTCAAATTAGTTAATCCTTTTTCTCTGTAACAATTGGACCGATATCGTTCAGCTTTTAATTGCAAATAAGTTACCGTTTTCGCTAGATCTTATTTTACTACCGACAAACATAATTTTTATTCATTAAATATTTTTAAGTGATCGAAAAAACTAAAACAAAAGGTGAAAATGTGAGCTTTTTAAGCCATTTGTCAAAAAATGAACTTGTTGATATTAGGCCCCGAAAAGTTACTGCCCTTTCATAATATTGTGACTAAATTTGTATGAGATGCTTGTGGCAGGAGAAAAATGGTCGACCGATCGGAAGTCCATTCGGCGCATGTGCACTGCAGTCGCACAAGACACCTTATTGATTATTTTTTCTTTACACAAAAGTTTTCCATGTATATAAGATAAATATACAGGGTGATTTAAAGCTTATAATTAAAATTTCGTGGGGAAGGTAGGGAATACGTAAGGAAACCGATTTCATATAAGAAAGTATGTCCGCAAACGTCATCTAATTAAAGGTTAGAACCGAAAAGAACAAAATTAAACGAGAAGTTTCCATTCGTCAGATAATGAAGGCATTGAATAAATGTCATTAACGAGATTTTTGGAGTTTTTAAAGATGTAAAAGGTTTCGAGGAAGTCCAAATGAGAAGTGGAACTAGGAGAAGAAGTACTACAAGGTTTAGAAAAGACAAAAAGATGATTAGGGCACAATGGAAGGTTGGGCACACACAGCGCCATCTACATACGCATGCGTATATTTGTGGACGTACTTTCCTATGTAAAATCGGTTTCCTAACGTATTCCCTACCTCCCCACAAAATTTGAACGATAAGTTTTGAATCATCCTGTATAAAAATGATCCGAAGATGATATAGCTTTCCTTTGTAACAGACAAAATCGTAAATATCACGTAAATTTTATCTACCCTTATATAATCTACCCTTAATAAGTCGACATACAGAAAGAGTTAAATAAAACTTACAATCATGAGCAGTGTTTTCACACTAGCCTGACTCTCGTGCGCAAATCCTCTAATTTTTAATTTATTTGAAAATGTATGAAGGGCATTCTATATCACATCTGATAAAATATACTGAATCATATGAACAGCATTTCTTAATATTTAAGAATAATATATATAAAAAAAAAATTTGTAAATAAATTCAGAAAAAGTATATTATAAACTATACATGTAACATCAGAAATCAATGTTTTATTAACGAAAATTTTTCATAGATGAAATCTAAGCAACATCTCAGATTCTCCCGGTGATTTTATTCCTTATTCAATTCCTACTACTAGTTCGCACTCTCCCTATATTTATTTATGTATATATCTTGTTCAAATTTTTAATCGTTAATAAAATACTTATTACTCACCCTATTAATTTGAAATAATATTTTTTAAAACTTGTACTGGATGGCAATTGATGTTAATACATTTTTTTCAAATATTAATTCATTAACCAAATTTTAATTAATTAATTTTAGTTTTATATGGGAGAAAAATGGCGGCCATTGGTTATTGAACAGCATTTAATGTATTTTCAGATCTATAAGGGGGTTTACCATAGGGGGGACCCTGTTCTGTCGCCAAATACTGTCAAGATTGTAGCCAACATGGGGATATATTGCCAAATTTGGCGATCAAAATGAGTCGCCAAAAGTGACGCAACTTGGCGATATCTCTAATATTTCGCCAAATTCCCATAGACTTCCATTGTAAACCTATTTGCTTATAGAAAATCAACAACTTGAGATATTTTAATGCAACAAAAACTAATATTAGCTTAAGGGATTATATTAAATTTTTCTTTGATGACCTAAGTATCAATTGACTTTAAAAACAAAATTTTTATATTACTTGTTACTCAAGTAATGTTCAAGCAGTACTATTTAAGAAAGTGAAATGCCCATAATATTTACATATTACATCTATGCAATAGTATAAGACTAATTAAGAAGTGTCTTAAATTTCAACGGAAATTGAAAAAAATATTATTTTAATTGATTTTGTTTAACAAGTTTGAAATGAAACTGTAAAATGTATTTTCAGAGAATAACACATCAAAAACAATATCCTAGTACATTATTGTGTTTATTTATATATATTGAGTTTCAAGAAAGTTAGCTGTGGATTTGTCGCAAATTTTCTCAGTGAAACGTATGTTTCAATTAGTGTGGTTATTCATTAGGGAGTTAATATTGCAGGTTCAATTTAACACGCTAATCCAGGGAAAACGTAAATATATCATAATAAAACTAACAAGCATTAAGATGTATGATTTTATTGAATCTAAATAAATACAATTTTGCAATTGGTTTGTCTAAATTCTTGAGATTAGACTTCATTTCATTTTCAAAATTTTTTCTACTACACCAAGAAAAATAGCATAAACTGATTAAAAAAGTATTTTATTAATATTTTTAAATATATTTGCTTTGTACAAAAGACATTCAAATCGTAATGTTGCGAATTTCGCTCGATGCTTATTTTAATTTTCTTTATTTGCCACAATTGAATTAGTTTATCGCCAGTTAAATACGGTTACGTAAATTGCACAATGTCATAAATATATTAGGGGTGGTCCATAAATGATGTCACACTTTTTTCAATATTTTTGACCCCCTCCCCCCCTTTGTCACAAAGTGTCACATTTCACCATACCACTCCCCCCCCCCCTTGTCACATGTCACGCTATATTATATAAACATATACTTGCAGTTCAGAAACAAAACACTACGTTATAGATCATATTACAAATTTTCTTTTAAAACTTTAACTCCGTGTTTTAACGACATTTTTGAGCATAGCAATAAAAATGAGCCATGTACTTATTTTGTATGAAATAAGATTAAGGTTTATAACAAAAACACAATTAATATACAATAGTGATAAAATATTAATACGAAAGAGCACTTGAAAATAGTCCTATTTTGGAATTTGAAATGGAATTTAAATCTACTTTATAAACACAAAATACTTTAATTTCAAAATAACTTCAAAATTTAATCTGCTGATTTTTAATGCTTTGATTTTAACCAATATGTGAGATGTCACATTTCTTCTTACCCCTCCCACTCTTCTTGTCACAAACTGTCACATTTTCACGAACACCCCTCCCCCCCTCCAAGCGTGACATCATTTGTGGAAGCCCCCTTAAGCAAAAATATTTAATTAGGTACTTTGTGACAATGAAGAACTTGATTACACATATATGATTTACAACTTATATTTTCTTGGTAACTTATTACTGGTTTTTGTAAGGTAAAAAAAAAACACTGAAAAACAAATGATTAAATATATATTTTTTAATTTAGTGCGTTCAAAATTATCTTACATGATAAAAGAGCATTAGTTTTGGTGGTATGTACTTTGTGACGAATCCTTCGATACCCGCCAGCTGGAAAATTATCTATGACATGAAGGTTCAACAATAATAACAGTTTCTTAAGAGCAGCAATTATTGTAGGCGTATTTGAAGCCGGAAATCTTAAAATAACGATGATCTAAAACATGTTTGATGCACTAAAGGTCTGACAAGGGAAGGTCCCAAGGTTGGGGTCACCTGAATGTGAACCGGTGTACGTTTGTGTATCGATATAGTATAGTTAGCATATAAATATACGGCAGTCATACAGCTCAACTCCGGGGGGGGGGGTGATTTTGAGAAAAAAATGTCGAAAAGTTTACGCTACAGTTTATAATCGAATAAATTTCCAAATTTCCTTCTTTAGCAAGCGATTCCGTAGCGCGGTTGGCAGCATGCGGGAATTGAGATTTTTCTTTGTGAATGCGAATTTCGCTAAGACTTATTTTTCGGAACGAAAAATTTCATAAATTATTCTTGAACCGCAACTGGACAAAAATATTAATAATAATTGAAATTTACAAAAAATGTAAATTAAATGTATGTTTTATAGCACATAAAAACATTTTTGCCAATGATATTTTGCATGTTTAAATATATAATCAAAAGTAAAAGAAAAAAAAAAGGAGCCCAAGACGAGAAATTTTTTGTTATTATTTAAAATCATTTACAGCTACTTCAATAAATATCTACTATTTTTAACAGAGCAATAAATTAGAATTCTTGAACAAATTTATTCTTTTCATTTTGTTTCCTCATGCAAATATTTCAAGGCTTATTAAAATATGCTTTGCATTTTTAATATAATTTTTTTAAGACTGTGATTTATTAGTACAATATATATATATTTAGTATATAGGCTTGAATATTTAATTTCGCAATTTAAAAAATATATGTATTTCAAAAAAGTCCACAAGCCAAGACTATAACTTGCGATTTTGGGTCCATGATAGAAAAAATACAAATAAACTTACTTTTTACATTTCGCCCTCTTGAAAAATTAAAAATCTATAAACACCGAAAAAAGTCTTAATTTAAGCAAATTAATGTCCACCTTGTGCTGTCATCTCTCGGTTATAGATAAAGACATTTATAAATAATGATTTCATGCATTTTCATGTTATAAAGAAGAAGAAAGTTATACAAATGCATTAAATTTTGAAACGTCCCAAAAATGGGACGCTAGGCATAAATGGGTTAATATTATAGTTCCAAAGACCGCTATATAAGGTGTTTTCAATAAGTTTAGAATTTTGATGAATTTAGAATATTAATAATTAAAAGTAATTTATGTATAATTTAAACATCCATCAAAATCGTTATAATAGTTTTATTACACAAGAAATTCGAAATTATTTAACAAATTAAAAGTCTAGCCTTTGAAAAAAGTATCAGTAGAAACTTAAAAAAAAAAGATTGATATTTAAAAAATATATGATATTTATTTTTTAAAATATAAATCTGCATTTTGCGTTGTCCATCACTTATTAAACCATACACATATTCAATAAATTATTTCAGAATACTACCTACTTACAGATTTTTAAAGAAAACATTATTGTTATTGCTCTTGAATCTTGATAAATGAATTTACCCGAAAAAACTTAAAAAAAAAGAACAATAAAAAATATATAACTAATAAATAATATATTTAAATTGATTCCTGAACTCTTTTCTTTTGTAGTTTCTTATTTGAAGTATCAGTTTAATACGTACTTACGCTTTAATTATTTTTTATTATGAATATGTATAACCGCACGATTGCTAAAATTCTGTACTGAACTAGATCTGTCGTTTTGAAAGAACCAGACGCTTCCAAAAAACTGGGCCCCTTTTTAAAAAATCTGATAGATTCAGCGCATTTAATACAAAATATCAAAGTCGTACAAATAACTAACTTTTAATCATGGGCGATTCACAGCGTGAATTTCATAACTATCTTTCAAATAACTTCATCTCTATTAAAGATTTTTAAAAAAAAGCTAAAATAAGGTAATAGTAATAATATTTTTAAACTACAAATCCTCCTCCGAATTTATTAAATGCGTTGAATCTGTCAGATTTTTTAAAAGAGGGCTCATTTGTTTGGAAGTGTGAGTCCTTTCAAAGAGACAGATCTAGCGCGGTACATAATTTAAGCAATATTATCATTATACAAATTTATTTTAAAAAAATAACTAAATCAAAAATATTATACAGACAAAGCAAATTAAATAAAATAATAAACAATATATGAACGCAACGCCGAATAGCTAAAGCCGGGCGGGAGTCACATGTAATCAATCAAATCAGAGACCGATAGTTGGTAAGCAATACTTCTTATTCCATGAAAACATGGAGTCAGAGATGGAACCTCAATTGCGTGAAGAAAAATCAAATGTTTCAATGAAAATTTAAAATAAATAGATTAATAAGAAAGATTCATTTTTTCATTCGTTTATTGAAAGTAGAAATATTTTTCATAAAACCTGGAAGTTATGTCAGAAAGGGAGAAATTCAACTTATGTATTTATTAACACAGGGTGTACAATGAAAAAGAGAAAAGGGGGATGGAAAGGACATTGTCCATCCTGGATTTTGTAATTTTAAGAAACTGTTTTTTTCTCCAATTCAAAAACATAGTAGATTTTATTCTTTTCGAGTAACTTTAAAAGCACATTAGGAGGCATAGGAGAACGTTGCCTTCCCCACCCCCCGTTGGCTTTTGAAATATAAGTAACTAAATTTTCTTTTCCTCCGATAAAAAAGAAAAGAAAAAAAACCCGTAGAATATTTTTTTTTCAAGTAACTTCAAAAAAAGGAAACAAAAAAATTCCGTTGGAGGGAGGTATAGGAGAGCCATTGACCTTTCCTGGCTTTTGAAATATAAATAACTAAATTTTCTTTTCATCCGATTTTTTTAATTTATTTATTTCGAGTAACTTTTAGAATAATTGAGGAATTAAAATTTTTCAGTAAGGAAGAGGGAGATAGAAGAGCTATTGCCCCTCGCTGGATTTTGAAATTTAAGTAACTAAATTTTCTTGTTTTCCTGATTGAAGGGCATAGTAAAAATTATTCTTTTTGAGTATTTTAAAATCAAATTGCATTAAAAAAAATACGTTAAGGTGTGTGTGTGGGGGGGGGGGGAAGGGAGGCCCATTCTTAAAGTTTGAAATATAATTAACGGAATTATAGTTTCTCCGATTTTGTCAAACATAGTAAAATGAATTTATTTCGAATAACTTAAAATGAAAGAGAAACCAAGAATTTTTAGTTAATACTCCTCCTTAAATCCCACTTGTATCAGTTAATTTTCTGTCCTGTTTTGGGGTAGATTTCGTAAGAAATACTACCTATTTCATTCTTCTCTACGTTGGAATTTCTGAAATTTTTTGATCGTAGATCATGACGCCTAGAACCTCAAAATCGTCCACATTTCGAAACTTTATCCATCTATCCTATTAAGAAATAATAAAATAATCTTTTCTAGTAACTTAAAGTAATTAAAAATTAAGTTAAGAGAAATCTGAGGATTTTATGTGTGTGTGTGTGTGTGGGGGGGGGGGATGGCGGATTTTTCTAAATCCCGAATGGCAGTTAAATTCAGTTCTGTTTTTCTTTTTATGTTTATGTATTTAAAATTATGATAGGAATGGATTCAGGGAAGTGTTTAATTCAGTAGTAGTAGGGGGGAGGTACATCACTCACGGAAGATTTCATATTTTATGCTCTGTTTAATAGTTCAAAAGCTAAGTAACTCTGGGCATTTCACAGTGCCTCCTCCATGTAAAATAAATTATTGCTCAAGTTCTTTTTAATAAAAAACGTCAGCAGATTTTTATTTATTAAAATTTCTATACATTGTTAATTGTTAAAATAGTGAATTGTTTTTTAACCATTTGGAAAAATGGTTATTGTTCTCTGTCAGGGTAGGCAATGGAAAACATATCTTGAGGCGTTTTATTGGTTGAATCCGCATTTTATTTTTTTTTCTGATTGGTCTATACAGTAATATGTATTTCCCTTTACTGTCAACAGAGATGTATACTTCTGTTGCCACTATGACAAAAAAGTAGTAAAAACTACAAAAAAAAAAAAAATAATAATAACTCAGAAACAAATTGAGATACAGCTTTCAAACAAATTGCATTTAAAAGTACATTTTTATCTCTATACGATGTTGTAAAAAGTAATAGTGTGGGATGTTTAGAAGTTTAAGAATGGAATTTCATTTAAAATGCGTTGCCAGATTTCTACGATGGAAAAACCTTTTCCCGAACAGCCAATGAAATGTTTGGATAATACGTAAGTTTCAGGACGATAATACGTAAGTTTCAGGAAATCTAACGAGTCGCAGGCGATTTTTGTCGCTTGCAATTTTTTCGTGTAATAACACTATTAATTTTTAATTCATGGCGTACGTAATGTATGATCAACTTCGTGCGATTTTTTATGGCTTAAATTTTAGTCTTTGAAAATATCATTTTCCAAATGGTCTTTGTAATTTGTTAAATTGCTTTTCTTATTTCTTATTTTATATTGGTATGTTTTTTAAAATTGCCTTGCACGGGGTTTCGGACAAAAAATGCTTGGTTAAGCTTATTTCATGTTCATATTTAATCCATTATTAAAAACGCTGTGGACCACAAGCATATCTTTCGAAATCTTGTTCTTTCTCAGAATTTCATCCTGCGGTGCCCATCTCTAGAATGCCTAATTCTAAAACAATCAGGTTGGTTTCCGAA
The DNA here is from genome assembly GCA_963932465.1 of Maratus speciosus. NCBI lineage: Eukaryota > Metazoa > Arthropoda > Arachnida > Araneae > Salticidae > Maratus > Maratus speciosus. The sequence goes on along the minus strand of OZ010790.1, from coordinate 114,596,009 downwards.
GAAAATTGGGGGCTAAAAACAAATTTTCGACCCTCTTTTTAGCGACATTGCCTACAAGAAACGTATTTGAATTAAACTTAGATAACATAATTTGCAATAATAAAACACTGTGAAATATATTGTTGGAAATCTTGCTCCTTCCTGGATTTTGTTCTGCGCGGGCCTGCTTCAATGCCTAGTTAATAGAAACTTTTCAGCAAATTATTTGAAGCGAATTAATAGTACCAAGATTATTTTGTAAGGATTTTTAGAGGAAAGATAATGCTTAGCTTATAATATTCAAAATGTTTGGATAAATTCTGTAGATATTTTGAAGATTTAACTTTATTTTTGGGATTTTTCAAATCTGTAGAATACTTGCAGAAAAATTTCGTTTATTTTATAGTGTTCAAATGTCTTAAAAAATTCTGAAAATATTTTAAAGCTAAATCAAATACGGAAAATATCTTTAAAATATTTTTATATACTTTAAAGATAAAATTGAATCGGCAAAATTTCTTTAGATTTCCGTAGAATTTCTGAAGAAAATGGCGATTTCTTCAGATAATTTTCAGATAATTTTTAGCGATGTAAGCATATTTATCATGCTTAATAAAAATCGCTTTAAGAACTGTTTCTATAGTAAAACGTCACTTGAAAAAAAAAAAAAAAAAAAAAAAAAAAACTACATCTGCTCAACCAAAATAAAGGAGCAGGTGCATTTCTTTATTCTATATCATTATTGAAGCATTTTACTTTGACGGAAACTTTTAATGAATGTTTTCTTTTTAAACAACGTTTGCGTTTAATGATTTCTTCGAAATTAAAAATAAATTCATACCTAGATTTCTCCTAGCTCCTCGAAATATGAATTAAAAAACATTTCTTTAACAAACACTAGGACTATCTTCTATATCAGAAATAAGAATAAGTTACCCAGATATACAGACATTCTGCCTCTGAAATGCCCCGAGGGAAATTAGCTTGCCCTCTGCTAAAAGTAAACTTTACATGGTTGCTTTATAATTTTCCTTGACTGAGTCAAAAGCACCTTTTTTTTGGCTTGTTGCTTTTAATATTTAACAGGAAGATATAATATATAATTTTTTTATTTGGACTTTTTTTTCATATTCTATACTAGACTAATTATTCGTTCAATTTAAAATAAGAAAAGGATTGAAAAATGTATATTTTAACACTATTTCTACCGGTGTCAAATGACAGCTTTTAAATGTTTTGATTTATGTCTATTTGCTCGTAGATTTTAAGCGTAATAAGCTTGAAAAGTCTTCAATGTATTAAACAGTATTTGTCATTGTTTCAATTAAAAATTACAAATGAAAAACACCATCAATCGAAATCTTTTAAACGGTGTCATTTTTCACCGGTAGAAACAAAATTATATACGAAAGTTTTAAAGAATTAAAAATCAAACATATTTTACACACTTTGACTTTGTACTTTGTGATATCAGTCTAGTTAACAATTTTAACTACTTGAATATTATGTAAATCTTTTGCTAAGCTTTTGCTTTTCACCAAAATGAAAATTTTTATCTATAACGTATATGTTAATTTAAATTCTGATCATACAGTATGTCACATAAGTTTTTTCACATTAAATAATATATATATAAGTCGTATTAGAATGTAGTACAAATCGTAAGATATTTCAAAGTATCGATTTCTTTTGTTGCAACAGCAAGGAAAATGTCTAATGAGTCTTTGAACTATTTTTTTTGCCAATATAATTCTGACTATTTCACAAGACTTTTAGTTATTGTGCCACTGCCACTGATCTAAACAATAGTACGGAGGACAAAGTTCCTCTTAAATTCAGGCCAACGGTCCACCCATGAATACAATGCCAACGAATTTGGAAGAAATAATTATATCAAATCATAGATTTCGTCACATACAGTAGCAGTGTTGAATTCAGACACTTTTCTCCGGGAGGGATTTCTGTGGCTCCGGGGGGGACATTATAGAGTTCCGGGGGGGAAACTGCACTTTTTGACCATTGAAAACACAAAATCTCAAATCTTCCGGGGGGGACATCTCATTGCTCAGGGGGGGAATATCCCCCCCGGGCCACCCCCTGAAATCAACACTGTACAGTAGTATAGGGAAGATATTTTCAGACTGGATTTTCTTTTAAAAATAGTAAGACGTTCCTAACATTCGCACTGATACATATTCTTTATTGAAAAAAAACTAAAGATTTTATTTGATTTCATCATTATTTTATCGACACTTAATTAATCGACGTTATTTCAAAATAAGTTTCTATGTAAGCTGAGCAATAAAATAAATTGCTTAATGGTTGCTCATAAAAATATGAAAAGTGATAAGATTTCGAATCCCTTTAAGTGGGTGTGAGTACAATGATTTATATATGCGATAAAAATTAACTTTATTTAACCATAAATATATTCCTCTTTATAAGGTAAGTAAATTGAAACTTATCACTTTTTCAAGCGAGTTATCCGTTTATAGCAAATCTACTTTTTGTATTATCTAAATACTATCAATAGACAGTATTTTCTACCGTTTACCCTTTTTATATGGAGGAATAATTGTATTCTACAATTTATAAATATTTCAACATCCTTTAAGTAAATGTATGTTAGATTATTCATACATTATTAAATGGATATGAACCGATATTTTAAGATATTTAATTGATACATCTTTTAGTTCTATTATGAGAACTTTTATATGCCCTCTTTCACAGATAACTACATTTTCCAGAATGAATAAAAAGTCGACATTAAGAAATAAACCATAATAACAATAAAACAGTTTACTTTAGTTTATGAGTCTAATTTAGCCACACAAAAGTCATTTTCTTCATCAAAGAATTTTCAAGGTTGAACAAATTATAATTTAGAAATATTTATGGCTAATTTAAAATGTCAGATTGTTCATGTAACTGAAGAAATTAATTTATTTCCGCATGTTTATTTGTCTTGATGACGATTTATGTCCATCAAAATAAATTGCTTAATTATTGCTCATAAAAATAAGGAAGGTGTGGAGAGATAACCAAAAGTAATAAACAATTATGGGGAAAAGTTTGAAAAAATTCTTCTAATATTAAGAAAAGTGGGTGATTCATTACTTACGCGCATTGAAAGTGTGATGCCTTCGCAGTCGAAAGCCGGCCGGTGAATTGGCTCTCAATTCCATTATGGAGCTTAGTGGGAACTGCTGACATATTGCATGAATTTTTTAATCATGAATTGCCTTTAACCACTTGGGGACGAGCGACACGTATACGTGCTGCATGAAGCGCTCAGAATCCTTGTTTTTCCTCACCAGTAAAATTTATCTGTAAAATTTGCCTTATTTAATCAGCGCATTTACTCGATTCAAAAAGACACAAATTTCTGTTTTTTAAAAACGGTGACAAAAGATTAAAAATTTCGTAAAAGGCTCCCGTCCTGAAGGAGTTAAGGGGAATTTTTATGATGATTTTGTTTAACCATTTATCTACTGACGGTACTTATAAGTAGCATTAAAATAACTTTTTATAAGATTCATTTAATACATTGATTAATACAGTTTAGAATGAGTTATAGATACATTACTTTATGTTGTTCCAAAAGCATTATGGGTAACACAAAATAAAGATATTTTTAAAAGGATGATTTCTATTGCCTTTGCATCTTTTCAGCTTTCTTGGCGTTTAGGGGGGGGGGGGGTATTTTTCAATTCGGAAATATTTTTATATTTCTATTGTAAGAACATTACATTTGTACATTTCCTAATTCTACAAAATACTAAGAGAAATATTTAAAATAAAAGATTTGATTAGGGTTATAAATATAAATAACAAAATCCCTATAAATTAAAATTTAATTAATCCTCCTAAATCCTTCATTCCTTCGAAAATTTAAAACCTTCTGAAATCCTTCTCAAATTTATGAAATGAGTATGAACAATTCGCCAAAAATGCTTTAGAAGATAAAATTTTCATGAATTCATAATTCAGTACATAAAGGGTTAACTGAAAACATTCCTAATCATTGTCAAGTTTTGTTGTTCGAAACGCACTCGATTATGTCATTTTGTTTAATGTTTTAGAATATTTGAGATATGACCTAACTTATTTATGACCTTTATGACCTAACGTCTTTTTAAATCCTTTTGTTTTTACTTACCCATCATACGTAGTATAGGGCAAGTCTCGAATCATTTAAAAAGCGAAAAATTTTTTTTGACGGATTTACACGTTTCAGACACTGGAGATTTCGAAAAACATATTTTTTGAAAAAAAAAAAAAAAAAAAAAAAAAAAAAAAAAATGCCGTCCGTCTCTGTGTGTGTGTGTGCGTCTGTAAACGCTCTATCTCTCGAACAAATTGAGATAGAGACTTGAAATTCGGTGTATACTTAGGAAAGAACAATTGGAAGAAGCCTATTGAATATCAGTAACCAGAACTATTTTTTTTTTTTACTCTCGAAGTATTCGTTCTGATAAAAGGTATACAAAAATTTTCGAAATTGTTTATTTGAAGGAATGAGAATAAAAGACAATAAAAAAACTTAAATTTTGCATTATGAATGAACTCGATAGGATAATTAGTTGCCGAGATATTTGTAATCTATTCATACTCTTCAATTTTTCATGACCCTGTATTTCATTCAAATTTCAATTCAAAGATATATTTTAATTGGAAATGAGACGCTTAATCCGACGCAGTAAAATGTTTGATAATATGATTATAATTTTTCGAGTTATAAGGATGTTTTCTTTTACGTAATTCGGTACTACTCGATTATCCCGCCGACCAAAAAACTATCGCCAAACTATAAGATTAGATGCCAATAGTGGCTTATCGTAAATGTCAAGCATTTAATCCATCACCATACCTATAAGGGGGCTACCATAAGGGGGATCCTGTTATGTCGCCAAATACCGCCACGTTTGTCGCCAACTAAGCGATATATCGCCAAATTTTGCGACCAAAATTAGTCACCAAAAGTGAAGCCAAACTGGTGGTATCTCTAATATTTCATTCCCATAGACTTCCATTGTAAAGCGATAGTGTTTACTTGCTTACAGAAAATCAACAAATTGACATATTTTAATGCAACAAAAAGTAATATTAGATTAAGGGATTATATTAGTTACATTTAAGGGAGTCTATGTAAATTAAATTATGAATAAAGTAACATGATACAATGCTTAGCATGTATCACATGTTTTATTTTCATATTTTATATTATGTATATCCATGATAGGTAAGTATTACGGTGGCCCCCAACGACTAATTTCAATCATAAACGATCCTGGTACTTTGACAAGACTTGTTGCGCAAATTCCATTCAGATCTGACGATGTATTAATATTCTACAAATTTTTGAATTTTAAACGAACGTATTACGCTTTGTCATTAATTATTCTGAGTCTGCAATAATAGGTAATAATTTATATTATAAAACAAAATCACGTCCATGATAACGTTGATGTCATACGCCATGTGCCGTTCGGAGCGAAGCCATCACAACGGGGAACCGACTTAACATTGAAATAATCAGAATCCCAAAGTCTTCTTCAAGTAATAAACAGTTTCGCCATAGAACTCTGGCAGGGTGTTTTTGGTGTGGTCAATGAAAAATCTACTAAAAGTAAAACCCCTATTAGAGTTAAATTAGAAGTAAACTAAATCCCCTATTAGAATAAAAAAATGTTTTTCATCTGTGTTCTGTACACCTTGCAGTAATTGAGAATATTTATCGCGGGTAGCTCGTGTTAGATTGCCTTGTATAAAAAAAATGTGTTTGGAAAAAAAAAATAATAATCATACATATGTATTATATAAAGCACAGCAGTGTAAATAACCTATTTCTAGATGTATTTGAAAGCAAAAAAAATAATATTGTTATATCATGCATTATTATAGCATGCATTAATATTCTTTTAAAAGCCACGATGTAATAGGAAATTCGAATTGTATTAATAATGCGACTTTCACGTGGATTTAGTTTTTCTTTTTTTAATTTTGAGATTTAAAAAAAAAAAAAAAAAAAAACCTAGCAAATTTCAATTTTCACTTCTAAATAAAAAAGAAAATTATTTGTATTCCTTTCAGTTGCAGCTCGATCAATACATGTTTTTTGTCACATCCAAGAAGAAAGCTAAAACAATGATAAAAAGTTAAATTTCAGCTGGACGTAAGCTAATTTCCCTTGGGGCATTTTACAACCAGAATATCTGTAAAACTGGGTACTTGATCCTTGGCATTGAAAAAGAAGATAATCCTGGTATGTGTCAAAAAGTATTTTTCTGTAAATATTTGAAAAATATAAAAAAAAATGTCTCTCAATTTTGGAGAAAACTGTTACAGCTCATCAATTTTATAGTTTGCGTAAAATGTATTAAACTTCATAGATGATTAAAATAAAAGTTACTCTAATAAAAGGAAATACGTTTTAAAAGGAAATATATAATTCATCTGCAGTGAATATTTGTCATAGATGATTAAAAAAAAGCATTTGTATAAAATGGTCTACGTTTCAGAAGCAAATATCTATTAAAAGCCCTTTAAGGGGTCTCAGGACTTTTATAATTGGGAAAAACAAATAAAAATGACCATTTTCAACATTTAATATCTTAAAAGGAATATAATTTTAAAACATAATTTGTATTGGGATAAAAAATAGAAGTATGTTTTTTCATTTCATGTATTTAAAAAATTGAAAAATGCAAAATTAGCATGGGTAGGGCGCACCAAACTGTCAGGTATTTGAAGAGCAAAAAAATGGTGTAACAGCTTACATGGAGGATTACAATGTAAATATTGCAACTAGAATGAAAATTTTGGTGCTAACTTATACTTCAGATTATAATAATTACCCTCAACCTAAATAAATTTGCATGTAAAGCATTTTTATATTTTCAATACAATTTGTATTTATCTCAGACAAATTTTTGAAAATTTCAACAGTATAATCATCTAATATATATATATATATATATACATATATTTAACAATAAAAAGAAAATTTTAGGTTCAGTTTATACAGACTAACAAGAAACATATGGTTTGAAAATTTCATAAAAAAATATTAAGACTTTTTGAGATATCCTGCGCGTTATGTCTAAAAACTTCATTTGGAGAAAAATGAGTTAAATGTTTCGGAGATGCATCTTCAGCTATTGGACGGGTATAATTCTAAAAGCCATAACTTATGTTCTAATGGGAATTTCAAGGAAACAATTTTATAAAACTGTTCAAACAAGATAGGATTTTAACATTAAAATTTAAAATGCCAAAAATTTCGAAGCTTTAAGAGTCCTGAGGCCTCTTAATTGAATATTTCTAATGAAAACTAAAAGCATTATGAATCAGCTGTTTGTACTTCTATTTGTTTTGATAATTTTGCAATTTGCTTTTAAATAAAATATATATTCATTAACCGCCCTTGGCGACCAGTTTGGTCTCCGTTAGATGTGTGCTAAGCATTGTACCATGTTACTTTTATCCAAAATTTAATTTACTTTCTCAATACTTCACCAAATCAGAAGTTTCTAGTAGAGAAATCAAGAACTCCGTATTTTTACGGGTACTACTTGGTTATCCCGTCGACCAAAAATATATTGCCAGACTATAAGATTAAATATCAATAATGGTTGATCATAAATGTCATATTTGCTTGTTTTTAAGCAAGTTACACGTGTTTACGACATCAAGTTATTTTTATTTCGACGTCTTATTTGTATTTTTATTAATGTTATACTAATTTATTTGTTCTTCCGCTATTTAAAATAAAAATTATGTCAATTTGTATAATTTGGCGAGTGGTTTGGCTATTTATATAATTTGGCGAAATGGATCGACGGTATAACTAAGTAGTACCTTTTTATGCTAGCCAGGCGCAAGTGATAAATCATCAAATATTGTCTTTCCAATCGCTATTCTTCATATTTCATTAAATTCATCTAAAATATAATAATTTCACTCATTTTATTTAAAATACACAATTTTAATTTGAAATTTCTGACTTTCACTTTTTCTTTCCCTTTTTTAAGAAAAAAAAAATAATAATAAATAATAAAAAAAACACGACTTTTAATTTCATTACCAAAGCATTGTTTTGATTTACCACGCGAAAAAAAATGTAAAAAATGGTGACCTGACATATAAAAAGCGAAGCGGTCAGCCCGGAACTATTGATGACAGTCACAAGACTGTGCTTCAAAATGCAAATTACAGAACATCAAACTTATTTTTCTTCCTGCCAAAACAACTTCTAAACTTTAGTCATTAGACCAAGAAATAATAAAAAATCTTAAAGTACATTATCGAAAAAGTATTTGCAAAACGTTATTCTGGCCCTAGAAAAAAGCCAATGTAACGAAAACATTTGTTTGAGAACCTTTATATCAGAACTAATGAAAGTTTAGGAATCTGAAGTGACTTAATTGATCGTACAGAATTGTTTTGTGAAAGTCTTCTTCAACTGATTTTGAATTAGTTGATTCTGAATCCAATACCTGTTTGTCAGATCTGAAGGAAAATGGGAGCAACTGAAAGATATTGGAGGCCTTGAAAAAGGTGCAGAACTTTCTATATTTCTTAACTTTGATGAAGATATTTTGTCAAATGAATATTTTACTGATGATGACGCATCGCAAAGCGTAATAAAGTGTAGTGAAGAAACTACAGCGAGCGATGAAGAAAAAATTTAAAGATTTCGAAGAGAGCAAATGTTAAAAGCCTTCGATATAAGGGGATTTCAGTTTCACAAAAATGTTACTGATTGTTACTTACAAAAGGGCGAAAATTGTTATGCATATTATATTTGTTATAATAATCCAGTACAAAGGAATATTACAGGCTTTTTTAAAGTTTTAGAATAGTGAGAAAAAAGATAGAAGGTATGTTACGTTTCAGGCTTTGATTATCTCTCTTTGTTATGTGATTTTTTACCGTGTTCTAATTAAATGTTTCTCATCTGTCCACACTGGATTTAAAAAAAATGTTGCAGCCAAATTAATACATTTTTCCATAAATTTCATTTTATGTGTCTATTTCATTTCATACATGTTTACTTTATTATACAAATTTCATGAAGTTGATTTGTATTTTACGAATTTTCCTCATAACGCAGTGTTTAAGTGTAACCATGAGGCTTTATTAAATGGAAGCAGCTTTACTTTAAAAAATATGTTTTTAATTATGTAAAGTGTATCAATGAAGTATTATATTTACTACTGCGTTTGTATTACAGGGATTGTTCTTCTTTTTAGGAAAATTGTCGTAACTTTATTCTGTTACGCGTGACTATATAGAAATAATCGCGTAAATCTAGGTGAAGCATGTATGCATACAAAAGGAACAAATGGCCAATTTACTGTTATAAGAAAACTAAAAGTGTACATGCAAAATAATAAGAGGCACAAGGTCCCTAAGTTTCGCTCATACACTTACATATTAAAATATTTTTTTAATACGCTAGTCAGAATGTCATTCTTGTACTGATTTTGAAATGCGGACAATGAGATATGCGAAAATCACGTTCGTGTGAATATTTAGAATAAAATTACAAAACAAATTATATCGCTATTGTACGCGAACACTCGAAATTTTGTTTTTATTATTGTCAATTCAAAATATTAAAATACTGCACAGTTGGAGATTCAAATATGTACCCATGTTCAATATACAGAGTGTCCTTGCTAATATGTTATAAAATTCGAGGTGAAGTGGGGTACACCTAGACGACTCGGAATCACATAGGAATGCCGGGTCGGAAACACCTTCAAGATCCAGTAAGGGCATTGTCAGTGTTACCAGTGGGCTACTTTTTTAAAATTCAGAATTCTTGATTGGCACCCCTTTTCTGAAATGGTAAACTCCGCCTTCTATTCGCCTTCATAAATATATCAGTGAATAAGGCGAATTTTACTATTTAAAAAAAAAAAAACTGGTGCCAATCAAGAAATCTGAATTTTAAAAAGTAGGCCACTGGCAACACTGGGTATTGAATAGGCTGGATCACACAAACCTGATCCTTGGCCCTGGTAGAGTTGCCAGTGTGCTACTTTTTTTATTCCAATTTCTTGATTGGCACCACTATTTTGAAATGGTAAAAGTCCCCTTGTTTAATGACATATTAATTAAATTGAAAACAAAGGAAATTTTACCATTTCAAAAAGTGGTGCCAATCAAGAAATCGCGATTAAAAAATGTAGCCCACTGGCAGCACTCTCAATGCCCTTACTGGGTCAGGAAGGCGTTTCGGACCAGGCATTCCTATATGAATCCGAGTCCTCTAGGTGTGCCCTACTTCCCCTCGAAGTTTGTAATATGTTAGCAGGGTCACACTGTATATATATATATATATCTTTTTTTTTTTTTTTACAAAGATGTTTAGTAATGTATAGTAGCAATTCTAACTCATAAAAAATATACAAATACATAATATGTTTTATTTTTCATATATATTCCGTATTTTGTTTATTTTTATTGAATAAAAATTCTAACAATCTAAGAAATCTAAAAAAAAAAAAATAATAAAACGATTGGAGGATATAATATGTATGTCTCTAATTCTGTTACAACACGATCATAGGTTTAGATGTTTAAGGACATTGAATGCTATTTCTTAATTGTGATATTTGAGTTAGTTATTCACATATTTTTACTATTAAACAAGGCGATCATTACTAATAAATGTTTCGGCATTCAATGTCCATAAACGTTAAACTATATTGTCGTGTAAAAAGATATTTTGGTTAAAATAAGGGATTAAAAAAATACATTTTGGATGCAGAAGAATTTTATAAATAATGCTTTTTATCATATGTCATAATAAAATCATATCATATGTCATATAATTTATTTAAATACCAATAAGTCAATGACAACTATATAATTGTTTTGCATATTTATGTTCAGTGTTTACAAAATTTAGAAGTGCAAAATTATTTAAATAATAATCCAAAAGGTAAATGACATGCATTTTTTTTCGATTGAATCTTCATATTATAACGAACTTTACGACAGGGCCATTAGTATCCCATAGAAAAAAGAAAAAAAAAGTTTTATGTTTGATAATATAATAGCAAAAACTGTGCTCTATTTGTGACCTTAAAAAACTGCATTAAAAAAACAATAAATTTAAGAAATATATTTTATCCATTCTTGTTCGAAGAAAGTTGATTCCCAAGTGCCCCATTCATCTTTCACATTTTTGAAATGGTTGAATCTTATTTAGCAGAGAATATTAGTAGAAACTATTAATTAATAAAAGCTATTTCGCCTCTGATTGCAAGCTGTGAGGTGCACATGTCTAGTTCTCGTATTTCTATGTTTTAAACTTTAATTTTTAAATTGATGATGGAGTTTTAGATGCTTCGAAACAGCTCTATGCGCCCTTTTTATGCAAATTTTTACATGTGTACTATTTAACGTTGTCCATTCTTTCTTGAGCATCTATTCTTTCTGACACTTCTAGAATTGAAGTTTTAATTATTTCGATATAAGACTTATTCGTACAAAGTTAAAAAGTAAATTCTTTTTGTTTTCGTCTTATATATTTTTTGTTCATTTTATTCATATGCTTATTACTATATTTTTCTTTCAATATCTTTAAATCAAAAGGAGTAACAAAATCACAAAGTATGAAATACGTGGAGTAGAAGGAAAAACAAACATAATATTCATATCGTTATCTGAAACGATTTAAATTATCTTTAATATTATGGTTTTGGACGTATTAAAAGAGATTTTCTACATATTTCAAAATCTAGAAATTTATATTCATTTTGTCATTTCTTTATTTTATTATACCGTTTAAAACAGTATTTTCTTTAAAATGTGACAATAATAATGTCTTTCATTTGTCTTGAAAACTTTACTTTCTCAGAAAGTAGAAGTCCGTAAAAAACTAAACAAAAAGCAATAAAATTCAGAGATATATGCTTCCAGTTTGAAGAAAGTTGATTCCCAAGTGCCCTATTCAGCTTTGCACATTTCCGAAATGATTGAAATTTATTTCTCCATTAAGAGAAAAAATTTAGTTAGATACGAATTGTTTCATAATGTGAAATATTTTCATAAACTTTAGTTATTAATTATTGTAGTTAAACATTATGAGTTAAGGAAAAATTTCATTTACATATTTGCTACCTCTAGTGCAAAATCATTCTTGTAATCAATATTAACAAAACTCAATTATATAACATAATTTTTTAGAGGACATAGCTTTACAATTTTGTTCTGGATTTAAAATAACAATAATGACAAATATTGCATTTTTAAAAATAAATAATGAGCATTTAAACGGGTGTTTACACAGCTTTTGCAACAAATGTCAAGCATTTAAAAAATTATAAGTAAAATTATTCGATTTTATGAAAAATTGCTTTTGTAGAAAATTCTACAGAACAATAAGAAACGGTTAATTATATCGTCTTAAATTGAAACTCTAGATTCATCCAATTATCAAAAACTTATAACACAGATATTTTCTTTTTCGAACTAGAAACATCTTTGGAAAAATAGGCTCTAAAAATTTATGAATTATATGAAATGAATTGATGCTTACTATATAAAATAATTTAATGTAATTTCTATTATAAATTCTTTATAATATGCTAACATATATTTAAATGTAGTAGTATAGTACATAGAGAATATCGAAATACTTCATTGTAGCAAAACAATATCAACACATTTGCGCATCATCATTTTGTTTATTTGTTTTCATTTCAATTACTTACCATGAAAAACATTTCTTCAATGTTTGAGTATTTACGATTGACTAATATTACTTTTAAATTTTCGACAGATTTAAACAGAGAGGCAAACATGATAGAAAACAGTGAAGTCATACCTAGGAAATATTTTTAAAACTTGCTCATCACTCGAAAGAAATATTTTTAAATATACAACTGTGTAGATAATTTTTCTAAATGAAAAAAAGTAAAATATACAAATATTACTAATTTGAAAAATAGCTCCTCATTTCGAAATTTTTTTTTTCTCCGTATCCTTAATGGATAATGAAATAATAGCTGTATATTTTGAAACTTTGAAAAATGCTATGCTTTATACTGTTGTGGTTTGTCAAAAATTTAAATAACATTATACGTATATTTATTGCATTTATTTCAATTGATTATTTTAAGGAAACCAGGTAAGAGAAATTTGGGAAAAAAATCGATTTTTACTTTTTTTATATCTTTAAATAGTTTAAACTTTTATCTTTCCAACGATGTGTCACATTGAAAAAGGAAGTGTTAAAAATTATTCATTCTTTCTAAGGTTACTTCACGGCTTAGTGGCCATTTAAATCTTTATTTGACTTTTTCTCAAAACTTACATTTCTCATGTTTGTGTTCCTTTTTTTCAATAGCTATTAAACTTAAGAACTCAATTTTTTAAAATACTTTTATTATGTTATATTGTACTTTAACAGAGGGATTTAATGATTTGTTGAGAATTTTTTTATGTTAAACAGTGAAATCTTACCAAAAATGCTAATTTAAAAATGCCTTTCAATAAATAATTAATAATTAATTTTCATGTTCACTCATAAAGAAAATGGTCTGTTAAAATACATAAATTATGTTACTCAAACTACTCTAAAAATTCTAGACCTCTATATTTCACCATTTCTGAGAAAAAGGCGCATAAAGTTGGTGTATTTTAACATGGTGGAGATAGAACTTACCCGGTCTCCTTAACACAACCATCCTGATTGGTAGATAAAACATATGAGTTGGAATGTTCTAAGGAGTGAAAAAGTATCGAGGTTGAGATTTCACCAATGACAACGGTTTAAGCTGTCAAAATTGACAGCATAAGTCAAGATTCTAGCTTCAAGTCCCTGGATGGATATTTTTTACAGATTGTAAAACTTAATTATCAATCAGTATGTGTTAAATAATGAAGTGTAATTACGTATCCAATATTTATTGGAATTCCATTGTCTTATACTTATTTTGTTAAAAAGTTTCATATAGGGGAAGGTGTTGTCCTTCTGACCATTTTGTTTCTTTGTCCACCTAAGCTGTCGCGCAATCTAGCAGCATTTTATGAATTTTGTTGTAATTTGTGCATTATCCCTTCACTAGAGGGCTTGTGCAACCTACTCTGGATTATTCAAGTCAAAGAGGATTCCCTTGAATAACACTAATCCATTTCCATCATAAAAATGTAAGTGTTTATTTGTTAATGTTTTGCCTAATAATATGTTTTGTGCTATGTGTTTAATGATAGAAATAATTTGTCATGGTAGCTGTAGACTTTTATAAATATGGTGGGGCTTGCGAAAATGATTATCCTAACCCTAAAACTGTAGCAGGCTTTAAAATTTGAACTAGCAAGGTGTTGTACCTCTGACCATGATCAGTTGTTGTTCCTTTGAACAGGTCAAAGGTACAACACTCTTAAAAGATTTTCTAAACATTTCAACATTTACGACTTATATACTTCAACTGTCTTCAAATTAATTAACGATATTTTTTTACTTCAGTTGTTCATAAATAATAATTATAATCATATTAATCATAATAATTATAATCATATTAATTATTAATCATAAATAATAAAAATTATGTTCAGTGGACATCTTCAAATCCGCACAGCTGTCTTGTCCCCTGTGCTGTCTAATTGTCTGGTCAGAGTTACGACAACCCATGGTCAAAAGTACTATGTGTTGTACCTTTGACCACAATGTTATTATTTTTTTTAATGAAATGAAACATAATAAAAGTAAAACTAGAACCTTGAAAAAATTACGTATGATAAACCATATGATACTGATTATAATAAAACAAGGAAATAGACTTTAGCCTTAATAGTTAAGCTAAGAAAATTGAAATTTTGCAAAGTGGTCAAAGGAGCAACACCTTCCCCTAACAGACCAGATGTCATCATCAAAAGATTTGGTGAGTAAAATGTGTCTGCCGGATTAGCCTTGAAGCGCTCAGTTCGTAGAGATTTAGCAACATATGAAAAGTTCCAGGTTTCAAATGGCAGGCTGGAAACTCTTTCATTCAGTTGGGTAATTACAGCGCATATGTGTTTATTTCATCTGATTTTAGAAATTTCCTTTAAACTTTATTATAAAGGCAAAATAAATTGAAAGCGTAATACACTGTATACAAAAAACTAGGGAAATATGATTTTAGTAGAATTAAAATAAATTTATCTTCTTTTAGAATAAATACAATCCCTTATCTGAGTAGCATGAGAAAAGAGCTAACAATAACAAATACACTATTTTCAAATATATTGAGGCCTTCTATAACAATGAACTCCGAATAAGATTTATAAAAACTGTTGCCTACGTTCCTTCTTACCACTATGTCTTCTATATTAGGAATATATCATGTAGCTGTTATTTCTTAATTTCAGCATTTGGTTGACAAGCATGGATTCCATTATAAAAGATAATCTATTTGAAACAGTAAATGATTAGAATATTAATTTTAGATATTAACTTTTAAATCTTGAAAATTTTCTTTACATGTGTTATTTATTCTATCATTTACATTAACTTTTACACATGGTATAAACGCTGCAAGAATAAGTTTTTCTATTAAATTACCTATCAGAAAGTAAAGAATAAGTATATCTATTTTAAAACGCAATTTCCAAAAACGTTCATTTACACACGAAGTGAATAAGAAGGATAAACATACTATATACTTCTAGAATCTATCTATACTCCCAACAAAGTGGAAACAGATTTGAAATTATTCATTTTACAGATAAATAGCAATGTAAATTACAAAAAATATTTAAAGTAAGATTATCTTAATTGAAAAAGAATAGCTTAAGTTTTCGTCAATAGATGACTATGTGCTAATAAATCTGTAATTTTTTTTTTTTTTTAAATAACGTTTGGAAGTGTATAATAAGCCTTACAGTTTAATATTTTTTGTTGTATTTAGCAAAAGAAAAGAATATTTGTATATGCAATTTTTGCAGCAAATTGAAGTATTTTTATATTTAAGATAAGCATTTAAATTGGTATGAATTCAGATTGTGTCAATTAAAATAGCATATTTAATTGTTAATAAATAGATGGCGCTGTGCTATCAAAATCTGGGGGAATTACGAAACCAACGTGCAAACCTGCATCTGAGAAATCATACATTTTACTATTTTTTTATATAATTAAACCACTAAAAATCCAAAAAAAGTTTGTACATCGAAATTTTGCAGTTAATTTCATTACAGTTACATTTTAAGACAAGGCTTTTGAATATTATATTGGATTTAAGAGTTTATATGCTAAAAATATTTATAAAACAAGATTCCTTTAAAAGAAAATGTACTATAAATTTTCTTCATTAATGAAAATATATTAATTAAATTTTTGTAACGTTTATATTTTATCTCAGATTATTAGTCATAAACGAATTCCGAATAATGCAATACTTGTAGTAAAATGTTAATCCATATTGTTTTCCAATCTTTAATATTGCATTGCTGTTATGTGCAATTTTTTTAGGCATGATATAACATACTTTTCTGAAAAAATATACAGTTGTGCTATTAAAGTAGTTAAAGTGCGAATCAGTTAAAATTTCTCCTTTTTTGTCTAAGGGTTTAAATGTTTAAAAGAATATTCATTCCATAATACATTTTAATCCCGCTTTTAAAAGTAGCTTATACCTTCTAATAAAAGGAATATACTCCTATATATGTGAAATATTTCTTCCCTTTTCTTAATTTTAATGACAATTCAACATAGTGTAAAGATTTTCTTATACAATCAAAAACGTCCAGTAGCATCTTTATATTGGAAAATCCCTAAATATCTCAATGTATATTAATAGGGTAGTCCGACCAGTAAGTGAGCAGCTCCCAGTGAATGAACAATTGGTATATATTTTAATAGAATAAGGTTTGCAAACATCCCCACTAGATGGGTTACACATTCCTGAATGGTTACTGAAGTCACATTACTTTACTCTGAGAAAATGTTGTATTTTTCATGTTTGAGAAACACATTGTTTCTATGCTGAAATAATAAGGTAAGTGCTATGTCATTTCGCATGTTTCATAAGAATTTACTGCTTTTATTTGCATTATACACTAATTTTATTGTACATACATTAAATGTATGTATTATAGACATATTTCTGATTGTTTTAAACATTGTTGAATATGTACAATTTGAGAATAGGGATGTTTAATAACTGGTTAGGCAAAAATCCAATGAATGAACTGCTGTTCATTCACTGGGAGGAATACATTAGGCGACTTTTCTAGTGAATGAACTGTTTTGTGCTTTATGTTTTTGTGGATCCTTTTATTTCTATATTATGAATTAAGTGATTTTTCAACAATGATGGTAACAAATGAAAAGTTAACAAATATAAAAAGTAACAAAAGGACATATACACGCACATTATTAAAGATAATAATTATTGATGACTTTTAAATCTTAAATTTTCTATATTTTCAGATGACTGATAGAAATATTCTTACTGATGGCCAAGAAGATTCCACAAAAAGGAAATATGGGAGGTTAAATTACTCTACAGATGACCTTGAAAATACACAAGCTTATGAGGTCAGCTCAATTTGAAGAAGGCATCTCTTCATTTTAATATTTTAACAGCAACGTTGTCTGTAAAATTGCGAGGGAAAACAATCGAAAGTAAGCGTATGCGACATTGCCAGTGCTGTCCTTTGAAGAAGAAAAAATCCTTGAACATTGGATAGTTGGAAAGGAAAAATTGAATTTACAATGCATAAAGATGTGGTAAAAGTTGACGTTTACAATGTCATGAAACAAACAGTAAGGAAAAATCCATTTATAGACAAACATACAGTGGAGAAATGAATGACTCATTTTTTAAAATAGCATCAAAAGTTGGAAATATGAAGTAAGCACCGGAACAATATGTGGACCACAGGTCCACATGTGGTGGAATTAGAAGTGGCCTGCAGTAACGTATAAGATCTGGTATTTTAAGCATCTTATGAAAGGCATAATAAAAACACCTGAACTAATTTCTGCTACATCCTCACGTTCATCTAGAGTTATTACTGAAATAGAGAAGTACAGGGCCAATGATTTCAGGAAATAGAATTAGATTTTTTCTTTTTAAAAATAAATCTGTAATTTATGATTAATTTCAAAACTTAAAAGTGACAATTTTTCAAGCTACTTAAATGTCGTTTTGGGTTTTAAAAAAACCGTAATTCAGTAAAAGCATGTTATAAGATATTTGTACAAGTTGTAAAATAAATAAAGAACTATGAAATTTAAGTATTTTTAAATTGCTGTCTGTTCATTCACTGGAAAATTTTGCTTTCATTTACTGGTAACAACTGTTCATTTACTTGGTTTTTGTATCTATTTCTATTAAGACACCCGTAGCATCCCAAACAAGTAAAATATAAAATCCCTTCAGTTGCTTTTTAATCATTTGTAAACCAACAAATGTATTTGCACTGTCAAACACCAATATCTACTCTTTATTAAAATGTAATAAATCATTTTATTTTTAAATGTGCTTAAGTGTTCCTTTATTGGTCAGTCTACCCTACATGAAAAAATATTCCATGGAGAAACATTCGCCTTGTATACAATATTTCAAATGAAAATCAAATTTCCAAGTATTTGCTTAAAAGGCGCAAAGGCCAACATAGTGAAAAAGATTCCATGCCGGGACTCGAACCCGGGCCATCAGTATAGCGCACTGACGTTCAACCAACTAAACAACATGGAACGATACCACTATTATATGTCGCAACACAAGATGGAATATTTATCGTGTGCCACCGACCTGGGGCGAACACGACGCTTAATTAAATCCAGTATCGATAGAAACTATATTATTACATGGAAAACATTCCAGAGAGAAACATTCGCCTTGCATACAATATTTGAAATGAAAATCAAATTTCAAAGAATTTGCTTAAAAGGCGCAAAGGCCAACATAGTGAAAAAGATTCCATGCCGGGACTCGAACCCGGGCCATCAGTATAGCGTACTGACGTTCTACCAACTAAACAACATGGAACGATACCCAGCCTGGAAAATGTCTCACTATAATATATATAATAAATATTCCATCTTGTGCTGCGCTTGTAGCCTTGCCAACATATAATAGTGAGAAATTTTCCAGGCTGTGTATCGTTCAATGTGGTTTAGTTGGTAGAACGTCAGTTGCACTATACTGATGGTCCGGGTTCGAGTCCCGTCATGGAATAATTTTCATTATGTTGGCCGTTGCGCCTTTTAAGCAAAATCTTTGAAATTTGATTTTCAGTGGAAATATTGTATGCAAGGCGAATATTTCTCTCTGGAATATTTCCCATGTATTAATATAGTTTCTATCGATGATGGATATAAGTTTCGTGTACGCCCCAGGTCGGTGGATCACGATAAATATTCCATCATGTGTTACGTTTGTAGCCTTGCCAGCATATAATAGTGAGAAATTTTCCAGACTGGGTGTCGTACCGTGTGGTTTAGTCGGTAGAACGTCAGTGCGCTATACTGATGGCCCGGTTTCGAGTTCCGATATCGAATCTTTTTCACTGTGTTGGCCTTTGCACCCTTTTAAACAAATACTTTGAAATTTGATTTTCATTTGAAATATCTGAATGTAATTAGAACGTTTGTAAGATGATTCTCATCATATATATTAGTTCTGATGTCAACATTTCTTTTTTTCTATCCAAATACAAAACTCACATCAATGAATGAAGTATTGAACGGAAGAGCTTTAAAACAGGCTTTCACAAAATACACTCACGTCTTGTTAAAATACGCTGCTTGATTAAAATTTGTACTAAAATAAATGTTAAAGAGAAACTTAATAGTAAATA
Organism: Maratus speciosus; assembly: GCA_963932465.1. NCBI lineage: Eukaryota > Metazoa > Arthropoda > Arachnida > Araneae > Salticidae > Maratus > Maratus speciosus. The sequence goes on along the minus strand of OZ010790.1, from coordinate 114,576,215 downwards.
AAGTTTCTGTTCAAAAGCATCACACGGGTTCACAAGTTTTGGATATTGTTTCGTCAGAATAAAATTTCTTTAGCCTTTAACAACGCTTCAGTTTAAAAAAACAACTTTGTAATATAGTATTTTGTAAAGATTAAAAAAAAATTAAACATTTAAATGAAAATCTCTTATTAATATCAGCTGCCAGAAAAATGCGTTCATATTGTAATTAAAAGTAAAAGTTATCATAACCATTGAAATAAACCAAAGTTGTAGCAGAGATTGATCTTTTGTGGAAGATAATCTATTATAAAATCATTTTTATGTTACTCACTTGAAAGAAACTTTTAACGCTAAACAGTTTTGAATTAACATAAGACATTTATAAAGGTCTTAGCTAAATCAGGACTATGGAAGATCCATCGTATAATCATTATTACTTTCATTTACTGAATAGGAGAATTCCTATAACTGTTGTGTATTGGAAGGTGTAAGAAATGATGTATGGTTACGTATTTTATATCATGTTTGTAAGTTTATAAGAATGAAGTGGTTTTCCAAATGGATATAAGAAAATAGATAAATGTATTAAATGTAAAGATAGCTAATTAAATTTTTATATGCCACTTCTATCAATCGTGAGTTAGCTATTAATCTTAATATACCTTATTGCATGGTATAGATAATCTTATCACAGATTATCCACTTCAATCCGTGCAATGTCAGGCGTGTAGAAGACTTACGTCACACAACCAATTTGAAGGAATATTCTTTTGCCCTCACGTTTCTTCCAAGAATGATGCCGGATGATGATTGGTCTAGAGAATCTTACGGATAGATGAGGCACATTTTTAAATGATTGGAGGTGTAAATACTCAGAACTGCCAAATTTGGGATTCCGAAAGCAGTCAAAGAATTCCCCATACAATTCTCAATGATAAATTTTTGTTGTGGTTTTACAACGGAAATTGTTATTGGTGGATATTAAATGAGAATATTACTCCAAAAAGACATTTAACCTCTACTGTTATCTCAGGAAAATATCGTCAACTGTTAAAAGACTTAATATTGCGACACTTTAACCCATTCAGCACCATGAGTGCATATATGCACCCTCAAAAAGAGCATGCAGATTTTTTTTATGCACCAGTAGAAAAGAAAAGTAATATTTTCTTTGTTTAATTAGAGTATTTTCGTGATTGTTTAAGTAAAGAAAATTTTTTAAGAGAAAGTGATGTAAGTGATAAAGTTTGTTTAAAATCCGCCGGTCCCGAAAGGGTTAACAAAGACGATGCTTGGAAAAAAAATATATGCCTGCAATACGGAGGCACTCCACACATGGCTTACGAGTACACTAGCTGCTACAACAGATGAGCCATTAGTTGCTGCTTTTCAACAGCATGCCTTCCTCGAACCCATCTTACCTCATCGGACGTTTGATCAGTGTTACCAGATTGGGGATTTTGTCCTCATTTTGGGGAATTTTGAACCTTCAGGGGAATTTTTTGGGGACAACTAATTCGTGGGGGAATGGTTGGGGACAATCGACACTTTTGGGGGAAAACTTGAGGATTTTTTTCCCTTATTTTACTTAATGATAAGTTTTAATCAACTGGGAACACCTGATCTGTGTCGAATCTCTCCGTCTACATTCAGTACGAAATGAAACACAGCAACCGTTTGTTTGGAGTCAGTTTCCAAACAAAACGTTATGGCTAACGTCGCACTATAGAAGTTTCTAATCCTGAGTTGCTTAATATTCAGAAACTATGCTCAGTAGGTTGCGCAGATGGAAGATAATACAATAATTAATTAAATGTAAAAATTTAAATGTTTATTTTTTGTAAATGAGGAATTTTTTCAAAAAAAGGCTTTATTTTGGGGAAATTTTTTATCTTAAATTAGCTAAATATTTTTTATAGTGGTAAATTGGAAAATAAAAAATCACTTTTTTTAGTAGAAACTGAGTTGGGGATTTTTTCGGGAAAAAAACGCTGTTTTGGGGATATTTTCAGAGCTTTTGGGGAAATTGACTTTCGACTATCTGGCAACACTGCGTTTGATTAAGGGATTACCTAAAGTCGAAAGGCTATCTCGGAGATGTCTCGGACTTAGATTTGTTGAAGGACAACGCATCACTGCTTTTACGGGATACAAACATAATACTTTCTGATTTTTTGTATGCTGGGCAGAGAATGCGATATGATGTCAACAGAAAGGGTGGCCATATGGATCCTGAATTAAATGCGTTCAAAAAGTTATTTTTATTTCAGCATTGAGTCTGTATTTTTTAACTTTTTTTCTCTTACATAGCGGTGACTTATGGTGCTAGTACACAAGAAATAACAAATAATGTGTCAAACTTAGATTATGAAACCTTTTCCAACACATTCAGAATAATGTAACAAAACTTAACCGTTTTATAATTTAAAATATGATGTCTAATTGAATTAGTTGGAAACGTATAAAACGTTTGAAAACCAAATTTCAGCTGTTCCCATCTACAATGGGAAAATTATCCGGATTTATTTTAGAATTCCTGCATATGATATATAGATTTGTATTTATTACATACATCCATGGAAAAATTTAGTTCCGTTAGGAAATACATATTTTAGTTGAAAATTCCCTTCAGCAATTTCCACGGATAAGGAGAATGGTACATGAATTCTTTTGTGCAGCCTTGTATACGAGGTATAGAAGTTATACACAAGGATTAATATGTAAAATATGATATAGATTTTAAAACTCTTACCTAAATTGAAAACACACTTCAAACTATTATTGCTCAAGACGACACCGTCAATCCCATTGGTCTATTGGTCCACCATGGTACTTTGGTCTATCCCATAAAACAAAATTTATTCTTTGTATTGAACAAACAATACAAGATAATTTGGAGTTTTTGCCCTTGAAAAATATTTCATACCCTACTATAAGGTATTTGAATATTTTGGGATAATTTAAAAAATTTAGTGGCAACACTGGTTGTGTTTGTAAACAACTGTTTTCGTGTGTAAATTTTAACTCACCAAACTTTTTATAGTGAAACAATCTGGATAAGAGCTACAAATAAGGTAAGTGTCAAAATATTATCGTTAGTAACTTGTAACCCATGTATGATCGTAGTTTATCCTTTAACTTTTTATTTTGACAGGAAATGTTTACGTTTTCATAAACCTAACATGAAAACGAGTATTTTGGGGCGACTTTGTGCCAGGCATTTTCTGGTCCGAAGATAACCCCAGTTACTTAGAAATGCCTTTTATACCACCAAATCTTTTAAAACATGTTTTATGTAACATTTTTTTTTCAAATGTTACTGTAGCAAAATGTTACATTAATTGTTTTTGTTTCAGTTGCTAAGGATAACATGACGAAAACTGTTTCTCGTTTCTTTAATATTAACAACTGGTTTATTGGGTATAAATGTAAAGAAAAAAAAATTGTTTATCGAGTTTCCAGTGTTAATTTATTAGCAAATGCTATTGCAAGGGGGTGTCAATAAAATGTATTCATTTACATACGAAATGTATTAATTTTATATAAAACTAAGTGAATGGGCCAAAGAAGGCCCCAGCAAGGGCTACTTTGTTCCAAAACTTTAAAGGCAGTTAAAATATATATATATATAAAAAATCCTCTTTAAAACCATACAGTTTACTTCATTGTTTCATGTTAATTCTTCAAAACTCCATTTTGAGTTTGAAAAATTATATATTATATTTTCTAATATTAGAAATGTGATTGGAACCAGGAAAAATTGGCCCAAAGTACCCTCGGTTGACGGTACTGTAATCGATTTCTTTTCTGACCCTGTAAATGAAAGACAAATGATATGAAAGCACTATTCTATAGTAATCCTCTGTGGTGAAATTCGGTGTTTTATATGCATTTCAGTACATTTGAAAGAGTGTAATGCCATTAAAATACTCTGCAAATATTTTTCCATATTTATTATAAATGAACGAAATTATTTTGGGTGTACTTGTAAATGAACTATTAATGGTACACACTTAATATGAAATACCGGACATGGCATAGTAAACATCATTAGCATATATCAATTGCAAGCAAATCTGAGAATATTTACGAGCGTTAAAGCGAAGGCAGACAGACAGACGGACAGACAAAGTTAATTCACGAGTACTTTTCAACTTTGTTGGAAAGCGTTAAAACGCTGAGTTTTAAGTTTGCTCTATTTACATTTTGACATGAAATAAAATAAAATTCATACTTCAGATGTACTTACGGTGTTTCATACTTCTCTATACATAAATAAAAAGAAAGCAAGGAATAAAATAGATTCTTATGGTAACATTTTTTCATAATAACAGTTGCTACATTTCTGTTCTTATTTTAGAATACATGTTTAAGTGTATCTGTTAAGTGTATCATGTTTAAGTGTGTTTTAGAATACATGTTTAAGTGTGTATTTATATTGTATAAATAAAATAATTAAAATATTTTAACGCACTCTGAATTCATAAAAACGTTGGAACATGCAAGAATCAAAAATAAGAAACTCACATTTATTTATGTGAAACAATTCATGCAATTACCTTCTACCTATGAAATTTTGTTCTACCTGTCACAATATTGTTATGCAATGAAAACACGCACCATATTTTCAAAGTCTTTATAGCCATAATAAAACAGGCAAACAAAAATGAAAAAAAGAAAAAGATCCTCATATATGTTTTCAGAATGAACTCTACTGTTAACTGAAATAATTTACTGTGTTATGTAAGTGGAATGAATTCCAGTAGTGTGTTAGTATAAAATATTCACAAGTTTTTACATTATTTATGTACATTAGAAATTGCTGTTACAGGTATCCCTTAATGTACGCTCATTCTTAAGAAAACTGACTGCCTTCTCAAACAACAATATGCAACTAGTATGTATTCATTCATGTATATTTTATTTAATTGCAAAAGTTATGCAATTTTCATAATTGATTTTGTGCTTTTTCTGTTTTATAAATAAAAACATACTATTTATTTGTTTTGTTTTTTTAATTATGTACTTTTTTCCCGTTTCAATGAAATAATTTTTTTATAGATTTATTTATAAATCGAATGTTTGGATTCGCGAAGCATTATTTAATAAGATAAATATTTGAAAGTAACAATGTATTTGCATCTTTATTAATCAAAAACGTTATTTTATGTTTTGGCGCATTTTAATTTTAGAAATGTAAATTCAGCCAAATAACAAAGAATTTCTTCGGATATTTTTTTATTTATGATATAAGACTGGCATAAATAAAAATATTTTCAAAGCAAAATTTTACAAAATATTTTTTAATTTTCAGATAAAGGCACTTTTAAAGATGTTTTTACATTTTATTAATTACAACAATTAATTTTATTTGTTCACAATTCTTTTGCTGCCACTTTACGAAAAATAAAATCATAATTTAATTCTTTTAAAATGCGTAAGTATCGTCTGCGTAAATGATTTCACATAATAAGACTAAATTGTGTATTTGAATTCTTAACACTGAAAATTACTTTTATAACTGAATAAAAATAATTGAATTTTCACAAGTTTTAATAAATTAAAAATATGCTATAATTTTCAGAAAAAAAGGTATTTTAAAAATTTCATAAAATAAATCGTTAAACTATTTAATTAGCCATGATTCTATCTATAATTATTATAAATATTACTCCATGATTTATTTTTTCTTCTGAAAATATGCGTGTTTCTTTTTTTACTTGCAAATATGCGTCCGTAATGGAAAAGCATGTAAAAAAAAATAATTAAAATAATAAATTTTTTAAGGTTATTCTGTATAAAAATAATATTGTGCAAATGTACAGATAATTTATTTTTATGTTTAATTTCAAGTCAAAATACTGAATAGTTTTTTGTAAAGTCTACGACAAAATGTAATTTGTGTTAACACATACACCTATATTTTTATTTTGAAAATAATACCTACATTAGTGTTTTTAAATTTAGTTTACTAAAACTTCTGTACATCATTTTAAACATTGATTGCATATGTTACATCCGCCCAGTCTTCATTTTCTGTGTTTGGTATGTGTACATATTATGCATAACAGTGTCGATATTAAATACAGGTACATTATGTAATTTACTACAAGTATTTATGAGTAAATACGTTTAATATTGCGCAAAGGAAATCATGCGTTATATATTACTTGCAGAAAAGAAAAATACGTGTCAGATTTTTTCCATTCTTCTGACAGGCAACACAGAATTTTTATTTTTTTATTTCTAGAATACAGATATAAATTGTCGATAATTCGTGATACATTCATTACACCTACGAATCTGCCCAAGTATACATACAAAAAATGCCTTAATATATATCTAATAATTGTATAATTATAGTAGATGTGAAGACAAAAAATGTTCATGTGTATACCAATGCCAGATTTCTTTCTTTAGCTTATTTCGAATCGAATCCATATTTTTAGGTGCATTCGTAATTATATAAATACGTAGCACCTATAGTCGTCGTTCAGTCCGTCTGTCCGTCTGTCCGCATATAACAGAGCAAAAACTACCCAATTGAATGGTCTGAAATTTTAAATATATAATTGTCGCAAAATTTTGTCGAGTCATTTAAAATTTTATGAAAATCGGATGTATAGTTTAATTACAGAGACATTCAAAAGTTTTCCGTTACATTACGGCCAATGGGGAAAATTATTCCAAGTGCATTTTAATGATGTTACAGCATTCCGAATGGTCTGAAATTTTAAATATATCATTGTTGTAAAATTTTGTCGAGCCATTTCAAATTTTATGAAAATCGAATGTATAGTTTAATTGCAGGGACAATCAAAAGTTTTAATTTACATTACGGCCAATGGGAAAAATTATTGCAAGTGCATTTTAATGATGCTACAGACTTCCGAAAGGTCTGAAATTTTAAATATATAATTGTTGCAAAATTTTGTCGAGCCATTTCAAATTTTATGAAAATTGGACGTATAGTTTAATTACAGGGACAGTCAAAAATTTTCCGTTTCATTACGGGGAATGGGAAAAAAATTATTGCAGTGCATTTTAATGATGTTACATACTATGCACTTATGAAGTGCAAAAAATATACATTCAGTACAATATAGGGTGCAAAAAATAATTATAAAACTAGCTATAGTACGAACGCACCTCATTTGCCACGTTTGACGAGCAATTTCTAACTTGTTTTACTAGCGTCTGTAAGAACAACGTAAGGAAATCTTTCGCTTATATATCTAGTTTTATACGAAAAATGACTATCTACCATGTGGATATTATACTGAATATTGATAAAAGGCGAACATTATGCTGAATTAATACTTTGTGTATGCTGAATTTGCATAATAATACGATAAGTGGTACAAGGTAAACTTTCACGCATTTTCCGGAAAAAAGAATGTAATTTTCATTTGACGCAGGTAGGTTTTGTACACTTCACACTTCGTTTTAATGAAAGTAATTTTCACAAAAAACAAGAGAAGTCCATTAATAATGTTGTTAGTATATCGTTTAGATAATTAAAATTATTAGACAGAACCTGTTTAAAGCTTCCAGAGTGATTAGTTTTTTTTTTTTTTTTTTTTTTTTTTTTTTTTTTCTGAGAAATTACGTGAATGGATACGCAATGTTACACAGGGAAAGAAAAGAAACCTTTCTTGTGTACCAAAATAGTTTCTATTATGTTGTTAGATTTGTAACCAACCCTTATCTGTATCTTAAACAAGACTTTCTGAAGAATACTGAAAAATAAATGTAATAACTAATATGAAAAAAAAATTGTACCAAGCATAGATTCTGAAAAAATATTCCAACATAATCAAAATCACACTGTTAAAAATTTTGCAGCATTCTGGCAGGTCATTCGACCGTTTTTTGAAAAAACGGTTTCATAACCATAATTTAACTAGATTCTGACCATAAAATGGCCAATAATATGGTCAGAATAGTGTTAAAATTACGGTTGTGTAACCGTTTTCGGAAAAAAACGGTCAAATGACCTGCCAGAATGCTGCAAATTTTTAACAGTGCATTATTTATCATCGGTAATCGAAAACATATCCGATTTCATTTGTGCAATTCTATATATGTTTTCAAAATTTGTATATACAGATAGTATGCTAAAACTTTGTTCAGTAACGAAACGCGTAACACCGATAAAATATGACACTCATCAATTTTCGTCAATAGACAGAAATGTATTCGTAATATGCTAAAAATATTTTGAATAGAAAACACATTTGCAAATTGGAAGTGCATTTCTAGCACTTATTATACATAGACTGTTCTATAACCGAATTTTTATGGGTTCTTGTAAGTGAACGATAAGTGGTATGCTCACCATATTCTAGTGTAAGCTTATTGTAGTGCACATCAGTGATATATACCCATTTCTATATGTTTAAAGTAATTTAATATAATTAAAATACTCAGCAGACGATTTTCCCCATAGACCGTACAAAAGAAATGTTTTTGAGTATGAACGAACTATAAATTCTGCACACTTTATTTTCGATACTAAGCATGCCATGGTAAGTCCCAATAAAATATACAAATTACATGCTAACATATAATACATTTACAAGAGTTAAAGCACGGAAAAGATATACAGCACTCAAAGGTCTGAGGGCTGTACACAACTAATGTTAATTTTAAATTTCTTTCCCTGTTTGTTTATGAAATATGGTTCATGCCACTTTATTCAATACGCATTTTAAAATACAATTTGGTTAAAAATATTTTTACCTACAACCTATTTAAGTTGTTTTGGCGCTAACTATAATTATTATATTGATCAAATAACTATGTGTATTCAGTTTATATAAATAATAAAAATTACCTCTACTTCACTTAACACTGCGTAATTTTTGTAACTTTTTCATTATTCGTAAATATACAGAAAATCAAATTCAATTCGTTCCTTTTTATACATCTTTAGAACTGTTTGCTTTAAATAAATGTTCAGTATTTATTGAAATGTCTTACTACTTCTAAGAAATAAAATTTCCTGAATGTATTCAGACAGCCTTATTTTTACCTTTGAATTACACCAAAGTGTTATGTTATTTCTCTCACGTATGTACTTAACATTCGTTATTAAATGAAGCTGCAGTTAGTTTCAGGGAAATGGAGCACATTTGCGATGCTATTCGAATCTTATATTTTGTTTTGAGCACAATTCCTTCTGAATGTTTTAACACGAAACAGTTTTTTTAATAAAAAGCATCAATGTAAACCTTAACAATTTCCATGGAAATTGAAACTACTCATTTTAACTGATGTATTTATTTTTATTTTCTATTTGTTATTTCGTTTATTTTCGGTGAGAAATAAGCAAATAAAAAAAATTCAGATTCAATAAAAATTCGTACTTTTTGTATTCGTTTTTAAAGTAAAAAATTGAGTAACAAACAAAAGCATGTGCATCTACAATTTCATGTTGAAAATGTAGTCCACAAATATATGTATCAATATCTATATTATTATATTATTAATAATTATGCATGAAATTTAACCCTTAAATGCCTGAATTTTCAAAAATCATTGTAATAATGTTTTTCGGCTTTCATTTTTTAAATAAATCATAGGAAAAATGCTTAAAAAAATATTTTGTTTTAAGTATGGTTTACGGCTAAAAAAATGTTTGTTACTAATCGGCAATACTGGTCTTTAATTGAAAAAATAATTTTTCTTGATAAAATTCTATAATATTAAACACACAAATATTTTATGAACTATAATAAGAAATAAATTTTACTTGTTCAGTGCAGAACAAAATAGGGTATTTCGCAAGCTTCCAAATAAAAGAAAAAGAACAAGTAGCAACAATTGAAAAAATAAATCTATCTTTATTCTTAAACAGCACAAGTGTTGCCATCTACATGTTGAAAATTGTTTTAATAATATTTTCAGAATGTATTTTATTGGCAACATTAGTCATTATAGATTCAATATTATTCTAATAGTATTTTAGAGCCTAAATTGGGTATGTTTCCGAAAAGCAACACCCGGCATTTAAGGGTTAATTTTTATTTGTCGTTTAGAAAGTATATAAATTAAAAATTAATTAATTGCGGTTTTTTTGTAGATGAATGTAAAAATCAGATATTTAGAAAATTAAAAAAAAAAATATGAGGATTTATTTCATTCAGACCGTTGACGAGTTCAGATGTTAAGGTGTCAAGTGACACTATCAAAATTTTGAGAAAATCAGCTGCAAATTTACAAATATTTATTTGGGTTTATTGTCAAATGCATACTTTATCAATAAAACTCTGTGAGTATTAGGTTTTTTTCAAATAGTAATTTAAGTGATAGCGGAGGACCATTGATTGTTTTTAAATATTATGATTAACTTTTTTGTCACATATCCCTTTTATCATCTAAGTTCTTCTATTTTATTGATAATTAGATATATCTGTCTTTAATTAATCTATCGTTATGTCTTTATAAATTTAAAACAACGTTAAAAACGCCAGAATATGTAAACTTTAAGCAGACTAGTTTTGGTCGCCTTTAACGTACAGTCCTCAGTGCAAGGAATAAAGGAAAATTAGTCAATTACATAGGAGAGAAAGGGATTCATGTGAGAAGTTCATTGACCAACAGGAAAGCAGGAAAATTCGTATACCAGCCAATAGGAGAACAGTATAGGTAATATGATCAGAAGTGTGAAAAATGCTGAATAGTAATTAAGAAAAAGAGGACTTTATGCAATATTTCAAACAATCTTATAAAGGGGAATAGCGAATTCCCAATTAACAATATTGTCAAAAATTTTGTATACATAAAATATTTCAAGAATGTTATGTTCATGTATAGAAGTGGTTTTAGAGATGATTTTAGCTAAATTGGAATCAAAAGAGTGGTTCTTCTCTCAGCAATGTTTAGCAGTTGAAGATTTATTGGTGTCCTGAATTTGAATGTATTATTGGTATTCTTTAATACGAAATTTTAGACCCCGTTTGATCTGTCCAATACAGAAAAGATCGCACTGGCAATTAATATTATGGATACTCCATGAGTTGGATAGCTCAATAGGATCTAGAAGCCTGGAGAGGGAAATTTTATTCCTAGGGGTAAAATATAGGGGGTTCCAAATTTTCCTGCTTTCCTACTGGACAATGCACTTACTTGAATCCGCTTCTCTCCTATATAATTGAACATGATTCCGTTATTCTTTGCACTGAGGACAATACGCTAAAGGCTACCGAAACTAATCTGCTTAAAATTTACATATTCTGGCGTATTTAACGTTGTTTAAAATTTATATTATACTGCGTTAAGTTGCATCTTTATATGTCTTTATTTAATTTAGCTGTATATCTTTAATGTGTCGTATAATACTGGAGCTATTTAAATATTTACGGAAACATAAATTGGAACTATTATGATTACTTCGTTATAATGTTATCATATACACATAATAAAATTTATACTCTTATTGACTAATTATTATCAGAAATGGGATCTAAATTAAATTACAAAGAAACTTTAAGAAACTCTGTAATTATAATTTTGAAATATTTATGCTCTTTCAAAATATAACATTCTTTAAACATTATCGAATAGTAATTTAAATTCCAAATTATACTACTGTACGATAACTCATAATATATTAGTTAAAAATTAAATAAATAAATGAAAAATAACAGAAAATATTCCTTTTTGAAAATTTAATCAATTTTTCTTTAACATTTAATTTTCAAACGTTGTACGAATATTTGATTTTTCCAATACAATTTCTTCCACAATGGAGATATTTTCAGTGAAATTAGTTATTTATGGGATTTAAGTGACAATGAAAAGTCATTTAAGATGACTGTACTGTTAATAAATATTTAAATACAGATATTTAACTATAATTAAATAGGATTGCTTAATATTGACTTATAAGAATTTAATCGAAGGGACAAAACGAATCCTACTTACAGTCAACATATTCTGGAAGATCATACATTTAATAATAAAAAAGAAAATTGCCCAGTTAAACTGATGGCATTGAGCTCATAGGCTATTCACACTAATTGCATATTATACTTTGTATATTATATATTTTCAAAGAATATTGCCCCTCAAATATAAATGAAGGGGTTAGCTCCCGTTCCCCCCCCCCCTTCATATTTAACCAAAGAACCTCCAAACCTAATCAGGAAGCTCTTTAACATAATAAACTGGCTTGCCAAATTTGAACCAAATCAGATAATTGTGCATGAAAAAAAAAAAAAAAAAAAAAAAAAAAAAAACATTTCACTAAATTAAGGGGGTATTAGCTCCCACATTTCTCCCTTTATGCTGAACCCATGAACCTTCAAATCTAATTAGAACAGCTCCTTATCAAAAAAAAAAAAAAAAAAAAAAAACTAAATTAGATAATTCTGCATGAACACCCATCTATCTCAATTATGGGGAGGGGACACTTGCCCCCCTTTCCCCCCTTTTATACTTAACCAATGAACCTTCAAATCAAATGAAGAAAGCAATATCGGAATAAACTGTTATATCAAATTTGAAGCAAATCGAATAATTCTGCATGAAAAACTCATTTATCTAAATTAGAGGGTGGACTAGCCCCCGTCTCCCCTTTACACTTAATCTATTAACCTCCAAATTTAATCAAGGCAGCTCCTTAACATAATAAACCGGTACACAAAATTTGGAGAAAATCCAATAATTTTGCATGAAAAACCAATTTATCTAAATTAAGAATGGGGGGGGGGTCTAGCCCCATTTCCTCCCTTTATACTTAACTAATGAACCTCCAAATCTAATTAGGTAAGCTCCTTAACTTAATAAACCGCTATACCATATTTGGAGCAAATCGAATAATTCTGCATGAAAAACACATTTATATGAATTAAGAAGGGGCTAGCCCTCCTTTCCCCCCCCCCCTTTATATGTAACTAATGAACCTCCAAATGTGATCAAGGCAGCTCCTTAACATAATAAACCGGATTACCAAATTTGGAGCAAATCGAATAAATCTAGGGGATAGCCCGCCTTTATACTTAAGTAATGAGCTTCCAAATCTAATTAGGGAAGCTCCTTAGCATAATAAACCGGTATACCAAATTTGGAACAAATTGAATATTTCTGCATGAAAAACCCGTTTATCTAAATCAAGGGGGGAGGACTAGCCCCCCTTCCCTCCCTTTAACCTTAACCAATGAACCCCCAAAACTAATCATGGAAGTGCCTTATCAGAATGCACCTGAAAAAAATTTAAGCAAATCGGATATTTCTATCAAAAGTTATCGCGTTAAATACAGAACCGGCGGGCACATAAGCTCTCAGGCTTTGGTAGCCTGTGGGATAAAAAACTGTCATAGATCGAAATAATCTTAGATTTATATCTTAGCTTTTTTAAGAAGAAATATTCACCTCTTTTGAAGAACGTATTTATTTCAAGCATGAATGACTTCATAAAATATTTCATGTAATTATACTTTTGTCGTACACAACTTTTCTCCTTCCAAGCATTTCTGCTTCAGTATAATAAACATACATCTTTTTAGAAAAGAGAACAAAAATAAAAACGCGTATCTTTTCATACTCTCAACAATTTATTTTATATCTTAAACGCAAAAACATTACATTTGGTAAGTTTTTAGAAAACATTAAAGCGCGTATGAGAGAAGCTGAAATAATAGACTATTAATTTTAAATCACGAAATCACAATTCACTGTTGTGTGTAACTAATGTACTTTATGGTAATTGATAAAAAATTTGACAGAATTGACAAGAGTGACTTATGTCAGCGAGGTATCGTCCGGATAGCTTAACAGGCAAAACATTTGCACGGCACACCAAGTATCCGATTCGATGCCTGGTCTGGACATTTTCCCCTTTGTTGGAATAAACTTCAACTGTGCTACTCCAGCCTTGAATATTACAAGAAATATTTGTCTGGTTTTAAATGTGAATGCGGTATTTTATACCATACACTTTGTGTTATTTAACTATACACAGAGAAATCATGACTACAATCATTAGTAAAAAGATTGCTGGAACTCTTTATATGCATTTGTAACAGTTCGTGTTATTTAAAAATAAATAAAATAAAATTACTTTTATATTTTCATTTCTAAAACAAATATTTTTTTTTTATTTAATTAGAATCATTTTATTTTATTACCGACAAATTTTGCATCAACTCCAAAAATATACTTAGGATAAATCGAATGACTACTACTTACTCATTTAACAAAGTGCAAACTTTCGTAAACTGTTCATTTAGCATTTATAAGGATATATATACACACACTGACAAAAAAAATATTGTTCTAGCATCTAGAATGTAGATTGTGGCTCTAAAAAATATAGTTCCATGTCATCCCTATAAATTCTGGTTCTCTTTGCTGGAGAATTCTGGAGTCTCCTACTGGAACTCAAAAGCTTTTTCCCTAATTCCCGTGGACAAAATTATTTAAAAATCTCTGCAAATAGATGAGAACGCAAGAAGTTAGTTTTAGTAACTATAATTCTAATTTATGCAACCATTCCAAAAATCAAGCCATAACTTCTCGCTACTGAAACGATTCGTTATCTCTTCATCACCCAGAAAACAAGAGACTGGAAATTCTAAATCATTTCGCCTGTTCAGCTTAGTTGTTTATTTTATTCGTATAGCTCGGAAATCTATATGTCTTGTTGAGATTCAGAAAAAGACTATTTCATTCTAGGTGAAAGTGGTATTTTTCTTTCCCCAGCATATATATATATATATAGATAGATAGATATATATACACATTAATATATACAGGGTGATTCATAAAAGATGGGCAGAACTTTAAGGGGTTATAGTACACTTAAAGACAAATAATATTAAATAGGAGATTAAGGGTCCCAGACATATTCCCAAGGAGATAGGGGGCATTAAAGTTTTGGGTCCGAAATTTCAAATGATTATAAAACATGGAAAAATTGGTCGATTCGTTTGCGGTTTTTGCAAAAAATTTTCTTTATGCCAGTATTTTCTTGAAATAAAATTTTAAAGTTCAATTTCAAAAAATGCCGATAGGGGGCGCTTTAGACTTTGGAGTAACAAACAACTATTTTTTAACGTTATTTTTTGTATTTCTTTAAATGATTTCGAAAGCTTAGACTTAAACTTAAATTTTGATCTAAAAATCTGAGTCCTAACGAGTAGTTAAGTAGCATAAACTGAAATTTGAAATTTGAAACCCTTCTCCCCCCAGAACAAAAATCAGTTATTCCCGATCTTTGTGTCGTAGATTAGGCTCTAAGTACTGCCGCGTTTTGCTAAAATTATTCTTTATGTCAGTATTTTCTTGAAAATAAATTTTAAAGAAAATTTTCAAAAAATTCCGATAGAGGACGCTTTAGATTTTGGAGTAACGAACAACTATTTTATACCGTTATTTTTTGTGTCTCATTAAATGCTTTCTAAAGCTTAGACTTAAACTTAAATTTTCAGCTCAAAATCTGAATCGCTGAGCGTGGTTCAGTAGCGAGGGGAGGGGGTTCAAATTTCAACTTCTGAACATAGTTCAGTTTGCACTACTTAACCATGCCCAACGATTCTGTGCTATGATACGAGGCAAAAATAAAACTTTCGTCAAGGACTGCATAGTCGGAATTCACTCATAAAGGCACTGGCACAGTTGGAAACGTCACTCATGCAAACGTTAAAGCTCCATTCCTGACGCTAGTCACCGGGTGAAGAAGGAAACAGAAAGTATGCAAATGTCAAATGGGGAAGAAGAAGAACACGTATGCAAAATTTCGACACGATTCAGGCATAAAAACCACTGAACGGTGAGTCAAGTGTAAGTCGCTGTAGTAATGAATCGGAAGATGGTGCCCTTCACGAATAAGGAAAAGGCTGAGATGCATTTAATTTACGGAGCGGCAGATGGAAATGGTGCAGAGGCACAACGAATGTACGGAGAGCGATTTCCCAACAGGCGGTTGCCTAACCGCAAAACTTTCGAGCGCTTGCACAGACAGTTGTGTGAGACGGGATCATTTCTCGCTTCCCGGTCGAATGCAGGTCGTGCAAAAAAGGACGAATCAGTAGTTGTTGCAGAAGCCATTCTGGATGTAGTAGCGGCGCAGCCAAGTACAAGTACACGAACAGTGGCTAGGCAGGTGGATACCTCACAGTCCATGACTTGGAGGGTACTGAAGGATGAACATTTGCTCCCGTTTCATGTGCAACGAGTCCAGAAACTGTCTCCAGGGGATTATCCAAATCGTATTGAATTCGCCCGCTGGTTTCTGCAGCAGAACGCGCTAAATCCACATTTCGGACGAACCGTGCTTTTCACCGATGAATGTACCTTCACACGTGAAGGTACATTTAACACACACAATGCACATGTATGGGCGGATGTCAATCCACATGCTACGTATCCACATGCTCATCAGAGACGCTTTTCCATCAATGTTTGGGCAGGAATCCTCGGAGACCACCTAATCGGACCGTACCTTCTTCCTGAACGCCTCAACGGTAAAACATACCTCACATTTCTGCAACATGTGCTGCCAGACCTGTTAAACGTTGTTCCTCCACGCATCCGGCGGGTCATGTGGTTCCAGCATGATGGAGCGCCAGCCCATTACGTACGAGACGTCCGCACCTATCTGGACATCACATTTCCGAACAGATGGATTGGTCGAGGTGGTCCTGTTGCTTGGCCTGCTCGCTCGCCAGATCTTTCACCCCTCGATTTCTTTTTTTGGGGACGATTGAAGGCTCTTATGTATGAGACATCCATTGAATCCCCCGAGGAACTGGTCGCCAGACTTTCCGCCGCTGTAGGGGAAGTGCTCGAAAAGCCTGATGTTTTCGCGAATGTTCGCCGTTCCATTCTTCGCCGTTGTTCTGCGTGCATAACCTCTGGTGGTCACAATTTTGAACATTTATTGTAATTACATGTTAATAAATATGCTTTGGTAACATAATCCTAATTTGTGTCTTTTTACCTCGTATCACAGCACACAATGTGTGGACATGGTAAACTGAACTGTGCTCAGGAGTAGAAATTTCAAACCCCTCTCCCCAGAAACTTAACCACGTCTAACGATTCAGATTTTGGGCTGAAAATTTAAGTCTAAGCTTTAGAAAGCATTTAATGAGACACAAAAAATAACGGTATAAAATAGTTGTTCGTTACTCCAAAGTCTAAAGCGCCCTCTATCGGAATTTTTTGAAAATTTTCTTTAAAATTTATTTTCAAGAAAATACTGACATAAAGAATAATTTTAGCAAAACGCGGCAGTAGTTAGAGCCTAATCTACGACACAAAGATCGGGAATAACTGATTTTTGTTCTGGGGGGAGAAGGGTTTCAAATTTCAAATTTCAGTTTACGCTACTTAACTACTCGTTAGGACTCAGATTTTTAGATCAAAATTTAAGTTTAAGTCTAAGCTTTCGAAATCATTTAAAGAAATACAAAAAATAACGTTAAAAAATAGTTGTTTGTTACTCCAAAGTCTAAAGCGCCCCCTATCGGCATTTTTTGAAATTGAACTTTAAAATTTTATTTCAAGAAAATACTGGCATAAAGAAAATTTTTTGCAAAAACCGCAAACGAATCGACCAATTTTTCCATGTTTTATAATCATTTGAAATTTCGGACCCAAAACTTTAATGCCCCCTATCTCCTTGGGAATACGTCTGGGACCCTTAGTCTCCTATTTAATATTATTTGTCTTTAAGTGTACTATAACCCCTTAAAGTTCTGCCCATCTTTTATGAATCACCCTGTATATTACATACAAAATATTGCTCTCGAGAAAATGTGACAAATATACTATATTTGTCACATCTTCTCAAGCGCGATATTTCCTTTTAGATTTGTATTGTGCTTTTTTATCTTTTAATGAACATATTTAATAGATATGCATCCGAATTTAAAAGCTGTAGATAATATGTTTTATATTGCTGATAATTTTCAGAATAGTGAAACTTTCCCATCTAAAGCTCGTTGTTTTATATTTGAGCACCAAAATGCTTGTCACATGGATGAATTTTCTTTCTTATTAGATCTTTGAATTATTATTTTACTTGCAGTTCAGAAAAAAAAAATGAGAATGCAACACATATTTTTTTTATTAAGTTTAAATCATTATTTTTTTTATATATTTAGTTTCTCATTTGTTTAAGTTTTAGTTAACGAATAAAAAATTATTATCATTCTCTTTTAAACATTTTATATATTATAATGCAATACAACATGTTAAACACAATAAGTCTAAAAAATTAATAGATACTTTGTATTTCATTGCAACGAGTTAATATGCTTTGAGCGCAAAAGCTGCTAGATGTAGAAAAGAAGTAAAATGTATCCTAGAAGAAACCTGTTAAGTGGGATATTAGAACGTATTGAATAGATTTATAGAATGACTTACAGCGAAATAAGGGCAGAATATGTCTGTCCAAAATTCTGAAATATGCTCTTTAACACGTTCACGCCGGCGCGGTGGGTCACACTCGACTGTCTCAGAGCTGGCAAGTCTCCGGCCTTTTGGATACCAGTATTTTAGTACAGAAAATGTTGTTTTACTTAATTAGAACAATTAGGCGATTTAAAGGAACAACATTTTCTCTATAATAACAGTGGTGTGCAAAAAGTCGGAGACTTGACAACTTTGAGACAGTCGAGTGTGACCCACCGCGCCGGGGTGAACGTGTTAATGGAATGTTTATAAGCAATGTTCAGAAGAAAAATTGAAGGAGAGGATTATGGAAATATTTAGTGTAGTTTATCTAAATAACTGCTTGAAAGGTAAATTTGGAACTTAAAAATTTCGGAGAGTTTGTAAGGGTAGTTTAGCTCGATACAAAAGTAGAAACCTATTGATAAGATTTTATGCATTAACCACCGCAGTGTGTTTATAGACGTTTTGTATCTTGATTATTTTTAAAAATGTATTAATTCATGGAAGGCGGGAGGTATAAGCGATAATTTAGACGTGTCAGGTGCCAAAGTATCGCCCATATAACGGTCAATTAAAGCTCAATGAAATATATACATTTAATTTTCGCTTAAATACATAGGATATGCATGTAATTGAATTTTCGGATATTTCGGAAGGATAAATTTTAATTTGTTTCACGTAGACACAGAAATATAAAACAGCGAATAGTTTCCATTTTAGTCCAGTCCTCATTTCCATTTTATAAGTATTTTTCGCATCTGGCATCACAGGAAATATGCAATTATTCTGTAAATAAAAGCTTTAGTACAATCAACATTGTTTTTATAACTTTTAAATCAATAAGAAATTTTGAGCGCTAAATAACTTCTATAATAATTAATGCATCTTATTTCAATCTTGGTAAACGAACAACGATGTCATCCAAAATGTTTCTGACTTTTTGATTTGATTTGCGATTTATTATAAAAAATGTTTTTTGCCCATTCCACATTTACTGTCATTGTTTAGTATTATATATTTGACATTCATTACGTTTATTGTCACTGTGCTACCGATAAAGCAATTAATTTTATGATCATTATAATATCTATTTTTCGATCTGAAGTCATTTATTTTATAACAGTAGGTGGCTCTGTCCTCTAAGCGCTACGGTAGTCAACATCCCACCAGACCTACAGGCAATTCACGGTAATTTGCTCAGATTTAAAAAGATAATCGCTGGTTGCTAGATTAATTAAGTAAGATCTACCGCATATATTTAAAATACACGTATAAAATGATTAAGAGGAAAATGTCGATACCTTCCGAACTTTTATAATGGCGTCTAGATGACAGTTTTCCATTAAAATACACAAAAAATATCGGTTTAAATATGACGTTTTAAATCCATTGCTTTCACTTTTATATTCAAGTGTAAATATATTTTTCAATTTGAAACAGTTTGGAAATTGACGTTTTTAAAATCTGATGACAATAGGTAAGAAAATTGATTTCTCGAAATATGAAATAATTTGCACCACAATCTAATCCACTTTACCGATTTCAACGTTAAATAACACTTAAAATAATTTTATGATTAAAGACTGTATGTTTACAGAGTTATCATATATTAATATATAAAACTGCCTTTTTATATATTTTTTTATGTGCAAGAAAAGTAATAAGCCTAAAACGAGGATAGGTTGTAGTAAGTTTAATTATACAGCAAGAGCAGCAATGTCAGTTACTATTTTTTTAAACTAGTGCGATCAGCAAATATTCCTTTACTTTTCATAATAATATTTTGTGTGAATGCCATTTTCGGTAAATTAGAATCAACTGCACGTCCAACTCCAAAACGAGTGAGAAACTAAAGTGAAAATTTTGGATAATTTTTTTCACATTTTCGGTGTTACTGTGACAATCCTTCGAATAATTGACCGTTCCTTTCTAAGAAAAAAATATCAGGTACTGAAAGAAAGC
Organism: Maratus speciosus; assembly: GCA_963932465.1. Classification (NCBI taxonomy): domain Eukaryota; kingdom Metazoa; phylum Arthropoda; class Arachnida; order Araneae; family Salticidae; genus Maratus; species Maratus speciosus. Next base: position 114,555,869 of record OZ010790.1, on the reverse strand, counting down.
CTTAAAAAATTATAAATTGAATGGGTAGATTCATGGTGGTACAGTATAAACTTCAGAAAAGAAGGTTTTATGTGCTTGGAGGCCATGAATGCTCGTAGATTATAAAGGATGATTTGTGCTAAGTACTTTAGCATATGTTTTTATCATTTTTTGTATCCCAGTTGAAGTAACTTTAAATGAATCACGTGACATTTACAACACATACTTACACCGCCAATTGTGCCCTTACACAGATATTAAATGTTATCAATACTGCATCAGACGCATTAACAAGACAACAGCTTTTCTAACACTACTGGGGACCTGGATATAGCGATTTCAAAGTAAAAAAATGACGTTTAGCTGTAGTCTGCGAGACCATTAGATAAAAGACAGTAAAGGCACAGACACAGTCAGCAGCAAGACGAAAACTTGACATTTTACGATGTTCATTTGGGTTTTGTTTTAGTATCTCAGCTAATTATCAGGAAATGAAAATCTGAGGCTCAGATGCATTCATATCTGACTTCCTACATATCTATCCAAATTTTCATACTAATAAATGCAGTGCATTTCCCTAGACAGAGACAACATCATCAGACAAATATCTTTTTTTTTTTAATATAGATAATAAAAAAATAATCTTCTTCAATTTTTTAATTCAGATAATCTTAGTAATAATGTCACAGAAATGAGTTTGTTTTAAACATTTTATATTTTTAATACGAAGTTGTATTTAGCTAATGCAAAATTTTGAAAATTTTAACAATATAATTACCTAAAAAATATTTTTTTGAACAATAAAAAGGAAATTTTAGATTCAGTTTATATACAGACTAACAAGAACCATATGTTTTGAAAAATTTATGAAAATATCCATAGTTTTTGCGATATCTTGCGCGTTATGCACAAAAATGTCATTTAGAGAAAAATGACTTCAAAGTTTTGGAAACGCCCCTTCAGTTATTGAGCAGGTATAATTCTAAAATCCATAATTACTATTCTAATGTGAATTTCAAGGAAACAATTCTATCTAAATAGTCACAAAAGATAGTGGTTTAACATCTAAAAAATAAAATGTCGAAAATGATGAAGCTTTAAGAGTCCTGAGACCACTTATCCTTTCATTTTTTTAGACATAATTGAGCATAAAATCGAGGGAACTTTTTATTTAGTTATTTATGATCTGATATACAAATAGTAAAAAAACAACTGCTTTTATTATAGTTTTAAACGCTGAATTTCTAATAATTCTAATTCTGAAATTTTTGAAGCAATTGGAGCGTTTAAAATCCCTTGAAGTTAAAAATGGCTGCATGAATGATGAATTTTAAATATAGCAAAAACAGAGATATAGTAAGATATATTATTGTAACAAAAATAGCACATGTACTCTCTATATAATATTTTCCTTACATTGAAAGAGTTTCTGAAATGCTATTTTTTATCAAAAAATTTAAAATTTTAGATAATTATTATTCTTAATTTAAAAATTTAAATATATATGAATGTCTATGTTTCTCGTTACGATCAACACACGTTTCTTCCATATTTGATATATATTCAAACTGAAGTGTAGCGACTTCATTCCTCTACACAATTTTTAAGAAATATTTTTTTGACAATATATTTTTTTTTTATAATCAGCAAAATTATCCACCATAATGAATAAGTACTTTATACACCATACTAGTACATTGCAAAAATATAGGTGTACATCAAAAAAGAAAAAAAAACGATGACTTGATTAAATATAGCGTTGAGAGAAATGCAGGGTATACTCCGAAAATGCTTCACGGTTGTAAAGTAAAAAAATAGGGATGCACAATCTTTTTTTAGAGAAGGGCCACTTACAAAAATGCCTGGGTTGTCGAGGAACACATCAGTAACACTGAGATAATTTTATTTCGGGAAGGTGATCTGTGACCTATAATCAGATAAAAATATGGTTTCAGGGGAGGGGGGGGGGGTTTGCTCCTCTAGGTTCCCTTACCCAGTCAAAATATCCAATTCAGTTGGCAAGATGTATCAACAGTTTACGCTTGTATAAATAACACAGATATAGCAAGGTTTGTTTTCAAGTAGTGATAATATTCCTAGAATTTATTTAGTGATTAAATTTTGTTTTATTATAAGTGCTAAAAAACAAACGCAGGCATAAAAGTGGCTTGAGCCGAAAACAAAATGTGAACTTTAGGAACGAAGAGGAGAGGAGCCAATCAACGAAATCTGATATTTTTCCTCGCCTGATCAATGAAATTCGCGATTTTTACGCACCTGATCGACAAAATTCGCAATTTTTCCGAAGCCGATCGACAAAATTTGCTTTTTTCCGTGCCTGATCGACGAAATTCGTTGTTTTTCTGCGCCTGATAGACGAAGTTTTCGATCTTTCTGCGTCTGGTTGACAAAATTTGCGAATTTGTCGTGCCCGACCAACCAAATTCGCGATTCGTGCCCGATGAATAAAATTTTCGATTTTTCAGAGCACGAACGACAAAACTCGCGATTTTCCTGTGCTCGGAATTTGCGGTTTTCCACTTCTGATCCACGAAATTCAACGTAGGCCTAGAGTAAGATAGTCGGGAGTTTTGAAGCGATTTTTCCGCGCCCGATAAACGAAATTCGCGATTCTTAACTGACTCTGACGAAATTTGCAATTTTTTCACGCAGCAAATTGACAAAATTTGATGTTTTTCTCCAGATAAACTGACGAAACTCACGATTTTTTCTTTGCCGATCAACGACATTTTTCAATTTTTCCGAGCATTATCGACAAAATTCCTGATTTTTAGGTGCTCGATCACGAAAATTGCGATTTTTGGTGATCGACAAAACTCGCGATTTTTTTGTACCGAACAACGAAATTTGTGATTTTCCGAACACAATGAGCGAAATTCGTGATTCTTAACTGTCTCTGATGAAATTTGTAATTTCTTCCCGCAGCAAATTTACGAAATTCACGATTTTTTTTGTGCACGATCAACGAGATTCGCGATTTTTCCGTGCCCGATCAAGAATTTGCGATTTTTCCTAGACTGATCGACTAATTTTGCGATTTTTCTGAGCCTGATAAGCAAAATTCGCAATTCTTACCTGGCCCTGACGAAATTTGTAATTTGTTTTCAGCAGCAAATTGATGAAATTTGCGATTATTTTCTCGCGATAAACAGACAAACACACGATTTTACCGAAGCCGATTAATGAAATTTGAGGTTATTCCCCTCCTAATCGTCAAAATTCGCGATTCTTAACTGGCATGATGAAGTTTGTCATTTCCCCCCCCCCCCCCCCCCCCACACACACACACACTCACACTTCCGCGTGCAAAATATTGCGGTTTTTTCTGACAACTGACGAAACTCACGATTTTTCCGCATACGATCAATAAAACTTTCAAATTTTCTCCATGTCATCAACAAAACTGGCGATTTTTCCGCAGACGATCAATAAAACTTTCAAATTTTCTACATGCCATCAACAAAACTGGCGATTTTTCCGTGATCGATCAACGAAATTTGCGATTTTTCCGAGCCTGATCGATAGAGTTCACGATTTGTCCGCGCCCGACCAACAAAAATTTTCCTGAGCCTAATCGGCAAAACCTGCGGTTTTTCCGTGGCCGATGGACAAAATTTGCGATTTTTTCCGCGCATTATCGACAAAATTCGCGATTTTTCCATTCCCTATCAACGAAATTCGCAATTTTTCGCGCCTGATCGACAAAATTCGTGATTTTTAAATGGCTGCTGAAATTTTCAATTTTTCCTGTTGCAAAGGGACGAAATTCACGATTTTTCTTGCGACCTGTGGAGAAAAATTGCAATTTTTTTCCAGTTAAAAATTGGCGAAATTCCCGGGCCACAGATTGTGCATCCCTATCACAAAAGAATATTTAATTCTAATTCCAGATGGACATTACCGGTTTGTTTGCTCATTCTGAGTGACGGGAAAAAATGTGAGGAAAATGTTAAAAATAACTCAAAAATGTTTAAATAAAAATGACGACTAACTTCAAAGAGGATGAAAAATTTAAAGTAATGCGCGCTATTCAATGAATAGCATAACATATTTTGCAGCATAATTATTTTTAGCATAACATATATGTTATGCTAATAAATTATATATTATAAATTATTTATGTAATTCCATGTTTGACTGTTACACAGTCAGAAAAGTAGGAACAACTGGAACTTCAGATGAACACACATGATGGAATAGTTCATCATTAGTAACAGAAAGAAGGAAGGGAAAATGTTTAAAACTCCAAAAATGTCAAATTAGATATGGAAAACTTAAATGAACAGACAAACATGTGAAACAATGGATGCATTTCGTGTTAAATTTTATGAATGCTTGTACTTCTAAGCGAGTAGAATATAATTTTATTACAAGAATTGTGCGAAATGAATAAGCAAAGTGAAAATAAAGTTGTCTAAAATTACAATGCTTGTACTAAAATGTCTTATATTAAAACTTCAATTGTTATTTCATTAGAGTAGGCGTATGTTTGCTGCTTTTAAATGAAAACAAACAGCAAACAGTCTTTCGGAATAATACAAATATTCTTCGAAAAATTCATACATGAACTGTTAGGACAAAACAATAATTGTTACTCTAGTCTTAATTTTGGTTCGTAAAACCATTTTTGCATAATTATTTTATATAACATCTTTAGTTTATAACACGAGTTTAAGAATAATACATTTTAAAACTAATTTGATATTATCGTGGTTAGACAGAATAAGGTAAAGCAGTAGAACGTTCTTAATAATTTATGTAGAAATTCGGCTGTTTCAAAATATATGTTTTAAATAATGTTTTAAAATGTTTAAAACTCAAAACCGTTTTCTGTTATAACTGAAATACTATAAAATATATTAACTAAAATCTCAAGAAACTCAAAGTACCCCATACTTTTATAAGTAACTATGTAATAAAATGAAAACCAATTCATTTTTCATTCTTTAAAGGCTGTTGACAGAAATGTGATACGTAATTTTATTTTCGGAAGACAAATTCCTTGAAAAGTGGAAAATATAATTTTCTTTTCAAAAAGATGACTGAAATAAGATTAGTGGATATAAAATGCGTAAGCTTTGACCTTTAAAGTTGTTATAAGCTGAAAGATGTAAAAAGGTTTTTATCCAAATATATTTTTTGAGAGAAAATACTTCTTTTTGAAAGGTATAAAAATCGATCGTAAATTTTTAATATAAAATGACAATCACAGTGCAAGATGGCTCTTTTATTCGAAGATTTAAGGTATACAGGTTAGAGCGATAGAGCATACTCTTTTAAAATATACCTAAATATTCGTACCAACTTAAAAGTACATTGATGTTAAGCACTAAAATTGTTTTTCACTTTTTAAAATATAATTTTTTTGTTCACGTTAATGGTTTAATCGAAAATTAATAAAAAAGTGAGCATATTTTTAATCTCATTAACTCTCTCACTATCAAGCACGAAATAACGCATTCTCTGACATGTAATCTTCATTTCAACACATGAATTTAAGTGCATATAATTTTACGGATTTAATACTGTTAAAAAATGAGTAATGGCTGACGTTCATAAAGTTTATCTTAATGTGTAAATTTTTATATTATGTTGGTAAAAACTTTCGGCCGGATCACTACATTTTAAACACAGGTTATAATACTGGAATAATCATATCAAGATTTAAAAGAAAGAGGAGCGGGTATGCGTTTTATATAAGTTTATTCATGAACTTTTGGTTTAAATTAAAAATATATGAAATCTAATATTCAGAAATTACATTGGCAATAAAAATAATAGTTGATCTTCATTTCGTTTCTAAATTCATCATCTTAGTTCGTCATCAATAAATAACTGTGACAGACAGATGCAAGAGATCTACACATACTTCAGGAAACTTAAAGAAATAACAAAATTCTTCTATAAATGTTAGAATTCAAGAAACCACGATCGCACGCAAAATTTGGAAAATCGTTTTTCCAATAGAATACCCCTAATAAGAGATTGTGGGCGCTACGCAAAATGTAGACTGGAGTAGAAGAAGAGTTAAATGTTCCAAAATATATTTAAGTTTAAAGAATTTTGTTTTTAAAAAGTACAATCTCTTAAATTTTCATTATTTATCTGACAAATAATGCTTAGGAAAAAATATCTTAAAAAAATTTAAAAACAAAATATTAGAAACACAAATATTAAATGTGACAGTCAGCCGTCTTAAATTATGTTTTCGATTACAAAAATACTTAATAAGAGGAATAGCCAACTTGATAGGTTTGCGAACAAAAAAGAATTACAAAATGTGTAAGAAAGTAGACTCTTTCAGAGCTTTTAGAACAGCCTTAAAACAAACCTTTTCGATAATACGAGTAATATAACATTCGTAAAACATTCTTTTAACATAAAACATAAATGCGCTTTTACATATTAAAAATAGTTTAATAAAATTGTAATTAAAAATGTTTAATTATAAAACAACACCATTAAACCACATCTTTGGAATTGTATAAATACCACATTAGAAAGAAAATTTAGGAGAGCAATTATCATAATGTACGTTATTCAAAATACTCATTAAGATACTCAATTCGCGAGCATTTCAGTGACACGCAGTGAAGTGCATAAAAAAGAAAAACATATTATACACTTTTGCAGAGTATGTTTTCAAAGGAATGTTAAGCATTAGGAATAAGATTTGATTAAGAGAGAACTATAAATTACCATTAAGAATGTTTTAAGGCCTAGTAAACTATATAAAGCTTTTATTCTAATGGAATATTTCCTTTAATTAATAATTGTTTAATTAACAACATAAAACTTTTAACGAAATTGCTTTGAAGTAAACTTAAAAAAAAAAAAAAAAAGGAATTAAAGCTTTTGGCTTTTTGAAAGAGACATATTTTTAATAACAACATAACTATCATTATATTTAACATGTAATTTCTTTCTATATTATTATTTTTTTAGTAAAAAATTATTCCGGTTTTTAGGTGCGTTCGTAATTATTTATATAAATACGCAGTACTTACAGCCGCAGTTCAGTCCATCTGTCTGTCCGTCCGTCCGCATATAACAGTGCAAAAACTACCGAACCAAATCGCTTTAAATTTAAAATATATAACTGTTGCATAATTTTCTCGTGTCATTTCACATTTTATGAAAATCGTATGCATAGTTTAATTACAGGGACAGTCAAAAATTTTCCGTTACATTACGGCCAATGGGAAAAAACATTTCAAGCGCATTTGAATGATGTTACAGTTTTTGAACAGAAATAAATTGATATGCACTTATGAAGTGCACCAAAACATACATTCAGTAGATTATGTAGTACAGAAAATATTTATAAAGTAGTTGTAGTAAGACCGCACTTCATTTGCCACGTTTGACGTGCAATTTCCAATTTGCTATATATTGATATGATATATTTTGTATATACATAATTAAAAAAATAATATATACTATAAATATCTATAATAATAAAGAAAGAAGTTTGTGTGTGAGTGAGTGAGTGTGTCGACGGTGTTCTGAAGAGACCACTGCACGTAGAACTACAAAATTTGGGGAAAAGGTACGTCTATATATGAAATTTTGCACCTCGAAGCCCGATTTTCGATTTTTTGAATAGATTTTTTTTATTTAATTTTTTATGTGATTTTTTATGTTTTGAGGGGATTTTTCCATATAAGTGAGAAGAATATGGTTTCATTCTTTTAACCCAATATAGTAAATTTTGCTCTCTTTTCAAAAAGTTTATTCGGAATTCGTGCAGCGATTTTTTAATTTTTAGCGAATTTTTTATGCAATTATTGAACACCATTTAATGCATTTCCATACCTATAAGGAGGTTACCGTAGAGGGACGCAGTTCTGTCGCCAAATGCAGCCAAGTTTGTCGCCAACTTGGCGGTATATCGCCAAATTTGGCGACTAAAATGAGTCGCCAAAAGTGACGCCAACTTGGCGATATGTCTAATATTTCGCCAAATTCCCATAGACTTCCATTGTAAACCAATATGTATTACTTTCTTACAAAAAATCAACAAATTGAGATATTTTAATGCAACAAAAACTAATATTAACTTAAGGGATTATATTAATTATATTTAAAGGAATCCAAGTAAATTAAATTGTGAATAACAGTAACATGATACAATGCTTAGATTATTGTATTTTATTGATATTTTCAACGAAAGGTTGCCAATGGTCATTTTGGCGAAAATTATAGTTGATAAATGAATTGAAATGGCTCTATCCGTTAGAAAATAATGTAAACAACACGCAAATAAAAAGAAAATAACTTATTTGTTTAATTAAAAAAAGAATCAAAAACCTTTTTTAATGCGAGATAAAGTTTATAAAATGAAAATATTTAATTTAAATATGAAAGGAATGTTTATAAAACTTAAAAAATAAATTAGTATGAAAGAAGCAATTGATACATTATTTGGGGATTTTTTGCTTCGCCAGGTTAATAAAAATGTGCCTGAAAAAACTTGAAGGAATTGACTTTAAGTAAGTCTTTTAGTCCTTCTTTTTTTATTATTCAATTTAATTATCATTTTTATGTAATTTTCCAATCGTATGTCTTACAGGAGAAAGTCTTTATTTGTGAGTTACATGCTATTACCTTGGTCGCCAAACAATGCAATTTTAAGCCACAAAGGCAGAAGCGTGAAATAAGCCAGACGAAGGTCGCAATAATTTTTTTTTTAAGTATAGGAGAACATTTTGCAGTAAATCTTTATATTCAAATGTAAATTATATAAACAGGAATTAAAGTTATAACTATGTAGTCAAGTATTTAAATTTTAGTGCAAAAATGTGCCATATACACATTTTATAATCTTCGATAATCAAGTCACCACCAAATGACATATTTACTATATTATTGAAAGTTTTGTTGGCACAGATATCATATACGTTCCATGGTACATAATGGACTCCAAAATGGCGTTATTTTGCCTGACATGGTAACTCGGCTATTGTTGTTTATTTATTAATAAATTGTTTAATTACTTTTATTTTTTTTTTACAGTTATATAAACTGTTTAGTTCTATAGGCATTAATTAAACTTTTTATTATTTATTGCTATTTCCTTTTAAAATAATAGAAAATAATTTAAATATATACATGTAACTGGTATTCGAAAACGATGTTTTCACCAAATTGGCGTGAAACAAAATCGCGCCAAACCCGGTACGTATCTCTATGCCTAATAGTTATTTACATTATTGTGATTACATACTATCAGGCAACAGATTGAAGAGTATTTGGTATATTTTTAATATATGGGCTTTGGTGAGTTAGAGAAAATGGCCTTGGCGAGTGAAGTGAATTTTACGTATATTTACTGGCAAACTATTTACCTTTCATATACATATAAGCATTTGTTTTCAATATTTATTTTATTTATTTACTAGCGAACTTGTCCGGCGTTGCCCGGGTACGTCAAAAAACAGCAGGAATTACGAAAAAGCTCTGCAAATCACAATAAGATATCGCGAAAAAATTTTAAATCGCTTCTCAAATTTTGAAAAGAGAAAAAATATATATATATATTGTGTTAGAAGATTACAAGTTGATTCCTTTCACTAATGTGGAAAAATAGTAGCAAATCGCTAAAATACACTAAAAATCACATACAAAATTCCCGAAAAATTCGAAAATTGCTATACGAAATCCGAATAAATTTTATTGAAATGAGGGCAGAATGTACTTTAGGTCAAAAATGGAAAGTCAAAAAATTGAAGCAGATCGCGAAGAAGCGTAAAAATCGCATTAAAAATCACAAAAAGTTCAAAAATCACGAAAGCCAAAATTTACTATAATTGGATATATGTTTCAAATCTAATTCCTTTGACCTGTGGACTCTCTTAAAATTTATGTTTTGGAAATCATGCTAAGCATTAGATCAGGTTACACTTATTCGTAATTAATTTACTTGGACTTCCTTAAATATAATCAATATAATTCAAGTTAATATTAGTTTTTGTTGCATTAAAATATCTCAATTTGTTGATTTTCTGTAAGCAAGTAAAGCCTATTGTTTTACAGTGGAAGTCTATGGGAATTTGGAGAAATATTCGTGATATCGCCAAGTTGGTGACAAACTTGGCGTTATTTGGCGACAGAACTGGATCCCTCCCTACGGTAACCCCCCTTATAGGTATGGACATGCATTACATGCTGTTCAATAATCGCATAAAAAATTCGCTAAAAATTCAAATATCGCTGCACGAATTCCGAATAAACTTTTTTGAAAAGAGAACAAAATTTACTATATTGGGTTAAAAGAAAGAAACCGTATTATTGTTCCTAATGTGGAAAAATCGAATTAATATAATCCCTTAAGTTAATATTAGTTTTTGTTGCATTAAAATATCTCAATTTGTTGATTTTCTGTAAGAAAGTAATCCATATTGGTTTACTGTGGAAGCCTATGGGAATTTGGCGAAATATTAGAGATATCGCCAAGTTGGCATCACTTTTGGCAATATACCGCCAAGTTGGCGACAAACGTGGCTGCATTTGGCGACAGAACTATGTCCCTCTACGGTAACCTCCTTATAGGTATGGAAATGCATTAAATGCTGTTCAATAATTGAATAAAATATTCGCTAAACATTCAAAAATCGCTTCATGAATTCCGAATAAACTTTTTTGAAAAGAAAACAAAATTTATTATATTGGGTTAAAAGAAAGAAACCATATTCTTCTCACTTATATCGAAAAATCGCGTCGAAACATAAAAAAGCGCTAAAAATCGCATAAAAAATTAAATAAAAAAAATCTATTCAAAAAATCGAAAATCGGGCTTTGAGGTGCAAAACTTCATATATGGACGTACCTGTTCCCCAAATTTTGTAGCTCTACGTGCAGTGGTCTCTTCAGAACACCGTCGACACACTCACTCACTCACACACAAACTTCTTTCTTTATTATTATAGAAGAAGATATAAAGAAGAGCTAGTTATCTATTTTTAAATACGAACAGAAATAATTTGTGGTTCTACCTGATTATCCAGTAGACCAAAAAAAATATCGCCAAACTATAAGATTAAATGCCAATAATGGGTGATAATAAATATCAAATTTACTTGACATTAAACACTTTACATGTGTTTGTTACGTCATCAGGTGATTTTTAATTCGATATTTTCGTTTCTTCGCGATCTGCTGCAATTTTTTGACATTCCATTTTTGACCTATAATACTAAAGTAATTTCTACCTTCATTTCAATAAAGTTTATTCGGATTTCGTATAACAGTTTTCGAATTTTTGGGGTATTTTGTATGTGATTTTTATTTCGCGATATCTTATTGTAATTTTCAGAGGTTTTTCGCAATTCGTGCTGTTTTTTTACTTACCCGGGCAATGCCGGGTAACTTAGCTAGTAATGTAATAAAACAAATTAATTAATACAAGGTGCTTCTGAAAATCCCTTTATCTTAGCATAACTATTGAACATATAACGATTTAATTGTGGAATGAGTGTCTACGTATAGCAAAACAAATATACGCAATTATGCGAGAGTAAACGTAACGTCCCCTAGTGTCGAAATTTTGTAGTTGTCGGTTATATCTCGAAACTCAACAGAGATAAAAATATATATTCCTTTAAAAAGTTTAGAGAGTCCTAGAAATAGTGTGAAATAATATTTTTTAATCGTAACTATTAATAATAAATTTTAAAAATAAGTGAGAAAATTTTATTATAAGAGAAATGTAAAAATGCCATTCAAAACTGTCATACATAGTCAGCATAATTTCCGACTGTGTTATATTTTTTAAATTAGCAATAGTCAAACATGCCTAGATTGTTTAGTTCATGGAGAAAACAGTTCATATTCACTACGGAACCAGGTTCAATCCCGAGACATGTGACTTTTTCTTTTCTTTTTTTGTCTGATAATTGTAATTGAGAACAGTAATGTTTAAAAAAAGATAATTTTTATGAATATAGGATACAGGCATATATAAATTTTGTAATGTAAAAAAATTAACATACTGTCCATTTTAAATGTAAGAAATCCATACTGGGCCATACCATTTTTTATTAAACTACATAGTTTTTTTATACACCTGATTCATGTTTTGAAAATGCGGAACATTTGCATTACTAAACTCATATAACTGACTATACCAGCTCATATCGTTGAACATATTTTTTAAATTCATGATTTTATAGGTTGAAATGGATAATAATTTAATTGTTGGCGCTAATAGTTGCATGCAACTCTAACGTTATAAAATATAAATATATAGCAAGATAGAATTCTAGCATTAATTAAATATTTTTAAGTGCAAAAACCAATGCTGAAGAATGCGATTTTTTTATTGGATAAGATTTTTAACCTTCCAAATTAAAATTTTTAAATATGGAAAAACATATGTAATTTTTGATTAAATATCTTTCTTTATCTTTTTATTCTAAAGATTCACAATATTAATGATATTAATACTTTGAATCTATACCTTTTAACACGTTCGGGACGAGTATGTTTGCATTAATTTTTTTTTGGTTGACATCACTTTTTGACAAAAAATGAAATTTAGTTTATCATAAAAAAATGTCTTAATTAAATAAGAAAATTTTTACATTTCTTTTTTAATGGTATCAAAAACAAGTGCTGTAAGCATCTTTTCATGATGCATAGATGCACCCATGGTTTCGAAGGTGTTAAACTAAATTAGAATTATAAAAAATTATTATTAAGCTTGAAATATGAGAAAAAAAAATATTTAAAAATGCATGTTTCTGTGAACTGGCATATATTATCCGTTTTATTTATTGAAAATAAAATGAGGTTTTCATTTTTAAGATAATTTTTCTTTCTTGACTTTTCGTGTTTCCACGTGTAAAAAAAAAGAAAAAAAAATTTTATTCGAAGGCTGGGGCGTCGTCACCACTAGGTTTGTTTGTATAATATAGATGCTATTCTGAAGTATATGTAATTCATCGTTGTCGAAGACGGATTTTATTTATTTATTTATTTTTTTACAAAAAGCTCCGTTATAGTGAGGTCCTCTGCTCTCCAATCCAAATCTTTGTTCTAAAATTTTGATAAGGCTGTTCATTATTCTTACTAAAAAGGACTGCCATGATTATTTATCTTACACGCAAATGCCATTTTTTTTTAATCAAATACTTCGAACAGCGAACAGCGAACAGCAGAGCAGTTTAATTGAAAGTTTTCATCCTGAAAAATCGTTATATTTTTTACGGTGTGAATAAGGTTACAGAAATACATTTTCCTTTAAAAGGTTGAATATTAGGATACGAAACACACGATGTTGATCGAACACTATAAACACTGAGGTTTAAACTTAGATTAGTGTATTCGACCTCTTTCTCTAAATAGAGCTCTATTTCTTAGAGCAATGGAATTGGTTCTATCCACTCCACATTGTTAAAGACTGTCCACGGTATTTTAAACTGGCAAGCGCTCACTTTGAGGATTTTAATGAAGATATATTTTTTCCGGTGCGAATAAGGGTACAGAAATACGTATTTCTTCAGAAGTTTGAGTATTATTATGCTATTCACACGATGTTGATCTGACACTATAAACAATGAGGTTTAAACTTAGATTAGTGTACAGTTAATATTCAAAATATAAAAATAACTGAGAAAATGTAATAAGAAAAAAAATTTTCATTTATTTATTTTTGATACTAATTAAATGTAATTAATTTCTCATAAATTAAATCTGGAATGTTTAGATAAGATTTTAACATTTACAAAATATAAATACAGTACACTAAATTAGGTATACAGCTTTCTGAAACACATCAAAATATTAGAATAAATTTTAGATTGGTTCAAAATATTAGAGTATTTTATTTTACGAAACAATATTACGTATGTAGTAATGTATGTAGTTACGAAAATGAAGCAAATGGTAGTTAATATTTTGCAGCATCCCCTTTAGCTTTCATAACAGCGTACAATAGATCTTGCATACTATATGCAAGATGTTTACAAAAATTCTATCAATATTAACCCAAATAGACTTTATACGTGCCACTAGCTGAGTTTTACTGGAAGGAGGATTTTATTGGAGTTTTTTCCTCATTGTACACCATAAGTTTTCGATGGGTTTAAGATCTGGTGAGTTTGGTGGCCAAGGAAGTAGAGTCGTGGAAAAAAAAAAGTAAACAACCCCTGCTAATTCCTCAACAAATCATCGTAGAAGAAAGTTACTGGTACCGCAAGATTGAAAATAAAGTCTACTTTTAAATTATGTATATAAAATTTGCTTAGGGAGTCATCTACATATTAAATCGAACCCAAACTTCATTTTTTTCAATAGCAATACCCAATTTTAACGAGATATTTCAAATCTTCGGTTCAAACTATGCCTAGACACCAAATTTCAAGTCATTTGAATGATAAGTTTTTGAATTATAAACATTCAAAATTTAGTCTTCTAATGTTAAATTACATTTTCATATTTTTATTTATATCTCCCGAAATTATGCTCCTAATGTGCTATTTTTTTTTTTTTTTTTTTTTTTTTTTTTGTAGTAATAATACTGATATACCCAAACATAAATAAGCTGAATTTGCAATTTTTATAATTTTATGATATGAATTATGAAATTAATATTCGAAAAAATTATGAATTGCAACCTACAATTTTTTTGATGGATTTAGATTTATTAAGTCCTGCTTTATGGAAATTCAAAAATTTCACATTTTTCTTTCAAGTAGTTTATTAAATTATGCTTAAAAAACGGCAAAATGATGGTTTAAGGGGCCGTTTATGATGGAAGTGAGTAGACATTTTGAAATTTATTCTGCTATACTGTAATCTAACACGCTTCATTGACTCCTTGAGTGACGCTTAAGGTGGCTTGATCAAGAAGGGAGCTCTCTCTGTTAACAATCGAGTACCGAATTTCAATTTGGATACAGCCCTTAAAATACGCTCGTTTTAAAATAATTAATTTCTCGGAAACTTATGGTACGAATTGCATAAAAATTCGTTTTTAGGCAAATTGAAGGGTGTAGAGTTCATTTATGCTGTCAGAACTGGGTACTGCTATTGAAAAAAACAAAGTTATGGTTCGTTTTAATATGTAGATGGCCCCCTAAGCAAATTTTATATACATCATTTAAAAGTAGACTTTATTTCCAATAGTTTGGAATCAGTAACTTTCTTCTATGATAGTTTGTTGAGGAGTTAGTAGGGGGAGTTTACTTTTTTTCCCACGACTGTACCTTAACGTTGCGTTTGCGGAGCCAGTTCTTAGATGACACCGAGTTATGCGGTGACGCTAAATATTGTTGAAAGGTGAAATCATCTTCAAATAAATCTTCTAATGATGGAATCATGTAATATTCTAAAGTTTCTTGATATGTCTGAGAGTTAACCTTTTCGTAGACGATGCATAAATTTCCAGTCCTTCTGTACTGATGCAACCGCAAACCGCAAAGATTCAAACTTAAATTTATAGAGACATTTTAATGTTGTCGATGCAGAAACTTCAACTCATTCTTCTTACCATTTTTGGTGCAAGAATCGCACATTTTTAAAACGGTTTTTCTTAACTATACTCTTCCGTTTCCTGTCATCTCTGTCAGATGTGTGGTTTTCGGCCGCCATAACGGCGATTACTTTGAAATTTTCCATTTCTTGAATATTGTCTTAGTATTTTACTAACGCTTGATTGCGAATAATGTAAATAATTCGCTATATAACATTGTTTTTTACCGTGCCGTAAAATCAACCATACGAAGTTTAATTGATTCAGGAATATCACTCATAAGAACCGATTTAAGACGAGAAAGCAAACAAACTGCAAAAAGAATACAGATTTTAAATAAAATCGTCTGAATTTAATCAATGAAGCCACCAGTTATGAATTGGTGATAATTAAATCAGAATTAATGTGGAATATTCTAATATTTTGAACCACTTAAATAAATATCCTAATATTTTGATTTTTAAAATAATCTCTTTTTTCTATTAATTTTACAAAAATGATATTAATTTTAAGATAATAAATAAGTTTAATCAAAAATAAGTTCCTAATAAAAATATCGTTTGCATATTTGCATTAAAAGACATTAAATTACCAAACGATAGTTTCAATTTGTAAAAAAAAAAAGTAACCATTCTAATATTTTGAATATGATCCGTATTCGACCTCTTTCTCTAACTAGTAAATCTACAGATCAGGAGCCTCAACGTCAGCTCTGAAAGTCATTGTTTTTAGACACACTTTGGTAATATTCAGTTTCCTGCAAACCGCAATTTAAAGTTTTCAAATTATGTAATTATTTATAAGAATAAAAAGTACGAAGTTTTCAGACATTAAAAGCATTAAATTAAAAACGTTATGGAAGGATATTTCGAAATTTTCATGAGCTGTTAATTCTGGTATATTTTTTAACTGAACCCCCCGTGGTATTATTAATTTACATACGTAACTTTTTATTGATTGAGCTAATGGTTAGCGCAAATCTTAGATTTCTTTTTACACTTCCGAGCCTTATTTTTCAATACTGGTAACACAGAGAATGATTTATATTGACGCAATTATATTAAACGTTTAGGTTTTATGAATGAAAATGTAATTTCCTTTAAAAATAAAATAATTTTCATTCATATTTTCTGAAATGAGGCGACATTAAGAAGTAACACCCATCAAAAAACATTTTTTCAGGCAATCTAGTTAATGTTTGGTTTTTAAGGATGAAAATATTTATTCCCCGATACAATGACGTCATTTTCGACAGCGATAATTTTGCTGTGCATAATTTTGATATTTACTATATATTTGCTTTTCAAAAGTTTTTTTTTTCTCATTGGAATTTTTGATTAAGAATTAACATTTCTGTTAGCTGTGTGCAGACGATAAACCATGAGATATTAGTAACATTTTTCTTTTAATAATAAGAATTAATATCATAACACAAGACCCTTTTATTTCAACCTCAAAGCGTATTCGTTTTATTTTTGATATATGAGATCAAATTCACCTTCTTTTCGTATTTTCATTTTATTTCTAATATGAAGGCGTATTCATGTCTACTTTTTATTTCATTTTCCTCTCGCACATAAAAATCTTTCAAATCAAAATTAACTGTTTAGGATAAATTTTTATTCCGGGATTAAATTTCCGTGGCAACGGCAAAAAAAAAAAAAAAAAAAAAAAAAAAAAAAAAAAAAAAAAAAAAAATGACTGTTAAATTTCATAGCAAAATGCCGATTAATTCCTTATGAAAAAAATGAACTTTTTAATTTAAAAGAAAAATATTTGAACAAAATAAATAGAACATAGTCTTTCTTTATTTCTGTGGTAAATTCCATCTATATGTAAAGACACAAAGGCACTAATTCTTCCCTTTTGACTTTGATTTAACTTCAAACAATTACACATACTTTTACATTTACGATATTTTTAGGTGTAGTTCGCTGCTAGGTAACAGTTAAAAGAAAATAAAAACAATTAAATATGTGGTTAAAAAGAAAATTTATATTAAAAAAATATTTTATATTATTGAAACACATATACAAAATCCCACCATAAAAGTTATACACCGAATTTAAAAACTCTGACAAATGTATACACAAAATTTCAAACTAATAAGAATAATGTATGGTTTTAATTTGGAAATTTCATCATCCTTAATTTAGCATTTAAATCCTTCAATCATATGAGCCATTTCTTTTCAACAAATAAAAATGGAAAAATCGTCTGAATTTCTATAGGAAAGCATTAAGTCGCAAAATAAAATGTTCTATATATTCCGAACGAATGAACCAAATTTAACCAAAAACTATACAGCTAAATCCGGGGATTTCACCAACATGCATCCTTAATTTTAAGATAATCGGATGCTTTTTACGGCAGTTATCGCGGAACAGATAGACAGACAGACTAACAGAAACCAAAACTTTTCGTGTCTCCACAGCAAGCCTTGACTGACGTTTCTGCAATTAGAGCTATATTTCTTAGAGAATTGGAATTGGCTCTATCCGCTACAAATTGTTAAAGGCTGTTCACTGTATTTTAGACTGGTAAGTGCTCATTTTGAGGATTTCAATGAAGATTATTGTAGTTTCCCGGTGAATATTTATTTAGAAATATTAAAAAGGAATCAATGTGCATATTTTCAAGTTAGTGTAGTAAGATTAAGTATTAGCAATCGCTAGGATTTTAGACATCAGTAAATGAATTTGAAGTTCATAGAGAACATATACATTTAGAAGTTTATATTTTTTAAGTTTTTAAAAAATATATAATTGCATATTTTATGAAAATATCATTTCTATACCACTTGCATTTTTCAGTCATTTATTAATAAGAAAACTGAAATGTAGTTTTCAGCACTGCTGTTATCTTTCTGAAATTTCACGATATTTACTAAATATTTTTATAAAAATTATCCGAATATTGTGTAAGGTATAAATTATGAAACTGCTGTTGTAAAAAGTTATAAATTATAACTAATAAATAAGAAATAGATTAAAGAATTATTAAAGAAATAGATTTTTATAAATTTTGATAGTGTATATACATATTTTCATCTCGTTCCGGCAACGTTATTTGAGCTGCATAAAAAAAAAAAAAAAAAAAAAAAAAAAAAAAACCCTAGCATTACTGTTTCAGAGGCTTCATTCATTTCAAAAGCTTAAAAACATAAAAGATTTTAATGAGCGTAGCGGCGTTGTTATTTATATCCTTGTGTATTTACTTAATTTATTTAATATTTTTATAGCACCAATATTATTTTCTACTGAATATCATTTTTAGTATCTAAAACTTACAGTTGAGAGCTGAAAGTTTTAGACGACTCAAAAATTGTTCGAGCATTCAATATTTAACAGCTACTGAACTAATGAGATAAGTTTTGTAAAAATTATATTATAGGATATACTGCAGATCTAGATTCGTATTCTGGCGTCAAAATTATATTTCGCATTTCGAAATTTAATGTTGGTGTTCATCTTAATATACAGGCAGACACCTTTATAATTCTGAAAATATCAACTAAGTGTAACGTCATTAAACGTTACTAATACTACTTCCCTAATTTATCTGTTGGTTAATCTAAAAGGGAAAAATGAATAAACATTTATCTCCCTTTATGTATTTATCATTGATAAGCTTTTTACTTTTAGCTTTAAATCGCCGTTAGTATCTTCGCTATTTGCACATTTGTTTATTACAACATTCATTTTTCTAATTTCTAATAATTGGTTCTTATTCAGAAATATCATTTGTCTAATTTCTAATAATAAGTTCTTATTCAGAAGTATTGCTTTTAGAATCTTTCTTTTGCTTGTTTAAAGAATTATGTATAATTCAAGTAAGCATACTTTACTTTAAACATTATTATTATTGGAAGTGAAACTTTAATCTATAACAAAATAACTACCATAAACAAAATTTGAATATTTACTTCTATCATTTAACAGCAACAAAAGGATGAATAAAATAAAAATCTAAAACAACAATAACTCATTTCTTTTTTTCTGGGTATTGTTTCGAAATTCCCATTCCTTACAATGACTTTAACCGACAAACAACTGTCTTAAAATGTGCGCTCATTTCAAATAATTTAGCTGATGCTCCTAAAAAAAGAAATTCCTTTGTTTTATTGCGTGTTGTTATAGTTTTATCACGTACGAAAACAATTCACCATTTATTTTTGTTAAAAATAAAAATTGATGATTATGGCGTAGTGGCTGAAAGCTCATAAAAATATCATGGTCTGGAAAATGTGTTACTTAAAATGTTTATTATTATTTATTATTTATTAATAATAATATGTTTATTTATCATTCCTTTTATATTATTTTTATTATGATACTTTTATGAACTAATGATATCAATTTTATGTAATTTATTTTGTGATCATGAAATGTAACAGTGAATTATTTCATGTGATTTAAATGCAGTTAATATAAAAATATTTTCATTGAGAATAAAATGGACCTTTTTTTTTCTTAGTATTTTCAGGATTAGAATGTATTTAAAACACACACATCATCTAAAAACCTGTCTTTAAAGTTATTACTTACAAAATATAGAACTCTATCTAATATAAAACACATGAAATATCTTCTTTATATTCTTTTTAATTTTATGATGTTTTACAATAGACAGAGCTTTTTACAAACATTTTGAGTATCTACGTTTCAATTATATTTATGTTTTTTAAATCCATGTAAATACTATCGTTATAGATACTTGTACCAGCAGAAGTGGCCACACGAGCATCTCAGATGGAGAAATCTAAAAAATCTTAAAACCCCTGTCTTTAAAGTTATTATTTGCAAAATATAGAACTCTATCTAATATAAAGCACATGAAATATCTTCTTTATAGTCTTTTTAACTTTTTGACGTTTTACAATAGACAGAGTTTTTTAGAAGCATTTTGTGTTCCTACGTTTCAATTATATTCATGTTTTTATAAATCCATGTAAATACTATCATTATAGATACTTGTTCCAGCAGAAGTGGGCACAATAGCATCTCAGATGGGGAAATCTAAAAAATCTAAAAACCTTTGTATTTAAAGTTATTATTTACAAGATACAGAACTCTATCTAATTTAAAGCACTTGAAATATCTTCTTTATATTCTTTTTAATTTTATGGCGTTATACAATAGACAGGGTTTTTTTACAAGCATTTTGTGTTTCTACGTTTCAATTATATTCATGTTTTTATAAATCCATGTAAATACTATCATTATAGATACTTCTTCCAGTAGAAGTGGGCATAAGAGCATCTCAGATGGGGAAATCTAAAAAATCTAAAAACCTCTGTCTTTAAAGTTTTTATTTACAAAATATAGAACTCTATCTAATATAAAGCACATGAAATATATTCTTTATATTCTTTTTAATTTTATGACGTTTTACAATAGACAGAGTTTTTTACCAATTTTGTGTTTCTACGTTTCAATTGTATTTATGTTTTTATAAATCCATGTAAATACTATCATTATAGAAATTGTTACAGCAGAAGTGGGCACATGAGCATCTGAGATGGGGACATGAGTGGTGCAACGTAATCCAAGCAAACACGTCCCGCTTTAGTGTACAGCCTGACAATAGGCTGATTACGATCTGGAGAGAGTATGGCACTTTGAAAATTTCTTCATTTGTGCACGAAAGTGTCCGATTTGACGGAGACGGAGAATGGTTTGGGCCCGTATGTCTATCAATGGGCTCACCAATCTGTACATTATCAGGAAAGGAGCACAGACGTTGATGAGTTTCTCAGATCTATTATGGTCCCTTACTCTGCAGCAATCGAGACGAATTCGTTCTCATGGATGATAACGCCAGATCAGATAGTGCTATACTATTGGGAAATTTCCTTTTTGACGAAGAAATCCTTCAAATGGATTTGCCAGCATTTTGCATAGACATGAACCCCGTAGAACATGTTTGGGACCTTCTAGGGAGTAGGATTACTGGTAGCTTATCACTCAAAAAAAAAAAAAAAAAACGATTCTGCAGTTGGAAAACTCTTTTCTACAGAAGTGGCAGAGATTACCCTAATCCCGCTTGATGTAATTCTTTGGAGTTGTGTTAGATTGCTTTCGGTGAAGAGAAACCATAACCCTTATTCATTAATATCCGACAAATCATATTCTTTTTGTTAGTATGATTTGCACCAATAGCGCATTTTTGTTAACAAACAAATAAGCATATAATTATCCCATGTTGTTTGCGTATTTTCTTTTCACATACCTTACAACTTATATAGATCATATAAAAGTTAACAAACTTTTCTTCATCCACAGTTTCTAACAAAGACTGTAAATATCCCCTAATTGTCTTGAGCAGTGTACTCTAGAATAAGCTTTCTTTCTTATCTAGTGTCTTACGAGTTCAGTTATCATCATTAGTGAAAGGAGAATATAACTAAGTTTTCATAGCAAAAAATTAAACTTCATGTATCGCAATCCGCAGAAAATTGCTTTGACGAGAAAAACAGAAACAGAAATATAAAATAATTAATCCTATTCTTTAGATTTTAATGTCTCAGCAGATAAAATAACTATTATTCTTCAATAATTATGTAAAGTAACATATTTTGACGACATTTTTATCCGAACAAAAATGAAAATGGACTCCGTTACAAAACCTCTTCCTTGATGGCAGCGAATCTATATTGCACCATGCAATGAAGAGCAGTTAGAATTAGATACAGTTGGCATTATGAAATTGTAACGCCGTAGGTGGCCGTGTAAACAGAAATGACAAGACGCAAGCCGAGAAAGGACAATATAAGTATTTTTGCTCATGATGTCAGTAATGGTCGATTGTAGTATGGATAAGAAAAAGAATTTGCCGCCATTTAAACGGTCGGAAATTGATTGCGGACTGACGAATAAGACACTTATCTCTTATGTTATGCATATACTCAGATTTCAACGATCCGCTGTGGGTGTACTGTGAGAACGTCGATAGTGTAAAACCATCACTACCAGTGCCAAGTGCCATGGAGAACAACGTGTGAATGGGTGGAGTCATCGAAGATTACCTGCAAAACTACATGGAAGCAACCATTCCACCTCTAAATGTTTCTAAATGTCTCTAAAATGTCGAACTTTCCGTTTAAAATGCGTCATTCACCGATGGCTGAAGTCTAAAATATGATACAAAACTAAAAAAATATACATTGTTTTAAGTAATTACTGAACAAATATTTAAAATTTACCTACCTTTTATTTATTACAGGATTATACTTTCTTAAAAACTACTTTAAACTTTGTAAATTTTCACCGCTTCAGTGTCAGTCATCATGGCACTCAACGTGGTAATGCAATTACTAAATTAAATATATATTTTTTTTATTTTTCATCACATCTTATTTTTATACAGTATTCATGTTTAACTAGAACGTGACTTAAATGTATAAACTATTCTTTTTAAGTAGCTTTCATTAGAAAGTTCTACCTATTGCAACCGTTCGAAGGAAAGCGATTTCAGAAAATTTTGGTATATTTTCATCGATCATGACCCCCAGACCCCGAAACCACCACCTGTTCAAAAGTTGATATATATATATATATATATATATATATATATATATATATATACACTGCTGGCCATTAAAATTGCAACACCATGAAAGATTGAAAATACAAAAAAGATATTTATTGCACGTAAACAGTATGACATGAAAACAAAATGATTAAATTTGTAAACAGTTTGGCGGTTTACAAGGGTACGAAACTGGTAGAAACAGCTGCTCCCCCTGGCAGCTAAAATGGCCCTTATCCGGTTAGGCATGGAGCCGAACTGGGCTGGGAGGACAGAAACTGGCTTCACATTCCATGCTGCTTCAAGTCTATGCCATACTTCATCAATCGTATTAGCTGGAGAAATGGAGCGGGCTAGTCTCTAAGCAATTCAGGACTAGATGTTTTCAATGGGTGACAGATCTGAAGACCATTAAGGCCAGGGCAGTAATCGAATACCGTGTGTATCGAGAAAGGTCAGAACACGACATGAAACATGTGGTATTGAGATATCTTGCTGGAAGAGGGCGGTTGGCAGGCCTCGAAGACAGGGCACAACAACTGGACGTAAGATCTGCGTTCAAAATACCGTCGATCCGAACTAGAGATGTGCATGTCGTGTACCCAATGGCTGCCTAAAGCATCTCACTAGGTGCAGTGTCCCTGTGCCGATATCGAATGAAAGCAGGTGACAGGCGTTTTCTTCGGAGCCTCCAGACATGTATACGGCCATCAGAATACAGCACGTACAGCCGGGACTCGTCTGACGACATTGTGCAAGTCATGCATCCAGCTTTGTCGTTCGGTGTACCAGAGTCGCCGACTCTCTCTATGCTGCATTGTCAAGGGAAGCTGCAGTACTGGTCGCCGTTATGACAGCTCACACTTTTGAAAACACGTCGTCTCACCGTACGAGCGGATACTGGGGGTGCTTCAAACATGCCCAATTCCTGACTAATGGTTCGTGATGTGGTTGTACCGTTTTGCAGTGTCGACCTCACAATATATCTGTCCTCTCCGGCGTTAGTCATGGGAGGGCATCGAGATCCTGCATGTCGTTCAGTATCACCCTCTGCAATTCATTGATTCCATATTTCCATGACAGTGGTTGGATTTCGACGAATGGAACGGGCGATATCACGGAAAGATAATCCACACTCTCGACAGGCAACGATACTGCCTCTATCAAATATCGACAATTGGTGAAAAGCATTTTTTCTTATTATTTGAGGAATAACACGATATTCTCAGCAAAGACCGACCTTACAAAGCGCGTTCCGAATGAGGAATTCACTACGCAACTTTTCTTTTATGCAGTGATTCAGATGTCGCTTCTCCCGCCTGCCTCGTCTAAATGCGCTGAGATACTAATCATTTGCATATTACAACCTCTTCTTCCTTTCATGTGATTTTGACGTTCGTCAGATCATTACTTGCTGGTGTTGCAATTTTAATGGGCAGCAGTGTATATATATATATATATATATATATATATATATGATCTTTGTCACACTGTAACTCTAGTATTTATGAATCGATTCGGATGTAACTCCGTGTGTACATAGTACATGCCAATGTCTCGACCGAGTTCGTTGGTCAGCTTCTTCCGCCGTCTTGTTTCATAACGGCGGCCATTTAAAAAAATTTAAAATTTGAAATGTAGTACCAAAAAACTGAAAATTGAAAAATATTTTTTTCTTATGTGTTTGATCTTGATACAAAGATTCCGGACCAGTTTTTGTTTTGTGTATATCTTAAAAAATGGCTGAGTTATAGCACTTTGAATTTCTAGCGTGGCTGACATTTTGAAACGTCATGATTTTTGTCACGCAATAACAGGGTTATTTATGAACCGATATGAATGTACCTTGGTGTGTACAAAGTACATACAAATGTCTCGACCGAGTTCGTTAGCCAGCTTCATCCACCATATTGTTTCAAAATGGCGGTCATTTAAAAAAAATTAAAATTTAAAATGAGGTAGCAAAAATTGGAAAATGAAAAAGATTTTTTCGTATGTGTTTGACCTTAATACAAAGATTCCGGAACAGTTTTTGTTTCGTCTATATCTAAAAAAGGGGGCTGAGTTATAGCATTTTGAACTTCTATTGTGGCTGACATTTTGAAACTACCTGATTTTGTCACGCGATAACAGGCGTATTTATGAACCGATTTGGATGTAACTTGGTGTGTACATAGTACCTACGAATGTCTCGACCGAGTTCGTTGACCAGCTTCATTCGACATCTTGTTTCAAAAAAGAACATTTAAAAATATTTTTAAATTTTAAAATTTAAAATGAGGTACAAAAAAACTGGAAAATGAAAAAGATTTTTTTATGTGTTTGACCTTGATACAAAGATTCCGGAGCAGTTTTTGTTTCGTCTATATCTTAAAAAATGGTTGAGTTAAAGCACTTTGAATTTCTAGCCTGACTGACATTTTGAAAAGATCTGATATTTGTCACGCAATACCACACGTATTTATATTAACCTAGTTGAATGTAAGAACGCATGTGGATAGTATATAACAATGGCTCAACTAAGTTCGATGCCAGCTTCATCCGCCATCTTGTTTCAAAATGGCGACCATGAAATTAAAAAAAATTATATTCAATGTCAGGTGCAAAAAATTTAGAAATTGAAAAAGCTTTCTTTCTTAAGTGTTTGACCTTGTTATAAGGATTCCGAAGCATTTTTTGTTTTGTCTTTATCGTAAAAAAATGTCTCAGATATAGCAGTTTGGATTTCTTTATGTAGGTGACATTTTGAAAAATCTGATTTTTTTGCCTGCGATAGCACCC
Organism: Maratus speciosus; assembly: GCA_963932465.1. Taxonomy (NCBI): domain Eukaryota; kingdom Metazoa; phylum Arthropoda; class Arachnida; order Araneae; family Salticidae; genus Maratus; species Maratus speciosus. The sequence goes on along the minus strand of OZ010790.1, from coordinate 114,530,086 downwards.
GTATATATCAACCGATTCCGATGTGAGTGAGCATGTGCAGAGGAATTACTAAGGTCTCGACCATGTTCACTGGTTAGGCTTATCCACCATGTTGTCTTAAAATGGCAGGCACTGCAAAATATCGCCGAATTAGGCAAGCAAATATCAGTTACTTTAAGTAAAAGCAGCTTGGATAAATCTGACTAATTTCGCGAAATTCTCATTCATAATGATTTAGTATTGATAAAAATTAGTATTGAATCTTCTATAATCGGTTTCCACTAAATTGAACTTCGTGTGTTTGAATAATATAACTTAGCTTTTTAAAAATAAGGAATATGAAAGCCACCTCTCCCTCCCGGCACTGGCCGGAAGGACTTTTTAAAGCGAAGACACAAATTAGAGCAAGTTTATTATTCTATACATAGTAAAATTCAATAGTTTTATGCATAGGTTGCTTACACAGAGTAAATTTAAGTGTCATATATAGTTAAGAGCAATGGAAAAATATCTGAAATTAAATTAAGATTTATATTCCAGAAGTATGATTATGTAAATTCAATTTCCACAATAATTTTAGCTAAAAATTATTTATTCAACATGAGTAGAATGGTATTTCATGGAAAATTGCACATAATTTTTGAAAAAAAAAAAAACAAGATAAAATCTGCTTTATCTATGAAAGTAACGTTTTCTTTGAAAATGAGATATTTTTTACAAGCTAAACCATTTCAAATTCGTAAAATAGCAATCTATTTATTTATTTATTTTTATATCAGTTTTCATTTAAATGTATAGTATTCAGCGCACTGTTCAAAAATTCGAGTAAAGCAAAGTTGCTGTTTTCTTTCTTTCTCCCTTTCTTTTGTACTTTTCTACACAGATAAGTATTCTCTAACCTCGATTCCTTGAAATTTTTACTTGATGAACAGTTCTTATTAATTAAAAATTTAAAAGCTGCAATTAAAGTAAAAAATTATGAATAATCTTTGATGAATCAGGAAACTCTTTTATTTATTTCAGTAATTTTATTGTTGGTTATGGCTGTGTTTATCACGGCCAATGATCATGACGAGGGTTATAGGCCCTAGAAGAGAGGAGTGCCCTTCGTGGGGGTCTTTCTAAGGGAACCTAACCCGTATTAACGATTGGGAATCCAAGGTTCGAAGAAAACCACGAAAACTCCGAACGATTAGGCCGACAGGCGCGATTGGGTTCGAACCTAGCACTTCCCGTCTACCAGCTTCAAGGGCAGAACCTCTCGGCCACTGGCGGGACCAGTAATTTTGTGAAACAGGAGATTTGAAAATTCAATTAATAAAATTTAGTCTGGTTTTGATGTAAAAATATTGTTTTAGAAGTACTAAATTCTAACTTGTTTGAAAATGACAAACCATAAAGTATATTTAAATTTAGCATCACTTAATCTGATTAGAAATTTAAAAATCCCTTATGTAATTAAGATAATAAATAGTAAATGACTGATTTATTTAAAAATTTCTGCCTTATCGTTAAAATTCAAATTAATTACGCACAAGTCCCATAGCATTAGAAATATGTTTTTTTTTAATGATCGCTTAAACGTTTTAAAGAAATCTACGTAATATAGTGAGATAAAATGCATAGTAAAATAAGACAAACAAACAAACAAACAACAACAACAAAAAAACACAGATAACACTCTAACTGTAAATTTACACGGTTAAAACTTCTCGATATCTATTTCTTCTTTTTTTTTTTAAATCATAGGTTTCAATTTATGTTTTTATTTTCTTTTTTAAAAATATTCATTTTAAAATATCACATAGCATGATCTTCAGACAGTACTTCGAAGACTTCGTACCGACAGGACGGATGTTGAACAGTACAGGCATTATATAAACCTCCTAGTTCACGCAAACCTTACACCGGGAGTATTAGTACATTTATTTCTTAAACTTACCGTTTTAATGATCGCATTAAATTACGATTTAAAAACTCAAATTGCTCAGATCAAAAAAGAAATTTTCACGTAATTGATATCATAATAAAGCCAATTATACTATTATATAAAACTGATGGGAATCAAACAATCTGAATAAAATACACAGCCCGTAAATATCACGGGACCGAGATTTAAGGGGTTAAATAGCCATAAAAATTAGGAAGTCTAAGTGAAGTCTAAATTATTTAAGAGTGTCTACAATTATAAATAAAGTTAAAAACACTTAGGATAGGATTAAAAATAAGAACTGTAATTGCAATTAAAAAAACAAAAACAAATAAAGTACTTGTAAAAAAAAAAAAAAAAAAAAAAAAAAAAAAACGAATCAATGATCAATGGATTTGATCAACCTTTATTTCAGTCAGTAATGGTATAATTTTCAAGATTTGTTAATTCAAACATTCAATTTGATCGCGTTTTGTTGTCAAAACAATATTTTAAAACGGATACATTCTAAGTCGTTTTAAAAACACAAACTTAACATATATTTTAAGTTAGTGTTACTTACTCTGATTATAAATGTTATCACTATCTATGTAAGTATGATTTTCGATACAAAATGTCTGCTTTATTTAGAAATTGCCGCTTTATCTTTAAAGTTCAAAATAATTACACACAATTCTCTTTGGTGTACTTAAAAATAAGGCTGAGTCTTTTAAAGTTTTTTTGCGTAAATTAAAAAAGTTATGTATTTTAGTAATTTCAAATGTATAGTCTACACCCAAAAAGGAAAGAAAAAGATAAAAACCCCTATTTTTTTGCATTGCCAAATTGTCGCTAAGAAAAACGAAATAGCCATTTGATTGGGAATTTCTCTTTATTTATTTTAAGAAATAAGTTGATGTAAGTAATAAGTTAAGAACTAATGTTTTTCTTTTCATTTAAAAAGCGGTGTAAGAATTAAAATATAAAAATCTATAATATAAACTATACTTTTGAACAGTACTTTCATTTGTCGCAAGTATATTGAATCCAAGGTCGTTAATTTTACAAAGCTAAGTATGATCTTGTCGATGTATTGTATAGTGATGAAAAAACATGGCAAATAAACTACCATAGATGTAAATTTCCAACTGGGCGAAAAATATGAAGACCAGGATTCGAACTAGGGATCTCCTGGCTGAAGCCGCCAGTGCTCTACCATCTGAGCTATCCCGGACGAATCCGGTGGAACTTTTTCTCCCAGCTAACCTTAATGATTATAGCATCTGGTCTGAAACCTGGTTCAGCTCAACAGAATAAATCACAGGTAATTTTTAAAGAGGTATGATTTATTTACCAGTTAGAATAATTGTGTTAAAATTCATCTAGTGAAATAAACGACTGTTACGTAAAACAGTACAAAACCCCATCCTTCCCTACTCATAACTGCTTTTGCTGCAAATTGCAACACCCAACACAATTAAATTGTCCCGAATAAAATTCTAAGAAGTATTAGAAAAGTCGCCTGGTATTGCTAGAATTCTAACATCCATAATGGCTTTAAAATATATCCTGTTCGGAAGTTTATTGAAAATAACGCAATAAACATTTTCTTAAAATTCATTCAGTTACTCATCCTGAATCTTCACAATGCTGGAAGGACGAGTTATATTAAGCCTGGCGACGCCCTCAACAAACTGGGTGACATTAAACCCTAACTTCATTTTCTAGTTTCTATCAATAACTATTGCTACAGTTTTGTACCTTTTGGCGATTCTGTCCAGATTTATTTATATATACCTTTTTTGTACATAGCATTTTTCTGTGGGTGACTTATTTTTTAGCTGCAAATATTTTGTATGCCATACTATATACATATTTATTATATTATTTCTGTTTCTTTAATTTACTTTAATTAGTACTTAATAAATGTTTGCTTGAAAACGGTTAAAAAAAAAAAAGTCATTTCATTTTAATTTTTTCTCTTATTGTCAATAATTTTTCAGTGTAACTGTTGTTCTGAACTTCTTTTACAGTAATAAATCTTGATCCACAGTGCTATTACCAGAAATATAGAGCCCATGGCGATAGCAACTCTGTATAAACATCTCGAATCAAGTTCCAATATACTGAAGCTAAATATTTTACATAGTATAAATCAGATTTCGCAAACTGCTCAGTAAGTTGTCGTTAAATACAAGATTTTTTTATAATTCAATTTATAAAGAATAAAATCTCTACAAAAAGAAACAACATTATTTTAAGTAAAAAATTATCATTCCATGCCAAATATAGCAAAAACACTAATTATAATGTAGTAACTTAAGATATTGTATGTTCTGTACAAGATTTACCTTAGAAAAATAAAGTAAAATAAATTCTAAATTCAATTCTTAAATTATTTTTATAACTTAAGTTACAGAATTTCATCAATAGAAAAAAATCCAATAAATGAAAATAAACTATAGGAAAATATTAGAAAATAAAAGTAGAAATGCTATATATAATGCCACGATAATTTACCAGATCTCATTTTTCAAAATTATGTGCTTTGTCATTTCCCTCGACATGGTTTGTAATTTATATTAGACAGGTCGTAATTACGAAAGAACTTTTCGAAAACGCATTTTTGAGAAAAGAGAAAATAAAAGGATTTCCGACACATGAAAATCGATAACCCTTAAAGAGTGTATTATTAGTTTTTAAATATTTTGAAATTGTCGAATTTAAATTGTTAGAGAATGACTACATATCATAAAAATTTCTGTTGTTTGTATGTCTGTGGAGAACGATTTGTGGAAAACGCAAGTAAAAATCAAATTAAGAAAATCTGATTTAAATCAAAAATATATATTATTTATGCGGTTGTTTATGGTAATGTTTGTATTTTAAATTGAACATTGCAGAAATATTTTTTTTATATCTAATTGTTAAATTACTTATCAGACAATAAAATTAACCAATTACTTTGTAATTTTAATTATTGGGTAATAATTACGAAATATTTTCTCAAAATCATATTTTCGAATTAAAAAACGCTTTTTAATGTCTTAAAATAGATACTTTTTTCGGGGATTTACTTTTTTTAACATGGCGGTAGGCGCATTTTTGCATTTTTAGAGGCTATATTATTTAACTCTCGCAACGCAACTCCTCTTAAAGTACAATGCGAAAAGTTCTATTTAGTTAACATCTAAGATTACATATTAAAAATCAAATTCTAGAAATACCATACCCTGGTATCGTACCACCTTTTACATTCTTTGTTTACGCTTGCATAAGTTCTAAATTGCATGCATTTGCATTTTTTTCTACTAATGAACTATTACTTTGCCAACTATATTCTTTGCTCATAATTTTCAATAGTGCATTAATTAAAGTGGTTTTAATTAATATTATGAAGAAAATACACTTAACTATTCGAGTATAAATTTTTTTATAAATTTTCTCCTTTCACTTATTGTTTTTTTTTTTAAAAACTACATTTCTAATCTTTTAATTTACCCTAATCACTCACAACAATATATCTTTATAGAGGGTGTAGCCGAATAATACCTACAAATTCAGAAAGGTGATAGAAGGTATCAGGAGGATGAACAATTACCATAGAACATTGAGTTGTAAACAATGTCTAGTCTGTGAAAATCGCAAAAATAAACGTCGAGAGGACAGTGACTCTGACGAAGAGAGTTGGCAAGTAAAAGCGAAGATGAGGAATATTGCGTCGAGAAGAAGAAACCTTCTCTTATGGAAAATTTCTCATGCGTATGGGAAAATGAAAGCAGCGAGCAAGTATTCATTAGTAGGCATTACACGATTCACGGACGTTAAACTTCATTCGGTAAACATCTCGTCAGATTACACGAACGATGAATATGAGGATATGCATTGGATTTGCGGCCAAGCTGATGGCAATGGGCGTCTAGTACAGAGGACGAACGAAGAGCAATAGCGGAGAAGGCGTTGTCCGCACCATACCACCTTTATGAACATCGATGAAGGGATGTGGGAGACGGGACTCTACAAAATAACGATGCGCAATGCCGGGTAAGAACGCAGTGTAGCAGGCTTTTAACATTACACAGATTATCGTAATGGTTTTCCGTTTCCCCGTCGACGAGTACACGATCGGTTGCAGCTGAACTGGGTATTCGACACGAAGGGATTTGTAGGTTCTGAGTGCAGAAAACCTGAACCTTTGCCACAGGCAGAAGGTTCAAATCCTAGGCGATGCCGATAACCTTTTCCGAGTACAGTTTGCACATTGGAAGCTTGATGCAACACAGAATGATTCACAGTTTCTTATCGACGTTCTATTCTCAGATAAATCCTACTTTACGGGAGAAGGCTTAATCAAAACGCACAGTGCGAATATGTGGTCTTATAAAAATCCCCATAGCACTGTCTCGCAGATAGTGCAAAACAAGTTAGGTATTAACCCTCTAATCTCCATGTTAGCAAATCTGCTACCATATGGTGAGCTTTAATTTTTAGCACGAAATTGCATAGATAATGTATATTTTAATTCATTACCGCAATAATTGCACCTTTAGGCAATGTTAGTCATAGAGTTTGAATGCAGATTTAGCACTAATAATTTAAAAAAAAAATATTTCGAAGCAACATGTCTAAGAAACACGTCAAAAGGGCATTTACAGTAGTAAGCAGATCTGCTACCACGGGCATTAGTGATCATGAGCCCATGGCAGCATTTTTGATACCATAATATATGCAAAGGAAATTTGTATTTCTTAATGTTACTTTTGTACTTAAGATATTTGTTTTACTTTTAATTCATGACATTTAATGTTTACATCTAATAAAAGGCTCATGATATTAAATAAATCCGAAATGAATTACCTGAAATTTATAATTTCCATATACAATAAAGGGATATTTTTTTAAACATTTTTGAACAGAATATTGAAATTCCTTTTCAATATATAAATAGAGAAAATTATGATGTGAATGCGGAATCAATATTCTGAACTTTATATTTCTAATTACAAATATAACTTCTAAGCTAAAAAAAAAAATAGCTATAAAACCTTTTTTTATTGAGCTGTATCACTCAAGTATATTATATATAGTACGTTTGTAATACGTGGTATATATTATTCTTAAAAAATATATATATAAAAATGATCTATAATTTATTTAGAATCCTGATCCGGATTGCTTTTTTTTGTGTCTGCAATATTGTAATACACCTGTATGTAAAATTTCGCAATTCTATCGTCTTAATTGTGTATATTTTTAGAAAGATAAGCATACTTAAACAATTACTTTTATACGTATTAGATAAACAAAACTGTCGTTGCCATCAGAAAAAAAAACAGAATTCTTTGCCGCTACATATTACATTAATGTTTTACATAAATAATTGTACCAAAACTCAAAAAGTAAAATAGGGTGTTATTATTATTATTACTATTGTTTAAAATTGAATAAATGGTGGAAAAAATGAAATTATATGAAAAAATTGGACATATATAGAGAGAGACACAATATATATAGATATATAAACAAAGAAAGAAATTGCTTTAGGCTATGCCACATGTAAATATATAATTATATTCACAAAATAAAATATTTTCGATATATGGTAAAATCCTTCAGATCTCACCCTAATTTGTCCATGCTAGCATATATGCTACCATACCGAAACACTTTTAAATATAATAAAATCTCATTTTTTTCATAATTTAATGTATTTGACCCACAAAAGCATAAGTAAGAGAAAAAAATATTTTTTCCATATAAATTTCTTCTAGTGGGAATTAGAGGGTTAACATCTGGTAACTTCTGATCGAACTCCTCAATGGCGGAAATTAACTTGTTTTCCAGCAACATGTCCTCCCGGCTTTGATGCAGGGAATACAGGCTACTGTGCGCAGAACATGTTGTCCATACAGGCTGTGCAGCAGCAAATTTTGCGATTTGCGATTTTTAACCACCTCCATGGTACATATTCCGGGAAACAGATATGACGCGGCTGACCTCTTGCTTTTGGTCTAGGCTCCCCCGGACATTAGTCCCTTGGATTTTTTCTTCTGGGGACATTTAAAATCATTTTTGTTTATCAAACACCTGCGGATACACTAGATGATATGACAGCATGGATCGTCGTCTCTTCGGCAGACATCGCCAGCTCACCGTAGTATTTCCTTCGTAATATATGAACGTGGTATATGCTGTAGTTCCATTAGTATTTGTTCCTGAAGATACCATTTACAGAAAGACATGATCTTTCGCGGTGTAATGAAATGGGACATTTTTCACTTTATTCTACAAGAATAGAGGAGGTCAGTGTGAAAGTTTTTCTTCATTGAGTTCTTCATTTTCCTGTTATACTTTTATTATTATGGAGATCTAAAGAACTGTGTGATCAATTTACTTTTTCAAGTTGCGGTTGAATATAAAGTTGCTTTTTTTTTAAATAGAATATGGATATTTATTTTAACACAACATTCAAAATTTGTTCATTTACTGATCGCCTGTATGAGTTCCAGACAGACTAAATATTTTTAGTTATCCGCCATTGAAAGTGTTGTATAATGTATTTAATTAAAACGCTGTTTCTATGCTAGGAGCAATTCCATCACATCTTGATGCTGTACTATATTCAGATACGTGAATTCTGTTTACCCAATTAATATTAATTACCTTTAACGTATAATTGTTTAATGTTTATTTTAATTAAAATAAACATTATTATTTTATGTTTTGTCTTTTTAAATTGTTAAAAAACGCATATGTACTTTTTCAGTATGTCATCTTTATTTCAAAGCCACCACATTCACAGAAGATCTGTTTTCTATTTATAATTATCACTTTTGGGCATATTTTATTTTACAATAGTAATTATTTAAATTTTTCATTCGGGATTTGAAAATTAGCTTATCGCTTTTCACTGCTATATTTTTAAACTCAGCTATTTCTTTTAAACCCCGATCGTTACGTTTAGTAATGATCACACTAACCACTAGACAAGCATGGGATAAGTTTTGAAAATTCAATGAATTCAAATATGGTTGGGTTTTGTTGAATAAATATTGTGTTTAAAATAGTAAATTCTAATTTGTTCGGAAAACGCAAGCAATAAATATATTTTACGTTTGTTTCACTTACTCTGATTACAAATAAAGTAAGATTATAAACATCTGCTTTCGGTTATTAATTCCCGATATTTGCAAGTCCACATGTACACTTCGTATCAATATTCGAAGAAACAAAAAACAAGTTCATATTCTGGACTATCCTTTCCTATTCTAACGACATTATTTGTCGAAAAAAAATTATATTTACTTTTTCAAGAAAACAATGTCCTGTATGTTTATTGCGTATTTTTTCTTTTTTCCAATATTTAAAAATCCGCATCCGCTTTTCGGTTTAAAATAGAAAAAGCAAAAAATATACAATTATTGTTTGATATATTTTGCGGTTCCAACAATGTCTCATGCTTAAAAAACATTACTATTTACTATATTAATAAAACTACACGAAAATATCGGTTTAAATTAGACATTCCTGCCTTGAAAAGACAGAGAGATAGCTATTAGTGTCCTTTTATTTCACTCTTTTCCGATAACTAAAAACTCGTGCGTGAAGTTTACCAGTTCAGTAAAATGAAAATATGCAACATCGTTGGAAAAAATAATTCTTAATTGCAAATTGTGTTGTTTTTCCTTTTCTGCCCTCAGACATTGGCTCCAAAATCTAGCGATTTATATATCTAAATCACTCGGCGCCCACTAAAGTCCTGTGCATTCTATTTACTCCAAAGCGGTCAAAGCTATAGTCATCACTTTAAAAAAAAATCCGACAAGTTTTCCTGTAGGAATCGGAAAAAGGGTTGCCCTTATCGTACCGGAAAATAATCAGACCCAGCTTGGAATAAAATCCGTAAAAAAAAGAAATAATCAATAAAACGGTATTTTACGGATTTTATTCCGAACTGGATCGGAATTTTTTCTCGAAACGATAAGGGCAACTATCTTTCCATTTCTACAGAAAAACTGGTAGGATTTTTTTACAGCGATAATTATAATGGCTAGGTATAGTAAACTAAATATACATTACGTTTTATGACCATGAACAACTTCCCTATCGAAAAAAATACAGAGCAGGAATCCATCATGCATCAGCCGTTTGTGATCGCACACTGTAAAAAAAATTCGACCAGTTTTATTGTAGGAATCGAATAATAGTTGTCCTTATCGTACCGGAAAATTGTCCGACACAGCTCGGAGTAAAATCTGTAAAAAGAAAAGGAAATAGTCAATAAAACTGTATTTTACGGATTTTATTCCTAGCTGGGTAGGAAATTTTTCCGGTACGATAAGGCAACTATTTTGCCGATTACTACAGGAAAACTGGTAGAATTTTTTTTTTACAGTGCATGGTAGACTCTTTCTTCTAACATTCTTTACTTGATTTTATTATAAAAAATAACTGTACCTTGCTTTCATGAGTTAATTTTGTTAGTAACTCTACGTATGAAAAATAATACCACTTATCTGTTTGCATTTATTGGTGTACTAAACCTGGTGAAATTGGAAATTTATATTTTGGGATTTCCAATAAAGTTATTTTTACACGTAAGATATAATTTCATACAAAATAGAAGATGCAATACTATTTTATAATCGTCTTTTACTTATATCTGGTACTGTTTTCGACATATGAATAAAACTCTTTCGTTGGCGTTCTCATAGCGTAGCACGCAGAAATTTTACAACATGGCATCATCATCACCTCTAGATTAAAATTTGAATCAAAATCTAATGAATCATCACGTCCTTGACCACTAATTTCGTCGTTTTGAAGTTAAAGGCGATAAGCAGGTCTTTACTGGTACTATGTATAAAAAAAGTTGTAAAATTATAAAATAATTAAAAAAAAAAACTGTATATCAACAGAATGTTTAAACACATAACGGTACAAATTTAAGTAGTTTAGTAATTTTGATATCGCCCCATTTGCAACGCTTATCGTTGTTAAATGACTATACTTTTAAAAAAAAATCATTTTTCTAAATATCATGCCTCGGATAAGCAATTATCATCATGAAAAGGGCCTAAATTACACATATGACTTATAATTCCTTAATTAGACATTTTTATTAAATTATCTTTGAATCATTAATTTCTTTATTAGCGACATATTTTGTTATTAAAAAGAATAAAAGAAACATTCAGATAAATGAAAATTTAATTAAAATTTCCATTTATGGACATGTTAATTATAAGTTTTTTTCGGATATTAAATAATAAATCTTAAATGCTCTTTTGCAAGAGTTAATTAAAATTTACATCATAATCTAATGAATTTATACTAGTAAATGATATTTATATCTAATACGATATTAGAATAAAAATAAACGCGATTATTTCAGGTAATGCATCAATTTGAAAAATTAATCTATTTAAAAATTTACATTAATTATCATTCATTTCAAATAATTTATTATATACACGTGCGTTATTAAACATAAAATCTTTTTAATTCTCTTAAAAGCTTTCACGTTATTTAGAAGTAAAACACTCAATGCTTTAAAAACACATATGCTTTTAACAGATTTTTTTTTTTTTTTTTTTTTTTTTTTTTTTTTTTTTTTTTGTATAGCAGTATTTTTTAAAATAAATTTGGTAATTGGATAGATATTTAAAATATGTATATTTAAAATATGTATAAAATTGTTCGTGTAAATGTATTAATTGTCCTTGAATATAATGATATTATTCATGAGCTTCGTAACTAATAAACACTTTATTGAAGATTTTAGGTTGAATATCTAACAAAAGTACCTAAACTATGGCAATATGTTTGACTGGTAAGAAAAGAATGATTTGAATACAGGGTCATCGAAAAATAATGCCTAGATTTAAAAAAAAATCATAACATCGAAACCATTTATGTTAAATGAGTAATTCTTTCACTACACGATAACTAGTGAACGCAAGTTTGGTTTTAGTTCAACAGAATTCGTTTTCGTGTCTGTGTTATGCGCGGATTACTTGCGCAGTCGTCAAGGTCAGCCGACGCGCCTGACGCCAGCTGCTCAGTACGATGTTGATCGTGCAACAAAAAGCACACTATGATGTTGACCGTGCAATAAAAAGCACAGTGCGTGATTTGGTATGTGGAGTCAAAGTCAATAGTCAGTGTACAGTGGCTTTTTCGGAGAACTTATCCAGGTCAAACTGCTCCTGGTGCTCACATTGCACACATTTGTTCCTGGTGCACATCGAACGGTGCTCACGTTGAATCATACTAAGGTATGAAAAAAAATTATTTTTTTGCCGCACATTATAAGACTAAAACCAATAAATTACCTTTCATAGTTTTTGTGACAGTTATTTAAAATCTAGGCATTATTATTCGATGACACTGTATATCTGAAATAATATATGAAATAACAATAGCTCCATAACAACCAAAATTTCAAAAGTTTCTGCATTTTTTTTTTTAAATATGAACTGTAAAGTGTGTAAGGGGACGCATAGGTATGTTTTAGGCTAATATTAGAAATCCGTTCTTTGCAAACACCCTACAATTTGACAACCGAATCGGCGAATCTTCTGCATTTTTCAAAACACTTTGATATTTTTCATGCTCATTACAAACAGCATGTGCATTTGTTTGGCTAATTGCAAAATGACCAGCTGTTTTTCAAACAGTCAAAATTGTTTTAGACTAAACTACATTGACTATATGCATTTGCATGGTAAATGGAAAATGAACAACTTTCTGTACAGTAGGCCTGATTCCACCCACATTTATTGCAATAAGTCCAAATTAGAGAGGTATGTCTATACATAATGTTAGGATATCGCGTTGCAACATAAACATGAATAGTTTGTTAAAATGTATTAAAAAACTATCTTTTTTCAAAATCTAATATACAGGCGTGAATGACTAAGAATTGTGAGTGCTTCAATTTTATTTTAAGTGATCATTTTGTGCAAAACGCTGTGTAAAACTATAAATACAATCTTCAGAAAACACATAATTTTAACGTTTTCCAAGCATTAGGTAGCAAATATGTTTTTCAGAAAAAAATAATCATCAAAATACATAAAAAGTGCTTTATTGGGAGATCTGATTTACGCGATTTTTCTTTCACTTTAAAGGTATATTTTAGTAAAATAACACCGATTAAATGGAGAGATAATAAAATCACATATCAGTAACATTTTTTTTCTATTTTTACGGTTATACATAAATAATATGTGTTGCTGATTGAAAAATAGCGAGAAAACTGTTTTATCGACGAATTTGATACATGCACGCTGGTTGATAGCTAAGATAAACAAACACTTTTTTATTTTTTTACAGTAAAAACTTTTCCCTCCGCTTAAGAGGTCTCAGGACTCTTAAAATTGGAAAAAATGAAAAATAAAGAACATTTTCAAGATTTAATATCTTAAAATGTATTTGATTTTAAGGCACAATTTTAATTGGTATAAAACATATAAGTATGTTCTTTCATTTCATGAATTTAAAAATATATAAGATCCAGAATTAGCATTTACAGGGGACTCCAAACTGTTAGACATTTTTCGAGCAAAAAATCGGCATAACAGCCTACGCGCACGATTACAAAATAAGTGTCGCAACTAGAATGAAAATTTTGGTACCTACTTATACTTCAGATTGCAATAATTACCCTGCACCTAAATAATTTTGTATTTACAGCTTTTTTTATATTTTTAATACAAAGTTGTAATTTAGTTAATGCAAAATTAAGAAAATTTCAACAGTATAATCACCTAAAAAAATATTGTTTTGAACAATAAAAAGGAAATTTTAGGTGCAGTTTATACAGAGTAACATGAGACATATGTTTTGAAAATTTCATGAAAAAATATTCGTAACTTTTTGAGATATCGTGCGCGTTATGTCCAAAAACGTCATTTGGAGAAAAATAGCTTCAAAGTTTCCGAAACGACGCTTCAGCTATTGAACGGGTATAAATGGAAAAGCCATAACTTCAGTTCTAATAGGAATTTCAAGGAAGCAATTATATCAAAATGTTCAGAAAAGATAGGAGTTTAACATCTAAAAAAATTAAAATTTCGAAAAGTTTAAAGCTTTAAGAGTCCTGAGACCCCTTAAAGATTCGCAAAAAAATCTAGAGTGCGGGAGATTGTTATTTTTTCACAACATTTTAAAGATATGTGAAATTTAAGTACGAGAGCAGAATATTTACGCACCTGATTATAATTAAGATTAAAAAATATTTTTTTAAAGATATATTTTACGAGACAAATGACTAATAGCTGTCGCAGATGAGTATGTGGACCTTCTATTACATTTTTGTTCCTTTTCGTGCGCATAAGCATGACGAAATGAAGTTTCTTCCTAAAATTAAATAATTCCATGTTCTTCTTTTGTTGTTGTTTATAATAAGCAGTATTTTCAACCATATTTAACGACACATTTAAGGAACTTGACAAAGCACTGTACAAATGATATATTACAATCAGAAAATAAATATATTAAATATTTGATGAAATGTGAACATTCGTACAAAATAATTTTTAATTGCGCAGGCTTTAACAATACTATAGCACAGTGCAAATGACATATTACAATAAGAAAATAAATATGTTAAATAATTGATGAAATGTGAACATTCGTACAAAATAATTTTTAATTGCGCAGGCTTTAACAATACTATAGCACAGTGCAAATGACATATTACAATAAGAAAATAAATATGTTAAATAATTGATGAAATATGAACATTCGTACAAAATAATTTTTATTTGCGCAGGCTTTAACAATACTATTTTTTTCATAATTTAGTAGCCATTTATACAGGATAACTAATGTTAATCAGCTAGTCTATTATGTTGATTGTTCGGAAAAGATATTGGCTATAAAATGACATGGATTTAAGTTGCTTTGTTAAAGTAGTTTTATGACCTTTTCAACAAAATATCATTGTTTATTAACTGGTTTACAACAACAAAAAAAATTATTTCACGTATGCCAATGCTTAGGTTTGGAACAGATACCGCATTTTTGTTAGAAATGACCTCGTTCTTCGAAGAAATATTAAATCATTAATAAAAATTTTAACATGAAAAATTAAAATTGAAAATCAAAAAAAGAAAAATGTAAATTTGTGGAATATCCCTTATCATCCAGCTACTTTAAGAAAGTGACTGAAATTCAGCTCGTTATATTACCAATAACTTTCTGAGTTTTTATGATATTCGACTGGCCTTTTTTGTTTGTGTTGCCAGCATACTTGACTGCTGAAGTATGCAAATAATACAAAAAAGCACAAACAGTTAAAAAATATTTGATACAAATACTCATTTTTTCTAAAATATTAAATATATTGATATTATAATTTTAGTATGTTGTTTCCACTCAAAGCCATCGAGATTCCTGAAAGCGGTGTTAAATTTCTTAAGAACAATGCTTACAAAATAATAATAATAATAATAATAATAATGCGAAAATTTACTGAACTTTTTAAAGAAACCTTTATACCTTGAATAATATTCATATCATTCTTGCACTAACAATAATAATAATGCGAAAATTTACTGAACTTTTTTAAAGAAACCTTTATACCTTCAATAATAGTCATATCATTCTTGCACTAACAATAATAATAATGCGAAAATTTACTGAACTTTTTAAAGAAACCTTTATACCTTCAATAATATTCATATCATTCTTGCACTAACAATAATAATAATAATGCGAAAATTTACTGAACTTTTTAAAGAAACCTTTATACCTTCAATAATATTCATATCATTCTTGCACTAACAATAATAATAATGCGAAAATTTACTGAACTTTTTAAAGAAACCTTTATACCTTCAATAATATTCATATCATTCTTGCACTAACAATAATAATAATGCGAAAATTTACTGAACTTTTTAAAGAAACCTTTATACCTTCAATAATATTCATATCATTCTTGCACTAACAATAATAATAATGCGAAAATTTACTGAACTTTTTAAAGAAACCTTTATACCTTCAATAATATTCATATCATTCTTGCACTAACAATAATAATAATGCGAAAATTTACTGAACTTTTTAAAGAAACCTTTTTACCTTCAATAATATTCATATCATTCTTGCACAGATGCTGTAAATGAAAAATATATATTTTATAATTTTCTAAAGAAACATGTATCTCTGAAAAAAAAATTACAGATTATTAAAAAATATATATATTATAAACAGACAAATTTTGGATTATATTAAAAAAAGCAAATGTGTATTTTTTTACTATGTTTAACATTATATTAATAATATAATAAGTTAGAATTCTGCTTGTTCAATATTTCAATAGGAACTAATACTTATTTAAACTGTGTATTCTAATAAGCCTTTTTAACGAGATTTTAACTAACTGTAGAAGGGAATTAAATGTTTGAGCGAAGCACAGCTATTCCTGATTGATCGATCATTAGAGATACCAAATAGTTAACTTGTCGTGATCTGTAAGCATTTATCAATCAAACGCTTTTAATAGAGATTGTATTTTAGATAAAGAAAAATAAAAAATGAACCAGTTCATTGAAATAATAAATTACCATAAAATATTTACATCTGGTATTTTCCGAGTCACGCGAATATTTGCGAGTGCTAATTAATTTTAATTTTGCTATCTATATTCGACCATAATGTACCAAAAACGTGTTTATTAAGTTTAAATGGCTCATATATTTGTTTGCATAAAATGGAATGGATTTAGGTTTAAATAGTTTCTACTGTTAAAATATTTAAAGACCAGAATTTGTTTTAATAAAATCAAAAAGTATTTAATTTTTACCGCGCGCCGAAGGTTTTGGATGTGCTTAATCAAAAAATTGTGTATTTTATCAATCAATTGTTATTTTCGTTTAAAGTAAAGTTTCTCCTTTTGTCTGTAATAAATATTTCCCCTTTCATATTCCGTATATTCTGGTGTATAACGCGCACATTTGAAAAGGAGGAATTGGTAAAATTTATAATGCGTGCTATACCCAGCGTATTAAAGAGAAGACTTAAAAATTCTGCAAACCATCACCTCATCGAATTGACGGCAGAAATTACAGGATTTGTTAAACCGCTGTGTTTTCTTTCTCACAGTCATCCATGTTTTCATACATGTACGTGAATGAAAACACGGTGTTAAACCTACCGATCAACTACTAAAATCGGATCTACAGGTGGCTTCCAACTGGATATGACTTTGCTGAGACCAGTTGCATCTTGATATGCAAAACGGTTTCTTTCTTATCCTGGAATTTCAACCGTCAACTCGATTAGGTGATGGTGGTGATGGTATGTTCTGTCGCCTTCCGGTCTAAAATATTTCTATAAGTATTCCCTTCTTTTTGGAATTTATTGTATTTTTAAGCAACAGATTTTATGAAGGTTTGCGCGTAATACCGCGAATATACCTAAAAAAAGAAAAATACAGTTTTAAATCGTATATGCGCGTAACGTGTCGAAGCGTGCTATAAGCCAGTATATGTAGAATTGTAAAATATTCTTTCTTTTCTTTATCTTCCATCGATTTATGTTGTTATTCTACTACATTCTGTCTATTATCACTTTTTTTCACCTGTTCTATACTTATACTCGTCATAACTGGTCTACCAAGTCATATCTTGGTGGAAAACACTTGAAAACCGATTTTAACGGTTGGTTGGTTGGTTTACTATTATGTTTTCCTTCTCTTAGTCCTCCATGTTTTCATACCTGTGGTTGCGGGATAACGCAATGTTAAACCTACAGATCAACTACTAAAATTGAGTCTACAGGTTGTTTCCGACTTGACATACCTGTTGTATCTGAATATGCTAATCGAGTTCTGTCTAATATTTGGAATTTCACCCGTCAACTCGATGAGGTGATGATCTGTGCCGTCGAATCCCGGTTTATTATGTTTCTATTAGTCTTCCCCTTTTCACGTCTTTATTGTGTTTTCATGAACATATTTCATACAGGATTGCGCATAATACGGCGCCTTATGTGTTGGAGCCTGTTATACGCCAGAATATGTGGAATTTTAAAGTATTCCTCATTTTCTTTATCTTCCACCGATTTATGTTCTTATTTTACTACATCCTGTCACGTTTTAACCTGTCTCGCTTGTTTCACGTTCATGCTTTTAATTTTCTTCTCTTTGTATAAACTTATATAGAGGGCAAAAGTTTAACATCAATGTAATAAACAAAACTATTCAACACGCGGATAAAATCACATAGTTGTTTATCATCTTTCATTAATAGAATAAGAGACACGAATTAATTGCATAAATCCGAAATATATTTAACTTCTACACCCGAAATTATCGAATGTGCTGAATTAAAATGTATCTTTGTATTTTATACTTGATTAGATTAGTCTAAACTAAACGCCCTCTATCCTGTCTTTCAAACAAAATATGCATCGTTTCATATATTTAAAATTATTCATTGTGTTGTTATTTTACTCCATCCTGTCATTTTATATTTTTTTTTATGTCTGCTCCGTACTTTTAGTTTTCTTCTCTCTGTATATACTTAAGGTCATTGTGCCTAAATGTGACATTGCGACAATGTTCTTGTACTTAAAATCTTAACGCAAGAATAAATACTATACAATGAGACATCCGAATTTAAGGACACCATCGCCAAAAATTTCCCTGCACTTAAAACGCATTATTTAAAACCATTTCCCACTACAATGCACATTGTTCATTACCAAGCTTCAAATATTCCGTAAATGGTGAGAAAAATCCCGAAAATTGTTGATTCTTTTTTTTTTCTACTTTTAAGAAAAAATAAAGTTATGGATGTCAAGGTTTAAGACGTGTATTTCATTTACCTGAAAAGTTTGCTCGGGAAGAGGCGAAATCTAAAATATTCCACGCATTTAGCTGACTTGTTTTCTTCAGAGACCTATTAGAGATAAACTGAAAGCCCTAAATGCGGAGATACTTTTAGTAGATTAACTAAGGCAAGTTAATATGTTTTTTTTTTTCATATATTGTGTTAAAATGTTTAAAGCCGATATTGCGTCTAATTAAGCTGTGTTGAGTTAATAAATTAAGAATTTCAGCAGGGTCCGTACTTAAATATGTTTTTAAAATCATCAAAGAAAGAAAATGCGTGTGTTTAAAATTTTTAATACAAAAAAAAAAAGATATAACGGTGTATTTCAAGACATAGAATATAGACACTTGATTGCGAAATTCGCAATATATTTACATCCCTTTAAGACCGGGCGATCTTTGGTAGAAGTGAACAGATTTAGTGGTTTTGCATTAATGAATAGGATCATATTTGACTGAAAAATATTAAAAGATGAAATATATAGGATGTCAGGCTATGCCAACTGATGATCCACGCTTTTCTGTGGGTGCACGCTTTACTTCAAATAGCACAAAAATAGGAAAATGTTTTTTATATTTCTTTATTATCAAATGCGCAATTGTGTAGGTCGTATCTTAAAGGGTTAAGGCGAAAATTCAAAAAATTCTTGTATAGGCTGAAAACACTTTAACCCGTTAAACGCCAACGCTCCCGTTGCGGGAACAACTTTTTTATAATTTTTTTCTCAAAATATTTTTAAACTATTTAAAAAATACATTTTGTATTTAAAAGTTAATAGTAAGGAGTCTAATATATATTTTTTTCAGGATGATATATATATATTTTTAATTTTTTGCAGATTTTTTAAAAAAGAGAATTTTTAGGTTTTCGACTATCTCAAGTAAACGCATTGAAAAGAAATTAAAAAATTCTTGATTTTTTACAAGTACAGTGAATATTTAAAGTCAACATTTCAACTAATAATCCATTCCTAACCCAAAGTAAATATACCTATTTAAAGTTATATTAGACAGGTTTCTTTGGAATGTTCCCACAAAGGGAGCTTTGGCGGCTTGTGCTTACACCTACCGCTTTATCTGCAAGCGGGCTTCCATAAAGAAAGAATGTGTTTCTAGGCAGTAAGTGAAAAGAAATCTGTTAACTGTTCGAAGAAAAAAAGGTGATTTATAGACCATATGACTATTAGGTATAGTAATTATAAATTGTGTTCAAGGGCATTTTGTATTCATTCTTATGAACAGCAATATATTTCAGTTTGCTTGAATATGGGCGTTTAATATTATATGGAAAAAAAAAACAGAGCCCCTTTGAATCAGATTAGATTTAATAAAAAGCATCACTAACACCTTAAAACAATAAAAGTTATATTTATAATGTTTATCCGTTTTGGGAAAAAAAAAAAAAGATGTAAAATAAAAAAGAAAAAAAAATACAGGATTGCGTTATGAGTGATTGTAAATTATTACTAAAACATTAAAAAAAGAATTTTTTCCAATTTCATGTAACAAGAAATTTGAGCATAAATAAAGGTATAATAAAGTAGAACATAGCAGCTACTTTTGGAATAGACTTCCACAGGTAGATTCATATACCAAATACAAAAAGAAAAATTCCGAAAATTCCGCATTGTTTCATTTTATATTAATTTTACTAACGGCGATAATTTTGTAGATAAATTTTTCAATACCCGCATGCCTCTTATTACAGAAGTAATAAAAATAATGTATTTTATTAAATAATTTGAATAGCACAGTGCGGTAATAGTAGCGTAAGAGCTTTTTTTTTTTTTTTTTTTTTTTTTTTTTTTTTTTATGAAAGATGTCTTAATTTCCATTTCTAAAACAATTCCTTTATTTGAAACAAATAAAAGAGAAAATTTAATACATCATTTAGAAATAATATATAATTATAATTAACAGACAACAAGTCGATGTAATAAACTATTTCAATATAAGTACATAGAGTAAACCTAAATGTAAAACATATATATATATATATATATGTGTGTGTGTGTGTGTGTGTGTGTGTGTGTGTGTGTGTGCGTGCGTGTGTGTGTGTCTATGTAGTGCATAATGCAATATAATGTTACATCAGAGTTTTCCTTGAAGGTCTGTAGAAAACGTATCGGAAAATAATAAAAAAACAGTAAGAGTGGCTTTATATTTCTGATACTTTGACTACTCGTTCAAAAAATTTTAATAAAAGTGTTTTTCAGATATAAATATTAAATTTTTAATATATGTATTTTTAGTAATTATTTATATGTTTGTATAAAATTGTTTGCAGATTGCCAAAAAATGATGTTTTATTAATTTTTTCTAACCGCAATTGCATTGGGGGCAGGAGAAAATAACGTGCGGCTCCTTACGATTCGGAGAGAGGTTCAACCCCCATTAGACGCCAACGCTCCCGCTACGGGAACATGTTATATATTCTAAACGGTTACAGTTATTAAAAAAATTTCAACTGCTTTATCATATTGGCATCTTATGTATATAAAAAACATATATAAACTTTATTTAGTTAACGCGCTTAATATAGCGGCGCTTAATGGGTTAACTCGTCAGTAATACTCGTCAGATATATTTAAAAAAAAATGATTGAGAGTAAAATGAACATTGCAATATAAATTTGAAAACTTTAATCATTCTGACATATTAATGCAAAATATAAAATTTCTAATAAATATTTAAGAAGAAAGGAAAAGCAGAATTTTTGTTAAATAAAATGATGCTAAATTAACAGCCTCAATTCTTTACAAAATGATACGTATTTTAAAATACTATTAGATTGCACTAGCCTGCAAAAGTTGGGTTGTGTCATGTTTTTTAGCTTTTGATAATTCATTATTATATATTCTGTACCCCGGAATCCGAAATTACCTTCATCACATCAGGATTTTTAGCAAATTGCAAATTTCAAAGTTAAAAAGTTCAAAATTAATATCGAATTTCCTCCCCCGTCTCATCGGACCACTCAGCTGTTTAGCTGTAAGAATCCCAGGATAAGCAAAAATATCGAATAAATTATTGAATAAAATAAAATTATATAATATAATATAAAATAAAATAAAATAAAATAAAAATTGTTGTTGTATTATGTACTGCTGAATCCGGAATTGACCTTCTTTTTTAACCATCACATCAAGGTTTTTCGCAAATTGCAAATTTCAAAGTTAAAATGAACCTCCTCTCCCATCTCATCGGACCACTCAGCTGTTTGGCTGTAAGTGTCTCAGGATAAGCAAAAACATTGAATAAATTATTGAATAAAATATCATAAAAATAAAATAAAAAAAGTTTTACATATGTTTTATAGTATGAGATTTTCGCTATATTTTAACTTACACATTTACGATTTGCAAAAATATTCTAACGTGATGGTTAAATATGAAGGTCATTTTCAGATTCAGGGCTAAAAATACGTAAAAATCAATTATCAAAAGTTAAAAAACACAGCCATCTACTCTACTTTATAGTATCCGATTTTTGTTATTCTTTTACTTTGACAATTTATGATTTACGAAATATCCTGACATGATGGTTAAAAATTAAGGTAATTTTTGGATTCAGTGCTACAAAATACATAAAAGTCAAAAAACACAACAATCGCAGTCTTGTATTACCTAATCTAGAACTTTTTCTTAAACTTCTAGGCGGTAATCTATCCGCAATTTTTTGTGTTATCCTGTAAAATAAGTATAAATGGTAACCACCGAAAATCATAATAATATTAGATTGTTATCGGATTTGCGCCAGTATGTAAAATGTAATTGCGGTCGGATATTTGAAAGTTGATTAAAGTTCGAGTACAAATTTTGAACTAGAAAAACATACATATGATCGTTGAAGTAACAAAAAACGTTTTTGTTAAAAGAAATCATAAAAGAAGCAGTGTCAAATCCTGACAAAATAAAACATGTTATTTTAGCCAATCTGAAACTTAATGAATGTTAACTTAATCGTAATACTTGTACAATTTTTTTCAAAGCGCAGATACACATGAAATAAGATCTTCGAATACTTTAAGCACTTGGTATGTGGCCCCTCAAAGCCAAGCCCAACTCATTTGTTTTCAGAGCAGAAAAGTGGCATAAGTCATGCATTTTTAAAGTTTTATAACTCGCTCAATTTCAGTGTTATATGAATGGGACTTTTTTGTATTACTTGTCAGTGTAAAAGGAAAATTTTACTAAATATAACTTATAGGACCGGGGGACCGTATAAAAATTTAAATTTCGTAATTTTTGAAGAAATGTTTTTATTGACCCAAATCACTTTTAAAATGTTTTTTACCTTTTTTAAAACGTTTTTGTAATTGGAACTATATGGCTAAGACTAACGGTTTAGGAATTAGCCATTGGACACTGTTGAGACCGGACACCCTGTATATTAGAAGTATGTAAAACAAGTGCAATAAAAATACGATGACAACTTAAGCATAAAGTTGTACATTGATTTTATAAAATCTAATATAATTTTTTGTTTAATAAATTCAATAATCCTTCAATGCATATGTTGAAAATAACCAGCTCTTTAGTAAATTTAAATCCCAATGATGCATGTTTAGATGTGAAAAAAAAAATCATCACTACAGAAAAAGAGTAAAATAGCAGATTATGAGATAGATTCAGCAATGTAAAACATTACTGTTAAGCAATCTGCGCCGAATGTCTAATAGATCGCTAAGTGTGACCATAGCTCTCAGTATCCCAGTAAACACAGAGGTATCGGTAAGCCATCGGACGCCAGCCGCTTGCCACTACCGGCGGTATTGGCACGATACTGGTTGTCGCTATTAGTTCCGTATCTATTTCGATAAGCCGCGCGAATGCGGCCCGATTCATGAGGCACGCAGCCGGTCCAGTATCGGCAAAAAACTATGCCGACAGCACGCCGATAGCTATCCATACGAATGCCGGCCGCAGCAGCATCAACTGAAAAAAAAAAACAGTTTCGGCATGGGGAGATAAGCTGGGTTTGATTCAAATTACCCAAGGACAGAGAGTAGACGCCTTAACCACTGGGTACTCTGACATGATCAGGGGAGGATTCTATGAGGTAATAAGGGAAGACATATCGATACGTAATGTTTAGTCGTTTACGATGAAAATGGTAGATGGGAAAATAAATATTTTGAAGTGTTTTTATTTTATTTTTTATTTTATATTTTTTTATAAGTAATTGTCTTACGCGCGTGTATTTAAAAATTAATTCAATATTTAAATGAATGAAATAAATATCTTAGCGAATTCGTTAAAGCAAACAAATTTAAGAATAATTTTAAGAATAATTAAGATTCAGATATGATTAAGAATAATTAAGAATAGATATAAATTTAAGAATAATTAGGAATAGATATAAATTTAAGAATAATTAAGTCTTAAAAAATATATTTAGAGGTTTTGTACACTTAATCAAATTTTCTTATTAGGAATTATAATGTAATTACATGCGTTGCGTTAATTTATGAAATATATATTTTTAACATGGAAAAATTTATTTTAATAAATAAAAAGTTGGTAATTAATAACTTTTAATTAGAATAAGAATTCATTTTATGTCATTTTAATGATATAAAGTAGAACATATATTTAATGAGTATGTTGCAATATTAATTTGTTACTTCTCAATATTTTTAAATTAAAAATAAAATAAAAATATTAATTTACATTTTTTTTTCTTTTGGAAGATAATTTTTAAATGGGGGATATTTCTGAATCTTTCTTATAAATTGAAGAATGCTTATTATATGAAATAACTGAAATTTCAGAGGTTTTTCTCTTAATACAATTTTCTCTTTAGGAATTATAATGTAATTAAATGTGTTAATTCAATAAATATATATTTGTAACATAGAAAAACTAATTTTAATAAAAAATAAGTTATTAATAAGTTATTAAGTAAAATAAGTAATTAATCACTTTTAATCTGAATAAGAGTCCATATTTTGTCATTTGATGATTTAATGTATATTATATTTTTAGTGATTATGTAGTAATAATGATTCTTTTACTTATGAACATTTTTTAATCATCAAATAAAATAGAAATATTAATTCATCTTTTTTTTTCGGTAAATAATTTCTTAGAAATGGGAGATTTCTGAATATTTCTTTTAAATTTTAATGCTAAAAAATTGGGTAGATTTTTTTAAAATATTTTTATAGCTTGTAAAATAATTTTAAACAATTTTTTAATAACTTGATTTTTAAATAAAATAAGAAATATAGCTATTGCTTTTAAAATGAATATATAGTTAGGAAATAATTAATTTATGAAGTTTTTTTTTCTACGATTAAGTTTATAATGAATAATAATTTTAAGGAGAGATTTAAAAAACTCTTTTGATGATTCAAATAACTGTAAGACCTTTTTAAAAGGAATTCAATAACAGCTTTTTTAAAATAAATAAATATAGGCTATTTTTGACATTTTTTTTTTTATCACTGTGAGAATTTTATATGAAATATACATATCTTATCAAAACTCAAACTCAAACAAAATTAAGAAAAAGAAAAAAAAATGTCGGCTAAGTCTAAAAATTCCGAATTCGGCCCCATGTTGGCAAATCTAATAGGGCCACTATCAGAAATCCCATATCGGTCCTGTGTCACTTGCCAGTTTAATTCGCTTGCCGATATATAACCCTAAGGGTCCGATTACAGTAACCGGCAGTCGAAAAAGCACATTCTAAAGTTTCAGTTGCCAACATGCTGCCAACACATTACCCCTGTGCACCCCTATGCCCATGCCGACACTTAACCGACACTGCCAGCTGCGGTCCGATCGTGTGACGAAAGGTATGTGTTTGCTGGGATGTTACACTCATTACTCGCAAATGTTTGTAAAAGTACCTTTCAACAACATTATCAAAAATGAAGCTAAGCGAACTTTTTAAATTTTATATCTATATTAGCATTTTCTTGAGTTTGGAACATTTCACACCACTGAAATTACTTCAGTAAGTAACTGTGATGTATTTAAGTATTTTTTAATAGTTTTTAGAATAAGTATGGTTAGTGCGTGGCACTATGAATAAAGAGAAACTGACAAATCCTGAAAATGATGAAGCTTTAACAGTAATTGGTTCTTCAGTTTCTGATTTCTGCACAAGCAATCTTCCACCGGTAAATTTGATTAGACATGTCCCCCTTATTAATTTATGGAATATCTGTGTCACAATTAAATCAAAAATAACAATTATTTTTTGCTGGTGGATGTTTGCTCTTGCAGTAGTTAAACCTTACGACTCCACCATATTGTGACAATATAAACTTTCCTAAAATCAATGCCAGCGAATGCCAGGGTTGTCAAATATTACCTCCTCACACAACCCACCCCTCTTCTGTGGTCACAAGTGGACATATAGCGTAATAAAGTGATTTTCCGTATAACTATACTTATGAAACTTTTCGTGTAGCAAGACGTACCTTTAACTAAGCTATTAGTGGAATAAAACGCAAAATGAATTTTTGCGAGATGTGTGAATTTTCTTGCCGGTGAGCGATATATAGTTTATAAGAACGGGCTCTGTGACAGACAGAGGAGTGAGACGAAAACAGTTTCGTCAAATGAACGAAACTAAAAAAAATTACACTTGTGCCAAAATAAGAAGATATTCTAAGTGCAAATTGTCCTACGGCAAGTCAGTTTATTTAAACTAAAAATTCCAATACATTTTTATCCGTAACTAACTGCTGAACTTTTACTGCAGTTTCATTCAAATTTCTCTTTAGAAAAATTATGAACGTTTATAATTCATTCTGAATAATTCTCATTAAAAGATTTTATTTTCAACAAAATAATTCTTTATTTTGTACAGAACATTAAAAATATCAAAATGTTCTTTGCGATTCTAAAAGTTTAAAAGAAGATTTAGAAAACTCCGAAATCAGATTTAAAAAAGAAGATAATGGAAAACTAAACCTCAGAATTTTTAGTATATTACGAAAATTAATTCAAGCGTATAAGATTACAATAAATTATCTCTTTGTCTCTCCCTCTCTCTCTATATATAAATATATATTATTCTTTCTGTTAATAATAATAATTCGGTATTACTTAGTTACCCCGTCGACCAATTTCGCGAAATTATATAAATCACCAAATTATACAAATGGACATAATTTTTATTTTAAATAACGAAAGAACTAATAAATAAATATAATTTTAATAAAAATACAAATAAAACGTCGAAATAAAAATCACTTGACGACGTAAACACGTGTAACTTGCTTAAAGTCAAGTGAATGTGACATTTACGATCAAGCATTATTGGCATTTAATCTTAAAACAAAACAAAAACATGCATTTCATCATGCATTTCACATCATAAATATTTCATTAATATTTCACATATTGGCAAATAATACAAGGCTATATTTTACTACTTCAAAATAATCCTCATTGTTCTTAAAATGTTATTTATATACTCATTTTTTATTTTATAATATTTGTTTTAAAACGGTTCATCTAACCAATGCTCTTTAATTTATTTATTTATTTATTTTTTATATTTACTCATTACTTATAAAGTGTATTCCTATTTTTTCATTCTACTTTAAATAAAGTTTAATTTAAGTCATTTCTTGATTTCTTCAATTGATTACTCTTTTTTATGGGTATAGATGGCAGCACGAAACATATTTGTTAATAATCTAGTTCCAATATAGTTTTCCTTTTTCACACCAGATGGCATCAATGTTTTGGTTTTCCGTAACTAATTGCTGACCACATGATTTAATAGTCTTAAATCTGATTGCTTCCTCACATGTTACAATATTGTGAGTCAACTTTCCTAAGTCTGGGATTCGTGACTATAATTTAGGTATTGTGCTCTAACCATTTTTCAATTTTTAATATCTTGTGTGAGGGTTATTTTTCTTTAGATCTCTTGGTTTTTCATCCTTTATTTTCTTTTATGATGCGGTATTAGGAGCTAAATTTTGTCATTTTAGGCTTAATGCCGACAAAATTGGATGAAATAACGCATCTTCACTATGAATTAAACCTACAAGCTCCTCTGATGATTCTGTGGGTTATTCATAGTTTATTATTTTACATATTGGCTTCCTATATTCATATCTTGTCCATCTGAAGAATTTTACCAATTTGTTCACATATTTGTGATTTCATCTTTATTATATATGTATATATAAGCTAAAAAAATATTAAAATTAAAACTAAAGGTAAAATCCGTGCGATAAGCGCTACAGCTGCAAATAACCACACGGATTATATATAGAACATTATGTATGAAATGCATTCCGCAGACCCAGAATCTCGCACCATAATTAAAAAAAGAATAAACAACAAACATCAATGAAATTTCGATAGATATAACCTGAAGAAGAAAAAACCCAGAAAACACAGCCAAAAAGCTGTGGCCTTGTCAGCAGTGGGCATATACTAAAAGCACAGCAATGTTTCAGACTAGCACAGCAATGTTTGTCTGAAACATTGTTGTGCTTTTATAAAATTCCCACTGCTGATGAGGCAACAGCTTTCTGGTTGTTACTTTCTTGTATCTTTACAAGAGGAAAATATTGGATTCGTGAAAATTTTCGACATTTGGTTTTCAACGGATTTACACGTTTTAAGGGTCAGAGATTCCGGAAAACATGTTATTCAAAATGTCTGTCTGTGAATCTGTGAGTCTGTCTGTCTGTCTGTCTGTCTATGACACAAATTTTGTGGGCACTCTATCTAAAGAACTAATGCACGGAATTTAATAAAACTTTATATTCAGTTATTCCCTGAATCAACTCCCCGCTCAACAGATGGCGCTGCTATGCAATATTTTTCACGATTTCCACAATAGCTCAATCTGCAGAACTAATGCACATTATCTTCAGATTAAGTTTGCCGTCCTTGACATGAGTTGGTGTTCTATACATTTTGGGGTAAATCGCTTAACAGGTGGCACTGCAATGCTGCATCTTTTGTAATTTCTGAAATAGCTCTATCTCAATAACTAATGCTTGGATATTCAACAAAAATCAGAATCAGATATACCTAGATATGAATTAGTGTTGCTTATGTTTCTGTGCAAATCGCTCAACAGGTGGCGCTGCTATGCTGTATTTTTCAGAATTTCCACCATAGCTCTATCTCAATAACTAATGCAGGAATTTTGATCAAACTTCAGATTCAGGTATACCTTCACATCAATTAGGGCTTTTTGTGTTTTGGTGTAAATCGCTGAAAAGGTGGCGCTGCTATGCTACATTTTTCAGAACTTCCGCTATAGCTCTATCTCAAGAACTAATGTTAGAATTTTCATCAAACTTCAGATTCAGGTATACCTTGATATGAATTAGTGTTGTTTGTGTTTTGGTGAATATCGCTCAACAGGTGGCGCTTCTATGCTACATTTTTCAGAATTTTGGCTATAGCACTATCTCAAGAACTAATGCACGAATTTTCATCAAACTTCAAATTCAGATATACTTTGATATGAATTGGTGGTAAATATATGTAATTTCTTGTACTATTTACATGATTTAATTGACGTGATTTATATAGAAGAAAGTTTTGTGATGGCCACAGCATACTAGTTTTTTTTTTTACTTTCTTCTATCTTTACAAGAAGAAGGTATTGGATTCGTGAAAATTTTCGAATTCCGGTTTTCATCAGATTTACGCGTTTTAGGGGTCAGGGATCCCGAAAAACATGATTTTACACAATGTCTGCCTGTGAGTATGTCTGTGAGTCTGTCTGTGAGCCAATCTGTCTGTGCGACACAAATTTTGTGGGCGCTCTGTCTCAAGAACTAGTGCACGGAATTTAATAAAAAATTATATTCAGTTAGTCTATGATATAAATTGGTGCTGATTAGGTTTTGGTGCAAATCGCACAACAGGTGGCGTTGCTACGCTGCATTTTTTACGATTTGCGCACTAGCAATATCTCCAGAACTAATCCACGGATTTTCATCAAACTTCAGATTCACTTAGTCCTTGATAGGAGCTGGCGCTGACTGCATTTTGGTGTAAATCGGACAAAATATGGCGCTGCTATGCTGCATTGATTCCCGCAATAGCTTTATCACAAGAAGGAATGCGCGGATTTTAATTAAACTTCAGATTCAGTTATCAAGTAGACTTAAGTTGTTACTTATTAGGTTTTGGTATATACACTGAACAGGTGGCGCTGCTATGCAGATTTTTTTGCGTCTTCCTCCATAGCTCTACTGAAAAACTAATGCACGGATTTTCACGAAACTTCAGATTCAGTTAGAAGTTGGCATAAGTTGTTGCTGATTTGATTTTGGTGTAAATAATCTAACCGACTGCATTTTTCAGGAAGAATTAACATGTACGAGATAGAAGAAAGTTTTGGGATTTCCGCATCCGAATAGTCTTGTTCAGGTCATATGTGTTGAAATTTTTTTGATTTTTTCTGTTTATTCTTAGTTTAATTATGGTGCGAGATTCTAGGTTTGCTGAATGCATTTCGTACATAATGTGCTATATATATATATTTATAAAGATTTATGCATCATTTTTAATTTTAATAAATTCATTTATAAATTGTATATTCAACTTTGTTGGTGATAATCTGTATTGATTTATAATGGTTTTTTATATATATATATATTTCCATATTTAAACGCATTATTTGAATAGGTTCAATTTCTTTCAAACATATTTCATACTTCCATAGATAATCATGGCAATATGCATATCAGTAAGCTTTGAACGGCGAATAGCTTACTGCGATATTTTAAATGCATCTTTCATATCATTATTGTAAAATAATGATGTAGAGGTAAAATTTTAGGATTATTTGAAAAAAAAAATATTTCCTTTGCTTCTTGAAACATTAAAAGTTTATTAACACTAAACATTAGAAAAATCGTTTCACCTACTTAGCCTCTTTCAATTGATTTGCTTCAAGGTACAGTATTCTACCATTCAATAATAATTATCTTTTGTAAACAAATACACTCAAGGTAATATTTAAATGAATAGTTATCAAAACTCATGCAGACTGAGTAATTTTCAAGCTACGTCATAAATAATTGTCATAAATAACTTTTTTGTTTTAGAAGCCTACCAAAAAATATGCCAGCAGTTTTATATTATAACTCTAGTTTGACTTTATTTATGCACAAGCAATCCTTAATTAAATACAGCGAAAATTATTTACAAATTCTTGTACTCTTTTAAAACAATAATATTACAGCCTTTGAATATCGCAGCTTGGGGTATTGCATTGCTCTAGCTACCAATCTTGTATTTTTTTATTGGGCTTTAAAAATTTAGCAAACATCTCATTTATACAGTTGTCCCTTTAATTTTCTCGGCAAACACACACTCACACGTTTATATAAATCCCATTATGGTGTTTTTTTTTTGTGCAAATGTTATCCTGTACAATATTGATGTTTCAAGTTTTTCGCTAATTTACATGATGTAAATGCTATAGTTATAGCTCGGATGAATGAAACTAGCGTTGCAGTTCGCAGTCATGTCCAACAAATAAGAGTATATTATGTCTACCAGGAACTTTCCGGATAGCTTAACAGGTAACGTATTGGCACGGAACGCCAAGTATCCAGGTTCGATTCCTGGTCTGGACATTTTTGCTCTGTTGGCATAAACTTCAACTGTGCTAATCCATCTTTGAATATAGACATACACGTTTTGCAGGAAGTCTTTGATTTTTAGTGATTACCATATGATTGACAGTCAAAGACGTATTAGAATTAAAGCCTTTTGGAAGGTGTCTACAGTGAATGATGACTGAGATTGTGTGGCAAAGGGCGCGAAATGAATTTGGATGGGTTTTTGAACATCTGATTTGTTTTTTAATTGTGGCTAAGGTTTGTGAACAAATGATATTTGCTATTATATATCTGTGTTTTTTTTCAACTGTTTGTTTAGATTTGGATATATACTGATTAATGTGACGACATTGTGAAACTCCGGTCGAAAACCGCTGCCACTATTGCATGTACTTACACTATATACTTTTAACTGTTATACATGGATATTAATTTACAATATACCCACTGCCGATGAGACCACAAACTTTTTGTTTTGGTTTGTTGTTCCAGTTTGTTTAGTTACTTTTTTTTTCGTTTTGTGTGTTTCGGTTTATATTTGTTAATATTGAATTACCATGGGGAATTCTGAGTCTGTCAAATACCTACAAAATTAATGTACTATATACATATTTATATAGATATACAGAGGTGTCAAGTTTCATTAATCCTCCGTAATATGTGTTTTAATATGAGCCTTTTAACGAAATGAAATGAAGTAAATTCCACGTAGAAACCTTTAATAATATTTTCTTGTTCGAAACTTAATAAACTCGGTCAAATTTTTCCACATATTACGGTAAATTACTGAGAGCTATCTATAAAGCAACAATGTCTCATATATCTTTTATTTATTTTTATTGTTTATGTTTTGCAACCTTTGTTGTATATGTACTTGCAGTGTGAATCGCACATCTGAAGAAAGTTCAGTCTTGGTAAGTATAGGTAAGCAATGTGGAAGTTATTCCTAAATCTAAACCTGCTTACATGAAGAAGATTGGGGCTTTTAATGTTGAATTTTCTTCAGTTTATTTAAGTAATTTGGAATAACGAACGAAATTATATTGAGTACTTTATGAGTGTAATAAGCTGTTTTAAGGTTTACCATAGGAATCGGATTAGATAAATAAGAGAGTTTAAATTAAATAATACTCTCTTAAAAAATATTATTAAAATCAGTTTACAAAACAAAATTGAATTTGCAAAATTGAACATAGTTTTATATTTCACAAAATAAAACGTTATATTTCTTCTTCCCCGTACAAGAATTTATAAATCTGAAATAAACCCATATAACACTAAAAAAAATCTATACAGATATCAGGTCTTTATCAATAAGAATAAATGGGATGTGACAGTTTTATTTTAAGAACTTTCTTCATAATTCGATAATCTCTATCTGAAAGCGTTTATCTTGTGTAATATGTTGAAAGTCTTTCATCATTCTTTGTATAATGCTTTTAAAAAATTTAATGTTATTTTATATCAGTATCCTAAACATTTCACATCAATAGCAAAAAATGGATTTCTAAATGGTGAATTTTCGGAATTTCTTTTACGTTACAATTCTATAGAAACATTTGTAAACCATAAGTATTGCTGTTTTTAGTTAACATCCGCATGTGCAGAAAAATATTGCTTCTCTGTGTTTCAGTAATACTCAAATGAGTCTCAGCTTTTTTATATTATTTATGCTATAATGTATGCGTTTTTAACTATGTATGCTGTTTTCCTGTTAAACATATTTATTTACTAATTTACGGTCCAGAATATTCAAAATAATTGTATTGGTGAATACAGCTTAAACTGTTGATGATAGAAATATATTTCCAATTGCAAAAAATGTACAAATCAAGTATACATTTAACGCATAGCATTTGTTTAGAAGAGGCTGAATGCTTATTTAAATAGGAAATTTAATTTTAGGATTATTCAGTGTTTTTCGCCGTCTTTCCGTTTTTTGGTGCGTTCGTAATTCTATAAATACGTTGCACCTATAGTCGTAGTTCAGTCGGTATGTCCGTCCGTCCGTCTGTCTGTCCGTATGTAACAGAGCTAAACTACCCAACCGAATGGTCTGAAATTTTAAATATATGATTGTTGTAAAATTTTGTCGAGCCATTTCCAATTTTATGAAAATCGGATGTATAGTTTAGTTACAGGGACAGTCAAAATTTTTCTTTACATTACGGCCAATAGCGAAAATTATTGCAAATGCATTTTAATGATGTACAGCCTTCCGAATGGTCTGAAATTTTAAACATATAATTGTTATAAAATTTTGTCGAGTCATTTCAAATTTTATGAAAATCTGATGTATAGTTTAATTACAGGGACAGTCAAAAGTGTTCCGTTACATTACGGGGAATGGGAAAAAATTATTGCAAGTGCATTTTAATGATGTTACAGACTATGCACATTATAAAGTGCAAAAAAGTATACATTCATTACAATAAGGGGTGCAAAAAATAATTATAAAACTAGTTATACGAACGTACCTCATTTGTCACGTTTGACGAGCAATTTCCAACTTGTTTATTACTAGACAACATTGGGCGCTTTTCGGAATCATGAGCAAATCGAAAGAGGCCATTGTATACTTTCGTTCATGATTATATTATACTTTCGTAAATTAAGATATATTTTTCTTTCTTTTTTTTTACAATTTAGGAGATATGTTAACACTGCATAAGAAAGTTTTTTCATATTTTGTTACCATCTGTAATTTTTATTCGTCAACCCTTTTTATGTAATTTATTTTCAGCACACAGAAAAATATACTTCTATGATGCTAATTTTATAGATTTGTAAATGGGATAAGCAAAAGTATGTTTTCCATTGTTTTAATACATGCTTGAAAAAACTTTTTTTAATGGTTTATACTTAAAGGAATAATCGACATTTAAATCCAAAACAGAGTTCTATAATAAGTTAAAAAATAATCAGTAAATAAACATTTCCGAAAGAAACTGTCGATATTAACTATATTACAGTATTATTTCTAAACAATGCCATAAAAACATATGATGCATACTTATGTTGTCATAATCCATCAGGGATGTTAATATCTATGTATTTAATGATGTATTTCATTTAACACTTTTCATATAAAGACAAATAATAATATTTGATATGATACAGTAGGAGCTGCAAAGTCTCCGGCTTTTGGGATAATGGTATTTTACTACAGAAAATATTTTGTTTCCAAACATTTTTCGGATTTAAAAGAACAATATTATGTCTAAATTAATACTAATGTGCGAAAAAACCGGAGACTCGGCAACTATGCACTGTAGAATAACTCTTATCTTGCCAAATAAATACAGGATTAGTTACGCTCCAAAACCTGTGGAATAATTGAGTTTCGAGTTTTGGGCGTGTTTAAACAGCCCAAAAATTGAGTGCGCATACAGTTCGTTTTGTGTTAACACCGAAACAAGCGTTGATATACATTTTATATTGTTTAGATTTCATTTTATTTCCATGAAACATTCATACAGCACGTGACTGTGTAGTGTATGTAGGTATTTAATTACTATATTATAAATAATGTCAAGAAGACAACTGTAGTCCTTGCGAATACTAGTATGTATATGTAAAGCTCAAAATCGTCAATACTAATGAAAATAATAAACTAGCATCCGTCAGGTTAAAATGTCGGAGCATGAAGTTGCATAAACGTAAAAGATAATATAAAAAAAAAATGTTTTATTTTCATGTTTATTGTTTACTAGCTTGAAACAATGAGAAAAAAATACCGCCTTCACCTAGAATGAGTAGATAGTCATTGTCGGAATTCCTTAACCAGAAATATAGATTTCAGAGCTATGCGAACAGGACAAACAACTAAGCTGAATAGACGTAATGATCTAGAATTCCTAATCTCTTGTTTTCTATGTGACAAAACAATCGTTTCAGTAGCGAGAAATCATCGCTTGATTTCTGGAATGGTTTCATAAATTAGAATTATAGTTACTAAAACTAACCTCGTGTGTTCGCATCTATTTGGAGAAAATTTCTAAATATGTTTGACCTCGATAATATAGAAAAACGCTCTTAAATCGTAGTAGGAGACCCTAGAGCTTTCTAGCAAAGAGGACTAGAAGTTATAGGGATGGCGTGGAGCTATTTTTTCTAGAGCCAAAATTTAGATTCAAGATGCCAGAATCATAGTTTTTGAAATGACAGCAATCTAATATTCATTTTTAAGTGTTTTATTCAGTCGTCAGTTGCCTGAGGTAATGCTCAAATGCTATCATATAAGCAAGTGCTCGCATCTTTCTAATTTGTTCGAACCTATCCTTTGCGAAAAGTGCTCCAATGAGAATTTCCTCTAAAGGACAATCTATACTAAA
The DNA here is from genome assembly GCA_963932465.1 of Maratus speciosus. Classification (NCBI taxonomy): domain Eukaryota; kingdom Metazoa; phylum Arthropoda; class Arachnida; order Araneae; family Salticidae; genus Maratus; species Maratus speciosus. Next base: position 114,494,447 of record OZ010790.1, on the reverse strand, counting down.
ATGGTACAAGTCCTTTAAGTGACAACTCCTTTAGACCAATGTCTACAACGGTTTTTCACAAAGTTAAAATCTGAGATTTGTATATGGTGGCAGGCCATGTAATTATTTAAGGCCACTGAGTTCGTGAGCATGAGGCATGTTCTTCTTTTCAATACTTACAAATAGGTTCGATAAGAAAAATTCTTTCAGTTAGAAATGGCCAATAATAATCATCAAAATGAACTATTACAGCCTGAGGCAAGCCAGAAGGTGGAATTCCTGGGCCATAGATGTTAGTTTTAAAGTACTTTGTGAACCGTTTACAAATCACCACTCTATCCAGATACTGGAACGTAATTTAACTTTGCATCAAACTGCTAAGAAAAGTCCAGACGCGTGATCATCTTCACTCAACCTTGCTTATTAATTATTGTGGTTTCCAAATATTCTTGTCAATGGCCATCTTGATTTAATATTGTATTCCTTGGTTACGTTCTGGGTTACGTTCAGTAGAGAGCAGTATAGATTTTTGGCGTTGCATGAGGGATGAGTGTTCATCTGAAACGACCCACGGAAAGCGAATTAAGAGTCCTTCGAAACTGTCTTTGCTGATCCTCGCTTTGTCTCATAGACTTTGATAAAATGAAACGTTTTTGAAAAGCCCTAAGCATTGCTCATCCGTGGAAAGACAAAATGTCTTTTATAGAATGTCTCTTATATGGAGGTATGTTTTTTATAGGCAGTAACTGCCTAATATCTCCAAGGATTTAAACAAATAAGCCTCTAAAAGGCTGAATGTGATCTGCTTTACCTTCGCGACATCAATGCTCAAGGTCAGCCATCAGACGACTTCCGATTATTGAAAATTCGTCAATAATGAGAAATGACACTGAATCCATGCTGAGCTGTAGAATTCTTGCTGCCTAACTTCTTAAATCAGTGAAGCATTTAAAACACGTTGGCACTTTTAGCACTGAGTGAATTGTCTTGCCCTCAATATTAACTGCAGCAAACCTATTAGTGCCAAAAGCTTTATAGCTTCTGATCCTAACTGCTCAGAGACTCCTTTACGAATTTCTTTTATTACCGTACTATTTTCAGATCCTACTTTTCCAATAATAAAGTTGACCTACGGAAATTCGTAACTTTTGTTTCCAGAGACAAAAGCTATGCTCTGTCTGTGCATAACTGAAGTATCTTTTGCTGCTAATCTGTAAATCTGATGTCAGAATTATCAAAATTTTGATGCACTGCAAGTTGTTGTTCTTTACAATAATTCAGAAATATTCAAGGAAAAGATAAACAACTGAATAAGAGAGTCTACTGTAAAGTAAAATCACCGGATGTATTTAAGAGATTACCATTTATTCAACGTAGCTGAGATCTCTGAGCCAAACAAAAACTGGAACTGTATCCATCGAAATATTGGCCGAAAACTCCAAAGTTTTTCAAAGACTTGCGTCTGTGATAGGTCCCAGAATTACGTAATATGGTATAAGGGAAAGGTTTGTAACACGCATTACAGCACACATAAGTAGTATGTTATACTCCTCTATCAAACTTGATAGCTTTATTCATCTGAGTTGTTGTTATATCGTTACTCTGCAAATATTTGTATAGCAGCCGGCGTATTGTTATGGGACTTTTCCACATGGAATTACATTCAATAACTCTTTTCATCTCAATTGCATTCTTTTAACCTGCATTTTCGCAACTTCTAAATATAACATTACACATATAAAAATATTATATTCTTAAAATGTACAATAAATCTAGGAATTAGTTTAAAAAAAATCAGGATTAATTTATGCGTTTTAGTGAACGTTATTTATCGTAAATTATCTTTGATTGTTGTAACCATTTTAACAATTATACGCATAGAACTATATATGCATATACGTTAACATCAAATTCTCGCTTAGAGTGGCGGCACTTGACGAAATATCGCCATAGTGACTAAAAGTATGTCGCCATAAATTAAACCAACTTGTCTGTAGATGACTGATTTGGCAAAATTCCCATTTAAACTCAGTACTGATAAATCCTCTCTAATCGGTTTCTTCGCGATTTAGCTTCATGTTTTCCAGTAAAATTAGCTAAAATAGCTTAGCTAGAAATAGAGAAGGTAGCCTTTTCACCAGGTACAGGAATTTTTTATTTTGTAATCCTCATCTTTTTGTTTTCATGTGTACATCTTAACAAAAAAGGCTTAGCTAATTCACTTCAGAATATTCACTTGCATTTCAGTTGCAACACATTTACTTATGGGGAATTAAAAAAAAAATTGAGTAACCTTCTGTAGGACCGCTACCAAGTGGTTAAATTTGCGAGTCAAACAACGCTCACTTAATTATGCCAATTGACTGCGAACCCTATTACTGCAATGTTTCAATACAAATAGACATGCATGTGAATACACACATAAGAATACATACATACATAAGGATACATACATACATAATGATTCATATATATGAATACATACATACATATAATTAATACATACATGACATCAAGTTTTTCTCGATTTCTTTGGTTATCATCTGTTGCCAAGCGGCAATTACGGAAGAAGTTTCCATGTGGCTAATACCCAACATCATATTATCCGTATTCGTATTCGATTTGTTTTTTTTTTTCTTAATTTAAAATTCAAACTGAATTGCATCTGTTTGGAAGGTTACGAAGGATGCAAGTTTCACACTAAATAAAAGCAAAATAAATAAATAAATAAATAAAGACGTGGTCGTTACTTACGTAGGAATTAAAACTTCTAAAAATCAGTCTATATCACAGGTCATAAAAGTTGATGTCGTACGCTTTATTTTACAACAATGGAGCTAATGTTTTAATTCCCATTGAATTTCGGCGAATGAAAATGTTTAAAAAGGATCTGCTACATTGCGTGCAAAAACAACCTACAGAATTAATTACAATCAAAAAAGTCCTTCCGGCCAGTGCCGGGAGGAAGAGGTAGCTTTCATAGGCCTTATTTTAAAAAAGCCAACTTATATCATTCAAACACACGAAGCTCAATTTAGTGGAAACCGAATATAGGAAATTCAGTACTAATTTTTATCAATATAATGAATGAGAATTTCGCGAAATTAGTCAGCTTTATCCAAGCTGCTTTTCTTTAACCCGGGAGAACTCGCTGCATGAGATTTTCTCTCACCGTCGTACTTTTTAAAGACTCTTATTTAAACCATTTTACATTTTAATTAAAATTTCAAAATGTTATTTCAATTATTTTACCTTTTTGTGAATAAAAGTACTAAGCCAACCAAAAAAAGTTGATATTATATGAATGTAAAGTAAAAGAAAAGCAATTAGGCATTCTCACTAGCGAGTTCTCCCGGGTTTAAAGTAACTTACATTTGGCTGCCAAATTCGGCGATTTCTTAAAGTGCCTGCCATTTTAAGACAACATGGTGGATGAGGCTAACTAGTGAACTTGGTCGAGATCTTAGTAATTGCTGTGCACATGCTCACTCACATCGGAATCGGTTGATATATACGAGTGCTGTCGCATGCAAAAAATAAGATTTTTCAAAATGTCACCCACAATAGAAATTGAAACTGCTATATCTGAGCCATTTGTAAGGTAAAGACAAACAAAAAATGCTCCTGAATCCTTATATCAAGGTCAAATACTTAAGAAAGAAACCTTTTTCAATTTCTAATTTTTTTTTGCACCTCACTTTAAATATATATATATATATATATTTTATTTAATGGCCGCCATTTTGAAACAAGATGGCTGATGAATCTGGCCAGCGAACTTGGTCAAGGTATTGATGTATACTATCCACATTCCTTCTTACATCGAAATAGGCGAATACGTGTGTTATCGCGTGACTAATACAAGATCGTTTCAAAATGTTAGCCATGCTAGAAATTCAAAGTGCTATAATTCAATCATTTTTTAAGATATAAACAAAAGAACAAATTTTCCGAAACAAAAACTGCTCCGGAATCTTTGTATCAAGGTCAAACACATAAAAGAAATCTTTTTCATTTTCCAATTTTCTAATACCTCATTTTAAATTTTAAATTTAATTTATTTTTAAATGGCAACCCTTTTGAAACAAGAGACAAAATATCTCTGAAGAAAAAAATTGAATACACTCGACTAAAATATTGAAATGAGATTCTTTAAAGTATTTCAAGAAATCTCTACGAAACGTGTAAAAATGCTATAAATAGTATAAAGATAATGAATATAAGGATGCGTAAAAAGAATTTTATAATGGTTTATACACCATTTTTAATTTGAATAAATTCGTCTACTGTTTCTACCTTCATAACAGATGTTTATTATTTGTAGTGGTTTATAAACGTTTTACATTAGCATTCAAATTATTGTGCTGCACAAGCGCATGCAAACTTGAATGCAAGTCTATTTTGATATATTTTGATATCTTTTCTTTCTGAATGTCGAAATTATTTTCTAACTACATTTTCTTATTAATGGAATCTTATATATTTTTTAAATATATATATCAGTTATACCTAAATGTATTTAGCAATCTTATAAATATTATTCGCTTAATTCATTACGGCAATTGCGCATTATCTAGGAGTATTATCAATATTATTTCTATTTTTGTTGTCATCTGATACCTATTCATAAGAATTTCCATTAGAAGCTGCAATATTACCAACTCAAAGTATCACTTAAAAATTCAAAACATAATTTATAATTAATCTAGTAATCACCTGCTATTATATTTATCATTTTATCTGATAAGTTTATTTAAGTTTACTACAAATGGCAGCACTATATCTACTCCAATATAAATGCTGTTTTTTATATTTATTCCTGCTTATATTCTACATTATTACTCCTTGGTCCTACTCATTTTTATTCAAAAATATTTTATCAACGTGTGCAAATCATTTCTTATACTTTTTTTTTTGCTTTAGCATTTAATCCCACGTTGCATCTTTAATTTGCAATCTGCTTTTATGTTTTTAATCCGTTTCAATCCATAATATATATATATTTTTTTTTTTCGTAACATATTTTCTAGCTTTACATTTTCTAAATTTATTGTGGACGGTCTTTTTTGCATTCTTCAGCTTGTCATGGCTAATGTAAAGATGAAACCGTACATGTTATTTGTGATAATCAAACTAAGTAGGGTTTGATGATTATGACTTGGTTCCACAAATATTTCCGTTTATTTCAAAGTTTACTGTATCGTCAAGTCCATGATGCTCTTATTAAAAAGACCTGTTAAATTTTTTATAATGGTTTATATATATTTTTTTAAATTGAATAAATTCCTCTATTATTTATACATTCTTATTAGTTGTTGATAATTGGTATTGGTTTATAATCGTTATGTATATATATTGGTATTTCAAATCCTCAGACGTCACGTAGTTAGTAGTGCATTTTATTATATTAAATGTAGTTTTGTTTAAAGCATCCTTGTCAAAATTCAGTTCAGAACAGTCTAAACCATTCCATAAATGTGTGTAAATTGAAATTATATTCTTTTTAAATTTTGTTTTCTTTATAAAAACCTAAACTTTTAAATAAATTTTTTGAACAACACGAATTTGTTTTATGTATGAATATTTCTGTTTACACACACAAGTAAAGTTTAATAATAATAATAATAATAATAATAATAATAATAATAATAATAATAAAAACAGTCAAGCGGAATTTACGATTTTGATGAGTTTGAAAACTATACTTCTATATTATCATTAAAATTAATTGTACAGACATAATGCCTTCTACAAATTCTTCGGTATATAAATTGTTTAGTAATATTTTAAGCTGTGTGAACAAATCCTTTATATTATCTAAACTAAAAGTTATCTCCAAAACTTTTCTATTTTATGTGTTCATCTTTTAAAACGTAAAGTAGATTAGTAGTTAACGAATCGATATCCAAACAACTTTCCATTGAACTTTATTTACAACTCATTCGTGTTACTATCGATTTTCAATACCTGCACAGCGTTAAAAATTATAAAGATGTTTAAAATGCAAAAGTTTGTTTTTGAAGTACTGAATAAATTCAGGAAATTAATAATCAGGTTTGAAGAATTTTTACTCTCTGCAAATTGTAAATAGAATAAAAAATAATTAACCCGAAATTACTTGTACCAAATTCGATATTGAAAAGTTGTAGGTAAAAATCTACAACTAGATCTATCCTACAGTGCCAGAGATAAATACTACTAGTTTATAAATATCAGAGATCAAAATGTTTTTTTAAACAGATATCGAAAAGAAAGTATAGCGCTAGTTTAAACAAAATTTAATCATTAATAATTTCTTTATTAATGAATATTTCTTTTTACACACGCAAGTAAAATAAAATATTGCTTTTCAAATTAAAATGTCTGTTAACTACTACTATCAAAGAAAGTGAAAAGCAAAAATATTTAAACCAATCATGAGGAATTTACGATTTTGATTAGTTTGGAAATTATACTTTAAAATTAATTGTATAGACTAATTGCAGTGACTAATAATGCATTCTATATAATCTTAGGCATATAAATTGTTTAGTAATATTTTAAGTTCTGCGAATCACAAATCCTTTATATTATCTAAACTAAAAGTTATCTCGAAAACTTTCCTATTTTATGTGTTCATCTTTTAAAACGTAAAGTAGATTAGTAGTTAACGAATCGATATCCAAACAATTTTCCGGGAACTTTACTTGCAACTCATTCGTGTTACAATCGATTTGCAATACCTGCGTAGCGTTAAAAATTATAAAGATGTTTAAAATGCAAAAGTTTGTTGTTGAAGTACTGATTAAATTCAGGAAACTAATACTAAGGTTTGAAGAATTTTTACTTTCTGCAAATTGTCATTAAAACAAACAATAATTAACAATAAGCTACTTGAAAACCGTACTTGAATAAGCTACTTGAAACCGTAGATTAAATGTTGTAGGCAAAAGCCTACAAGTGCATCTATCATGAACTACATCTCAATCTATCCTATATAGATAGCATAATATAAGATATATAGATAGCATATAGAAAGCATAATATTGACAATACAAAAATTTTTGTATGATAATTTTTGTATTGTTAATATTATGCGTTATTGTTTTAATTTGGATTATTTTAGTTTTTTATGAAATTTGGATAATAAAATGACAATAGTTTTTCAGTATTGAATGCGGGATGGACGTGTGTTCAGAAACCTGCAAATTTTAAAAGTGGGGATGGGGTTAGTTCTTTGTCTGTACTCCCACTGAAGAAGAACAGGCTGTTTTTGTTTTTTACCTGTCTTTCTTGTTTTTTTAAGTATTTTATAGTTAAAATTTTGGCAGATATACACCTTCCTTTTGGAGTCATGGTGTTTTGGCATTTTGAAATGGTGAAGTATGTTTTATTGCATTTGATATGTGCTGCTGTAGCGCCATTCATGCGATAATTTTTGATTAATTTTGAAAAAAAAAATATATAGGTTGTTTAGTGATTTTAATTTAGTCAATTTTGATAATGATTCAAATCGCAAAGAAGCATTGTCAATTCTGTTTTTTTTTTTTTTTTTTTTTTTTTTTTTTTTTTTTTTTTTACATTTTACAATAAATATATTTATGCGGTTTTAAATTATAAGAAAGTTATGGTTTGATAAAGGAAATAATAAGTAAGTCCAATTGAATAAATTTATAAAGAAAATAGTTTATTCTAGTCGAATTCTTTAATTTTCAGTAATTAGTTCAAAATATTTAAGAATGCATGTTATCAATATTTATTTAACTGAACACAATTAGATACTATTCAACTAATTTAGAAAACCACATTTATTACGTTATGACTCTTTTTCTGTGTATTTTCCATTAAATATATTTATGCTGTTTTAAGTATTTAGAAAGCTATCGACACAATTATGTACAGATTATTCTAGTCGAATTCTTTAATTTTCAGTAATTAGTTCAAAATATTTAAGAATGCATGTTATCAATATTTATTTAACTGAACACAATTAGATACTATTCAACTAATTTAGAAAACCACATTTATTATATTATGAATTCCCTTTTTCTGTGTATTTTCCATTAAATATATTTATGCTGTTTTAAGTATTTAGAAAGCTATCGACACAATTATGTACAGATTATTCTAGTCGAATTCTTTAATTTTCAGTAATTAGTTCAAAATATTTAAGAATGCATGTTATCAATATTTATTTAACTGAACACAATTAGATACTATTCAACTAATTTAGAAAACCATATTTATTATATTATGAATTCCCTTTTTCTGTGTATTTTCCATTAAATATATTTATGCTGTTTTAAGTATTTAGAAAGCTATCGGCACAATTATGTACAGTTTCTATTAAACAGATTTAAAGAATATAGCAACATGAAGAAATATAAAGTAAAAGAGTAACAAACGAAATCTAAAAAAATGTTGAAATGTACATTGCTTATATCTTTAATGAATATCTTATGAAAGCGATTTGATAAATTAAATAATAAATAAGTTCAATTAAATAAATGTATATAACAAAGCTTTTTTTCTAATCGAATTCTTTACTTTTCGGGTAATTAGTTGAAAATATGAAAGAACTCATCTTATCAATATTTATCTAAGTGAAGACATATTTAACTAATTTAACTAATTTAGCAAATCACATTTATCATATTATCATGCTATTATATTATCAATTCCTTTTTCTGTACATTTTCCATTAAATATATTTATGCTGTTTTAAATTATAAGAAAAATATTTACACATTTGTTTACAAATACTATTAAACATATTTAAAGAACAAAGCAACACGAAGAAATATAAAGAAAATGAGAAACAAATAAAACCTAAAAAATGTTGAAATGTGTTTGCTTATTTCTTTAATGAATATCTCATAACAGCGATTTGGTAAATGAAATAATACATAAGTCCAATTAAATAAATTTATAAAAAAATAGTTTTTATTCTAGTCGACATCTTTAGTATTCGAGTAATTAGCAGAAAATATGTAAGAACGCATCTTATCAATATGTACATATCTAACTGAAGACATATTCAACTAATTTAGCAAAACTTACCTATACCTAGAATTATACATATACATTGTTATGGGGTTCCAAGGGTGAAATTCGCCAGATTCCTCCACTAAATGCACTGGCCATAGCCGCTTATTTAACAACAATGTGTGCAGAAGTACTGCTTTAATTAATGGGATCAGTGTAACATATTGCGTTTACACAAATTGTATCAATGTTTAATATAACTTATGAAATTTCGTGATTGGGCAGATGTATATTGTACAATGATGAGTAACTATTAAATGAGAGTTTGATAAAAATATACACATTGTAAATTCATTACCTTTAATAATTTTCTATCAAACCTGCCATCCTGATGCACATTTCCCCAAAGCAATTCTACAGATTTACTTAAAAAATAAATATAAGTAAAATTTTTTACTAATCAAAAACTACATTTTCTATTATATTAAGCAATATATAAATTTGAGTAAAAAATAACTTTATATATTTGCGTAACAAATGAAATCTAATAAATATTTTTATTATACAGGACTATTTTCTAAAAATATGTTTAAGGTTACGCTTAATCTCACTCCAAAATATTATCATTTTTGTGATCTATCTTTTAGTGATTTCTGCTAGTGTAAATGAAAGCATCTTTTTTGTAAGCAATTTATACCAAAAACTTAACGAATACCTATGATACGTTTGATATAGATTTAGAGAGAATTTGAATGTCTTTTTTGTTAAAGTAACAAAATGTTTAGATAAACTTGTATTTCCATGTATATCCAAAAACAATAGCATTCTGTCAGGTAATTTCATTTTGCTTAAATGTGATGACTTATAAATGGAACAAAGTTCTGAAACTTAAAATCTTCATTGTAGAATCATATATGAATGCTATATTAGGAAAAAGTGGAACTTCAGGAACAAATCACGAAGCAATTTATTGCATTTTAAAGCGTTTTCTTAGAAGAAAAGAAAAGAACATTTCAATACAGATCGTTATTTATATCCCGTCTGCTGATCTCCCGGGGATGCAACAAATAATCCCGAATACGGATCACAATTTCGCTTTTTAAACAAATAAGTTTATCATGGTTAAAGGTTTTGAACGTCTGTTTCATTTACTTGAAGTGTAATCTCCGTAAAAGGCGACACGATTACAAAATCTACACTTTTTGATGAATGATTTTTCTCCGAGATCAATTAGCGAGAAATTTAATTCCTGTATTAGAAGACACTACATGAGATTTACTGAAATAAGTTTATGTGGAATTTAAATATATTGTATTAAAATAATGTTTAAAGTAGATATTATTTTTAATTAAGCTATGTGAAGTTAATAAATTAGGAACGCTCATATAATAATGTTTTTCTTTCACCGGGGAATTAAATATGTGTTTCAAATATTCAAAATATAGAAACCTTAAAAAATTTTGTTTAAATATTTGACGTGTTAGTAATATGTTATTCAAACTAACACATAGAGTTCGAAATTCAAACTTTATTGTCCCTGGGCGTTACCCAATAATTAATATTACTTCCACAAATTAGTTTTTACCCTTCGATGTATACTGTCTACCACAGTGGACATTAATTTTTTTCTATTGAAACATTTTTATGTACAGTTTCGATTTAAATCTTATGCTATTCTGCGATATCTATGAAGAAAGTTCAAGATAGAGTCACAAGTAGGGTAGCTTAAAAAATGAAATTAGTAAATTAAACCTTAGGTATTTGCCAGTTTTAATGTAACAAGTTGGAAATTACACGTTAAACGTTGCAAAAGTGGTGAATTCGTACTATAACTAGTTTTATAAATAATTTTTGCAGCGCATAATGTACTGAATGTATATTTTAGTGCACTTAATAAGTGTATATCAATTTCATTATGTTAGAAAGGCTGTAACGTCATTAAAATGCATTTAAAATATTTTTTCCCATTGGCCGTAATGTAACGAAAAAATTTGACTGTCCCTATAATTAAACAATAAATCGGATTTTCATAAAATTTCAAATTACTCGACAAAATTTTGCAGCAATTATATATTTAAAATTTCAGACCATTCGTTTGGGAATTTTTTCTCTGTCACATGCGGACGGACGGATGGACAGACAGACGGATCAAACGACGACTATCGGTGCTGCGTATTTATATAATTATGAATGCACCTAACAAAGGGTTAAATTTCTCAGTTATTGAGAATAAAATTTTATGCCTGAATCTAATTATTGTCTGTTTCATTAAAATATATTATTTTCCAATAAACAACTTGATTACATGATTAACAATTCACTTATTAATAAATAGATGCAAATGTATAGAGCTTTTTAAACACAAACTGTTCGAGATGTTAAAAGCATATATTTCAGATAATATCAATTCAAGATTTAAGATCTTGAATTGTTTTAATATTTTACAAATTTTGTATATTTGCACCTATTTAGTTATAAATGAACTGCGTATTATTTTATAGTGGTGGTTTATTTATTCTTCGAGAGAAATTGATTTAAATTTTAAATAGTTATTTTATCTATATCAAATCAGCAGTATCAGTTTAAAGTACTTTGCGTGGACGCAAAAACTCAGGTCGGGAGATTCAGTAATAAGTACAAGATATGCATGTGGCATTTTATTAAAGACAAGTGAGCAATGAATTATCGCAGCGGGTTGAAACCCTGTGCATTAGACAAGAACTATTCTACATGGTCACATCAGAGCAATCAGAGATGGAATATCTCCCGACAGGTTTGATTGTTAGTCCATCGAGCTGCAAATCTTTGAATTTTGCACAATTATAACCCCAAAGAATTCATCACTCAATAGAAATTTTAAATTCAAAATCTGCCGAACGATACATTAGCTTAGGTAATGAAGTTTAAACGAATAAAATGATATGCGAAGACTGTGCAATGGGAAATTTATATTTAGAAAACGCAGCGGAGAAATTTAAAAATGCGTGACATTGAGTTTAATATAAACAGGATAAATTGCAGAAGCCGAAAAGGCATTTGTAATGACTAACATATTGAGCATTAACAATAAGAGTTTAAATTACTACTGCAAGGGAGCATATGGTCAAAGAAAATCTATTTTTTATATTTATTCGTTAACAAAAGGAAAGTATGTACGCACAGTTAATGATTTTATGATAGGAATGTAGATTTGTTTTTGATCCATTTTATTAACGGTTTGAGTGAGACTGAGAATAAAGTCAATGTAATTTAATAATCGCAAAAGATAATAAAAAATGGATTTAGTTTTGGAAACGAAATGAAGTATTGATTAAATTTATATTTGTGAAAGGATGAATTTAATTTAAAAAGGGAATAAATAATGATGAGTGATGATTTGCTAATTCTATCATCATGTATGTACTCACGTTATTTATTTGATTTAGTAAGTTGAATGTGAGGCTTCATTTTGATAGATAGAGCTTTCTATATATATTTATTTTCTGTTTGTTATACAATAATGTAATATGAAAAGGTAAATTGATATATTAGCAACGATGTATCATTTATTTTAAGCTCTGTGTTTTCAATAATTTCGAACAAATTGTACATTAAAATCACCAAATGTTAATTGCTTAAAGCGTATACCGAAGGTTCAATAAACATCTTTTTCATTCGTTAAATAGAGCTCACTCTTTAGTCAGTGACTTTAGTCAGCACTCCTGATTTTCCAAGTATTTGGAAAGCATTAATTTAATTCCCCCTTGTTTATTTTCTTTTTATCTCCTTCTCCGGTAGATGTCGCTACTTGTCCACCCAGTCGTTTCCACTGCTTCTCTCTCATGGGTTGTTTATGGTGCGTTCGCTACCCGCATCGGTTATATAAACCTCGGCGCGTCTCTGTCTATCATTTTCCTCAGCCTTGCTTTTTCTAGCACGCTGTTCCTTTTCCCTATTTTGCACTGAAGATGAATCTCGCTAGTAGATTCGAAACAGCTGTTTTCTGCTTTTCATGTATTTTTATGCATATTTAAACGTTGGTTTTTCTGTTTTTTAACTGATTCATCGTTGACTCTCGCAGACGCCAATTTTAATTTATTTATTTGAAAACAACGTATTTCCAGTCCAGGAAATTTTATCAGATAAGCGAATTTTAATTTTTGTACATTTTTCTTTATAATTATTGCATGTTTTGTTGTTAATACATCACTGATAAAATAATAAGCTGCTTGATCAAAGGATACATTTAACTGGTTATTACTGTGTTTCAGATAATATTTAACTGATTGTTTGTCTGAAAATGGAATAGGATAGTCGGTCTAAAAACGCACTAGATTCCAACGGATTAGGAATAAACCTCCAATTACTATGGCGACATCTTCACAGTAGAGACTATTTGGTATATCTCAGTGCCAATTCATTCAAAGGGAGAGACCACGTCGGAAGTTCTCTGGGTCATGTCTTGTGAATGACTGACACTACCGAACGAGTAGACTCTGTTGTTCTGCAATTCAGCGCTAAACAAAACAAAGAAAAATATGATTTTAGGGACTATGTGTCACGTAGAAGCATAAAAATAACTAAACCAAAAAATGGGCAGACTGTAAGTGGCACAAAGGACTACTAAGTATCAGTTTTTCATCTTAGAGGATGAACATAAGGAACGAATGCCTGACGACTGTGATATTGTGTATGAATGTGTGACTTCTATAGGATATTACCCGGTAGATCACATGATAACTGCACTGCAACTTGCATCTATTGTGATGCAATGTTCAGGACAGAAAATGTGAGTCAACTGTTTTCAGTTCCAAATGTAGGCACACGCAGAATGTGTATCAGCGAAGATATATATGTATATACCGGGTGTTTCAAAAGTTCGTTGGGAAAGTAAAACGCGATAAAGAAAGGTCTATAGGTTGGAGTAATGTGTGGTTTGTAGATAAATATTCAGTGATGTACGGTATTTTGTATGGCACCAAAAAAAAAAACAATTCGTTCAAAATATCAACATAAAGGGCGCCAGAACAGATAATTTCATGGTATAATTCCATATTCCTCACACAAAACAAGATTTAGGTACAAAAACTTTAGAGAATACTGCATGTACCATTTTTTGTATCCAAATCATGCGCTGTGTGAGCAATATGGAATTATTTCATTAAATTATCTCCAGTTACGTCCTCTGTTGTCGAGATTTTGAACTAATGTTTAGTTGGTGTCATGCAAAATGATCCAGTACCGCCCTGAATATTTATCTGCAAACCAACTAACTCTCCGACCCATAGATTATTTTAATCGCGCTTTATTTTCACCTCGAACTTTTGAAACATCCGGTATATATGCAACTAGTACAAATAAAATTAAGAAGTATAATTTTGACGATTGTTTTTATTTTTATTAATGTTTTTATATTTTTACACAAACATCATGAGTGGCCTATATTTAGACCACTATTCACAACTACTAACTTCGCAACCTTTGCAATTCAATTTACTGTTTAGGAACCGGGACAACAAATACACAGAATAAAGTAAGCATTTTTTCCCTTCCAATTGCAATCTATATATGTTATGTGGCATTAACAAATCAACATTTAATGAACATATAGCTGGTTTGACCTAAACAAGAAACATGTTTTTGGTATTTAAATATTTCCCTTTCTTAATCAGTTTTCTCAATAGAAATAATCGTTTTTTTCGGATGCTATCTGTTCTCAAGTAAACATTTTCAGCTTTGTGAAAGAAATTTTATACCTAAATGTAACAACAAATTTTAATACTACTTTTAAATAAAATGCAGTTAATTTAGCATCTTTGTCTGTTCATCACGTTTATTGAACATTAAAATCTTATATAGGTATAATTTTTAGTTATGAAATACGGCCGAAATATTGAATATTTTTACTGCATGAAATTCTACATCGTATCTAGTCGTAAAACTATCAGAGTTAAAAAATGTCTAAGACGGAATTCAAATCCGAGTCCATGACATAGCACCCTATGCCAATAACTCAATTAAACAATTAAAATCTTTATTTAAGTGTTAATAGCACACAAGATGGAGCAAACTGATTAATACATTGCAAAAATATTAAAAAAAGCTTATCATAAATACGGACAGTAAAATAAACATTTGTTTCAAAACAGTTTTGTTGAATCCCAGAAATATGTTGGTTTCTGAGGATGCAGAAAATAAAAGAACATTTTTCGGAATCGCGGATAGTTCGAAAAAAAAAATTATATTATATTTTAGGAAACCGTACTAAATTTCATCATATTCTCGAAAATATTTGTCTTTTCTTACAATATATAAATTTGGAGATCAGCATGCTCAAATCCTTAAGAAATGATGAGCAAAGTTAGATAGCACAATTGAATGTATACAAAAGAAGCATACAGCTGCTGCGCGGCTAATAAAGCTATTTATGAGAAGCTAGAAGAAGCAAGGGGTAGTTCGGTAGCTTCGTCGCCCATAGCCCAACCATTCCCGCTTTTCGGTGTCTTTAATTTGTGTAATTTCCCTTTTAAATTTGTCCGGTTTCAATTTTTGATATTTTTTTTCTATCTCGCTTTTGCTAGAGAGTCTCTTACTCGGGACGTGGCTGGGGACCTATGAAACTTACTTCGGCAAAAGAGTCGGAATAAGTGGAAGAATAATGGTCTGCGGACGAAGATGGGCCGCTCGCCGCGGCGGCCCATCTTGAAATGTGATGTGGCATTTACAAATTAACATTTAATGAACATATAGCTGGTTTGACCTAAACAAGAAACATGTTTTTGGTATCAATCTGGATTTCGCTAGAGAGTCTTTCATTCGGGACGTGGCTGGGCACCTGGGAATCTTGCTTCCGCAAAAGAGTCGGAGTAGAGTAGAAGAATAAAGGGTTACGGAGGAAGATGGGCCGCTCGCCGTGGCGGCTAAAGATGGCTAAGAAGATGGCGAAAGCCATCTTCGTCCGCAGCCCTTTATTCTTCCACTTATTCCGACTCTTTTGCGGAAGCAAGTTTCATAGGTCCCCAGACACGTCCCGAGTAAGAGACTCTCTAGCAAAAGCGAGATTGAAAAAAAAAATCAAAAATTGAAACCGGACAAATTTAAAAGGGAAATTACATAAATTAAAGACACCGAAAAGCGGGAAGGGTTGGGCTCGGGACGATGAAGCTACCGAACGACTCCTAGCTACTTCGAGCCCATTATGAGCCTATCATCAGTGCGAAATAAAAAAAAAGTCTAAAATATAGTGAATCATAGAGACGCATCTCACAACTGGGCCGTCGAAGTCGAAAAAGAGGCGACATTCGCAAAACAACAGCGGAGTCAAACTTTCACGCACATACGAGGAGACCAATTAGAAGTGCTGAGCCATTCTGGGTGAGCTTAAGCAGAAAGGAGAAAAATTAGGGAGGAAGGACATTTAGTCTTTAATTTGTTATTTCGCACTGATGTTGAAGCTTTAGAAGACCCAAAAAGGCTGTATGCACCTTTTGTATTACATTCATTTGTACTATTTAACGTTGCTTATTCTTTCTTAATATATTTGCACAAAGTTGATGCCGAACGACTCCTAGCTACTTCGAGCCCATTATGAGCCTATCATCAGTGCGAAATAAAAAAAAGTCTAAAATATAGTGAATCATAGAGACGCATCTCACAACTGGGCCGTCGAAGTCGAAAAAGAGGCGACATTCGCAAAACAACAGCGGAGTCAAACTTTCACGCACATACGAGGAGACCAATTAGAAGTGCTGAGCCATTCTGTGTGAGCTTAAGCAGAAATGAGTAAAATTAGGGAGGAAGGACATTTAGTCTTTAATTTGTTATTTCGCACTGATGTTGAAGCTTTAGAAGACCCAAAAAGGCTGTATGCACCTTTTGTATTACATTCATTTGTACTATTTAACGTTGCTTATTCTTTCTTAATATATTTGCACAAAGTTGAACCCTCTCTCCCTTTTAGCTCAAATCCTTTACTTTACAGTTTGGTTCGCAGTATAAAATCTAATTGGGGAGCGCATAACCCTTATACTGTACCTAGAAATTATTAAGTAAGTTAGTTCAAGCATAGATAACTGTAAGAATTTTCTGAACTAAAATATATAATTTCACAAAATATTTTTGTTATAAATAAATACATTTTTAAACCAGTGAATTTTTAAAAAGTTTTTAGTGGTCTTTCTTAAAGATTTAGTGTTATGAAGCATGCGAATATTTACAAAATTATTCCTGTCTGAGATTTTGAATTTTTTATGGGTTATTGCAATCGAATATAATTCTTTCGAAATAAATTTTTGTCTCATACATACCTGTCTGTTACATAGATTATTATAGAAATGTCATCATTAATCATTAAAAGTCATTAAATTTTCGAAACAAAATAACAGAATTTATGCTAAAACAGGTGAAAGGCAATATTTAGCGGTTTGAGTAATTTCGAACTAATTGCTTTTCCCTGAAATAATAGTGCGCTTCGTAAAATGTCAAATATTCAGTTGAATCTGCAAGCCCCTAATTACTGTCGTGAGTTTGTTTTTGAAACATTTTGTTTTTCAAGATTGTATGGGATAAAAATGTCTTAAAATTACTTAATTCATGTGTAAATTTTAATTTTTATTTTCACTTTAATGAAAAGGTCGATATAGCACGAAACTTATGTAAATAAATTCATATTTCATGATTATCTTTCTACTTATATTTGTATCCTTTAAAAAAATTAAAAGAAAACTAAGTACCTAAATCAAATATCAAACTTAAGGGCACTGTATAATTTATTTTATTTTTTTAGTATTTATCCAGAAAAAAAAATGTGTTGCTTCCAATATTTCGACGTGAACATAAATCCAAATTAAAAACATAATTTAATTTAAATAAATTTCATTTTATTACTTAATCAGGAAGTAAAGCAAAGTTTCAATAGATTTGCTTAACGAATGCAATTAGAAATTTATTATTTCAAAATTCTTTATAAAAAAAAGTAAATTTAAAAGCACATACAGGATGTTTCATAACAGATGGCCTAAACTTTAAGAGGTGATAATACACATTCAAACAAACAATTTCATTAAAGAATGCATGGTTGGAAATAAAACTCAAAGGTCCTGGAGCATTTGGAAACCTGACCCATGCAAACGTTAAAGCTCCATTCCTGTTGCGAGTTATCCGGATAAGAATAACACTAATAGCATGCAAATGTGATATGGGGAAGAAGAAGATCGCGTATGCAAAATTTCGCCGAGATTAAAGCATAAAAGCAGCTGATAAGAGTGTGCAACTGTTAATCGCGATAAAAACGTATCGGAAGATTTTGCTTTTCACTAATAGGGTAAAGACTGATATGCATTTTATCTACGGAACTACAAAAGGAAATTGCTCAGAGGCTCAAAGATTGTACGGAGAACGGTTTCCTAACTTGCTTTTGTCACTTACATGTTCTTTGTGGGTTTTTCCCTTGTATAACAACATGACCTTCCGACCCTCCCCTATCACCTTTTCATTTTAATTCCATTCAAGCATTCACTAATAAATATTGTTTGTTTGATTATGTACTATCGCATCTTAAGGTTTTGGCCATCTTTTATGAAATTTATGATGTATTTATTTATATCTTTTATGATGTATTTATTTATAGGAAACTCCAATATTTATTCAAAATAAGTATTTTCCTATAGCCATGAAACATAATTTATTAAAATTATTTAAAATAAAAAGCAATTTAAATCAGAATCAGATAAGTGTAATGGAAAAGAAAAGAATTTTGAGAAAACATTACAATTCCTTTGAAGATGATTCAGATGTGTGATAGATTACTCTCGATTCTTACAGAAGAAAATGAGCCTCATGTTAAGAACATTTATTACTTTTTTTCCATAAACAAATAAATCGGAAAAAAGATTATTAAGTATACGTGTAATACGTCATTACTTTTTACAGGATTCATATACGATAGTATTAGAGTTGTTGAAGCAAAGAAATTTGTGATAAATATAAATACTTGTAACATAAAGCGACCTATTGCAAAGAATTATTACTAAAATTGAATACTTACATTTTTTATTACTCTTTATCATTACTATTTTACTTTAATTTATCATAATTCAATTGCTTTTTAGTAAGCACTTAAACACATAATAAAAGAACAGATTATCAATTAAAAATTAATTTCTTTAATTGCTTTTGGAAAGTGATTATACTTCACTTAAACAAGACTAACATGCGATGAATCTTGGAATAAATACATAAACGTAAAGGACGTTAAATGTATGAAACATTTTGTAACACAAATTCATTCTTGTAAGAGTGTTTTGGTTTAAACGAAAACACATTATACCCTATGCGGGTAGCGAAAGCGCCAGATATAAGGCAGCGCGTCTCTGTCTATCATTTTGCTCAGCCTTGCTTTTTCTAGCACGCTGTTCCTTTTTTCCCTCTCTTGCACTGAAGAAGAATCTCGCTGTAGATTCGAAACAGCTGTTTGCTGCTTTTTCACGCATTATTTGTGCATTTTAAACGTTGGTTTACTGCATTTCAATGTTTAATTTAATGTCTGTTTTATGTTTTGTTTTTAGATCTATGACGATTGTCTTAGGCACTACTTGCACAAACAAGTTGAAAATTGCACTTCAAACGTGGCAAATGAGATGCGTTCTTACTATAACTAGTTTTATAAATATGTTTTGCACCGCATATTGTACTGAATGTATATTTTAGTGCACTATTGCACATGTGTTATGTTTTATGTTAATATATGAGAGATAAACATATATTTCAGAATGATTTAGTATTTTACTTTCCTAGAAATATACTGTAAATTACTAAAAACATTTAATTGGTACATTTCTTTTCATATACATATGCAGTAAAATTTCCCTAAAGCGACCACTTTCCGTTCCAATAAAAGTGGTTGCTCCGAGAGGTGATCTCTTAATGGGGAACATATTTAAATCTAGATTTGAATTGTTGAAAAAGATAACAATTAATGTTACTAAATTTTATTTTTCACATTAGTAAAAATATGAAAATTTAAGTATCAAAACAAAAGTTAATTACATAAGTTAATTCCTGCAGAGTTTGAAAAATGAATACATTGATATTTGTTGTGATTTTACGGTTTTAACTCAAAACTTTTATTTCCAAGTCCTTTCGAAATTCAGTACATAAATACAATTTTTTTTCTTTTTTGGACGGAAACAAATAATGACGATTTCATTAACTTATCTATTTCTTTGAGAGTTTCCTGACAGAATATGGCAGGGGAGTTTATTGACCGTCATTCTTAATTTGTCATCAGTATGAAGGGAGTCCGGGACACAATTTAAAATTATTTTTATTTATTGAGTTAAAATTTTGAATTTTTTTTTGTGTGTGATGATTAACCATGTTAATTGTAAACAAATTCACAGGATAAAACTTCTCATATATTTAAAAAAAAATTAAATTTAAAATTCATTAAAAAAGCGGGGTAATTTAAAATCATTATAACTCGAAATATTATTTGTATAATTTCAATTTTTTTTCAATTAAATAAACAGAAATATATAATCTTTAATTGAGATTCAGCATTTTAAAAAATATTATTTTTTTAAAAAATTAAAAATATTTAAAATAAAAAAAAATGGTTTAACATTAAAAAAATCATATTTTCAAAACTAATTTTTTTTTCTCCAATTTTCTGAATCAAAATTAAAGTAAAACAATTGAAAAAGGCAAGGTCCAAGTGTCAACCATTTATCTTTAACGGTTCTTGACTTATAGCGATTTAAATACGAGAAATGGTAAAAAAAGCCATCATGAAGAAAAACGCATTTTCACAAGAAATCGTGTTCACGAAAAATATTGCTTGAAATCTAGATTTTGAAAGCACACCAAAACGAAAAATTTAATATTCCCTTTTCTAATTAAGATAGAAACATGATTTAAACGTCCTTTTATGCAGAAAAATATAGAAAAAAATTTAATGCAATCCATTGCCTAAAAAGGCAAAAAAAAAAAAAAAAAAAAAAAAAAAAAAAAAAAAAAAAAAAAAATCTGAACTTAGTTTAGAAGTTTGATGATGCGCTCTGCAGAATTATTTTTCCAATAAAACCTTCTTCAAGCGACCAGTAAAAACAGTAAAAAACGGAATTTGTTTCATTTTCTTCAAAGAAATTTGTCGCTCATGGCGGGAGTTCAACTCGGATGGACTCTGAACGGAGGTAAAATTAGTATTAATCCTATGGGAATAAATTTCGATCCATGAAAAAATGGTCATTCAGGGAGGTGGTCGCTTAATGGAGGTGGTCGCACAGGGATGTTCAACTTATATCTCTACTTACATTCATATTCGCGAAACACAAAAGCACTTTACATAACTTCTTTTAATGTTATACTTAAAGGAATTTTTACTTTCTTCTATCTTCAATAGAAGAAAGTATTGTAATCGAAATTTTTTTCGACTTCCGGTTTTCGACGAATTTGCATGTTTTAGGGATCAGAGATTCCAAAAAACGTGTTTATAGAAAATGTCTGTCTGTCTGTGTGTCCGTCTGTCCGTCTGTCTGTCGCCGTTGTACCATCAAAAAGTGTATGAAGTTATGTATAGAATTAAACCAAAATTTTATTATAAGTTTTTGGCTATGGCAAGCAGGTCCTCCCGGAATTTGGAAAAAATTCGCAGGTAGGGGGCGCTGATATAACAATTTTTGTGCGATTTTGAATATTGTACCATCCAAAAGTGTATGGGGTTATGCATAGAATTGAACCAAATGTTTAGTTTAAGTTTTTGGATATGACAAGCAGGTCCTCCCTGAATTTGGAAAAAATTCGCCGGTAGGGGGCGCTGTAACTGCGTTTTTTGTGCGATTTTGAATATTGTACCATCGAAAAGTGTATGAAGTTATGCATAGAATTGAACCAAATTTTTTGTGTTTGTTCTTGGTCATGGCACGAAGGTCCTCCCTGAATTTGGAAAAAAATTCGCCGGTAGGGGGCGCTGTAATAGAGATTTTTGTGCGATTTTGAATATTGTACCATCGAAAAGTGTATGAAGTTACGCATAGAATTGAACCAAAAAAAAAAGAAAAATAATAAGTTCCTGGCTATGGCAAGGAGGTCCTCCCCCAATTTGTAAAAAAATCGCTCGTAGAGGGCGCTGTAATAGCGATTTTTGTACAATTTTTGTGCCATTATGAATATTGTACCGTCGAAAAGTGTATGAAGTTATGCATAGAATTGAACCAAATTTTATGTGTTTATTTTTGGTCATGTCACGAAGGTCCTCCCTGAATTTGGAAAAGTTCTGCCGGTAGGGGGCACTATAATTGCGATGTCTGTACCATTTTTACTTTCTTCTATCTTCAATAGAAGAAAGTATTGTAATCGAAATTTTTTTCGACTTCCGGTTTTCGACGAATTTGCATGTTTTAGGGGTCAGAGATCCCCAAAAACATGTTTATAGAAAATGTCTGTCTGTCTGTGTGTCCGTCTGTCCGTCCGTCCGTATGTCCATCTGTCCGTCTGTCTGTCGCCATTCTACCATCAAAAAGTGTATGAAGTTATGCATAGAATTGAACCAAATTTTTATTTTAAGTTTTTGGCTATGGCAAGCAGATCCTCCCTGAATTTGGAAAAAATTCGCCGGTAGGGGGCGCTATAATATCAATTTTTGTGCGATTGTGAATATTGTACCATCCGAAAGTGTATGAAGTTATGCATCGAATTGAACCAAATTTTTATATTAAGTTTTCGGATATGGCAAGTAAGTCCTCCCTGTATTTGGGAAAAATTCGCCCGTAGGGGGCGCTGTAACAGCGTTTTTTGTGCGATTTTGAATATTGTACCATCCAAAAGTGTATGAAGTTATGCATAGAATTGAACCAAATTTTTATATTAAGTTTCCGGATATTGGAAGTAGGTCCTCCCTGAATTTGAAAAAAATCGCCGGTAGGAGGCGCTGTAACAGCGATTTTTGTGCGATTTTGAATATTGTACAATCCAAAAGTGTATGAAGTTTACATCGAATTGAACCAAATTTTTATTTTAAGTTTTCGGATATGGCAAGTAGGTCCTTCCTGCATTTGGAAAAAATTCGCCGGTAGGGGACGCTGTAACAGCGATTTTTGTGCGATTTTGAATATTGTACTACCCAAAAGTGCATGAAGTTATGCATAGAATTGAACCAAATTTTTATTTTAAGTTTTCGGATATAACAAGCAGATCCTCCCTGAATTTGGAAAAAATTCGCCGGTAGGGGGCGCTGTAATAGTGATTTTTGTGCGATTTTGAATATTGTACCATCCAAAAGTGTATGAAGTTATGCATAGAATTGAACCAAATTTTAACTTTAAGTTCTTGGCTATGGCAAGCAGGTCCTTCCTTAATTTGGAAAAAAATCGCCGGTAGTGGGCGCTGCAACAGCGATTTTTGTGTCATTTTGAATATTGTACCATCGAAAAGTGTATGAAGTTATGCATAGAATTGAGCCAAATTTTTTGTGTTTGTTCTTGGTCATGACACGAAGGCCCTCCCTGAATTTGGAAAAATTCCGCCTGAAGGGGGCGCTATAATTGCGATGTCTGTACCATTTTCATTATTGTACCATCGAAAAGTGTATGGAGTTATGTATATAATTGAACCAAATTTCTTGTGTATGTTTCTGGCTATGGCACGCAAGTCATCCCTGAACTTAAAAAATTCCGCCAGAAGGGGGCGCTAATTGCGATCTCTGTGCATTTTCATTATTGTACAATCGAAAAGTGTTTGGAATTATGCATACAATTGAACCTAATTTTTTGTGCATGTTTTTGGCTTTGGACAACAGGTTCTCCTTGAATTTGGAAATATTGCACAGTAAAGGGGTTCTGTGATAGCAATTTTTGTATATTTTTCTTGATTTTTTGTAGTTCTGTTGTCCATCGGCGGCTCGTGCAAAGGCGGGAACTCGCTTCCTGCTAAGCCGGCTATTCGCAAACATCTGATAACAACAGAATAAGCAAAAACTATTAATTTTAGCAAATATCATGATATAGATTAACTCGTTTTTAGTTCGTTTAATTGACTGAAGCAGAAATTTAGGATTAAAATCAAAGTTGGTATAGTATTGAACTAATAATATTGAAATATTATCATGTGTAAGTAGTTTTTGAAATATTAAGATGTATAAGATAGAAGAAAGTTTTGGGATCGGCACATCCAACTAGTTTAATTAGGAGTAAAACTTCTTTGCATTTAAAGAAAAATATTATTTATTAGGATTTAAAGAAAAGTATATGCTTTATCTTTTACGATTTATATATCGATATTCTATATCGTAATCGCACTAAAATGCATTATACTAAAAAAAAAAAAAAATACAGAAATCTCTAGAAAAAGTACTCTTCCAAATTGTCAAATATAAGAACAGCAAAATAGTTGAGAAAATCCATTGCTTTATTCTAAAAATATCATGACAGCATAATAAAAAAAAAACAGGTTTTAAATAAATAAATAAAATCTCATATGTGATTTCAATTAAAAATTGTGTTCTTTCCCCCATGCAATTTTCTTATTAAAATTAATTTTCACATGCGAGCTTTCTCGGATTAAATTGTTTTTGTAATGAAATAACCTATGAAACTAATTTGGCTTGAAACAAGAAAATGCTTTTAGCAGTAGAGAAAGATAACACATTCTATATCGTAATCGCATTAAAATGCATTATACTAAAAAAAAAAAAAAAAAAAAAAAAAAAAAAAAAAAAAAAAAAAAAAAATACAAAAATACAAAAATCTCTAGAAAAAGTACTCTTCCAAATTGTCAAATATAAGAACAGCAAAATAGTTGAGAAAATCCATTACTTTATTCTAAAAATATCATGCCAGCATAATAAAGAAAATAAAAGTTTTAAATAAATAAATAAAATCTCATATGTGATTTCAATTAAAAATTCTGTTCTTTCCCCCATGCAATTTTCTTATTAAAATTAATTTTCACATGCGAGCTTTCTCGGATTAAATTGTTTTTGTAATGAAATATCCGATGAAAATAATTTGGCTTGAAACAA
The DNA here is from genome assembly GCA_963932465.1 of Maratus speciosus. Lineage (NCBI taxonomy): Eukaryota > Metazoa > Arthropoda > Arachnida > Araneae > Salticidae > Maratus > Maratus speciosus. The sequence goes on along the minus strand of OZ010790.1, from coordinate 114,469,510 downwards.
GAAAATGCTTTTAGCAGTAGAGAAAGATAACATAAAGATAATTAGTTTAATTTTGCATAGGGTCTCGGAATGGAAATACTTATTTAACAGAAAATTAGTGCATATACATTAGTATATCATTATTATTATTATATAGTATATCATTATTATTATTATATAGTATATCATTATTATCAGTATTATTAGTCAGTATTATTATCATTATTATCAGTATTATTAGTCAGTATTATTATCATTATTATCAGTATTATTGGTATATAGTATATCACTTAATTTCACTGCTCAAAATGTGCTTTTTTTCTACTTCAGAAAAAAAGTACATTTTGAATATGAAATTAAATTATATATTTCTGTGAGTTTTATTTCCACACATTTAAACTAAAAAATGTGGTAATAACTTATTTACCATACCACCTAAAATCGCAATTAAAATTAAAATTTAATAAATAATTGAATAAATGAAAATTAAAGTCTGCGTTACGTGTGTGACTCTCTGCACGGAATCGCCCATTATCTTGACCTGCTATTGATTCATATAAATATTACTACTCATTGGAATATGTTACACGATATTTTCTCGCATCAAATAATTTCAGCGATTTTTTTATTTTTTTCCTGTTACAATATTTTCACTCATCATTACATTATCTCGTAGGTAAGACACATTCAACTAATATACATGTCAACAATCGAAAATTTTAAATTCACTCTTAATCTATTCCTACTGTACAACTGTTTGAAAATTATATTCAGACGTTATTTAAACTTACATACACAAAAAATTTCGTTTTTCTTGTTGATATTCTAAGATTTTCTTTTTACAAATCTTTTATTAAAAGGCTCTTGCATTTTACATTTTGAATTCTTGATTTTATTTTCTTTCAGTTACATTCGTTTATTCAGTGTCATCATGAATATATGGCAATACAACAGTAAATATTTAAGCATGTCATGTCAATATTTATACATGGCATACACATGTTAATTATTTATTCATGTCATACATGATTCACTAGCACTTGTTGAAAAAAAAAAAAATCATTTTTTTACTTTCATTGTGTTATACATGGTATGCAGAAGTACTTAACACCACATACAAGACCATTCAAAGTTTCTTTTTCAGTCAATGTATATTTACACACGTACTATCTGTATTGTCATTATACCTAATGAGATTACTGCTTCTTTATTTGAAATTCTATCAAGGTACAAACATCAAGGGTCATATCTTTTTACTCAATACTCATCCTCTTCTAATTTGTACAACGTATATAAACATTTGCTTACAAAAAAAAGAAAAAAAAAAGCTTACACTCCAGTAAATTTTATACACATCTTTAAATGGTATACACCAATCAAGGCTACAAAAAAATGGCATACCTATCAATGTTTTCACACTTCTGTTCAATGGATATGAAATGAAGGTATATTGTCAATTTTTATAAGCAAAGACACTGTTATACTTTTCTCTTTAATGTTTATTGCAAGTCTTTTATTGGTGTTCATTAAAGCCATACCTCCTATTGTGGTTACTTATCGGTTTGCATATCACATTTTGATACATGTTTCACGCATCTCTAGCCGTTTTACACTCTCCACATGAATGCTCGGTGTCTTCCATTTATTAGTCATTGTTTTTCAGTAAAAGTATTTTATGGGTGATACCGAATATTTTATGTGGATTTTTCTTTATTTAAATTACAATACCGTTTTGATAGTCAATATAATTCAATGCCTTCTCAAAATTCCAAATTTAATTTTTATTTCAAATTTTTAATGTTTTAGGCCTTAAAAAATACATTTTAGTAAACATACACACAACAACACAGTTGTCACATGAAATTCAATGGCTTATGGCAGCGTTTCAGATAATTTTTCATATCCTGATTATCTAGCATTTCTTGAACTGGCATTTTATGTATATGTTTGTTTAAAATTAATGTTGTAAGCTAAAAAAAAGGAAGATACATCTTTGAAAATTACACATTTCTTCATTATTATGGGTATTATTTCAGGATTGTTGCATGGTTACATTAAATTTTTATTTGTATGTGTATTATATTTTGTGTTTACCTAAATTATATTACTCGAATATTTTATTATCATTATAGTATTGATCAATACACATATTTAATTTTTATTATGACAAATATTTTTGAATTTATTGCTAATTGGCAACTGACCTGTGGACTTAGGCCTAATGTTTGTTTTATTTGTATGTGCACATTTTTGATACAGGTTTATCGTCTGCCAATGAGGAATTGAAAGGAGGTCAAAATTTTTTTTTTATTAATGTTGCTGCAGGTGTTTCTGAATAGAAACAATATATGATGCCATCTGTATACAAAATTTATGGTACCAATATATTTATATCATGCTATACTTTTATTTTAGGATGGTTGCCTACTTAGAGAGAAGCTCAATTGCTGTGGCTTTAATTTCCGCATATCTGATTTCGTTTACATGACTGTCCTCTTCATAATGTACTCCTAACAGCATATGAAAATTAATTCCACGCCATTCATGTACATTTTTGTCGTCGGTTGAAATGGAGATATATGTGATGTCGAATCACATATATTTTTCTTAAATTACTCATTTTCTCTAAATTTCAATTAAAACTAGTTTTTCATTACTTATTCATTTTGTCCTAATTTTTAATTCAGTTCCCATTATATTTTCTCTCCAAAAGAAAAGAAAGAAAAGAAATTTAACATATGCCTTTATCAATAAAATGGCTCTCACATAAATAGAATCCATTTGAAAGATTATTCACGTTGACTAGATAAAAAAAAAAAGAATAAAGATCGACTTTGATTTCGGTCAGTAGAATTAACTCTTTGCTCTCAGCTTATTTTTTACTGAAAAATAATTTTTGCTGAAATAATTTTTGCTGAAAAGAAGGGTTATGTGTTTCACGCGTATCTGTGTATGTGGATTTCTTTATACACTCGAAACATCCCAACGGCTAGATGGATTTTAATGAATGAGGTCTCTATGAATTCGTCTTAACGGCCTGATGGTTATAGGCTGGGTTTTGTTTTTGTAAATTCAAAATGGCGGCCGTGAAATACAAAATGGTGGTAGACACGAAAAAAAATTATGCACCCTATTGAATGGCATATCATTGGATAGGTCTTTCAAAATGAAGACGATGTTTTATTGACTATTTTACAGTCAGAAGCTCCGTTAAAATATTATACAACCTGGAAGTTGTGTATGTAGGATCTCTAGCTTCACTGCAACTCTAACCATCATAGACATCTATATACCTCATCAAAACAGTGTTTATAGATAGGAACTAAAAATTAAACACAACTTAAAAGTCAAAAGTACAAGTAAATAAAAAAATAGGTAAGTAATATAAACAAGTAATATAATTAAAAAAAATTAAGTCAATTCCTACTTAGGTCAATAAGAGAATGTTTTTTCTCCCATTCTTTCCATTTGAGTGGCGCTTAAAATGCCTTGATCAAGAAGAAGGCTCTCTCGGTCTTAAAATACCTTGATCAAGAAGAGGGCTGTCTCGATTATTTAAAATTAATTAATTTAATTTAATTAATGAATTAATATTTGAAAACAAACTGGATTAACACAAGTTTCATCCACTACAAGTTAAAAAAAAATATTTGTGCTTGATTGGAAGTATAATAAGTATTTTATTAACGATTGAAAATTTGAACAAGATATATAAAGGAAAGTGTGAGCTAATAGTAGGAATTGAAAAAATAGTTTCACATTGATGAGAAACAATTAATTAGTTCGCTTTTTACGCAGTCGGGTTTTTTGATTTTTAAATTTAATTGTTTATTGAGTTTATCTTCCTTTTTAAATCATAAGCATTTGCAATACATGCTGTCTGTTTTGTCTTTCATGCTAGGTTCCCAAAACTTTGCTTCTAACGTACAACTTGGCGTTCGAATTCTTTTGGCTCATTGTTTAGGACTGCTTTTCTGGTTACCCTGCCATGTAATTCAAAATTCTCCTAATTGTCCAAAGCCTAACAGATAATTTGTGTTCATGTGATATTCATTTGTCATGTACTCTTTCTTTCGCCAATTATGTGATGCCAATCTGGATACTGTAGAATGATAAATTCAATTTGCTGGCTCTCGCTTCATGAACTGAGTCATGTAAAAAAATCTTTAGAAATTCTATTAGGCACCATCCCTATCCAGTTCTCTATGAAATGCTTTAATTATATATTTCTACTTCAAATAAACATATTTCGTAAAAAGCAATTTAAAAGCATTTATTTCTATAATGATCACAGCCTGCAGTTATTTATAAACTCCAGCGAATGCAAACAAACTGAACATGGTAATCATTTACGATCTACAAATATTTTAAAGTACAGATCTCTATTATAATTGCCCATTGCTTGAATATACATGAATTTTTATTGTTCATTTTTTTATTCCAGCGTATACAACATGGAACCGTATTTGGCAATCTGTACAACGAATCCTTTTTGCTACTTTATTTTCTTACAAATTAGGCAAAATCACTGTCTTATTTTTTTTTAGATTCTGAAACTTTTTTTTTAAAACAGGAGTTTTCTTTACCTTATGTCTGTAGTTCTTTCCTTTCATCACTTTCTTTCTAACTGAATTTCGCCTATTTTTAGAAACTTGATGTTCCAGTTGCTTTTTTGCTTTGAGAGCTTTCTTTTTATCGTTATTTTGTTTTTTAATTACAAGGTTTACTTTATATGGCGAAGATGTTAACTCAGCTGTTTTTCGGCTTCCTATGTACTTCGAATTATCTTATTTTGGCAAGGAAGATGGCATTTCTAATGATTCTTTAGATTTTTTTTTTTGGGGGGGGGTGGCTATAGGAGAAGCTTCTTTGGGGTCAATCTATTAGCAACTTACTCTTTTCTTTTCTTTTCCTATATCCTTGACAACATTTGCTGTCACTGACGTTTTTCTTCTGCTTTTCTGTGTCGTTTTCATCATTTTTTTTTTACTCTCTTAATTGTACACTGCTCAAAACAATTACGGGAGCACATGGTTTTAACAAAATTACGCAAATATTTGCACCGATAAGTTGCGTAAAATAAAACATCCATAATTTAAAGGGTAGTAGAAAACATATAAAAAAATAAAGTTCACATGCGAATTAAAATTTAGGACATCAAAAACTGGAAAAAAGAGATAAGTGTAGAGATCAGGATTTTGCAGAAACATCTGTTTCAATGTCTGTTGTAAAATTGAATTGCTCAGCTTGTGTTTTGAGAAAAGGAGACTTGAAAATGTCACAACAAGGTAATTTTATTGAATCCGTGGGAATTTTATTGAATCCGCTTGGCGTGTTATCGGGACTGTTGAATATTGGGAAACACAACAAAATGTACTGGACGCTTTTCGGGTCGCAATAAGTGTCAATGCAAGGCTGTGGAATCGATTTCGACACACATGGAATGATAAACATCGACAACGGCAAAGCCGGCCATGTGTTACCACAGAAACCAATGACCGATATATCCTGTTAATAGCTCGTCGAGACGGAACGGGCAATGGTACTCTACTGTAAATACAGTTGCTCTTGGCCACAGGACAAAGGGTGTCCAGCCAAACAGTCCGAAACAGACTTCATCAGTGTGGTCTCTATGCACGTAAACCAATGGTCTGTATTCCGGTGATCTCAAGACACTGTGTGGCCCAAAGAAGGAGGGCAACTGGACATCGAGTTTGGAGTCAACGTTGTTGGAGTCTAATTCCGTTTACAGACGAGTCCCGATTCAGTCTGGATGTGACATCTGCTGTGTTTTGGCATGGAGTGAAAGAGGCACTCAAAATATTCACACATTCGTTCGTGAAAGATCACATTACAGACCAGGTGGTTTGATGCTATGGACTGGAATCAGCATAGGTGGATGTACGGGCCTACATACCATTCGGAATAGCAGTTTGACGGTCGTAAGTTACACAGACGAGATACTGAGACCTCATGTCGTATTTTATGTCGCAGCAAATAGTGATTTCTTTTTTCCACGCATTATAATGCCAGACCTTATACAGCTCGTCTTCTGGAATACATACTTGAAGCTGAAACAATACAGAGTATGGAGTGGCCAGTATGCTCTCCTGACCTGAATCAGATCAAGCATGTTTGAAACATACTCAGACGATGCATTGCTTTGAGACCAAGGCCTCCTTTTACTTTTCGGGACTTGGAGATTGCAATTCTTCAGAAGTGGAAGAGTATTCCACAAAGGCTTATCGATAACCCCACCACATCCATGGAAAACACGTGTGCAGCTGTCTTACCTATTCGAGGAGACCACACGCCATATTAAAAATCTTGCATCATTTCTAATGAATACTTTTTTTCATCATTTACTTGTAACCAAATTATTGCCCTAAACCATCTTTTTTATGTTCTTCCCATCTTTTCAAAGAATAAAAGTTCCCCTACAATTGTTTTGCGTCTTTTTTTCTGTATTGCGCATTGATACACGTATTCTATCCATTTTATGCCCATGCATGGCTGTCTTGCACTGTTCTCCTCACTTTCTTGCTTGCTCCCCCATTTTTTTTAGCAGTGTAGTAGGTTTTATGATTACTGACTCTGACTAAGAAATCTCACTAGCAGGAGAATTAACAGATCTATATGCAATGCCTATCTCCACGTAAAGAATATTTGGAATCGTACATCTGCCCCAATTTAAGGAACTCAAATTGGTCCAATTAAGGCAAATACGCAAATTTTAAAACAGATAATCTTAAAACTAAGAACAGTAACGAAAACAAATAATTCTGAGTGAAAAATATGCACAATATACTCGTGAATTTTGATATGTAAATGAAAGCTCAACAACTTACCTTAGTTTTGGTCTATTCTCTAACATTTAGTAGGAAAAAATTAGATCAAAACAGATAATTTTAGTTTTTTTTTTTTAATAACAGGCTGAAAACAGCACGTGGAAGGCGTGTTCTTCTTCTATTCATAAATGACGTCATTCTGATGAGTAGAATTTCAGCGGTAGATGGCGTCTCTGAATTCATAAATCGAATATACTTTGATAATGGCCACAGTATATATATATATATATAAAACTAGTCAATTTACACTAAATTATTCCTCATTTTTTAACAATAAATATCCGTACTCTTAGAAATCACATTTTATCTTTGAATTCTTTCTAAAAGTAACAAAGAAATACCGTTTATTCCTAGCACAAATGCGCTCTATTAATACCAAAATGCAAATTTATTTAAAATATTAAAACCCACAAATCATATACATTAAGATTTCTAATTTAATTAAAAAAGAAAAGAGTTTTCGAATTTAAAAATTAATAACACTCTCAGAAATACTTTCTTAATATCACGGAAATAATCCTGGCAGCGTTGCTTCCAGGGTTTTCCCGTTAAGTGGCGAATATCCGTTTACTTCTTCTCCGTTAATTGAGGTAAAATATACGTGAATTGTAGAAAGTGGGGAAAAAGTAAAAGTTCCTGTCCTGGAATCAAACCAGCTATCTTACCACCACGAGACAAGTACGTTAACCATTGTACTGTAATTGCAAAGCAGCGAAGTACTTTGAAGTAAAAATGTTTGCTTCAGATGGATATGGCTTGGTTAATTTCTTTAAAAAGCTTTTAATTTTGAGGTCATTTTCTTGAATATTCTGAAAGCAGTTCTAAACTGTCTTTATATTTGATTCTACTAAGTTAAATTATTAAATAAATATTTCAGCACGAAGATACTTGTATATACATTTTACATACTTTGACTGCAGTTAAAAAAAGGGGGGGCACAAAAGGAAGTAGTTCTTGCATACATAATCAAAAAAAGTCATTGCTGCTTGTGAGAACACGGAGTGAAAGTACAATCAAAGTGCGTTTGCGTATTAAAACGAAATCTAGTGTATAACAGAATGAAACTTTAAGGGGGTTCCCCCATGTGATGGGTTCAAAAAGTCGATTTTTTTTCTTTTGCATAAATTGATTCCTTAACATGTCTTGAGTACGAGGGTAAAATAATTTTCTAAAATTCGAATTTGTTATAAAGATATAGCATTTAGAAGAAGCAGATGTTTGGAGCACCGAGTTAAGTGCTTTACACCGGTATAGAAGGAAATTTCTAGAGCTTTTTATATTATCGTTGCGAAAAAAGCCAGAATGGAAGCAAGGACAGAGCAATCCGCATTGAAAGAACTCCAAGAATTCGAGGAAGGAATCCACTATGGACCAGGCATCGCAGATGGCAAGTTGAGATTTTCATGATTTTAACCGTACTTGAAACTTTAAACGTGTTTTTTATTAAAACTTTGTTTTTCAAAATTTGCTCAATCATATCTCGAGAACGGTTTGACCGATTCACTTGAAATTTATAGAGTAGACTCAGCACATTTAGACGCATGAAGTGAACTGGGATCATCCGAAAATTTCTTATATTTCAATTTTTTTCTTAAGGAAAAAGTAAAAAAATATGATTTTTGAATTTTTTTTTTTTTTCACAAGTCTGCCAAAAACCGAATTTTCATATTTTTAAATGATTCTAGTTCATTCGATGCATTTAGCCTTACAGATTAAAAGGCCTTTTTTTTTCTATTTCAGATAAGCCAATCAGCGGAAATCGTAGAGGAAGTGAGCGTCCTATTTTGGAAGTCAGGTGTCTTCAGAGTGGCGTAGCTTACGTCCTAATAAAGATTTTTACATGAAATTTGTTTTATATAATCTTGAAATAGCAATAAATATATAATAAAAAACTCAAAGTTCTATTTTGTCATTTGTCGTGAAAACACATTCCTTAAAAGCGCTTAAAATACAGGCCATCACACGTGGGAACCCCCTTAAAATGGAGAAAAGTAACGACAACTAATTCTAAGGACAATCTTTAAATAAGTATAATTAGTTGAAATTATTATTTTTTGTTCATATTTAAACTAGTTCATAATGTTGTTCTTGAACTGAAATGTTCACAAAAATTTAAAAATCCGTAATTAATAATTCACATTTTCTAGCAAAGGAAAAACATTTCCTTTTATCTGAAAATGACCCACGTAAATCAAAATTACAAAAAGGAATAATACAAAATTCTTCTGAATTTCAATATAATACAACGTTTACACCATACATAATCAAAAAATATCGATAAAAGAATATTCGTCACAGTAGGGTAAAAATAAATAAATAAATAAATAAATAATAAAAAAGCCTTAAGCAAACAAATGAAAGGATATCGAATGTGTAAAAAATGTCACTACGAAAATGATAATGAATATTTCAAAGTACAATTTAACAACCTGAAAACTGATAAAGGAACATTCCGTTACAAATAATCAGAATATTAAATTTAAAAATCTTCATCTAAAAAAATATATATATGAAGTGAGCTTAAAATTTTCTATATGTGAATACAATAAAGTAAAGAAGTTTTCTACCTTTCCTTACCTTTTCTATCTTAATACATAAACTTATTGTAAATGAATGTGTGGAGGAGGAAAATAATAATACACTTTTTGTAAAATTTGAGATAACAGATCTATCTGACAGATTGACGGTCTTACATTACTTTGGCAACATTAAATCGAGGAAAATATTAAGGTAATCAATTAAAAAAATTACGAGATGTATAAAGGGGAGGGAAACGGTGAAAATTCTTTGAAAAGCACAGATTAACACTAGAATTACCGTATTTCTTGTATACTTGTATTCTTCTATACTTGTTTCTTGTATGAAACACCGGGGTGGGTCTTTGTAGACCCGTGGCCTTCAGTTGTGTTATTCTTGATTTGCGTGGAAATACAGACAAGCAATAGGGTTTTATGATTAATACAATTAATTTTAATTAGCGATTAATACAATTTAACTACTAGAATATTACGTAATAGGAAATTTGGAAAATATGTAATACTGAATTAAATTTTAATTTATAATTTCGGAATAGATACTTTGACATTTTAAAATAATATTCAAATACTTTGATATTCAAATAATATGCATATATATTTATTGCATAGTAATTCCATTCAATCACTTCACGGATTTGAGGCAATCTACTTTATAAACAAAGAAATAAGTTGTTTTATGTCATACCACATGTAAAAATATAATTATTTTCACAAAATATAATAACTTTTGAAATGTGGTAAAATTCTTCATATTCCATCGTAATCTGCCAATGGTAATATATATATCATACAGAAATCCTTTAAAATATAATAAAATCTTTTTCCTTTTTAATTTTTACTTTATTTGACTCACAACAGCCTAAATAAGACGGAAAAAATAATTCTTTCCAGAACAATTTCTTGTAGCGGGAATTAGACAGTTAACTCTGCATGCAGCAGTAAAAATGTGCATAAAATTGTAAAAAAATTAACAATTAAGAATTAGATGAGTTTCTTAGGGTTGAGTAATTTTATCTTCCCACCCAATTTGCCCACCTTCCGTGGTCACATATGGACATATACCGTTATAAAACAATTTTCCAGGTAACTGCAATAATGAAACTTTTTCTTTAGCAAGATGCATCTATGACTGACCTATAAGTGGAATAAAACACAAAATGAATTTTTGCGAGTTGTGTTACATTTCTTGCGGGTAAGCGATATGAGCAGGTACTGCAGATAAAAAAATCATTTCCCCTCCACCCCATAAATTTTATAACTAAACAAACGCAGAGAGAAATAAAACTGCCATTCGATTTGGAACTATACCTTCTTTTAATATATCATAATCCCAGGGTATCGATTAAAACACAACTCAAAAACTACATGAAGTCAGAGCCATAATTTTGGTTTTTAAACGTTACGCGTCATATTAGTTTTGAAAACAATATTCATATAATTTTAAAACTGAAATGGATGTCCAGGAGTTTAAAATTCTTGGTTCCAAAATTATAGCTCATCCCGATATTTAGTGTTTGAGTTATACATAAAACAATGACATGCATGTAACGTTATTGGTTCAAAATTTCAAACATGAATAAATTATCCAAATGAATCGTCATCGATTGATTTCCCATTTCCAATCTTGTGTCCAATGGAAGGTGGTTTCCCTTTCAATTCTTGTTCTGAACGGTAGGCAGACCCGATCACGCAAGATGTCACCAAAAAATGTTTAAAGCTAAATTCAATAAATTTAAGACATCTATCAGCAAGTGGTCGGTACTGGGAATTTAATGCATTTGACGACTCTAGCAATTTCGAGATCATTATAGCTATGCTGCAATTTCTCGAAAAATTCAAATATGATGTCATAGGCTTTATGTATAGATAGGCGTTAGTATTGAAAATTAAAAAAAAAAAAAAATGGTGAAATTTTCATATGAAAACAACTTCTCAATCTTATTTTTTTTTAATATGAATTTAAAGAGAACCCCATTCCGTATCGAATGGCTACTTTCATTTTTCTTTGAGTCAGTTTGGTGATATAGTAGATAAAGTCAATATTTGTTATTAACTCCTTAACAGTGTGTCCCGAACTGGATTCGGGCAAGAACACTTTGCTTGCTTCGTTATTAAAAGCATTTTGATACCACTAATTTGTAACTGTAAATTTATCTTTATTGATTGTCAGATATTTTTCGATTAAGTAAGGTAAATATTTTAGTATGGAAAAAGTGGTGTCCACCCCATTTTTAATTTTTTTGTAAGAAAACAAATGTCACTGTTAAGGGTACAGTGGACTTTGAAATTCGCGAAAATATATCAAAAAGTCGATTTTTCATTTTTAATGTAGAAATAACACATATAATCATATCTACCGGATGCACTTTTTTTTTTCAAATATGTTGATTTTTGCCGGAGTTATGGCCATTTTAATTTTAACAGCTGATGCGCCACGCCCCTTTGTTTACCTTTCTGCCATTGTTTTTCTTCTTTCGCGACGTAGATACACCTAATCTAAAAGCTGTAAAATCATGCTTACATGATATTCTTGAGCTTACTCCATGTAATTTTCATAAAGGATATATATTTCTTTATTATTTGGCAACAGCGTATTTTAACTGGGACCTAAACTGGTTGTTTCTGGTTTGTTTACATCGTTTGTTTCATTTTTTGAATTTCGTTGCAGTTCTCTCTAGTTATAAATTCAGTTTAAAAAGCAGTTCTTTTAAGAACTGGAACTGCCTGTCGTTAACAACATTGTTTTTTAGATTTTTTTAAAAAACATTTGTTAGGGTAATAATTTACTAAATTATCTTTTTAATTTGTTTTGTTTCTGAATGCATTTGTAAACATGCACTGCATAACTTCAAAATATCAGAAGCGTAAAGGCCCACCAACTAAGCGAAGCAAGGCTGGTTCTGCAAATATTTTAAAGTGGAAATATAGTTTGAAATGCAATCAATTAATGGTGATTACATCGAGAATATTAATCCTGAAATTGTTCCTGGAAATTTCTTTTTCATTGAATACAAGCGATCATTTTGATAGTTTATATGCCATGTCTACTGAATACCGTTTAGTAAGCAACTCTATTTGGGCAGATTTACTTCAGAAAGTACCTTGTAGTGAGTGTCAACAATGTAAATTAAATAACTTGAAGCATAATTATTTTGGATTCTCATCAAAATTAGACCTTGTATGTGAAACCTGTGCAAAATCTTATGGATATGTTTAATGTTTATACTAGTGAACGTGGAATAGCAACAAAAAAGTTTGATGTAAACAGAAAACTTACAGCTGCATTTTTATCGTTTAGGGAGGGTCATGCCGCACTGGAAAAGGTTTTGAAAATTGTATATTTCGAATTATTTTATTGTTTATTCAATTGTATTACATAATTAAAATTAGATTTTTTACCTGGTAGTGGTTTGTGAAACAGTGATAGTAAGTGATTTGAAATGTCAAATACTTAGAAATGACATACGCTACATTTTTTATTTTTTCAAAGCATTCATTATTAATTTATATATCAAAGATTCAATAAAAAGGAATCTGAGAGTCGCTTGGCAAAGCAATGCGTTATCTAAAAGGTATGTGTTGAATGTTTTTACTATCATTACTGTGAACGATAAAATGCATAGATCTCTTTTATTTCATCGTTTATATTCACTGTATGTATTGTAATTCGAAACATTTGGCAATATTTCAATTTATTATACGGTCGACTCTTGATAGGTTTAACGTTGCTTGAAGTAAACTTTATTACAAGTATTTAAAATTGAAAATTTAAGAGTAATATAAAGAATTTTAGAAAAAATTGAAAAACATCAATTTAAATCCATTTTTTAAGTTTTTTTTTTAATACAATTTGCTAACATTTCATAGTAAGTTTTGTTTTTGTGTTTTCAAAGATGACTATATGAGATTATTGCAATTGTGTGTAAAATCTGATTGCGCATGGAGCGTTTTGATTTTATAGATATGGTAATTTCCGTCGTTTATAATTTTTTAGTTTTGAATATCTCGTGTTCTATTAGAGTTATTATAACCAAATTTTGTGCATTAATTTTTATTCACATTATAAATATATGTAGAAAGTTAATATATATATACTGGTATTTTTCTGTAAAAAGTCGTACTGAAATATGTCGTTTAGCAGTGTTGAATTCAGACACTTTTCTCCAGGGGGACATTATAGAGTTGCGGGGGGGGGGGAATTGCACCTTTTGACCATTGAAAACACAAAACCCCAAATCTTCGGGGGCGGGGGATGGCACCCCCTGAAATCAACACTGTCGTTTAGTTTCTGTAACAGTGTCGCTGTGTCGCCCCGTTTCTGCAACGGGGCATATTACTCGACTTTCAAATGTCCCATGCGCAACACATTGCTTTCAATTTTATTGAAAATTCTCAGAAATTTTCTTTATACCGGTGTAAATATTTGTTACTTACAATAAACTTTATTACATATATTTAAAATTCACAATGTAAGAGTAGTATACAAAATTTATAGAAATTTTAATGAAAAAATTGAAAAACATCAGTTTAAATCGTTTTTAAAAATTTTTTTAAATATAATTTGCTAACATTTCATAGTAAGTTTTGTTTTTGAGCATTCAAAGATGATTATATCAGATTATTGCAGATGTGTCTGAAATCTGATTGCGCATGGGGCGTTTTGATTGTATAGATGTGGTAATTTCCGTCGTTTATAATTATTTAGTTTTGAATATCTCGAGTTCTATTAGAGTTATTATAACCAAATTTTGTGCATTAATTATTCGCATTATAAATATATGTAGAAAGTTTATATATACTGGTATTTTTCTGTAAAAGGTCGTTTTGAAATATGTCGTTTAGCAATGTTGAATTCAGACACTTTTCTCCGGGAGCGATTTCTGTGGCTTCGGGGTGACATTATAGAGTTGAGGGGGGGGGGGGGGGGAATTGCACCTTTTGACCATTGAAGACACAAAACCTCAAATCTTCGGGGGGGTGGGGGGTGCCACCCCCTGAAATCAACACTGTCGTTTAGTTTCTGCGACAGTGTCGCTGTGTCGCCCCGTTTCTGCAAAGGGGCATATTACTCGACTTTCAAATGTCCCATGCGCAACACACTGCTTTCGATTTTATTGAAAATTCTCAGAAATTTTCTTTATACCAGTGTCAATATTTTTTACTTACAATAAACTTTATTACATATATTTAAAATTGACAATGTAAGAGTAGTATACAAAATTTATAGAATTTTTAATGAAAAAATTGAAAAACATCAGTTTAAATCAATTTTTTTTAAATATAATTTGCTAAAATTTTGTAGTAAGCTTTGCTTTTGAGCATTCAAAGATGGCTATATCAGATTATTGCAAATGTGTCTGAAATCTGATTGCCCATGGAGTGTTTTGATTTTATAGATATCGTAATTTCCGTCGTTTATAATTTTTTAGTTTTGAATATCTCGAGTTCTATTAGAGTTTTTATAACCAAATTTTGTGCATTGATTCTTATTCGCATTATAAATATATGTAGAAAGTTAATATATATATACTGGTATTTTTCTGTAAAAGGTCGTTTTGAAATATGTCGTTTAGCAATGTTGAATTCAGACACTTTTCTCCGGGAGCGATTTCTGTGGCCCCGGGGTGACATTATAGAGTTGGGGGGGAGGGGGGGAATTGCACCTTTTGACCATTGAAAACACAAAACCTCAAATGTTTGGGGGGGGGGGGAGGATGCCACCCCCTGAAATCAACACTGTTGTTTAGTTTCTGCGACAGTGTTGCTGTGTCGCCCCGTTTCTGTAACGGGGTATATTACTCGACTTTCAAATGTCCCATGCGCTACACATTGCTTTCAATTTTATTGAAAATTCTCAGAAATTTTCTTTATACCAGTGTAAATATTTTTTACTTACAATAAATTTTATTACATGTATTTAAAATTGACAATGTAAGAGTAATATACAAAATTTATAGACAATTTATTGAAAAAATTGAAAAACATCAGTTTAAATCAAATTTTTAATTTTTTTAAATATTATTTGCTAAAATTTCGTAGTAAGTTTTGTTTTTGTGTATTCAAGGATGATTATATCAGATTATTGCAAATGTGTCTAAAATCTGATTGCGCATGGAGCGTTTTGATTTTATAGATATGGTAATTTCCGTCATTTATAATTTTTTAGTTTTGAATATCTCGAGTTCTATTGGAGTTATTATAACTAAATTTTGTGCATTAGTTCTTATACGCATTATAAATATATATAGAAAGTTAATATATATATATATGTTGGTATCTTTCTGTAAAAGGTCGTTTTGAAATATGTCGTTTAGTTTCTGCAACGGAGTAAGTACGCATCTATATTTCTCTTAGAGACATAAAAAATGTTATATAGGTTATTAATAATATTATATCCTTCACTTGTATCCAAAATTGTTTCAATATAAGCTTTTAAAAAATTTACGAACTTTTAAATCATTAAAACGTGTTTTTCTCAGAATCAATATTTTTACTGTTTTCATGACTTTCAAATGTTCCATGCGCAACACACAGCTTTCAATTTTAAGGAAACTTCTCAGAAATGTCCTTAATATCTGTGTACATATTTGTTACTAGAAATAAACTTTGTTACACGTATTTAAAATT
Organism: Maratus speciosus; assembly: GCA_963932465.1. NCBI lineage: Eukaryota > Metazoa > Arthropoda > Arachnida > Araneae > Salticidae > Maratus > Maratus speciosus. The sequence continues at coordinate 114,453,519 of OZ010790.1, read as the reverse complement.
GAAAATTGAAGAGTAATATACAAAATTTAATGAAATTTTAATGAAAAAATTGAAAAAAAATCAATTTTTTTTATCTTTTTAAATAAAATTTTCTAAAATTTTGTAGTAAGTTTTGTGTTTATATATTCAAAGGGTATTATGCGAAATTATTGGAAATGTGGTTAAATTTGGAATGCGCATGGAGCGTTTTGAAATCTGGCAATTTTAAAATTTTAAAATTTAAATATCTCAAAAAATGTTAAAGATATTTTCATAAAATTTGGTAAATAACACTTTTTTTATAGTATAACTATATCCTGAAAATTTCAAAAAAAAATATTGGTAAGTAAAAAAGTTAGTTTTCAAAGCCCACTGTACCCTTAAAGGGTTAAGGACTCTATAAACATTTAATGCATTAAAAAATCTTGGTGTTATAACTGTTCAAGTTGGACTTTAAATAAACACTGTTTCTTGATTTATAATGCAACATGCGTCGTTTCATTATTTGAATTATTGTATCAAATATACAAAATTTAAATAGTTATTAAATGGAAGATATAATAACGACAGAAATATAAAATAGAATACCAAGTTGTATAAATTTACTTTCTTTCAAGTTTTGAATGCAACTATTATTTTTAAATCGTTTTAGAAAAAACAATGTGTTAGAATAATCTGATAACTTTAATTTTCCAAAATGAATAATGTGTCATAAGTTGTTGTCAGTGACAAAGAATATTATAGATATATTCTCATTACTCATTAAAAGTCATTAAATTCTCAAAACAAAATGACAGAAATTATGCTAAAACCAATGAAAGGCAATATTTCTGCGGTTTGAGTAATTTCAAGCTAATTATTTTTCTTTGAAATAATACTAAGATGAGCAAAATGTAGTAAAATACAGAAGACTCCAATTATTTCAGGATTTTGTTTTTATATTTCTCTCTTTTTAAAGTAATTGCCACCAGTTACGTCAGAAGATCCAAAATTATTTAATATTAGCATTTATAATGTACCACTTTTTAATGTTTGAAATAAAATTACGTTGTTTACTTTTTGTGTTTATTGTTAATATTAGAGGTTACTTTTATTATTTTACTTTTGTTTTTTAATCGAATGATTACAAGGACAATCAAGTACCTGTAAAAATATTTAAGCCTAATCTCTGTATTTAAAATACAAAATACGTGTAAAATAAGAAAAGAATACCGCCAATTATATTTCCAGTACAATTTTACGCGTCTTTAATTTTTTTTTTTTTTTTTTTTTTTGTTTCTTGAAAAACTGAATTTATGATACGGATACCAGTATTATGCCTCTTAAGTGTATACAAGATTTAAATACGTTTTAAAAAACAAAAAACACTCACAACTTTATTTTTAACATTTTCTAAAATAGTTGAAAAGTTATAAAAACATGTATAAAAATCACTTATAAACAGATTAAGTAAAATGATGCTAAAAAGTGATAAAATATCTTTATTAAGATTGACGATCATTTCGTCGCACCAACGGCAACATTTTCAAAATCATTTATGATAGAAAATATTTTCACAAAATTTAAAAATAATAAATATAGTAAACAATGTCACGAGACATGATGCATAATGAAAAATATTGTAAACCTAAAATTAAATTAAAATTAAATTAGCTATTTGTGAGCGAGGATTAATTTTCATATAATTTAACAAAACAATAACATGGTAAACAATGTCACGAGACAACATGCATAATGAAAAACATTGCAAAACATAAAATAAAAATAAAATTATCTTAGCTATTTGCGAGTGTGGATTAATTTTGACTATTGTTATTAAAATTGCGTAGTATCTCTTTCCAAATTTTAGGTAAATCAAGGGATACTGAATCATTGCAAATATTCTTGTTGCTTAAAAATATCTCTATTGATTCTCGAATTATGGATGGTAAATAAAATCTTGATATATAAATTAACTTGCTATTTTTAAAATTAATCTGTAACGGTTCTTTGCTATATAATCTGGCCAAAGCTGTGGTTCTTCTGTTGTACTTGATGTCTGCTATATTTTAAAATCAATCTGTAACGGTTCTTCGCTGCATAATCTGGCCAAAGCTGTGGGTCTTCTGTTGTACTTGATGTCTGCTATATAAATACACACATAGCTAATTTAATTTTAATTATATTTTAGGTTTGCAATATTTTTCATTATGCATCATGTCTCGTGACATTGTTTACTATGTTTATTGTTTTTAAATTTTATCAAAATATTTTCTATCATAAATGATTTTGAAAATGTCGCCGTTGGTGCGACGAAACGATCGTCAATCTTAATAAAGATATTTTATCACTTTTTAGCATTATTTTACTTAATTAGTTGAATAGTGTTTATGGTTTGGTTTGTCTGTCTTTGTCCGCTGCCTGCCCGTGCTCTAACGCGCATTAATATAGTGCAATTGCCATGAAATTTATGGATGTTACTGGGTATCACTATGTCATTTTCAGTATTGAAAATGAATTGTGTAGAATTTTCGGTTCATTTACAGATACTCTGATTACAGATACTGAGAAGATTTTCGTTACATTACGGTCTATGGAGAAAAATCGTTTGCGATGTATTTTAAAAATTGTACCCTATTATAAACACACTGGATTTTATATATATCACTGAGGCTCACTACATAGTGATTACTGTAAAATATGGTGCTCATAGAATTTATCGTTCATTTACAGGGACAGACAAGAGTAATTGGCTGCAGAAAGAAATGAACAATAATTTGCAGAAAATGTCTGAAATATATTTCCGTTTATTCATGAAAATTTATGAATGTAATTTTTCACTTTGGTATCCGTTTAACTGAACTATCTTTTTACATACTATGTAATATACATAAAAATCTATAGATCATATACAGTAGGGTGGAGCGAAAAAAATTAATTTTTTACAATCAAAAACGGGTAGGTGCCAAAAGTTGCCTTTATACTAGTTCATCATCTGCGTGGAATATTACCGCCGAAAAAAAAAATGGCTTGAGTCTGCGCTTTTGGTCCAAAAGTAGAAATTTTGGGTAAAATTTGACATTTTTTCAAAAAATTAAAAAAAATTCTGATGGTTATTAATTAAAAGTGTTATTTAAACCTTTATTATTAATGACTTAACATATTTAAACGATAAAATGATATGTTTGTTCTGTATAACTGGAACAGAACTGACAACTTTTGGTGAAAAATAGGCGTTGCCACTCTGTTGCGTCACACAAATAATTGTTGTTTACAATACAGCTCTTACCTAGTGGCTTTCAAAACCACCCCGGAGACACCACGTGGAGGTGACTGCATTTCATGTCACAACAGTGCATAGCTCGACCACCCTACCATCTGAAATCAATGTTTTATTTATACATTGAATTGTGAATTTTTATCAAAGACTGGTTTTCTATGTATCAACCTAGTACATCTGTTCATTGGATCCACAGACTATGGATGCTGCTGCTGCGATCTCCTTTACGTATTTTTTCCACCGTTTGTGTAAGAGAAGACAAACAGTGTCATGCAGTGCGGATGATATTAATGTAATATATTCAGCCGTCTATTATCTTCACCAAGATTGCACCCGATAAATGTATATTGATTAGAGGTTCTGTTACCACAACACTTTTCCAATGAATTATATTTATATAATTATCCGCTTCAAAGTTGATTGTCGATATTTCAGATTTGCGTATGCCATCATTTACTCGCATCTTTCAACTATTATTTGCTGAGCAGCTCCCTGTTTAATGTGATGGAAATCGTCAGACAGCATTGAATTAAGAATTTCCTCTTCGTATGAAAAGCAACCATTGTCCTAAATAACCTTTTTTTAGTAGTTGTTTTATTCCGTTTTGTGAGTTGTTTAGTAGCAGAGTAATTTCCCATGAGTTTTTAGATCCCTTCTTTAGCTGTGGATTACATTTGATTGTAAACTATCCTGGGGCCAAACTTGGATATAATAGTACATTTTGAGTGAGCGTAGAGACTCTGATGGGCAGTGAGTGCTCATTTGAAGGCGGATAATTCTGTTAGTCGTTTCCATCCATTCTACGAGGGACATGTTTAGTATGAACCATTACAAATGATCATATGCTACCTCAAAGTCCAGTGAAATTTCTCTGCATCATTTATTAGACAAGATGGTTGGCAAAAATTAGATTCTAACCCACAGGGATTCACCGGACCAATAGGAAAATCTTTGTCCACGTGTCATTACCTCTTTATTTAAATTTTTGAAGCCATAGAGAGTAATTTTCAAACATTATTTCCTAAAATCGAGAAAAGGGTACTCAGCATATACCAGAAATACCTGCTAGACATTTGCTAAGTTATTTCATCAAGATATGGCTCATAAGAACTAGCTAACAGGAACCCAAGAAACGTCTTACGTCAAGATGGCTTACAAAAGCGCATAAAATTATTCGCTTTTATATAAGCACTGATTGACCATCAGAGTCTGGTTCACTTACAAAGTATGTATTCCAAGTTTATGCCGCAGGATGGTTTACACCAAATATAATCCAGATCCAAAAAATTGATCTGAAAACTTATGGGAAATTACTCGGCTACTAAACATCAGAGAAAACGGCGAAAAATAAATACTAAAAAAAATTATTTAGGACATCGAGAGCAAATTTTTCACATCGAGAGCAAATTCTTATTGCAATTTTGACGACGATCGCCATCACAACATAAGATGAATGCATAGATGATAAACAACAAGCTTATCAACATATAAAAAATGCAAGAGGTATAGTAAAGGAAGGCATACTCAAAGATGAAATACCTAAATGTTCTAAAATGTTCTAGGAGCAGAACTCCCAATCACTATGCAATAACTGGATGCAATTTTGGTGAAGATACTAGAGGGCTGAATAGATTCCATTAATTCTACTGCATTACTCTGCTTACCTTATCATACACAAGCAGTAGAAATATACGTGAAGGAGTGTCACATCAGCATCACCCAACGTCTGTGGATATAAAGAAGAGATGGACTAGGTTGATACATGGAAAACTTATGCCAGTTTTTGATAAAAAATCATAATTCTATATATAAATAAAACATTGCGCTCAGATGGAAGGGTGGACGGGCTATGCACTGTTGTGTCATAAAATGCAGCCACCTCCACGTGATACCTCCTGGGTAGATTTGAAAGCAAATACGTAAGAGCTGCATTCTACGTAACAATTAGTTGTATGACACAACAGAGTGGCAAAGCCTTTTTTTCGCCAAAAGTTGTCAGTTTTGTTCCAATTATACAGAACGAAGATATCATTTTATCGTTTAAATATGTTAAGTCATTAATAATAAAGGTTTAAATAACACTTTTAAATAATAACCATCTCTATAGAATTTTGTTTAGTTTTTTTGAAAAAATATCAAATTTTACCCAAAATTTCGACTTTTGGACCAAAAGCGCAGACTCAAGCCATTTTTTTCAGCGGTAATATTGCACGCAGATGATGTGCTAGTATAAAGGCAACTTTTGGCACCTACCCGTTTTTGATTTAAAAAAAAATAATTTTTTTCGCTCCACCGTAATATACAGGGTTGCTCAAAACATTGGACATTTTCACAACTATTGACGATAATAACAGGAATTGTGTTTTCAAATGTGTTATGTGCTTTCCAAATTCTTTATTTAGACATCATATTTGAACTTAATAATTTGTGAAGTTTTGTTTAAGTATTCTGAATGTTTTGGAATGTGTTTCATAAATGTGTCGGAAATGTTAGAATGTGTTTCAAAAATGTTTCGGAATGTGTTTCATAATCCATGCTGAATGCATTATTTTTCACCCTTTTAAAACTAAATCACAGTTAAAATAAACAAATATCAAACAGCAATACCTATAATAATAAACCTGATCTGCACGAATTTGAGAGCAAGAAATGAATCACAGTCCTCTCTTTGACAGATTGTCAAGACTGCTTGATAATAATGACCTTTACATGAATTTTACATTTTGTTACATTGAATATAACTATACGAAAAATAAATACATTTTAACAAAGTAACATACTATTTTTAAATATCATTTAGAAAATTTTTAAATACAATTTTTTTTTCTGAAAATGGCATTTTCTTAATAGAAGATTTATTTATGAAATAGAAAATAAAATTTATAAAGGCATATTATTTTACAAGATGCGTACTGTCTCGTGTACCTTCGTCCAAAACTTAATTTCGTGTTACAGTTCGTTTTTAAATGTATATAAATTTGAATGAAAATAGACTGAATGTATAAAATTTATTTTTAGTGACTATATTTTCCAATTTCTGGCTGTAAGTACAGTGAAAAGTGGAAATAGAACAAAGTTCAAACATAGCACAGTCAAATCTTTTTTTTTGTTGTTGTTGTTGTTGCTGTTGTTTGAAAGAATAAAGTTAAAGATGAGAAATGACAGAAATGTTTGAAATTATTATAGTTTCAATAAATTTTTACATAACTTTTATTTTTATATAATAGTTCTAAAAACTGTGTCAGTATGTTATGGAAACTTTGTGTTTTACAATATTAACATTTATCTCTCCGCTTACCATTATACCTTCCTTATTGCGCCCTTTTTCCTAACCGAAATTTTATACAAACAAGAAAGAAAAATCATGCGTCAAGCATCGATTATGAAACACTTCCCAACACATTCAGAATAAGGTAACAAAACTCACCATTTAAAAAATTTAAATATTACTTCTAACACAACCGTATGGGAACACATTAACACATTTCAAAACCTAATTCCATCTGTTCCCATCTATCATCGGAAAATTATCCGAATACTTTGAGCAGCACTGTATATGATTAAAACCGTTAAATTTAAAAGCGCAAGCAGAAATTGAAAAAACACTTCAGCAATTATTACTCAAAGACAGTATTGTAACCGATTTATTTTTTGTGTCCCTGTAAATGAACGACAAATGCTATGACTACCCTATTCTGCCGTAATCTTCTTGTAGTGAAATTCAGTGATTTATATCAGTTTCAATACATTTGAAACAGCGTAATGCCATTAAAATACTTTTCAAACGATTTTTCTCCATATACCATAATGTAATGCAATCATTTTGGGTAGCCCTGTAAATTAAATATTAATCCCACATACTTCATATTCAATACCAAACATCGCTAGGTGAAACTAAATATGGATTATTAATTGCATGAAAATCCGAGTATATTTACGTAAGTTAGAGTATGGACAGACGGACAGACAAACTGAATGCATAAACACTTTTCAACTTTGTTGGATAGTGTTAAAAATGGCAAAGTCAAATTGAATACAATCAGTATTCTTCGGGGAACAATTGAACCTATAGATATTTTATTAAAAATTAAGATAGAACTGGTCGCAATATCATATAGGGCAAGCTGACAACGTTTTATGAACAAGAACTTTTTTACTAACGGTAATATTCACGAACCTTCATCAGTGCACTAATGTAACTACGCTGGCTGCTATTAAAACTATGCTACGAGTACAATCAATTAAAATGTTTTGGTGCTTAACCCCTTGAGGGGCGGTGGTATGTTTATGAATCCACATAATTTTAATTCCCAAATGCCACATTGGCACCAGAATTTTGTTTAAAAAAGTTTTGGCTTATTATATGTGTGAAATACAGTTTTTTCATATTTACAAATAAATTTGTTTTTTAATTCCGGTGTCATTCATTAATTCCAACACTTTAGCAATGGAATTGCTTTGCTCCTGAAAGGGTTAAAACGGTGTTTTATCTTCCTCTAATGTTGATATTTAACCCGAGAGTAGTCGCGACATTTTTTAGAACGTTAGTAGTCGCGCTCGGTCCATTTGCCGCCGTTACCAGCAGGCCGAAAACGAAGGGGAAACTTGCCGGTGTTATCAGGTGATCGAAAACGGATAACGTAGGGTGAAAATATTGACTGAACTTTAAAAGATTACAGCACTTATTCATTTTACAACCTTTTACAGCAAATTATTTATTTCGCTTAAGTATATATTCAGTTGGCATCTGGATAAATGTTTTTAATAACTCTTTCTTCATTTTGCACAAATACTTAAAAGTAAATAGTAAATGATTTGATTGAATTTCTGATGTTACTATGAATCAATAATTAGTAGGAAAACATTTACGAATATAAATCTAAATTCGTGATAGGGTTTTTTTTTTTTTTTTTAAGGACAGGGTCAGAGTCAGGAAGATTTTTATGATACTCCGACACTCTATATACATTTAATAAAATAAAATGAATAAATTTAGCATGAATATGTTACACTGACATTAAATTGAACAATTAAACTGAAAATAAAAATTGAACCTATGACATGCAACAGTAAATCAAATACAATACCACTAATTCACCAGCATATTATATATATATCTATATAATAAAGAAAAAGGTAAAAAATACTTAATTTCGAAATTATAAATGTAAATGTTGTAACTACGTTTTATTTATTTATTTTGGGGGTTGTCTATGTGTGTATGAGGGGGGAGAGGAGGGGGGGGGGCTCTCGAGATTTTATGATTAAATCCATTTTTCAAATGAAAATGCACGATTTGTAGTTTTTCTACTTATTTCAGGGTGGGAGCAGCGCCCCTGAATAAAAACACTGGATACGAACTTCGCTTATATAAAGTAAATAATAAGTTATTGAAATTATATATTTAATTTAAATACATTTGCAATTGTAGATTTAAATCGTAAGATGGATAAATTATTTTAATTAATAGAATCACTGAAAGGTTCATCTTAATAGGGATGTATTTTACAACAACTATTTAATTAAAATAAATATTCAATTGTACATTTCATAATAAGGTATTATTGTTATAATTTATTGTTTTATAATAACATTCATTAAAATAATAAAAACAATAAGAAATTTTTCTCCGAAATTATAAATATGCAGCAATAATTTTATTTAAATGAATTTTCTCTCGTATTCTGAAAAACATTATTCTGAAAAATAGTTTGAACAATTGATGAAGGACAACAAATTTAAATTTGTTAGATACCGTCCCCAAGCCTCTATTGGATTTCAATAATAATAATAATAAATAAAACATTTTCTGCGGCATTGTTAAAAAAAAAAAAAAATGTGTTTTTACTTACAGTATGAAAATTTAAAAATAGATGAATTTTAGAAAAATACTTAAAATATTTTTTAAAATCATAGTATAAATATTCACTGAATTATCCAAAAGATATTTTTATTTGCATAATTTCTAACCTACATTATAAAATTCTCATTATTGTGCAAATAAATTATATGTATGTTCTTCGCAGATATACATACTACATTTCTGAGAAAACTGTTTTATCTTTCGAGTTTGTTTTATTGTGAAAAACGATACATTTCTGATTTTGGAGATACGGCAATTTTTTTACAGATTCCCACAAAATTCTCTTCTCTCTTTTTTAATTGTTTGGCTGTGTTATTGTCTGTTTTTTTTTTACATTTATATGTTCCGGTAATATATGGAAAGCAACTTCTTTCAAATAATGATGATGGATTTCCCTTTTTTTCCATATTTAAACGATTACCAATTTGAGAATTTATTCCCGCAATGTTTGACAATGAAAAAAAAAATGACCATCCATCAGTTTTTTGTGCGAACTGACTTCACAACTAATATAATAAAACAATTTTAAGTAACATTCTAAAAGTAAAAAAAGTACTCTATGACGGGTAAAATAGCAGAACGAAGAAAGGCGAAATAACAACAGACAGAGAGTCCGTACTTCCAAGAAACTTTCCCCCGCAGATTTCGCGGAAATGGGAAAGGATGAACACGAAGGGGAAAAATTCAACTAACACAAGTGGTCGCAACGCGGTCATTTAGACCGATTGAAACTTAAGAATGCGATAAAATGCTAAGAAATAGCAGGAATGACTTGCACTTTTACTACACAAGAGTGTGAACACTCAAGGTCAGCTACACGGAATTTGGCTATCGTAACTTTAACAGGAAATGAGTTACAGGAAGATAACGAATTTCGGGCGGGGAAAAGACCAACGCGCGACTATTAACGGGTTAAAAATACCCGGTCTTATAATCAATTTTTTTTTTTATAACTTTTAACAACTTCCTTGTGTACTTATGACTCGCAACACTTTGATGTAGCTTTCGTTTTGTATCCAGCATGAGTTCTAAAAGTTTACTATTGAATTCGTTTCATAATATTTCTTTATCAAAAGAAGGAGATAAACCCTTGTTTCTGTTACTGTTCAAACATACGACAAACACGTTGTTTGATTTTTTTTTAAAAAATGCAGCTTATCAAAAATTAATGAAAAATCATATCATCAAATAGCAAAGATTGAGGCGGGAAAGCCTCACACAGGTTTATATGATAACTCTAATAGATTTTTAAAATGTTACGCATATATTTTTAGAATGGACATTAATAATATTAAAAGTCATATTTCTATGAAAAATTGCAAAAATGTGTTCTAATAAGATTTTGAAACTTATTAAAATCGATACTTCCATATTGGCCTTGAGGCAGAAGGTAACAGCCGACGATATCCCTATTTATAATTAGCCTTTTGATTATGCTCATTTCAGTGGTTTAACCTCGTACGATTCGATTACATGATTTTCTTTATATTTTATTATTTTATTTATTTAATGATGAATGTTTAAATTTCTTTATGGAATATACGATGGAAACAAATGATGAAATACTTATATTAAATTAATTGCAAATTCAAATCTTTACTAATCGTCTTCATGCGATATAGCGAGAAAAATATTTTAAAGCAGTAAAAGTTATGTAAATTGCGATGCAATTTTCAAACAAATTGCGATACAGTTTTCAAACAAATTGCATTTGAATGGATATTTTTTTTTAATTATTATTATTATTTTTTTTTCATTCGACGTTGTAAAAATTGAAAATATGCAGAACTTTTACAATTTAAATTATTAAAATGAAAGTTAATAAAATTAAAAATTAATCGCTTGCTGTTGCCATTGTCAAAATGTCGTCAGAGTTACACATGGACACGCTTGTCCTTTATAATAAGGTACCTGTACCTAATATGGACACCCTAAGAAAAATTGATTTTTTCACCCCCGTGTACACGTCATAGGACTGCAAAAATATATGACCACAACACTGGACTGTTCACTATCATTATTAAAATTAGCAACTTTGTAATTATTCTGGTTTAATCTTAATGATAAAAACAAAAAATGTTTACAAGTGTCCATTTAAGGAACCACCTGTCCCTATTATGGACATGCATAGCCATATATTCCCTACAGAGGGTGTATGTAAGAGCCACTCTTCCATGGGATTTTAGATATGAGGGGATAAAAGAAATATATCTTAAAGTATTACAGGAGAGGGGGGCACAGTAAATATCTCCAGAACATGAACTTTAGAAAGGGGGGGGGGGTCATTTTCGGTTGCGGCTCTTCGAAGACCCATGCAAAGTACCTCAGTTACTACAAAATAGTATGAAATAATATAGTTGGTTTTGCTTAGCTTTATTGCATCTGTGTGCAGGATTTACATGTGTTATTACTCAGTCCTCACAAGATGAACAAATAAAAACATCTTCATCATGGGCGGTAAGTCCACACAGTCCTTATGGACATATCTGCCGCCTGAGATGCATAGCCGCATGTCTGCAACAGAATCAATGCTGCATAAGAAGCAGTACCAGCTCTCCTTTGTTGAGGAAGTCATACCGCTGGTACCTGCAATTTCGTCAACGGATACTCTACTGAGGGGAGGCTTCTTTTGATTTTTCTGCAAGGGCCTTTTGGAGGATTTTTTCTTGAGGAATGCCTCTTGGAGGATTTTTCAGATGACATTAAACAGATATTTTACAACTTTGTGAATCTGAAGATTCCCTTGCTGTATTTCCAATGTGGACATAAGGTGTCCATATTGGGAATCGGGCATAGTTTCACTAAATCTTGTAATAAATAAACAAAGAAAACTTTTTAAAGCAATATATGGAATAGAATCGAAAGTATGTTTTATCAGCTTTCTAATACACTCCTCTTTTCAATATTTAAAGTAATTTTACCATACCTAATAAGAATTAAATCTTTCCTGTAATTACGATCAGCACACTACGAAACAACAAGTTTCCTTCCAAAAGGCGAACAGCGCGCTTTTTTGAACTTTCCAGGCTTAATTATTTCTTCAACTGCTTTTCTTCACGGACATGTAGCGCCATCTCTCGATCCAAATTGTTACTTTTAAAGATATTAGGGGTGTCAATATTGAGAGAACTGTCCATATTGGGTACAAGTACTTTATAGATTGTTTTAAAAGTCCTATGTATAAAACGTTTCAAGGAATAATAACTTCAAATCCCCAAGTTTGTACAATAATAACTAAAGAAAAGTAAGAAATATAAAACTCCCCATACATGCGTATATAATATTTCGAGGTTAAAAAAAATATGTTTTTTTTTTTTTTTTAATATCCCAAAATGTCTCAGTTTGAGCCTATGTTTGAAATTACGGTTTCAGTACTTCTTAGAAAAATATACATTTACGAAAAATAAATAGATAATTATAATATAAAAAATTTTTATTTTCGTTCTATGAAAACTTGTGTTGCAATCAATCTAGTTTTGGATTGATATTCTTCAAATGGAACGAATATATCTGTACAATCAAGAATAAGTATGATGTATAGTTCGTAAAAGAAAAGTAAATAAATAAAGGAATTTTAGAAAACAAAGTATATCATTCGAAAATGATTTATTTTTATATTAAACGTTTTGATAGATTGCACTCTATTTTTACAGAATAAAATTAGCTGTCTATCATTATATAAGACATTTCTATTTTCTTCATGAGGAAATAAATCAGAAAGGCTCCCAATTCTTCAAATATTTTACCTCAGATGATTCAAGAAGAAAGAAAATACATCTTCCGATGGAAATATACATATATTTATGTATAATGGAGATATATATAATATAATGCTAGTTAAAGATAGGAAGTAAGATTTTTTGTGTAATAAGAAACACTTTAGCAAAGTGGTTTATGCCACTACGTAGCAGAATTTTAATTTTAAAATTGCAATGAATGCGGATAACAAATAAGGCTTGAAATGTTATCGATTATTAAATTTAAGGATAAGATAAAATAAAATTATCCTCTGATTTACTAACTTTAAATAAATTTTCATTTATCACATTTTACCGCTTGTTATTGCAGTTTATTCCTTACCAAAAAGAAATATACAGGATGTCCATAAAATAATTTCGCAGTTATAAATTTTGATAGTATAAACTGTAAGCAATATAGCGTGTTGGTTCAAGGTCACAAGTAAAGAGTACCTCAAACTGTTTTAGATAAGTGCATGCGCGAGTACTGCTTTATTAATCCCTCGCATGCAGTGCTACGTACTCAAAATTTCGACTCCTGAGCGTAAAGCGTTACCGCTGGGATGAATATTTAAAAACTGTTATATCGTTGGGATGAATATTTAAAAACCGTTAGAGCCATGCTATTTTTTCCTTTGGGGCATTATGAAAGATCGTGTCTACGTTCCGCCGCCACCTAATGATTTGCCAGAGTTGAGGCACAGAATTGAACAGGCTTCCATTACTCCGGACTTGTTAACTGAATTGTTGGAAGAGTTGGACGTTGGGTTTGATGTGTGCCGTATAACTATAGGTGCACACAATGAACATTTGCAAGACAGACTAATTTAGTTTACCTACAATTTGATGCATGATTTCTTGTAACTAGTCTAAGATAAACTGTTATAATATGCCACTGTAACTGGGGCATTCTTTTATGGAAATCCTGTGTTTTTAAGATTTAAAGAAGCATTTATGAAACATTTCCACGATTAACAAACATGTTTTACAGACAATTGTTTAAGAGCATTAACATAAAAAATAATTTTATTTTCTTACTCTTCTTCGTTTACATTTATTTAGGCATCGAAAATGTTTAATTGAGAACATACCTGAAAAATCAATATTTTGGTTGGATTAAACTGATTAATACAGTAGAAATATTACTCGAACACGTTTACTGGCAGCAAAAGGGTCTTTATAAATGCTGTTTTAAATCTAGGTAACATATATTTTCTGTGTTTTCTAAAGATAAATAACGCTTTTTAGAATCCTGGGTAGCTATGTTTTTGTATACGGGAACGTCCACGGCAAAAAAAAAAAAAATAATAATAATAAAATAAAAAAAAATAAAAAAAAAATTGCTGAAATTTTCTTTAATACGGAAATATAAGTGTGATACATCAATTTAAAGCTAAAGAGTTGAAGTATATGAATTTGTAACTTTTAATTCCATAAGAGCAAGTGTTTATTGAAAATGAGCTGGATACTAACAGTATAAAAGTACATTTACATTTGAGCTTAAAATAAAACATATTGAAATGTATGATGTTTTTACTTTTTGAATTCAATAAAATTACTATGCGTTCAAATCAACAAACAATTACCATATCTTTGAGATCTACATATATAAAATCTTTTAGATAATGTGTATATTATATTTTTGGCTGTATTTAAACGTTAATACTTAAATGACACAAGAATAACGGAAAACATACAAAAGTTTTAATAAAAAAAAATAAATAATAATAAAAAAAATCTACTTAAAAATTTTTACCCAAAACTTCTAATTCTCTGATTTTGACGTATAAGCCATATTAAATATTTTGTTTATGCTATGCATGGAATAGGCTCTGGGGAGTTGTCACAAGAGTAACAAACGTATGTGTCACAAGTGTACACATGATACTTTTGTCGATAGTTTGATATAACGTTGCATTACAACCAAAACAAACAGAATGCTTAAAGTTTTGTTGTTTTTTTCTCTGTTATTAGAGCAGTTCTTGAAATAGTTTTAGCTATAACTAAGATTATTTTGTAAATTTTAAGGAAGATAAATTATATTTATTAGTGTTTTTTTAATGGGTGGATTTATATTTATTCATTTTTGGTATTACTTAAGATTATAAAATAATCATAACAAGTAATTAAAGATATAATAAAACAAGATCAACTCGTGTCATTTTTGTGTGCTTTCTTTTGGTTTGAAGCACATGGTCTTTGATTAGATATCTTACAGGCTTTGTAAAGCTTCGTTTACTAAATTCTGCTGTATAACCTACAGAGGTTCTTATAGTAACTGTTATGAAAAGGATTCAGATAGTATATTTTAAAGGAAAGATTTTAATATTCCTTCTTATACACGACATTGTTTGAAGGAGCAGGAAAAATTCTGCTAAGCGCCAAAAATTGTAGAGAAAAAAATAAAAATGAAATTGGATATGCTGTTGTGAGAAAGAAACAAAACAAAATATATTACGATAAAGTGAAGAAAAGTCTGAAATCCAGCAGAAGTTTCAGCAAGAAAATGGAAATATTAAGAAAAGGAAAAAGTAGAGAACTAGCTAACATCAGATACTGTAACGGAAAAAAAATCTAAATCCACAGCTTTGAAGAATTTTATGTCGATGAAGATTTAAGAAGAGGTCATTATTCAGCTAAATATACGTTAGTTAAGCGTGAAAAAGGTCACATATTTTCATCAATTTTAGGGGACATTTAATAGGAGAATACGTTTTTTGTTTAAAGAAGCCTTCCTAAATTGAAAAATTGGAGATTCCTTTGCAGCTTTAAAGCCTAGTTTCATAAAACTATAGAAAATAACTCATCAGAATATCTCCATTTGTTGCTAACGTGAAAACATTCAAGCAATTCATAATATAGTAACTGGTGTATTTCCTGCATTAAACATTCCTGTGATGGATTTAATGACTTTGTCTGCCGAGATACATGATAATTAGAATTTAGGAATTCAGAATGTCTAATTTGCGGAGATAACATCGAAGAATGATTTGAAACGGAAGTCCATAATACAGAACTTCTTATAAAATATTGTAAATAGCAAAATGTGGATAGACGTTTTGCTATTGACAAAAGTTTTATCAACATCTTCATGAATACTATTACTTTTTCAAAACGCTGATAAACGTTTTGAATAAGTAACAGTTAAAGAATCCATTTCTGATATTTTAAAATTTTTCGAAAGAAAATAAATCCTTTTCTGTGGCACACATTCATTGAAACTTGTACAAGGGATTATTTTCGTAATGCCAAAAAAATAACCATTTCTCATTGGATTTTCTGGAAACTGCTTTATTTTCATGCCAAGACGAAAATTTGGTATGAAATACTGCATTACTGGTCAAATCCACAAGCGACTGTATTTTCAGCTTTTTATTTATTATGATCCCAATAAAATAAAATCTTATGATATTATTTTAGACAATGTAACTCATAACCAATTTTTTGTAAATGCTTTCGTATGTAAAATTTCAACATTGCATCTTTAAGGGAATTTGTGTTTTCTTAAAATGTACCTATTTACTTTTTTATATGATGGTGCTTTTCAATTTAAGCAAAAATATAACTATGCAAAAATGCCTGCAATGAATCAGACTCCTTTCTCAATTGACTTAATTGGGCATATTTTATTCAAATATTCCTGGTATATATGCTGTAGATTTATTTTGTGTTGTTGACTAATGATATATATGGAATAAAGTGCGTGCTAAAAAACAATTCTAAGATTAACTGTTTATTTTGTCAAAAGAAATAAAACAATAAAGTTTCATTATTTTGCGAGAAAATACCAACAGCGAAGGGCATGAAAAATGACACTATCTACTACAAACCTTATACTAACATGAGTCGTACAAATAATTTGTGTTTCATTAAGTAAATCATGATACAGGAGAAGTTACGAATGATATTATTTATAATGAAGACAATGATTTATTCTGCTAAGTAGCAGAAACTCAGAGATTGCTATGTGGTTATAGTGTTTGTTAATTTTAGAATTTTTTACATTATTTTATGTTATTTTAAAATTAAACCATCCTTAACAGTTGTTTTCTATGAAAAATAAATTTTTTAAAACTTATTTTAATTATTTTATTTAGTATTTAAACTGAATTTTTGCTAAAATTGCATTATGGACAAAATGTCACAAGAGTAACACTTAGCATTTTGAAAAATCAAAAGTAACTAATTCATGCTTTATCAGATGAGTTCAATGATTAATGCTTTCTTAAAAGATATAATTACACTGCTATATTCTGTAAATTTTATTTCTATAGTCTCATATAATTCACAGAATTTCTGCGTCAAACACAATTTTAAAAAATTGCATTTTTTTTTTTGGTTACAAGAGTAACAAAATTTTCATTTATTATCAAGGCAAGTAAAATGCTTTTTGTTACAAACCGTATATGGTTTATGAAAGTAGAGTACATATATTTTTAAGTAGTTGCATTAAATTTATCCTAAATATATTTTGTAATAAAGGAATTGGATATATATATGGAATTTTGCTCTGATGGTCACAAGAGTAACAGTGGACGTTCCCATATTTCGGTACGTTATTAAATTATGTTTTCGTAGAATAAGAAAAAATTGCTTTTTTTAAAAGTAAATGTGCTGCTTACGTAAATGAAAATACGTAATCTTTTATCTTAATCACTTTTACTATAACATGCATTTATAAAAATCCCCCCCCCCAAAAAAAAGAAATCGAAATCTATTAATTTACAACATTAAACATTTCACTCTAAAACTGACGTAGGAAAATCATTTCACCAGCAGAGTGGCCACATGACATACGGTTAACGAGGGAAGACCAGATAGATGGTAGATGGTATCTCCTGTCCTCTCTTTCTCTCCTCTTTTCTCTCATCTCTATTTTTAAATCTAGTGTTTCATCTACCTACTGTATTATGAAATTTCAAAGTTCTTATTTTTATATATTCTAAAACGCGTCTTTCTGTTTTCCTAAAAAGAGATGTGTTATGTCCTCAATTTTTTTATCACATAAAAAGAAAACAAAAATCCAGCGAGTTTAAATAGTCCACGAAGAAAGAAAACTACAGCTTATTTTTAAAATGTTATTATCTTTGAAAGAAAAAAGCATATTTCAAAACGGATTAGTAAAAGAAACGAAAAGGTTCTTTTGAAATATTTAATATATGTTCTGAGTCTCAAAGATTATTTATACAACAAGATTTTGTTCGAAATATTTTCAACATATCCGGTGAATATTCAGTTTCGTTTTGAAATAATAAATCTGATTATGGTTGGTTTTAAAGGAGAATTATACAAGTAAAAAAACAACATTTAGAGACATCCTTAGTATATATTTAAAATTGCACTTATTTTATTTAAATTATTTTTTTAAATTTAAACTACTTATATTTGAAACTGATTGAAGGATCTGCTATTTTTGTTATTGACATTTTTGTAGCATCTTTTATGCTTTAATATTCTATAACAAATAAATGTAATAAATCTGTAATATTGTAATATTCTGTTTTAATACACAAACATTTTTAATATTATTTTGTAATAAATTGTACTGTTGCAGTTGCATTATTTATTTTAAAGATTATTTTTAAGTTGTAAATGTGTATGCTGAAAACATTCGCGTGTAAAACTAAACAATTTCGTTACTACGTATTTTATAAGCCCATACTTAAATCAACTTCTTTCATGTAAGTAAAGATAAATTTTTTAGTCTCTTTTCTATCGCTTTTTGATGTAGTAGTCTTCTGCAAATCACATATATTTGTGATTTCCCGAAGAGAAATTAAACAGATTAGTTATTAAATAATATAATTATTAAATTTAATTATACCTTCACAAATAATTTATAAAACTATTGGATAGGTTAACTAATTTTTCGGGACTGTTATCTTCTATGTCTATTAACAAATGACTCAGCAATAGGGAATTGTTTATTGCAATAACGTCGAAAAGCATAAGCGGTTCTTATTTTTTGTTGCCATATTTAAGAAAAAATGTCCAAAAGGACTTTTTTCTTAAAGAAAAATCCATTTCTTTTATCTTCAATATATAGTTTTTACATGGTAATGATACCTCGTATAAAAAGTGTGAATTTTAATTTAAAATACATGAATTTTGTATCCAGGGAATTTATTCCTCATTATACACAAATAAAAGTGTGTTTTTTATCATTAAAAATATCTTTATTTTTTAAATTCTTGTTCTTGTCAATGAACCAATATTTTTTCAAATGAATATATACAAAATAATTGCGCAGAAATGACAGATATACATTTTTATATATTTCTAGGAGACACATTGTAACAAAAGAGTCTGATTTTGCTTCAATTTCTTAATAGTAAACTCTAAAATATTAAAAACTTTTTATAATTTGAATAAAAGAGGAATATACGAAGTAATGATAATCTTAAGTAAAAACAAACTTTATTCCAAATCGTTTATTTTATAATTATGTCTTTCTTCTCAAAACCCAAATGTATATTAGGAGAATTTTTAAATGTGTTATTTTATTTCATTAATACGTTATCAGACACAAGAATATAATTAAAAGTTCACATAGTTCATAGGAGTATTTCCACTCAACCTTAGCAGTTTGTTTCATTCAGAAATTGATTAATGTGATAGAATACTAAAATATGCGTATTCACATTTTGAAATCTTAGCAAGTTCAAATTTCAAACACTGATTAAAGAATCTTTTTAATACTACTTATAATATTGAGCCTATAATAGCGATATTTTTCCTTCTTGAGCTAAGGAATTCCAAACTACTTTCAGATACCTAACGTTATATTAAAAATATACACCTAAATTGAAAGTATACAGAACCTTTAAAACAGCAAACTATTTAAAAGATAAAAACATTAATTATTAAATTATTTAAATGCATTTTATTACTTACCTATATAAATAAAACTATCAAAAATGCATAAAATTTTACATAAAATTCAACAACAATTGAGGTACGTGTAATCGGGCTTTAACTTTATAATAAGCTAGATTAAATATTTTAACTAAAACATTAATTTATAGGATTACAGATAAAATCTATTGCATAAGACAATTTTTACAACTATCGGTTTTCCAAACAAATTTAAGTGTCATATGTCATTGTCAGTCCTAATGATTGTTACTGACACATAATTATTAATCATTAGAAGTCGTTAAACTTTCAAAACAAAGTGACAGAAATAATACTGGAACAATATACAATATTTTAGGGATTTGTATAATTTCAAACTAATTACTTCACCCTCAAATAATACTTGTCTTTATGTGATGTCAATTGTCGGCTGAATTCTAAACTCCTTTAATTGTTGTTCGTACTGGGTTTTTAACTAGACAAATTCGAAAAGAATATATGACGACTGTTAAAGGGTTTTACGGTTTTCCATTTAAAAATATTCATTTAAATTTAGGACAGCTAATTTTTATAAAATATTTCATTCTGCGGTATATACACGAGTAAAATTCTGAACTAGAAATATTAAATAATTATGAACTAGGAACTTTTTTTATTTTTATAAACGAATTAAAATTATCTTCCACCAACATTTTTGTATAATAAACCTACTTTATATTACTCCTTTTGTTCGTCATTTCCTTTACAAATTCTACCTTAAACGCAATTTTTACTTTCTTCTATCTTTACAAGCAGAAAGTATTGGATTCATGAAAATTTTCGAATTCCGGTTTTCGACGGATTTACACGTTTTAGAGGTCAGAGAACCCAAAAAACATGTTTTTACAAAATGTCTGTCTGTGAGTCTGTCTGTCTGTCTGTCTGTCCGTCTGTCTGTCTGTCTGTGTGTGACACAAATTTTGTGGGCGCTCTATTTCAAGAACTAATGCATGGAATTTAATAAAAATTCATATTCAGTTAGTCCCTGAAACAAGTTGATGCTGATTAGTTTTTGGTACAAATCGCTCCACAGGTGGCGCTGCTATGCTGCATTTTTTATGATTTCCGAAATGGCTCTATCTCAAGAACTAATGCACGGATTTTCATGAAACTTCAGATTCAGTTAGTCCTTGATAAGACTTGATGTTGATTACGTGTTGGTGCAAATCGCTTAACAGACGGCGCTACTATGCTGCATTTTTTACGATTTCCGCAATGGCTCTATCTCAAGAACTAATGCACGGATTTTCATCAAACTTCAGATTTAGTTAGTCCTTGATATGACTTGATGCGGATTACGTGTTGGTGTAAATCCCTCAACAGGTGGCGCTGCTGTGCTGCATTTTGCACGATTCCCGCAATAGCTCTATCTCAAAAACTAATGCACGAATTTTCATCTAACTTCAGATTTAGTTAGATGTTAACACAAGTTGTTGCTGATTAGGTTTTGGTGTTAATCGTCCAATTGGTGGCACTGCTATGCTTGCATTTTCATGATTTTCGCAATAGCTCTATCTCAAAAACTAATGCACGGATTTTCCCCAAACTTCAGATTCAGTTAGACTTTGACGTATGTGGTTGCTTGGTAGTTTTGTTTAACATACGTTTTGGTGTAAAGTACCCAATAGGTGGCGCTGCTAGGCTGAATTTTCCTGGATTTACACGATTTCGGAGATAGCCATATCTCCATAACTAATGCACGGAATTTCATATCTATAGAATCATCATGATGGGCATAGATTGCCGTTTAATTTTGGTAGTGTGATAGCGAATTTTCAAGTATTAACATGCATGAGATAGAAGAAAGTTTTGGGATTGGTATATCTGACTTATCTATGACCAAATAAAAAGTTTTTGTATCGATCATTTAATTATTAAAATAAAAATTACATATTAGTATTTAACGTAACACGTTTAATTGGACTTTATTACCTTCATTTTAAAGTTTAGTCATTATATTCGGTTTTCATATATATCTTCTTTTTTGTTATTGTAAAACATTTAAGGCAAGACCATGCCTTTAATTTTTACACAATCATCATTGCAAATATATAATAGCTTATTTTGTATTTAATGCTTTAAAAACGCTGTAAAGACAAATGGCTGCATAGAAAACCATGTCACCAATATACTACATTTAACTTCATAATATGTTCTTGCATCCCAAAGCGTACCAAGCTCATACCAATATCTGAAAACTGATACTCTATACTTCATAACTCTTTAAGTCACAAATTACTTCCTTTTTCAGTTTTATGTTCCTAAAGAAAAGAAAAGTTGGCGATATTGACATAGTACAGCTTCATCGATTTAAAGTACTTTAAAAAAATATATTTATTACCGTTAAAATGAAATAATTGGACAGCGATCAAATTACCTAGGTGGTCTGTAGATTAACTACACAGATCCATTAAAGTGCTATTTTTTTCCTTCCATAACTTACACTGGTACCAAAATTAAGGACCAATAACAAAATGCTAATTTTCAAATACGCGAATACTCTAAAGAAATTAATTCGAATAATTAATATCTCTACAGCACAGCTTGACCATGTAACATCTCATTCATGTCACACATGGTCACAGTCACTACGGTGAAGCAAAAATTATGAAATTCCATGCATTTCATTATGAGCCTCAGAGGATCACTACATGTGACTCCACTGAGACGTCGCTGTGACTGTTGCTTTGTGAAGAGTCACCATGTGATTTTACAATGTAGTTACATTGTGACACTCATGTGATTGTCATCTGCAGACTCAATTTCAAAGTCATCGTGAACGCTGCATTGTGATAAGTTACCAAATAATGTCACATTTAAGTCACATGATGATTTTCAGGTGACAGCAGTCTATTGTGAAGTCATCATTGAGCTCTTTTGGGAAAAGTCAACATGTGACTATAATGTGATATTATTTGGTGACTTATCCTAATGCAACGTTCACGACGACTTTGAAATGGAGTCTAAAAATGACAGTCGCATGAGAGTCACCTTTTAAAGTCACCTGCTGACTCGTCACAAAGCAGCAGTCACATTGACGTCTCAGTGGAGTCATATATAGTGATCATTATTTTTTGTTTCACCGTAGTGACTATGGTACTTGTTACCATGTGTAACAAGAATGAGATGTTATATGGACTAGCTGTGCTGTAGGGACAGTAATTATTGGAATTATATTATTTCCTTTTGAGTATTCGCTTACTTGAAAATTAGCATTTTGTGACTGGTCCTTAATTTTGGACACCAGTGTAGTTTATCTACAGACTTCCTAGATAATCTGCACATTACCTACTACTTGCCTACATCTACCTACCTACTAGAAATGTATAATGATTTGATATACACTTTGAAGACCGTATGTAAGGAAATGTTTATGTTTGTCTAAAGAGTTGTTTATCCAATTCACAACAATCGATTGAGACAATATACAGGGTGATTCATAAATATCGAAACAATAGGCTATCTTCTTAAATATTGTCCTTAGGCACATACTTCCAATTGAAAAGTTTCATAAAAAAAGGGTGCAAAATTTGATGAGATAAGTTTCAACTCCATGATGGGTCTATATGAGAAAATACAAAAATTAAATTTTTATACGGGCCCCGTAGAGTAAAATTCCCAATTAGGAAATTTTTCCTTGTCTATTCCTGAATTAAACACAAAAAAATTCATCTCAATATCTTTAAAATTCGCCGAGATATCAAAATCCTAAATTCGTGACTTACACCATTTATCCATGCCTCTGAGTGACGAGTTTTTGACTCATTTTGAATGCAAGATAGGGATCATCCACAAATTGTACATTATTAAAAGTCGATATAAGACAGTGCGTCTCCTTTGGACATAAAATAGGCAGCGTAAAGATTTTACGTTAAACTTGTTTTCAAAGTATGCTGGTGGTCCGCACTAGAGGTGTGCGCGTGTCGAAATATTTAGGTCCGGTCTCGAACCGACCCATAGGAAAAAAAGTTCGGCCCTGCCTGGAAAAAAGTTCAAATCGTAGCCTGGACCGACCTGACTGAATTTCTACATAGTTTTTACATCGATATGGTTAAAAGTTGTTTCGTATGGAGGAGTTCTGACCAAAAATACTTATTATATTTTTTCTTTTTTCATGTTTATAATGATTATTTTTAAAGAAGTGCCAAAAGCTGCGATTATTTGTTAATGAATCTCTATTTATATGTAAATGATTCACTTCTCCTTTAATAACGTTAATCCATATTCCGTGTGTTAGAGACAATGAAAAATGCTATAAAGTAAAATCTGTTAAGATGGAATCACATAGGAAAGAAAAAAAAATTGTTGTAGACAAGTTCCCTTCTTAGGAGTTATAAATGTAGTCTATTTTTTCTCAGGTATTATTATATTCATTTCCCATGGATCAACAGATTTTTCCGTTTGTGAAAGGATTCCGTCACAGGCAGATTTTTTTCACTAGTTTTACTGTATTTTAAATTTTTTGCCTTAAAATCTACTATTCTTTAAAAATATGAATTTAAAAATTTTATTGTAAAATAATGGCCATTTAAAAATATATGCATTCATATGTTATTTTATGTTCATATGTTAAAAATATATGTTATTTCGTAAAGGTTTTGGGCTGAGCCAAATTTTAGTTATTTTTGCATGGGTTAGGTCAGTCAGAGATAATGATTGTAACATGGGTTGTCTCGAGACCGGGACTGAAAATTTCGCCCAGTGGAGACCTAGGAATAAGAAAGTCAGTCCCGATTCGGTATAACCATTGGCCGAGAGTTTCTGCTCTCATGTTGGGTTCGAACCCAATCGTGTCCTTCGGCCCAATCGTTCGGTGTTTTCAGTGGTTTTCTTCGAACCTTGGATATCCTTGCGTAAACACGGGTTAGGTTTCCATAGATAGACCTCTACGGAAGGCACCTCCCGTTTCGGGCCCACATCCCTCGTATAGATAATTGGCCGTCATAAATCACACAAACACCTGCTTTGGTATGAAAAAATACGATCGGCCCTTCCTGGCCGAGTCTTCAGAAAAAAGTCGCCAATCCCGGATCTGGCCCGGCCCCTGTATACAGACTTTTTTATCGGCCTCGCAGTCGCGATAAAAAGTCTGAATTTGTAAGGGCTAAAATTATGAAAAACTCTTAATCGGCATGTTTGAAAAAGCATTGTTTATAATTCTACATTAAACATTTTTTTATGGGCATTTAAGTAGTACAAAAAGGTGGTGGAAACGGCAAAAGTTAAACTGAATCGGAAGTTTAAGCTACTGAAAGAAGTGACTTTTTCAAGTGCAATTTTCTAAAATTCATTTAAATATTTTATTAGGAGCCAATCAATGTTTAAAATTTTAAATGCGCTTTTCTGCATGATGCTTTTTTAATCGTAAATTAAAAAGGTGCAAACTTGGAACATGTCTTTTTTGATTATTTTACATTAATTTTGTTTCAGCAAACTGTAAAAAAATTTACTTTTGAAAATATGATTTTTTTAAAAATAAGTTACATATTTTTTTAAGAAAATATTTTTAAAATTAAGATTAAAAAAAATCCTGAAACAAAACTAAAATTATACTTTCCTCTTTAATTAAATGAAAAAAATTTGAAATCCGATGAATAACGTTTCGAGTTATAAAGATTTTAAATTAAATCCGCTTTAAAAAATACTAAACATTTAAATTTTTAAAAAACTTTATGCGAAATATTAGGATGTGATTTTGTTTGCAAATTATACGGTTAACCATCACAAAAGAAGAAAAAAAATCAAAATTCTAGCTCAACAAATATATTTTTTAAATGTTTCCTAGAACTCTTAAACTAACATTGTTTCTTCGATTGCACGCATTTCAATTTGTGTCTAATCCCTTAAAACCTGATGAATTATTTAAACGGCCATAACTCTGCGAGTTTTTTAGATATGAAGATGCAATTTTTTGTGCTTAATTCAGGAATGGATAAGGAAAGTTTTCTTGATTGGAATTTTTACACTACGGGGGCCGTATAAAATTTAATTTTCGTATTTTTTCAAGTAGAGCCCCTATGGAGTTGCAACTTATGTCATTAAATTTTGTACCTTTTTTTTTATGAAACTTTGCAATTGGAAGTATGGGTCTAGGGGCAATATTTAAGGAAATAGCCTATTGTTTCGATATTTATGAATCACCCTGTATATATACATGATCCATCTATACTTCCAGAACAACAACTATTTTAGACAATATACGTGAAATTGTTACAAGATTGTATTTCTCAGTTATACAAATCAGTAAATATAAGACCTAAGCAATGTAATTATTTAAATTTGGCCATTTAAAAAGACTCGGTTTTAAAAATCATTATAAGACATCACTTTTGTTACATTTTTTTAAATTGCTGATTTAGAATTTCTACCGCCGCGGCGAGCGACCTCTTTTCGTCCGCAGCCGTTTCTTCCACTTATTCCGATTTTTTTTTTTTTTTTGCGGAAGCTAGATTCTCAGGTCCCCGGCCACGTCCCGAGTATAAAATATTCTAGCGGAAGCCAGAATGAAAGGAAAAAAATCAAAAATTGAAACCGGACAAATTTAAAAGGGAAATTGCACAAGTTAAAGACACCGAAAACCGGGAAGGTAGAGCTCGGGGCGATGAAGCTACCGAACGACTCCTGCTACTTCGAGCTATAATAATATAAACATAATAATATAAACATATTCTACTGTTAAAAATATTTACCGTAATTTTCTCAATAAGAAATGTTTGAGTTTATATGATATCAAAAATTATATTTTTGAAAATAATACCTAGGTATGGTAAACAAAACAATTAAAAAATATGTCAAGAATCACATAAAACGGAAATTTTAATTTCGTACATTTGGTTTAGAACTCATATAGTCTCTAACCTGCGATTATATAAAATTATAAACATTTCATTAATGCATGTTTGTTTACCAACTTTTTAACATTAACAACTACACACTCAGAAATGAATACTCAGATTTCACGAAATTTTCTTTGTTTTTAACGAAATCCATTCCTGGGAATTGCTCCGAGCAAATGTTTCGTCAAATTGATGATCTAATATTTATTAACAGGGGGGAGAAAAAATTCACCTCGCTTTCCTCGAGGTGATTCGAACCCGCGGCCTTTGGCGTGTGAGACCGTTGCTCTTCCAACCTCGCTATTGGGGGCTGATGTGCTTTTAGATTGATGTAATGAATTCTGCTGCGTATTTATATTTTTATAAGGTAGATTGTAATTTTATCGGTGCTGCTATAATTTCTGAAAGTTTCAAGTAAGGCTAATTTATTTTTATGTTTTTCTCATGGTCAATGAATAATTATAATATGGCTTGATTAAGTAATTTATTAGTAAAGTTTTTTTTTTTTTTTTTTTTTTTTTTTTTTTTTTTTTTTCTCAAGGAATGATTAGAATATGGTCTGGTTAATTTGTTGCTCACAAATAACGGATTGTGAATTGCATATTGCCCGAGATTTTATCACTTTGAGTCGGTGGATAAGATTTTTACGCTTCACTGTTTATAAAGGGGAGAGAGATAATTATGTTTATTTTTAATTTGATTGAAAACAGAATATACTTCTTAAATATTTTTTTAAATAAAGATATCCTGGAAGCTTGAAATTTGATTGACCAAATTTTCTTTTTGAATGGTTTTGAAGAACACAGGAAGTTTGTGCTTTTCGAATTAAAACATAACGAACAACATATAAATAAATAAATAAAAATAGTATTAAGCATTCCTAAAAATTTTAACAGCTAAAAAAATAACTAATGAAGAAACAATTAGTACCTATATTTCAGTATTTTATAAAAAACACTAAAAAGTGCTGTTTTAAAATAAATTATTAAAAGACTAACATAAACAAGCAAATATCTGCTTGCTATAATCGCAGGATTTGAGGAGGTACAGCAACTGTTTCCTTAAAATGCATTGAGTCTGGCCGTGATTGAGGCAAAACTTTCGTCATATATGTGAGAGCATATGTTTCGTTAAAAGTCATGTGATATTGATAGGATAATGATCGCCAAAAACGACGAAATATAGCTCAAGGATTGATGAATCGTCAAAAGTGAGAAAGGTAGATTGTAATTTTATCGGTGCTGCTATAATTTCTGAAAGTTTCAAGTAAGGCTAATTTATTTTTATGTTTTTCTCATGGTCAATGAATAATTATAATATGGCTTGATTAAATAATTTATTAGTAAAGTTTTTTTTTTTTTTTTTTTTTTTTTTTTTTTTTTTTTTTTTTTTGCTCAAGGAATGATTAGAATATGGTCTGGTTAATTTGTTGCTCACAAATAACGGATTGTGAATTGCATATTGCGCGAGATTTTATCACTTTGAGTCGGTGGATAAGATTTTTACGCTTCACTGTTTATAAAGGGGAGAGAGATAATTATGTTTATTTTTCATTTGATTGAAAACAGAATATACTTCTTAAATATTTTTTTAAATAAAGATATCCTGGAAGCTTGAAATTTTATTGACCAAATTTTCTTTTTGAATGGTTTTGAAGAACACAGGAAGTTTGTGCTTTTCGAATTAAAACATAACGAACAACATATAAATAAATAAATAAAAATAGTATTAAGCATTCCTAAAAATTTTAACAGCTAAAAAAATAACTAATGAAGAAAGAATTAGTACCTATATTTCAGTATTTTATAAAAAACACTAAAAAGTGCTGTTTTAAAATAAATTATTAAAAGACTAACATAAACAAGCAAATATCTGCTTGCTATAATCGCAGGATTTGAGGAGGTACAGCAACTGTTTCCTTAAAATGCATTGAGTCTGGCCGTGATTGAGGCAAAACTTTCGTC
The DNA here is from genome assembly GCA_963932465.1 of Maratus speciosus. NCBI lineage: Eukaryota > Metazoa > Arthropoda > Arachnida > Araneae > Salticidae > Maratus > Maratus speciosus. The sequence goes on along the minus strand of OZ010790.1, from coordinate 114,424,987 downwards.
ATATATGTGAGAGCATATGTTTCGTTAAAAGTCATGTGATATTGATAGGATAATGATCGCCAAAAACGACGAAATATAGCTCAAGGATTGATGAATCGTCAAAAGTGAGAATTTTATTTCTGAGAGTGTATATTGCACTATATATTTTTAAATAATCCTTATATTCCGCTGGATGACATAAATAATGTAATCAAAAATTGCCTACATAATCGTACAAATCGTACATTTCTCTATAAAACTAATTTAAATAAGACATCAGCTACAGGGTTAGTTATTTTTTCACTTTCTTCTATCTTCAATAGGATTTCGACGGATTTATATGTTTTAATGGTCAGAGATCACAAAAAACATGTTTATACAAAATGTCTGTCTGTCCGTGTATCCGTCTGTTCGTTTCGTGTGTCTGTGTGTCGCCATTGTACCATCAAAAATTGTATGAAGTTATGCATAGAATTGAACCAATTTTTTTAAAGTTTTTGGCTATGGCAAGCAGGTCCTCCATTAATTTCGCCTCCAGGAAAAAATCTGCCGGTAGGGGGCGCTGTAATAGCGATTTTTGTGTATTTTGAATATCGAAAAGTGTATGAAGTTATGCATAGAATTAAACCAAATTTTTTGTGTATGTTTGTGGCCATAGCAAGAAGGTCCTCCCTGAATTTGGTAAAATTCCGAAGGTAGGGGGCCCTGTAATAGCGAATTTGTGCAATTTGAATATTGTACCATCGAAACGTGTATGGAGTTATGCATAGAATTGAACCAAATATTTTTGTATGTTTTTGGCCATGACAAGAAGGTTCTCACTGAAATTGGAAAAAATTCGCCGGTAGGGAGCGTTGTAATATCAATTTTTGTGCAATTTTCAATATTGTAAAATCGAAAAGTGTATGAAGTTATGCTTAATTCTAATAAAAATACTAATAAAACTAATTATAATGAAATATTGAGATGAGATAGAAGAAAGTTTTGGGATTGGCGCATCCAACTAGTTTAGGAATAGAGGGATTTAACAGCTGCATAGTAAACATATTTCCCAAAAGGAAGAAAATGAAACACGCTAAGATTTTTCGAGATTATTTATTCTAAACAGTATGATCTTCCGTACTTGTAGAAGTTGTTTACAATTTAATGTAGCTTTTATTAGCTTTCTGTTATAAGTTATTTACGAATAGTTTGTTGTATAGTATAGTTATAGTTTATAAATTCGATGTATAGACTAAGCAAAATTTTAAGAGTAAAATCTTGTGTTATGACTATAAGCGTATCCATAAAATAATGTCTATTTTAAGTTAGTTTGTAAAAAATATTTATGTATTTAAGAAAATGCATTAAGTAAATATGTTAGAAAATGTTCGAATATTCTTTAGAGAAAATTACAAGAGTTTCTTCTTCTTCAATACAGACATCACGTACTGAGAGATGCGACATCACGTTCAGGTGAAACTTTAACTGAAAATTTCTTTTTCCATAATTTGTTTAGTTTGTCATTTTTTTATTTTTTTTATTTTGTTTGTTCAAAGTGTGTTTCTGAGAAAATAAATCCAATTTCATAGGCACTTTTCAACTGTTTATTTTAACTACAAAATAATAATAAATCTCATTATAAAAAAACACTACAGTAACTCAGAATGCCATAGAAGTCTTAAATTGTCCGGATAAACCACCTTAATTCATAACATTTCTTATTTAATATTATTCGCTTAGTACTCCTAATTAGAATTTATAAAATCATACAAAATTTCAAAATATTTCACAGAAAATCTTATCTTACACTATTTAGGCAGGTATAATTTTCCAAGTGGACGAAAGATATCGTGTCCAGGATCATGACAACGGATCTCTTGGATCATTAAGTTTCAGATGGGAAATTAGTTATACCAGAGTCATCTGGGTTAGCTCATCTAGCTGGTTATTGGCCGTTTCAGCCTAGAGAACCTTGGTCGAAATCCTGAACATTTATTTGCCAGTTTGAAAATTAAAACTCATATGATTTATTATTAGAATAATTGAGATAAAATTAATGTAGTATTAGAAGAGTATGTTTTAACAGTATTATATGCCTATATATCGATCTCATACATAACACAATTCTTTAGAGGAAAACAATGTCTTCCTAAATTGATACATGAAATGGATATTGCAACTTTTAAGACTTTAATTTAAATCAGAATTCGTTTGTATGAGAAGTGTTGCTAAATACTATATAATATGAAAAAAAAATAAAATTTACTTGAAAACCAGCAGTTGATATATATATATACATATATATATATATATATATTGGCAATTTTTGCGAAAGTTACATCAAAGTAAGAAAACAGCTGTGAAAGGAACACATTCTTTGAGTTTTCGTAAGATCATACACAAGACAAGCTCCAGAAAGTTGTATTTTTAACAAACAAAGAAAAATATCAGTATATGGAATTTAATAAACAGGTGAATTTGGTTAAATGTGAGTATATTTTTCACTATTATCATTAACCAAACTGAGCTCTTAGTTGTATGATACACATTAAAGCAACTACGATAAAAATACAAAATCAGGGAATCATCTTCATTACTATCATACACAGAATTTTGCGCAGCTAATATTTTTTTTTTATTATTTAATATACATAGGACCTAAAATAGGCTGATTGCTCTAAAAATTCTATAACATTTAAAATGTCACAGCTAGTTAGTTTATTCTCAGAGGAGAATAATATATTAGTTCGACGATCTCTTCATGATCCTTCGCATGCATTAGTTCGAAATATCATTGATATTAGGCACTGATCCGAACTTCTGGATCGCTGAAAACAACGTATAAAACATGGATCAAACTTTACATAGCTTTTAATCTTAGCCTGTTCAACTGTTTAAAAATCAAAAGAATGATAATTCACGTTAACGCAAAAAAAAAAAAAAAAAAAAAGATGAAATCGGAGAGTCATCTTCATTATTACCATGAACATATTTTTGTGCAGCTAATAGTTTTGTATTTTTTTCTTATTTAATATTCATACGGCCTGAAATGTCGACAATTTCTCCATTACCCTTCGATTGCATTAGTTCAAAATATCATTTTATATTAGGCGCTGATCTGAACTTCTGGACCGTTGACAACAACGTATAAACATGGGTCAAATTTTACATAGCTTTTAATCTTAGTCGGATAAGCTAGTTAAAGATCAAAATAATGATAATTCAGATTAAAGCAACTATGACAAAAATACAAATTCGGAGAATCATTGTCATTATTACCATGCACATATTTTTCAGCAGCTAATATTTTTTTATTTTTTATTTAATATAAATACGCCCTAAAATATACTGAATGCTTTAAAAATTCAATAATAGTTATACTATCACAGATTTTAGTTATTTCTAACGTGAGTTTAATATATTAAGTCGACGATGTTTTCGTTATCCGTCGATTGTATTAATTCAAAATATAACTGATATTAGCGCTAATCTGAACTTATGTATCGTAGAAAATAACGTATAAAACTTGGTTCAAATTTTACATTTCTTTTATTCTTAGTCTGTTCAGCTGATTAAAAATCAAAATAATGATAATTCACGTTAAAGCAACTACGATAAAAATACAAAATCGGAGAATCATCTTCATTATTACCATATACATATTTTTGTGCAGTTAATAATGTATTTTTTATTTGATATACATACGACATAAAATAGACATAATACTTTAGAAATTCAATAACAATTAAACTATCACATATTTTAGTTTATTCTCTCAGAAGATTAACACGTTAAGCGCCATGTCAGCCACTGGCTAACAGCGAACTTTCCGTTTAAAACGCGTCATTCACCGATGGCTGACGTTTAAATATGATACAAAACTGAAAAAATATACAATGTTTTAAATAATTACTGAACAAATATTTAAAATTTACCTACATTTTATTTATTACAGGATTATACTTTCTAAAAAATTACTTTAAACATTGTAAATTTTCAGCGCTTCAGTGCCAGTCATCGTGGCACTCAACATGTTAGTGCATTAATCAACGATAACTTCATTGCCCTTCGCTTGTATTTGTTTACATTATCATTGACATTAGCGCTGATCTGAACTTCTGGATTGTTGAAAATAAGGTATAACACATGGATCAAAGTTTGCATAGTTTTAGGTAGCTTTCATTACAAAAAGCTACCTATTACAGCCGTTCGGAGGAAAGCGATTTCAAAAAATTTTGGTATAATTTCATCGATCATGACCTCCAGACCCCGAAACCATATCCATATATATCCATATATATATATATATATCTGATCTTTGTCACATTGTAACTCTCGTATTTATGAACCGATTTGGATGAAATTTCGTGTATACATGGTACATACAAATGTCTCGACCGAGTTCGTTGGCCAGCTTCATCCGCCATCTTGTTTCAAAATGGCGGCCATTTAAAAAAATTTAAAAATAAAAAATTTAAAATGAGATACCAAAAAATTGAATAATGAAAAGGAATTTTTTCGTATCTGTTTGACCTTAATACAAAGATTCCGGAACAGTTTTTGTTTCCTTTATATCTAAAAAAATGGCTGAGTAATAGCATTTTGAATTCCTATTGTGGCTGACATTTTGAAACGACCTGATTTTTGTCACACGATAACAGGCGTATTTATGAACCGATTTGGATGTACCTTGGTGTATATATAATACGTACCAATGTCTCGACCGAGTTTGTTGGCCAGCTTCATCTGCCATCTTGTTTCAAAATGGCGGCCATTTAAATTTTTTAAAAAAATTTAAAATTTGAAATGTGGCACGAAAAAATTTTAAATTGAAAAACATTGTTTTCTTATATGTTTGACCTTGATACAAAGATTCCGGAGCAGTTTTTGTTTCGTCTATATCTTAAAAAATGGCTGAGTTATAGCACTTTGAATTTCTAGCGTGGCTGACATTTTGAACCGACCTGATTTTTGTCACGCGATAACAGGCATATTTATGAACCGATTTGGATGTACCTTGGTGTATACATATTAAGTACCAATGTCTCGACCGAGTTCGTTAGCCAGCTTCATCCGCCATCTTGTTTCAAAATGACGGTCATTTAAAAAAAAAATTTAAATTTTAAAATTTAAAATGAGGTGCCAAAAAATTGGAAAATGAAAAAAATATTTTATTTATATGCGTTTGACCTTAATACAAAGATTCCGGAACAGTTTTTGTTTCGTCTATATATAAAAAAGTGGCTGAGTTATAGCATTTTGAATTTCTATTGTGACTTACATTTTGAAATGATCTGATTTTTGTCACGCGATAACAGGCGTATTTATGAACAGATTTGGATGTAACTTGGTGTGTACATAGTACATACCAATGTCTCGACCGAGTTCGTTGGACAGCTTCATTTACAATCTTGTTTCAAAAGGGCTGCCATTTAAAAAAAAATTAAATTTAAAATGAGTTATCTAAAAATCGAAAAATGAAAAAGATTTTTTTATGTGTTTGAACTTGATACAAAGATTTTGGAGCAGTTTTTATTTCGTATATATCTTAGAAAATGGTTGAATTATAGCACTTTGAATTTATTGCATGGCTGACATTTTTAAACGATCTGATATTTTTCACGTGATAAAACGCGTATTTATTAACGTATTTCGATGTAAGAAGGCATGTGGATAGTATATCGTAATGTCTCGACCAAGTTCACTGGCCAGCTTCATCAGCCATCTTGTTTCAAAATGGAGGCTATTAAATTAATATATATATATATATATTTAAAGTGAGGTGCAAAAAATTAGAAATTGAAAGTATTTGACCATGATATAAGGATTCCGGAGCATTTCTTGTATTTATCTTAAAAAATTGCTCAGATATAGCAGTTTGAATTTCTAATGTGGGTGACATTTTGAAAAATCTGATATTTTGCCAGCGACAGCACTTGTATATATCAACCGATTCCGATGTGAATGAGCAAGTGCACAGGAATTACTAAGATCTCGATCAAGTTCACTCCTTAGCCTCATCCACCATGTTGTTAAAATGGCAGGAACTTCAAGATATCGCCGAATTTGACAGCCAAATATAAGTTACTTTAAATAAAAGCAGCTTGGATTAAGCTGACTAATTTCGCGAAATTCTCATTCATAATGATTTAGTATTGATAAAAATTAGTATTGAATCTCGTATAATCGGTTTCCACTAAATTGAGCTTCGTGTGTTTGAATAATATAAGCTTGCTTTTTAAAAATAAGGAATATGAAAGCTACCTCTTCCTCCCGGCACTGGCAGGAAGGACTTTTTAATCTTAGTCTGAGCTTAAAATTCAAAATAATGATAATTCGCGTCAAAGCAACCATGATAAAAACACAAAATCGGAGAATCATCTCCTATATTACCACCCCACTAGTGGCTGAAATATTTTCATGTGAATAATTGAAGGAGAAAGAAAACCGGGGAAATTTTATTCATATTTAGGATGATACATTTTAAACAACTTATTTAAAACAATTTTCTATCGTCGTAATAAAATTCCGGTAAGCAGAGGCATTGCTTACTTAACCATTTTATACAAGCTTGTTCTTACATGTTTAATTTTTCTTATTTAATCAATCACGAAAACAGCCGTTAGCTGTGGCGATAACAGTTGATTCGGCCTTAAGAACCGGAAAATCAATAAATCAACGGTAAATGAATCACAACATGATAACAGTAGGTAGTCTCTAGTAATTTAATTATAATTTAATCTTCCCTAACGTTTTCTTATATTGAGCAAATCAGAGTGTTTTTAGAGACTGTGGTATCTGAACGCGACTTGGCAAGAGTAATACGTAGATGCAGAGCCCCCAAGTGAACAAAAAATACACTTCTTTTATTTTTTTTTTTCATAAGGCTATGTTTTTATTCAATTATCACGATTTTTTAAATTCAGCCATTATAATTCAGTCATTTCAGTTATCGCAAGAATAAAAATGAAAAAGAAATTTTCTAGTTTTGATAACAAATTCTGCTTTCCTTAATCAAAATTGCATTTATAAGGCATTGAACAGTTAACTTTGACTTAAATACTGTCATCGATCTTCAAAACAAACTAAACGTCTTATAAAATAATAATTTTGTAATATATATATATATATATATATTTTAAATCCGTTTTATCATCATCATCTTAAAATCTATCCTGACTGAAGATTGATTTTACATTTACGCATCATTAACGATTTGATATATTGTTACTAAAATGATTTAGCGTCAGATTCAGAAAATACTTTTACAACCTAGGCGATTTGCCAAATTTTCCTACATTAGTAAATTTCTAATAGCTTAGCTCTTAGTTTATGGTCTTTATAATACCACTTACTATATGAAATTATCTTTTGTTGAAAATTACTTTCCTTTTTGTTGCATTAAGAAAAACTCTTTTATTTTTTATATCACATACAATGTAGCCAATTCGCCATATTTTTAGAGAGGGGAAGATCTGGTAATTTGTTTTCGGTGGAAGAGGCAACTGTTTAAAGAGATTTGATTGTCAGAAAATGATATTCATTTCTTAGGTTAAAATCTATCAGGAATTTCTCATATATTTGACTTTTGTTAAAATTTTCCTTTAGAGCTGTCCTCAAATCCAAATTGTCTACAGTCTTAGACAATCCAAAGTTTTTTTGTTTTTGTTTTTGTTTTTTTTTTTAATTCCTAAATGTACAATACTTGTACGTATTCCTATTTATAAGAAAAACAATCCAATAGCGTTTTATCATTTTTCCAAAATGGCAAAGTATTCTTTAGATAATGCTGTCAGGATGATAATTGAAGCGGTAATCCTGAAAGTTGAACCCTGAAATAATTTGCCATGAAAGAACAATCAATTTTAACTCAAAAGTTTCATATTTATAAAAAACGAAAAACGATATTCTGGTTCCAATATCATTAATACTGATATTCATCCCAACAAAAACCATTATTTCAGTATAAAAATACCTGCATGAATGTTTCTGAAGGTTATACTTTGTTTAACAATAAAATAGTATATTTGGTCTTTAAAAAAATCTTTCGTTTTTCGTATCTCATATCCCATACCTGCAGAGAAAAGAAAAAAAAAAAAAAAAAAACTCGTGTTATGTATGAGCACACCCGAAAACTGATAATTTGTTCTTTTCAATGTAGAAATGGCAAAACATTCTACACTATATCATTCACACATATATAAGATGTCCTAAACATTAATAATGTTGAAAGATGCTCGTGCCCGTTCTTCACATATAAAAAATATATTAAACTTTAAAAGACGAACTTGCATTTGTGTGAATGCTTAATTTGTCATACAACCTGTGGCCAGAAAGTTCGGTGAATGAATTTTTATTTCAAATACAGTATTGTGCATCATCAAATACAATTTACTGTCCTTCAAAATAATCTCCATGGATGGTAATGCACTGTTGGGAACGAGTATATAAGTCCTGGTAATTCCTGTAAAACAGTTCTTTCGGAATGGCTTTCAGCTCGGCGTCACGATGCTTTGAATGTCGGTGATGTCCGTAAATCTCTTTCCCTTCAGGGCTGACTTTAATCTGAGGAAGAGGAAGAAGTCCGCAGGTGCCAAATCAGGTGAATAAGGAGAGTGATCAAGTGTCACAACTCCATTCACGGCCAGAAACTGCCATACAACCAAGGCGGCGTGATATCGGCGTAGCACAACCGCATTCAATGTGGTACTCTCAGGGAGGAATTCTTTGTGAATGAGACCATTAGAGTCAAAGAATGCGAAAAGTATTGTCTTTATGCACGATTTTTCTGACCGTACCTTGTTTTTTTTAGGCGACGATGGACTCCGCCACGACAGCCGAGCTGAAAGCCATTCCAAAAGAACTGTTTTACAGGCGTTTCCAGGACTTATATACTTGTTTCCAACAGTGCATTACCATCCTTGGAGATTATTTTGAAGGACAGTATATTGTATTTGACGCTGTACAATACTGTATTTGAAATAAAAATTCATTCACCGAACTTTCTGGCCACAGGTTGTATAATTACGATCTATATTATAAAGGACAAACATATCTGTGCGTAACGCATACGTCATTTTGGAAATGGCAACACTTTGAAATTTGAAATAAAAATTTGGTTTTGCAATTTTCTCTACTTCGAATTTTTAAACATCTAAACATCGCATATTTTAAATTTTTACACTGTCGTATATGGAAAAAAATGCTTTTTTAAATGCAATTTGTTTGAAAGCTGAATCTCAATTTACTTTTAAGATATTAATTATTTTGTAGTTTTTATTACTTTTCTTGTAATCGTGGCAACTGAAGTACTCCATTTCTGATGAAAGTAAAGGAAAAAATTAAAATAGTAAATTGCTGTAACTTTTTGTTGCCATTTGCGCATAAAAAATTTGAAATTGAAATACGTGTTATTGAATGCGTGCTATTAAACGTGCTATTAAATTTAAAATGAAATTTCGGTTTTGCAATTTTCGTTACTGCAATTTTTTAACCTTCTAAACATCCACGATTTAAAATTTTTACACCGTCGTATACAGAAGAAAATTTACTTTTAAATGAAAGCTGTATCTCAAAAAAATTTTTTTTATAGTTTTTAAAACCAATTTTCTAATCGTGGCAGTTGAAGTACTTCATTTCTATTAAAAGTAAAAGAGAAAAGAAGTAGATTACTGTATCTATTTGTTGCCATTTTCTCATAAAAATTACAAAAAAAAAAAAAAAAAAAAAAAAAAAAACAATTAAAATGCGTGCTATGTCAAAAATATCGTCTGATATAAAACTCGGTGAATTTTCGTTTTATTTAGTTTTTATTTATCAATTAAAGTATTTTTAGTTTATTGTAAAGTTGCTTTAAAAACAATAAAACATATTCTCCTTACAAAAGTATATTTTAAAGAATATTTGTATGACTTAATTTTTTCGCATTTACTTAACCCTTAAATGCCGGGTGTTGCCTTTCGGCAACATACCAAATGTTAGGCTTCTAAAATACTGTTAGAATAATATTGAAGCTATAATGCCTAATGTTGCCAATAAAATACATTCTGGAAATATTATTAAATCAATTTTCAACATTTAGATGGCAACATTTGCGCTGTTTAAGAATAAAGATAGATTTATTTTTTTCAATTGTTGATACCTGTTCTTTTTGTTTTCTTTGGAAGCTTGCGAAATACCTTATTTTGTTCTGCAGTGAGCAATTAAAATTTATTTCTTACCATAGTTCATAAAATTCTGGTGTGTTTAATATTATTGAATTTTATCAAGTAAAATTGTTTTTTCAATTAAACACCAGTATTGCTGACTAGTAACAAACAGTCTTTTAGCCGTAAACAATAAGTAAAGCAAAATATGATTTTTAAATGTTATTTATTTAGAAAAAAAAAAGAAAGCCGAAAAACATGTTTTATATTATTTTTGAAAACTCAGGCATTTAAGGGTTAATTCGCATCAGAAAGCTGAAAGAATGCAATTTTATTAATCCGTGTCTAATAATATTTTCCAAATTTTGAATATATATATATATATATAAGATTTCTGATAAAACATAAAGCTTTTTACAAACAAAGAAATGAAGGCATATGAGTCATTAGATACCTGATTTGTTTTGTCGAACTTCTTCAATTATGACTTCTTTTTTTTTTTTTTTTTTTTTTTTTTTTTGGCTGGGTTTGTGTATACAGGAAAATAATACTGTGATAATGACTTCATATGCATATTTTTTTAGATGTTGTTTAAGACTTGATCGTAAAAGTGGAATGCTTTAGCAGATGCAAATGACGTCATTTTATAAAAAAAGCCTGTATTTTAATTCCTAAAACTAAAGTTTTGTAGAAGTGTGCCATCCCCCCCTCCCCCCCAGATACTTTGAAATTCTCCACAGGTGAAAATACTTCCTTTTTGAAAATAATGTAATCGAAATCGCAGACTGATATGATGCATTGTTTTACAAAAATTTAGAGTATCGTTATAGAAGAGCAGTGATATATAGTGTGCATGCTTATATAGGAAATCTTTGTCCAAAAAAATGGCAATTTATATCACAGACCTTAATGATTCTTGCCTAGATGAATTCGCTTCGTCGAGTTTCACAAGCAAACAAAGGAGATCTTGCCTATAATTTGAGGTTTAAAATAATATCTGGTTCCCCAAGTTTTCGTCCAAAATTCTTTCAACTAATAAAATTTTATTGCTATTCTTTAAGACATTCTACTGCAATTTTATCAAAATAAATTAATTTGCTTAATTTCATTTTTCGTAATTTTATATAATCCTATGTTTAAAACAAAAGGCTGTTTCTTAGTCATTTGCTCTGAACTTTCTACTGAGCCAATTTTACTAACTTTTATTTTAAACTGAAAGCTGTTCATTTGTAGAGTTTCCCGCAAAAGTTGTTTTTTAAAAATATAAGACTCATTTTTATATTTTAATTAAAAAAAAAAAAAAAAAAAAAAAAAAAACTTTATGAAATTTCTTCAGAATGGTGGTAGTAGATAGCTTTCATTTGCAGAGAAGGGGAAAATATTGAGGTTTATTCATCTTTATTCATAGCATTTTCTGATAAAAATTATTTTTTTTGTGTAGTTTAAATATTGTTCGATATGGTTTAATGGCTCACAATTCTATTAAGGACATGTTGCCTCAAAATACTTTGAACGGAAAATGATGTACTGCTTTTGTAAACACGCATTTTTACTCATAAAATTTCCCTATTTTTTTCCTTCTGCATGTGTACTGATACTAAGTTTGAGGCACTAGGCGAATGCATAAGTAAGTGAAAACGACGTCATATATTAAAGAAAACGATCCTTTTCTGAGACAAAACTAAACATTTTAACACAAATGCGTCTAAAAAACATAAATTACAGCAAATTATACACTCCGATTCTGAGATTAGAGTCTGAAGTTAAGAATGCGACTGTTCACTAAGAAGATGTTGCTGGCAATCGTGACTTCCAGTTTTGAGTTGCAATTATTTTACAAAGATCAAATTAAAATACCAATTTTTACAAAATATTGAACACGGAAAAGAGAGGTGCGTATGTAAATTCTGAGAAGGTGAAAATGATTTCGGGTTAACATTTCCCGGAGAAAAAATTCTATGACCGAGTCAAAGTCGAATAAATTTTGCTGTTTTCATTCCGGAATATCAAGCATAAGAGCCTCAACTGATAACTTCATCATAATAATTCTTTATTATATTTTACTGATTACATATACGATTAAAGTTTAATTTTAAAAATTTTGACAACTAAGTGTTATAGAAATAGTATTTTGCTAACTTTAAGTTAAAATAATATTTTTTTGAAAGCAAGACTAACCAATATAAGATGCTTTTTTAATTGTGACTAATTTTGTAGGTTTACTATAAATCAATGAAACAGATCCTTCTTAAACATTTTCTTTCGTCGAAATTCGAGGGGTTAAACATCGTGTTAATAAGAAACAATTTGAGTGAATGTTAAGGGAACTGTCCACATGTCTCATTTTGTTTGTGAGAATATTTATCTAATTTTAAATTTAAAGAATTATTTAGCTTCAAATAATCAATAATGATATTTAATAAGATCAATGTACAAAATTTATTATATTTCCTTCGTTATTGACTACTGATAAATAAAACAGTAGTTTATGAAAGTATTATGTGTCTTATTTACTAAAAGTAACGGCATATAATATTTCAAATGAAAATCAAATTTCAAAGTAATTGCTTAAAAGGCACAAAGGCCAACATAGTGAAAAAGATTCCAAGCCGGAACTCGAACCCGGGCAATCAGTATAGCGTACTGACGTTCTACAGGCTAAAACACTTGGAAGGATACCCAGCACGGAAAATTTCTCACTATTATATGTTGGCAATGCTACAAACGCATCACAAGATGGAATATTCACCGTGAGCCACCGACCTGGAACAAACACGGAACATGAGTAAATCCAGCATCGATAGAAACTATATTATTACATGGAAATTATTCCAGAGGGGAACATTCGCCTTGCATACAATATTTCAAACGAAAATCAAATTTCAAAGTAATTGCTTAAAAAGAGCAACGGCCAACATAGTGAAAAATATTCCAAGCCGGGACTCGAACCCGGGCCATCAGTATAGCGCACTGACGTTCTACAGACTAAACCACTTGGAACGATACTCAGCACGGAAAATTTCGTACTATTATATGTTGGCAAGGCTACAAACGCAGCACAAGATGGAACATTCACCATGAGCCACCGACCTGGGGAAAACACGGAACATAAGTAAATCCAGCATCGATAGAAACTATATTAATACATGGAAATTATTCCAGAGGGAAACATTCGCCTTGCATACAATATTTCAAATGTAAATCAAATTTCAAAGTAATTGCTTAAAAGGCGCAAAGGCCAACATAGTGAAAAAGATTTCAAGACGGGACTCGAACCCGGGCCATTACGGTGAATATCCCATCTTGTGCTGCCTTGCCAACATATAATAGTGAGAAATTTTCCGTGCTGGGTATCGTTCCAAGTGGTTTAGTCTGTAGAACGTCAGTGAGCTATACTGATGGTCCGGGTTCGAGTCCCCGCTTGGAATCTTTTTCACTATGTTGGCCTTTGCGCCTTTTAAGCAATTACTTTGAAATTTCATTTTCATTTGAAATATTGTATGCAAGGCGAATGTTTCCCTCTGGAATAATTTCCATGTATTAGTAATGGCATATAATTTCTAAAAACTAATGTCTTTCTGCATTATGTTTTAATTTTTTAGGGAAATTTCTTTACTCTTTAATTTGCTGTTTGTAATTTTATATTTCGTGATTCAAATTGCAGTAACTGGTCACTATCTAAAACTGTTTGACAATATAACACACAATCAACAACATTTAAGGGGACGAGAGACCTTAAAAACCTTAAAAGTCAATTTTTTATTTTTTATAAATTTCACTTTAAATATTATTCAAGTGTATGCATACCCTTATATTAAGGGTATGCATTATGGAGTAAAAAAATGGAGTTTATTTTTGAGAAAAAAATAGAAATTTATTCGTCGTCTTAGAAATCTTCTAAATGCCCCCTGCGCGTTACATATCAATGAAAATTCCCAATATTTTTTATAATAGTTAGTTCTATATATATAAATAAAACTGTGCATCAAATTTTACATATTTGAATATAAAGGTAAAAAAGAAAGGATTTTATTTTTGTTTGTTTTTGTTTTTGTTTTTTTTTGTTTCGCCACGGTTATTATTTTTTGTTGTTGTTGTTGTTTTTTTCATATTGCGAAATGCGACTGGAACTATTTCTGAATCATTTAAATTCATTTATTAATTATGGAACAAAATAAATATATTTATTTTTCTCCTCTTCAAGCAGAGCAAACACAGAGAGGTCTAAATAACGCCTAGGCGGTTTTTGGACCACTACAGGTAGCCGGTATTTAGACCACTCTAGGAAGACGGTATTTGGACCATTGCTATGTTTAAGTTAAAACCGGTATTACTCATTCATATGGTAAAATATCAATAACTTGCGTGCTGTGATTGAGAGCTAGATATGTCTAGAAAATAACTTCATCATCAATTCAAGTCAATATACGATCAGTATATTTAAAAAAAGTAAAAACACATATTTGAAAAACTTTTGATGTCCCAGATTACGTCGTTTTGGCACTTTTGCATTTGCTGTTTGTAAATGGGACAGCCTTCAGTGACGTACTTTTAATAACTTTCTTCTCTCAATTAAAGTTCCAATCTCTGACTATCGTCCCTAGACTGCGTTGCGCTCAATTCTCAGAACACCTAGTAGCCGGAACAGTTTGATCTCTCCTACTTGTTGACTATACATATTTTCGCATTATGAATGAAGATTTATGAATAGGAATCCTCGAGAATTTCACATCTAATCTGATGTAAGCATATGGAAAATTTATACATGGAATCAGAGGTTTAATAAAATAAGGTAATTTTCAATAAATTCATATATTTATCTCTCGAAATAACACGATGTGGCTATTGCTGTATACATTATTAATAAAATACGTATGAAGTACAAGATTATTAATACTAGTTAATAAAATTATTAATTTAATGCTATTTACTTTAGTGGAAGCTTCGCCGATCCGCCGCATGCCTTGCGTTCAGTCAAGTTTTCAACATTTACAAGGATACCTTAAATTTTAATGTTATTGAAAGAAAAAAACATGACCTTTAATTGAAAGATGAAATTTGTAACACTGCGTATTAATATAAAAAATAATTAATATTGTATAGTCGGCGCTGCAATTTTATTTCTAACTCTCAACTATGGCTGTTCTCAGCAAAAAAGCTAAAATCAAGGAAACATGGATTTCTCAATTGCGTACCTTTCGCTGAACTGTAATACTGGGTGCTGGATAAGAATAGGTACTTAACTTTGGACCGAAATTTTCAGTAGTCATTCTGTAATCGTTCCCAATTAGTGCCTTCGGACGAGACTACGATAGCAAATAAGAAGAATTTTTAAAGTTTCAGACTTCCCGAGAATGGTATTAAGTAGCTTTCATTAGAAAAAGCTACCTATTGCAGCCGTTCGGAGGAAAGCGATTTCAAAAAATGTTGGTATATTTTTTATCGATCATGACACCCAGACTCCGAAACCACCCTCCGTTCAAAATTGATATGTATATATATATATATATATATATATATATATATATATATATATGACCTTTGTCACACTGCAACTCTCGTATTTATGAACCGATTTGGATGTAATTCGGTGTGTACCATTTTGTTTCAAAATGGCGGCCATTAAAAAAAAAAAAAAAAAAAAAAAAAAAATCGAAATGAGGTACCAAAAAATTGAAAATGGAAAAATATTTTTTCTTATGTATTTGACCTTTATACAAAGATTCCGGAGCAGTTTTTGTTTCGTCTATATCTTAAAAAAATGGCTGAGTTATAGCATTTTGAATTTCTAGCGTGGCTGACATTTTGAAACGTCCTGAATTTTGCCACGCAATAAAAGGCGTATTTCTGAACCGATTTCGATGTAACTTCGTTTATACATAGTACATACCAATGTCTCGACCCAGTTCGTTGGCCAGCTTCATCTGCCATCTTGTTTAAAAATGGCGGCCATTTAAATTTGTAAGACAAAATTAATTTGAAATGTGGTACCAAAAAATTGAAAATTGAAAAACTATTTTTTTCTTACGTGTTTGACCTTCATAAAAAGATTCGGGATCAGTTTTTGTTTCGTCTATATCTTAAAAAATGGCTGAGTTATAGCATATTGAATTTCTAGCGTGGCTGTCATTTTGAAACGTACTGATTTTTGTCACGTGATAACAGGCATATTTATGAACCTACTTGGATGTATCTTGGTGTGTACATAGTACATACAAATATCTCGGACGAGTTCGTTAGCCAGCTTCATCCGCCATCTTGTTTCAAAATGGCGGCCATTTAATTTTTTTTTTTTTTTTAAATTAACAATTTAAAATGAGATACCAAAAAATTGGAAAATGAAAAAGATTTTTTTCGTATGTGTTTGGCCTTAATACAAAGATTCCGGAAGAGTTTTTGTTTCGTCTATACCTTAAAAAATGGCTGAGTTATAGCATTTTGAATTTCTAGCGTGGCTGACATTTTAAAACGACCTGATTTTTGTCAAGCGATAACAGGCATATTTATGAACCGATTTAGATGTAACTTGGTCTGTACATAGTACATACCAATGTCTCGACCAAGTTCGTTGGCCAGCTTCATTCGCCATCTTGTTTCAAAAGGGTTGCCATTTAAAAAAAAATCAAGTTTATAATTTAAAATGAGGTATTAAAAAGTTGGAAAATGAAAAAGGGTTTTTTTATGTCTTTGGCCTTGATACAAAGATTCCGGAGCAGTTTTTGTTTCTGAAAATTTGTTCTTTTGTTTATATCTTAAAAAATGATTGAATTATAGCACTTTGAATTTCTAGCATGGCTAACATTTTGAAACGATCTTGTATTTGTCACGCGATAACACATGTATTCGCCTATTTCGATGTAAGAAGGTATGTGGATAGTATACATCAATATCTCGACCAAGTTCGCTGGCCAGCTTCATCAGCCATCTTGTTTCAAAATGGCGGCCATTAAATTAAAAATAATTATATTTAAAGTGATGTGCAAAAAATTTTGAAATAGAAAAGGTTTCTTTCTTAAGTATTTGACCTTGATATAAGGATTCAGGAGCATTTTTTTTTTGTCTTTATCTTAAAAATTGGCTCAGATATAGCAGTTTCAATTTCTAATGCGGGTGACATTTTGAAAAATCTGATATTTTGCCTGCGACAACACTCGTATATATCAACCGATTCCGATGTGAGTGAGCATGTGCACAGCAATTACTAAGGTCTCGACCAAGTTCACTGGTTAGCTTCATCCACCGTGTTGTCTTAAAAAGGCAGGCACTTTAAGAAATCGCCGAATTTGGCAGCCAAATATAAGTTACTTCAAATGAAAGCAGCTTGGATAAAGCTGACTTATTTCGCGAAATTCTCATTCATAATGATTTAGTTTTGATAAAAATTAGTATTGAATCTCCTATATTTTGTTTTCACTAAATTGAGCTTCGTGTGTTTGAATAATATAAGTTGGCTTTTTTGAAATAAGGAATATTAAAGCTACCTCATCCTCCCGCCACCGGCCGGAAGGACTTTTTTCATAAGAAATCAACCAATGGAGGTCAATTGGGCAGTTGTGATTGGTGTAGAGGAATATGATGGGTATTTGTTGAGGTTAAGAGAGCACATGTTATTGGCGGTTGTAACAATAATTGAACTTCCCTTCTACACACACATCACACGAAAAAAAGAAACTGGTTTGAAAATCTATGGTGCTACATAGGTTGGTTGGTTGGTTGATTTTTGACGGCCGATTATCTACTCTTGGGATATAGGCCCGAGGGAGAGTGCCCTTCGTGGGGGTCTTTCTAAGGGATCCTAACCCGTATTTACGCATGGTTATCCAAGGGTGCTACATACTTGTGTTAGATACCATTTATAAACTGACGTTTTGCGTTAAAAATCATTATCTCTTGAATCTATAAAACATCTGTTGAAAAAGAGTAAAAAAAAAATTAAACAGTAATTATAACCTTTTTAAGAAAATTCGACTATATGTTAGCACTTTTTTGTGGAATGGGTTTGAAACGAAATCCACCTGTTTAACATGTAAATGATACTTGTCATGAAGTGATACAATGAGGCATTAAAATATTAACTATTCAAAGAAACTATTATTTTAACACAATCAAACTGATTCGTAAAGTTATCATACGAATTGAATATTTCCAACTGAGCAAAAAAATGCCCAGTCCGGGAATCGAACCCAGATTCTTGGCTCACAGGGCCAACGCTCTACCGTTTAAGCTGACTGGGCCGAGAACCGGCGAGCATATTTCATTCAGATAACAATATTGGTAATAACCTCTGGTCTACCTCGCAGACAGCTCAAAAGAATAAACCGCAGGTAAAGGAACTCCATATAAACGATGTATGTGTGTATAAACTATTATTTTAACACAATCAAAGTGATTGATAAAGTTATCATACGAAGTGAATATTTCCAATTGAACGAAAAAATGCCCAAGCCGGGAATCGAACCAGGTCCTTGATTCACATGACCAATGCTTTACCGTTTAAGCTAACTGGGCCGACAGCCTGCGCGAAATACGCTCGCCGGCTGTCGGCCTGGTTAGCTTAAACGGTAGAGCAATTTCCCGGTGAGCCAAGTACCTGGGTTCGATTTCTGGAATGAGCAAATGAGCATTTATTCGCTTAGTTGGAAATATTATTCGCATTCAAAGAAATTTTGCTTTTACAAAGTTGGCGATGAAACGTAAGTGAATTGAGTAGCAATCTAAATTGTGAACAAAATATGCTTGTGAGAGTTGCTTCAGAATCCAAAGTTTTCATAAAATCAAGTTGATTGTCGCAAAAATAATTCCAAAGAAAGGTAAACCATGCTCAGATGTTGAAATTCTTAAGGAATGTTTGGAAGCGTAATGGACGTAATATGGGCAGAATGAAAAAAAAAAAAAACACTTGTAAAAAATAAGCTTGTTTCACAAACAAAATGTATGCTTGTGTAAGAAATTGAAACCTTCATTCATAACACGTTTTAAAAACGATCGTCAAAATTTAAATTTTACCCTCTTGTACTGCCTCAATACATAGGTATGACTGACAAAGAGCAAACAACAACGAAGAAAAAAAAAAAAGAAACTCATGCATTCCATCAGAAGTGCTTCTGTTATGTATAAAAAACTGTCCGCATTGCAATATGTTTTGTAGCGTTTAGAAATTAAATTAACATTAGGAATTCACAACTTTACATGTGCATAATTCCTAAACTACATGATCGAATGTCTTTCCGTGTGGTATCCGATGCTAACTTGTGTAGAAAATTTTCAATTATGATTTCGAAATTAGTGGTTGAAATGTTTGAAGAATGTGATGTCAAAATTAGCTGTTGAAATGGTTACTGACTATTATATTAACATTGAAAATTTATAATTTCTTTACGATATTAATATGTAGACTATATCCGAATATTTTAAGTTTAGAAAATGTCAACAGAAGTACAGGTGTTTCCGAAAAATATATACACCTTTTTTTGTAATAACTGACACGTTTCCTTTCAAGTGTAACCTAACTGATATAAAGGCGGAAATCAGACTAAGTTATGAACAAATGAAACCTTTTCTAAAATGTTATCAGAAGGTCGAAAACTATACTGAAGTGAAAGAAAGTTTACACTATAGTTTCAAAAGATCCTCCTGAGTGACTCAAAATCTCTAAAATTAGACATAAGTTTAAAAAAATGGAACTTCTCAAAATATTCACAGACAATTTTCGACAAGACCACTTTAATCAATCAAACTTGCAAAGTAAGTTCCTCATTCGCGATTAAATTATTGCACGTTGTCAGAAGAAGATTTGACCAACGCTATCCATAGAAGACACAGATGTGGCCAGAAAGGCCACCAGTTTCAATTCAGATGCTAATTATGAAAAAAGTTCATTTTTGTAGTTACATTTACTAATTAAAAATAAAGTGTGTGTTAATAATAATAATACAAAAAACTCAAATTAAGTTATTTAATAATCATTTGTGTACAGTCACAATTTTTTTACGATGTTTTTACGGCAAAATTAGTAGGGCGCATCCATTTTGTTCACATGTGATTTTTTTCAGATGTTTCTTGTTAACCATTTCATCTTCAACTCATTTGTATCTTTTTCTGAATGATTGCCTAATGAAAGAAGAAACTCATATTATTTTTGACTTTATTACAAATTATAGATGTTTAAAAAAAGAATTGCTGTTGTAATTTTTTTGTAAAAATATTTTTAATTGAAACTTTAAAATACATGCATAGAATTAAACATTTTTCATAGGCTGTGCTCCTTAAATTTACTATACAAAATCACTAAAGATAATTTTTAATTTCATATAAATCCGTATATTTAAAGTTAATTTTTAAAAGATAATTTAAATGTCGTATGTCACCATCACTCTAACAAAGATCATTATGAAAATGTCATCATTAATCATTTAAAGTGATTAAAATTTTAAAAATAAGTTACAAATAATAAGAAAACTGGTTAGAAAGGAGGAAATGTAGTAATTATGCGGTTTGACTAATTTCAGCTAGTGATTTTCTTTTAAAAATTCGCCCCTTGACAAAATAGCAGTTGTTTGGTGAAAATCAAAGCATTCTCCTTCATTGTCGCTATTCTGTAACTGATTTTACACTTTATATGAATATAATAATTGAAGCGAAATACACCCGAGAAACAGTAAATCTGAATTTAATCCTCAAATGCCTGATTTTTCAAAAATCAATTTAAAATATTTTTCGGCTTTCATTTCTTAAATAAATCATAGGAAAAATACTTTAAAAAATCATATTTTGTTTTAAGTATGGCTTACGGCTAAAAAAACAGTTTGGTGCAAATCGGCAACACTGGGAAACTTTAATTGGAAAAATAATTTTCCTTGATAAAATTCTAAACTATTAAATACACATGGATTTTAAAAACTATTATAAGGCAAAAAATTTACTTACTCACTGCAGAACAAAATACGATATTTCGAAAGCTTCCAATCGAAACAAAAATCACATGTAGCAACAACTGAAAAAATAAATCCATCTTTATTCTTAAGCACAACTAGTGCTGCCATCGACATGTTGAAAATTGATTTAATAATATTTTCAGTATGCATTTTATTGGAATCATTAGTCATTAGAGCTTCAATATTATTATAATAGTATTTTAGAAGACAAAATTGGGTACGTTGTCGAAAGGCAGCACACGGTATTATAGGGTTAATTACGTGATTTTTTATCCAAATTTCTGAATACGCGTAAAACTAACAGAGGGAAAGACTATCTAGGCCAGAGTTTAAACCTGGGTCTTTAATTCAGCGAGCCAACTATCTGCCATCTAAAGAACGACACACCTACCCATGAACTCTTCACTCGTATATGTTCCCTTACAAAAATTTCCTATAGAATTCTATAAATAAAACTAATAGAAAAAGTATTATAAAATCATATATAATTATGGCCCATTTTTCTATATGCTAGTTTAACTAAAAGCTACAGAAATACCTGTAGAAATTCAATAGACTGTACAGCTTGTATAAAAATATCTATAGAAATAATCTCTAGAACTTTTAAAGAATTCTACAGAGTTCTATACAGCTCTATGAACTATTTTCGTAAGGGTTGGTTCACTCTGTTGGTGTTACCACTTGCTAGCAATGTGAATAAAAAATCACGTTATTAATTCAGAATAACCCTTTAATTTATCCTAATATATATAAGTAATATATACCTAAGAACAAAAATGTATCTGTAATAACCTATTCCTATTTACTACTGTCTCCGAAAAGCGTTCATTATATTTACAAACTTCAGAAAACAATATATTTTAGAGATATATGTGATCATTTACAGAAAACAGATCATTTTGCTGCCACTATTTTTCCAAAATGTTTCCAAGTAGATTTTATAGAAAATTAAAAGTGTTTCTATATCTAACACTAGGGGGCTCGGCCCCCTACGAGCTACGCTCGCCAACCCCCGTCCAGACACCGCAGACTCTAAATGCACGCTAATTTGATCGGCTTTAAAAAGATTTCGAAAGATTGAATTATAATTTAAAAAACAGTGGCGATCTCCCTATAAACGAATTTCTATTCATTTCTCTTTGATTGGGGAATTTTAACGCCAAATCCGCTGCGGTACTACTTGATTATCCTGTCGGCCAATTTCGCCAAATTATATGAATCGCCAAACCACTCGCCAAATTATACAAATTGATGTAATTTTTATTTTAAATAACGAAAGAACAAATAAATTCGTACAACATTAATAAAAACACAAATAAAACGTCGAAATAAAAATAACTTGATGACGTATACACGTGTAACAACATTTCAAAATAAGCTAATATAAAAGGAATTAAGTAAAGAGAGTCTTTGTCTCCTGGTATTTTTTGACAAAGCGAAAAGAAAGTTCTTTTAAATGAGACATTTTAAATTAATTCTCAAAATATCAAATAAATGTCTAGCGCAATTTCTAAATTTAAACTTTTTTGCAATATTATTTTGTGTTCATTTTATGTAATAACTATAATGTGACGTAAATATGACGTAATTTCTCCTAAGACTTCTAACGCATGTTAATGAATTTATTATTTTACAATATCCTTTCTCTTTTAAAATTCACGTGTATACTTTTTATGACGTAATTTTTAATAAGTTTCTGCTTTTTATACGTAATTATTTAATTCTAATTTGAAAGTTTTTTTCCTGTTTATAATAGCTACGCGTAAATAAATTTTTAATTTGAAGCAAACATAATTGCTTGCGCTTTTTATACAGTTGGCAACAGTTTAAATTAGTACAATTTTCTGAAATCTGTAAAAAATATCTCTAGAAATGCTGAAAATTTGAATTTAAAATAGAAATAAAACCTGAAAAAATGAGTCAAAATAAAAAAATTAATGCAATCTGCACTCCGGCAAATTCTAACGCATAAAATGATCTAAAAATGATTACGCTGCCATGTATAGTTTTTGCTGCTATAAAACTTTTTTAGTGGAACGATTTTGTCCAACTTTAGCATTAAATAACTCTTAAAATAATTCTTCGATTTGAAAACTGTCTGCATCAGCGTGTTTATCAAACATTTCTGTATAAAACCACCGATTTTCATATTTTTGTATGCATTATTTTTGTTAATATTAACGAAGAAAGGCCTCCAGTCACAAAAAAAAAATCAAAACCGGCGGCTGCGGCGGTGACAGCGGTAGTTACTTTTTTTTAGAATAGAGAGATATAAGTTTTTAAGGTGCTATCAGTTGTCTACTAAACATTTTAATGTTCAACAAAAATGTTTTACAGGCAAAAATGAAACATTAAGGGATTGACATTGCAAAATACAATTGATATTCTGTTACACTAAAATAGTTCAATTGTAAAACGTGGCAACAAAAGAAACTTTATTTTTAGGAAGGAAGAGATTAAGAAAAGGTCATTGTATAACTTTGTAACTATAGTATACGTTCGTAACTACATTATATTTCAATAGATTACGAAACATTTGTCTGTTTTTACAGTGTATATCCAATGTATGTGACAAAAATTTAGAAAAAGATGGTTATTTATTAAATTTTCGATATTATTCCCAAAGTAGTTTATTAATACTCAAAGATAAATACAGAGATAAATATTCATATGAATACATATATTACAAAAGATATTTTTAAATTAAATTTTGTTTTAGTTTGACATGAAAATGTTTATTCGTTTCAATCGTCGTTAAAAGATTGATAAACGACCATTTAAAAAGGATAGAAAATCTCATTGACATTTCCTATAGATATTTTATGCGTAAAGCTGTGAGATCTCATTCTCAACAGTTTTCTTATCATTTAAAAATGTAACGTCTTGAGATGATAATTCTTTATCTATTGATAAAGAGTTTAAAACTGATTGTTCCAAATAGCAAAGCAAAAAGTCCTTCCGGGCTGTGCAGGGAGTAAAATTTAGTTTCCACATTCCTCGTGTTTAAAAAACTACCTTAATTTACTCAAACAAACAGACGTAAAATCAGTGAAACACGATCATGGAAGGTTCAATACCAGTTTTCATCTATCCTGAATGTGAATGAGAAATTTGCGAAATTAGTCAGTTATATCCAGGTGGCTTCATTTAGAGCTATTTACTTCACTAAATTTGGCGATATCTTGAAGCGCCCATCATTTTAAAACAACATGGTGGATGAATTTAACGAACGAACTTGGTCGAAACCTCAGTATGTTCTGTACGCATCTAAATCGGTTAATACATACGAGTGCTGTCACATGAAAAAAAATTAGATTGTTTCAAAATGTCAGATATCATAGACTTTCAAACTGCTATATTCAAATCATTTTTAATATAAATACGAAAAAAATGCTCTGAAATCCTTGTATCAATGTCAAACACTTAAAAGATTTTTTTTTTTTTTTTTTTTTTTTTTTTTTTTTTTTTTTTTCCAATTTCAATTTTTTTTTCTTTTTTTTTTGTATTTCAAAATGTATTATTTGTTTTAAATGGTTTTCATTTTGAAACAAGATGGGTGATGAAGCCGGCTCACGAATTGAATCGATGACTTGATATCCCCTTTATTCATTATTAGTCATATCTAACTCAGTTAATAAGTACTTTTGCTGTCGCAAGGCAAAATCAGATTATATTAAAACATCAGTCATCCTGTAAATTCAAACTGCTATATCTAAGCCATTTTTAAAGGTAACTATATAACAAAAGATACTATGGATTCATTGTATTCAGGTCAAAACTTAAGCAAAAGATATTTTAAAGTTATTTATTTTTGTGCCTTTTAAAAATTATATATACATACATACATATATATATTAAATGGCCCCCATTCCGGAACAAGATAGTAGGTAAATCTAGCCAACGAACTTGGTCGAGACTGTATGTGCTATGCTCATACCAAACCTCATCCATATAGGTTCCTTAAACACGAGAGTGAAAGCGGGAAAAAGTCAGATATACAAGCTGATTATAATTAAGGTTGAACTTTCAAAAGTGTGTAAAAAAAGAACATCTAGTCAGAATGGCCTAATATTTCATCTGAGAAGGCAGTCATGACTCTATCACCGAGGGATCGGTCTCTGCTTGTGAAGCATTTTTATAAGAAAATTAACTATGTGGCAATTAAATTGGAGAAACTACGAAATATAAAGGTTTAAGAAGCATTTATGGCTCGATGACTGCTGCATTCGGTCTGAAGAAGGTGATTGATAAATTCGAAGAGACGGGTTCGTTTGATGTGAAATGTGGCAGAGGGAGGAAAGCAATTGCTTCAACGTCAGTGGAGGATGTGACTACAGCATTGCAGGAAGTGTTAAGTATTGCTTTGAGAACGAGCACTGCACAAGGAATTTCCCGAATTTTAGATATGTCTTTTAGTACGGTTCGTAAAATTTTGCGAAACATCCTGCAGTTCTATCCATACGAAATTACGCATGCTCAGGAGTTGTTTCGTGCTGACCTATCATATTATGGCGGGTTTTAAACGTTAGAGAATTTTCATACTGAATCCTGAAATATTTACAAATTTGCTTTTACGCCATCCCACTTTTCTGACAGGCCAGCCCCTGCCGCACCAAATCTTGAAAGCACCAACAATCCTGAAAAGATTTCAAACTTTCCTCAATAATCACCCCCCCCCCCCCCCGGCAAAAACAAAACAACAACGAAAGCATCTAATCATTCTACACCAACGCAGGCTAGCATTTCCAAAGAAGCTGTTTCTTAAGTTCTACTCAAAATTTCCCTATTGCTTATGAAAAAAGCGTTCCTTCTACATCCAAACAAGCTTTGCCTACACCAGAAGAAGTTAGGACTTTTACGAAGGCTGCACTAAGCAGGCAAACACGGCGTAGAAAGAAAAATAGGAAGTATTGTACTGACTGATTCTCCTGTTAAAAATCAACTGAAAATGGAAAAAAAAAAGATTCATCTAAAAAAAAAAAAACTGCAAAAGGAATCAGATAAAAGGGGCGAGAAAAAAAAAAAAATCCAATCCCTGCCAGGGAGCTGTGTGGACCTTCGTCTTTAAATGTAAAATGGATTTAAACTGTTTTTTATGTTACTGTTATGTTACTGAGCATTTAGTTCACAATAAAAAATACTTATTAATTAACAAGCAAGATTTAATACCTATGTTTTACCATTTAAAGTATAGTTGGAAAACTTGCTCCTGACCATTTTTCGTATGCTGGAAAACTTGCCCCGCATACGGGGCACATTTTCCAACGTAACATGATTAGACTTAACTATTTTTTTGTGAAAAAGCATATTTAGTTTTTGAAAAATAATTGTGCCAGTTTGTACAGGAAGGTCTAGGAAATACAATGATATCCTGTATATATCAAAATAGTTAAAAACAAAAAATACAAAAATAAAAATCTAAAAAGTTGGTAAACTTGCCCCGGTCTGCCCTACTATTATTCACGCTCTATGTCTCATTAAAAAGAACTTCAGTGGATAAACATGCGCATAATTTTTAATTTAACGTCCGCTATGGAATACTTTCTTTACGCAATAAATTTATTATAAATTTTCTTGAAATTTTCAATATTAACTTACAACTGCATTTTAATAGTGATACATATTAGGTAATTGTTAATTACAGTTAATTTAACTATTATTATTATTATTATTATTATCCTTAATTTAGGATATTATAAATTTAAATGCAACTAAAACAAATCAAAGAGAACTAAGTTAAATAATGAATCAAATTTACTCATAAATGGAGGTTTTTAATAAAAATTTCGAAATAAACCTAAAAAAATATTGTTAAATTTTTAAAATAATGGATAATGCAAAATACTATCTAATAAAAGAAATGCTGCAAGTGTTTGTTAAATTGTTATACATAAATTATCCTATTTAACTTAATTATCATGACCGATTAGATATCACTTAAATTAGTTTTTCAATTGAAAACTTCTTAGATTCAGCAAATTTATCACACATTTCTTTGAAAAACTAACAGTTTTCATTAGTTCATGCGCAACAGATTTTGCAAGAGAAACCAAGAAAGTTAAAAGAGCACGATAGATTCAATATTGATGGAAATACTGGCAACCATTTTTTATGTAACATAGAAAGAATATTATTTATTAAAGTTCGCCACCGAATGTGTACGATAATAGTCAATTAATACTTACCTACTATTTCCTGATTAACTGTACATTAGTTAATTTGTATTTTTAGGTATTTTTAAAATTTATTAATAGAAATTCGATAAAAAGTTTAGTATTATGTTATGAAAAATCTCTCCATACAGAAGGCGGACCCTAAATTAATGCATTACTAAGCTTTGATATTTTGCTACTGAAGAGAGATATTATCAAGAACTGAAAACGCTTAAATATACGAGCAAATTGTATAACATAACAATTGGTGAAATTTTACAATATAAATGGATTTTTTAATGCCCAATATTCTGCTTAAAAAAAAAAAAATCTGTACGGCAGAAAATTTGTTGCATTAAATGTTGTTTTTGGTTTCTTGAGATTAAATTGAAAATAGTCATTTTCATCGTTTCCATTTACTTATTGTCAGTTCTAGCGATAATTATAGCATTATCTTTTTTAAATTTCTCCGTACGGAAAACTGATTCTAAATTCATGCATTATTAAGCATTTGATATATTGCTACTGAAGAGAGATGTTATCAGGAACAGAAAAGGCTTTACTTATTCAGGCAATTTGTCAAATTTTATTACATGAATGAATTTTATTCGATAAAAATAAATATTGAGGGATTTTCTTGAATTATTTCTCTAAAGTATGAAAAAGCTTACGTCGAAATTTGTTACTTGTACTATAATGATTAACGATGTGTTAAAAAGTATTACATATGCAGAAATAATAATAATGATGGAAATAATATGAATAAAAATAATAATAAGCATTTAGGTAAAATAGAAGTATTTTTTTATCGTGTAACTTAATATCAATTATTCATAAATATAAAGATAGCTAACCAACGTCCATCAATATAAAAATCAAATTATTTAACGACATTTTTTTAAAGAAACAAATTAACTTTTTTAAAGAAAACATAGACGCTTATTTATTTTACATTGCACTAAATTCTTTGTAAGATCAATAGTCAAACATACTGAATCGAAATGAAAATCTTCACCGTAAATTATCTTATATTTTAAGTATAGATAATATATAAATACAATTAGAAAAGTACGCTTGTTTAAAAAAATAATAAGTTATCATTATTTTTGTTGTAAACAATGTTTTCTGTAGTTTTTTCCCTTTAATAATTATATAATATTTTTATGAAATATGAAAAATATATTTAATGATGTATATTTTTTAATACACAATTTATTTGTTTTTAACCTGTTTTATTAATATGTGTCAATTCAAAATGCAGCATAGTGTATTAGTCTGTATTATTTACACTCTATTTTATCAATGTATAATAAGAATACTTAAAAATAAGTAGCTGTTAATCGCTTGAGAAAGGTAATCTACATGCATGCAACAAAGTATTATAAATATTCATTTGGCAAAATATAGTTTTTCTTGGGAAATAATTAATATTCAGTTATAAGTATACAAATACATTACTTCATGCTAATAAATAATAATGCACAAATATATTTTTAATTGTGAGATTTTTTTTTTAAGATTTTTGATTTTATGCGTTTTAAGGAGGATAATTTTTTTTAATGATCATTCGTAAAATGCATCATTGAAAATTTCATATTAGTAAATTCATTATTCATTATTCTTCATTCTTTGCGTATGAAGAAGAGCGACTTCAAACAATAATTTTCGAAGTTTTATTAACCATTTCCTTAATTCAGAAATTATACATAGAAGATAATATACTTAATGAGTTTAAACCGATAATACTTAATAAAAAAAGAATAAATTTCAAATTAATATATTTTAGATCAGGAGACGCCAAACGGGCAGAATCTTAACTCAGCAATCATGCTTCTTAAACACGATAAATGAGGATTTGCGTTTCAAATTCGAGGATTCTGAATTCTCGCAGAATTTTTATACTAGCCAGCCAACCACATAAACTTAACTAACGATTTATTGCATTCTTTAAAGCTAGCAAATCCCAAGCGTTAAATTTTATATTTTATATTTCCTAATTTAACCATTTTGAGGCGCTATCTCGATTTTTCGTATAAAAGCTACATGTGATAGCGTATCATGTGCACTGAATATAAACCGTAAATGAAATAAATATGTTGGATAAGAAAAAACTAGTCGGATGTGACAATCACAAAACTTTCTTCTAACTCATTCATCTTAATACTACAAAATTCGCTCACAGTGCCAAAATTAAATAGCAATCTACGCCTATCATGAGGATTCTAATGAAATTCTGTGCATTAGTTCTTGAGATATGACTACGCTAACATTGTGTAAATCCTTCAAAAGGCAGAGTAGCAGCGCGTATCGTAAATTTTTTGAAATTACCCTATATTAACGATGTAATGGAGAGCACAACTTTCCAGTGTAGGTCTAAATTCCTTTTTTTCTAACGTATCCACATGTGAAAACTTCCTACGTATGTTTATTTAAATGACAGTGGGATAATTTTACACTTCAGTCTATACTATCCATCCAATATAAGGTAAACCATAGAGATTATAGCTCGCAGAAATTCAATATGTAACGATGCGGCATCATTTAACTTATAAAAATTATGGCTCGAATTACACAATGGTTACAAAAATAAAATAAATAACCAAATAAAATAAAAATAACGTGTATAAAATGAAAGAATACGTGGAAAATTTAATGATGGCGTTTCATATAGACCTTGCAATTTTAGAATATTTTCATTCATTTGTTTTGAAATAGATTCGTGTAGAGTAAAAAAATGTAAAAGTCAAATAAACCTATTTTTACTGTTTTTGAAGTTTTAATTTATACCTTTTAGCGATTAAAATTAGAATAGTTGCACTTTTCAAGAATACAAAAACGACGTTATGTAAATTAGGAATTTTTTAAACGGCAGAATTCCCTTCTGGAAAATAATTGTACCCTCAGTTGTCCAGAGAAATATGACCAAGTTTCCTGATAATAGTTTGATATCGAGTACTAAGCACTGAATTCTTTTTGAATGAATATGTGAAAAAAAAAGGAAAATATCAGTCATGAAAAACTGTTACCATACGTTAACTACAAAAGGAACTCAAAAATAGAAGTTTGTCGTGGTTATTCCTTTATAATTTGTAATGTAATTTTTTGTTTCAAGAGTTCCACGCAAATTGCTGAATTATGTATAAAGTAATGTAGACTAGTGCTAATGCATATTCTTTTACTTTTCGCGAGTTTCATCATTTTGGTAAATTTTTCATATTTTTATACATTGTCGTAATTCACTCCCTTCAGAAGAAATGCGTTGTTTTACTTTCAAACTTATTATTATTATTACCATTATTATTATTATTCGGTATCGTGAAAGTAAAATTAGAATAAATGAATCTTAAACTAATTTTCAAAGGATGGATTAACTAATACTCGTCTGTTACAATAAATTATAACAGGATTATTTCCATTCCCAGACATAATGCACACCATTAACTTCAGTTAATTAATCTCTTGGCGATGAATTCGTTATTTCAATAGAGCATATCATTGCAAACTTCGAAGAGGATATAGTTTGGTTTAATTTATTAATATCGACATGCTGAAGAGAGGAATATCTATTTTTGTGTAGGATTAAATATTTTATGCTGAATCTCCGCTTGCGATAGGTATTTAAAGATTGTGTATTTAAAGTTTATACATTTAAAGATTGTTATATCCTCTTCAGACCCCAGGGTTTATTATTATACTTTTTTTAACTTCAGTTATGAATTTATATTAACAAACCGATAACTAAGAAAGATTGAAAAGTGAAAAAATTAAAATGTATTTTTTTTTGTACATAAAATTTGATGATACATGGGGACCCAATAAGTATATATTTTGACAGTTTGTCAGGATTTTGTATTTTACTTTTTTTTTTTTTTTGCATTACAATGAAAAAACACTGCAGAACGTGAAATGATTATACTTTTAATAATTTTTTATTTCTAATGGACTCTACAACTGGTATCTTAACGTACTGAAAAACTATTTACGTTTTCGTTTTTGTACATTTCGTGCATTTTTGCTGCAAGCCATTTTGATATAACACGTATCTCGCTAAAAAAAGCACTGTACGAAACAAATTGCTATTTTGTTTAGTTCTGCTATCTGTAAGGTTCCATACACACCAATTTCCATTTTCTAAACATTATTTATATACGTGAAAAAAAATTGTAAAGATGTGTATCCTATAGGATACATCGGGTCTGAGGAGGATATATATACAAAACAGAAAATCAAAACATTATTTGTACATTAATATAAGACTACTAAAACAAGTCTGAAACTGTACGTCATACGTGGCAAATGAGGCGGGTCCGTACTATAAATAGTTTTATAAATACTCAGATCTTGGTACAGCTGCTGCACTCTTGTGCAAAAATTAATGAATACAAAAATTTACGATTATATGTATTAAATTCAGTATTGTGGACATAATTTGACTCCATCTTAAATAGAACGTAATCACTTAGAAGAAGTACCTATCATCGTTACATCATTAAATTAATTACGTAGGTTATGATTTAATAGAATAATCAGCATGACAACCTAAAATCGTTACATATCACTAGATATCACTGAATTAATTACGTATGATAGGATTCAATAGAATGAAGAAAACTTTTATTAATATCTTTTTAATTTTTTATTTGATTTTCAAATTTGATTTTCAACTCCAGAATATTCTGCTACGATTATATATATTAAATTTTAACCATTAGGTTGGGTAGTTTTTGCGATGTTATATCCATACAGATGGACGGGCCAGACGACGGCTATATGTAGTACGTATTTATATAATTACGAACGCACCTAAAAATGCATGACTCCTTTTAAGATGCAATATACACAGAAATAAGTAACAACAGAGTAAAACTATCTAGAATCATATATGAAAGATTCATTACCTGTGTCAAGTTTTCTTGATTAAATCCTTTTTGGTTTATTTGTAATCTCTGGCATAATGCTCATTTTCAATTTCGAGCAATTATTTTCTTTTAAGTAAATTCAATATATCAGGAGATCAAGCAAAACCTCGCAAACGGCGAAAAGAAATACATTAGTTTCTGAAACGTGAATCATCTGGACATGCTAAAACTTAGTACCATCCAAATGTAGAATTACGTAAATTTTGCATAAATTTATTTTTTATATTGTATACATCTTTTTAATAATATTAAGTAAACAAAAGGAAAAGCAGGTATGGTATTACAGTTAAATTACCTAGAACATAATATCAAAGGATCTATTACAAGGCCTGATCTGATAGATTTAATCAATTTAGAATTAATTGAATTTTCCGAAATAATGCTCGCTGTGAACTTCATGTAATCAATGCCTTAGCAGTAAATTTATATTATCAAGAGAGCTCATTATCGCAAATTTTGAAAAGATTGAATTTCAAAATGTGTAATAATTTTTAAAATAATTTATTGTATTAATTTTGACAGGCTGAAGGTGAGTAGCATATATCTAAATGATTAAATATTTGTTGTAGAATCTATATCTGCAGTTTATGTGATATATATTTAATATATATATATATATATATATATTATACAGGGTGACTCTAAACTCATGGTACATACGTTAGGGGTGATAGAACACAACTAGACAATCACAAATCATCATACAATTCATGATCAGATCGCAAGCCGTAAAGAAACAGAGAACGCGATAAAAAGGCTGTTCAGTGCAGCTGTCTTCTTTTGTTCTGTAGATCATCGATGAAGTGGTTGCATACCCAGATCAGGAAAAGGCCGAGATGCATTTCATGTACGGAGCGGCAGACGGCCATGCAAAAGAAGCGCAAAGGTTTTACCAATCAACTACCCTGCCCGCTAACCCTATTTGTAATGTCTGGACTTTTTCTTCTGGTGTCACATGAAGAGTCTTATCTACGATGATGGTCCCATAAATTCCGTTTAAATCTTTGTTGCCCTTATATCCGTAACTGCTGACACCATACGAGATATGCCTGGTTTTTTTGCGAATGTACGGCGGTCACTCCATCGACTGTGTGAAGCCTGCGTTACTGTTGGCGGCCGCAATTTTGAGAAGTTGCTGTGATGGGGGACGTACGTGTTGTTTACTTCCATTTTGTTGAATACAATGTTTTTCTTCATATTATCGGTTTCCTTTCATTCCATAGTTTTCTATCTTCATTCACCTTATTTTGTGCCATATCATGTTTCGCTCTCTAGCTTTTTACTACTTGCGTTCGGACCATGGATTGTATGGTGATTTGTGCTTATCTAGTTGTGTTCTATCACCCCCTAACATATGTACCATGAGTTTAAGGACAACCTGTATATAGTAAACGTAATAGTATTTTGGTTGTCTGTACGATCTAGAAAATATCTGTTAAGATTATGACAAAACTTGCGTACTATATCGTGTACAGATTCTGCAACGCGGGATAACACACCAATCGGCATATGCTTCCAGATCCCGCGCTGCTAGTATATAAAAGAAAATACAATATTATTTAACAATTGTTGACTATTTACAAGTTTATATAAGAGTTGTTAAATGTTCTATTGTTCGGTAAGAAATGCTCGTTTTAATCTACTAAAATAAACTCAGCACTGACAGTGCTGCTATATATAGAAAACGGCTCTAATGCTTGTAACTAGATCATCAGAATATGAACTTGTTGGGTAACAAAATCGAGAAAAAACATTAAATTATTTTTTTAACATAACAAATATTTTCTTTTTATGATAATATATCTCATTAAAAGTATATTTGCTCGTTTTTTTTTTTTTTTTTTTTTTTTTTTTTTTTTTTTGTTAATTTAGTAAAAGTTTTTTTCGTTTATTTTGCGAGGTGTTCGCATTATTTTCTAACTGATATAGCCTTTTCAATTCTTAAACCAACGATAATAGACGTCAAAAATACCCACGGGCAACCTTTTTGTTCAAAAATAACAATAAACTGCAAAATTTTATTGTCAAAAATCATTGTTATGTTGTTATATTATACAAACAAATGGCCGCTGGAATATTCCGTATCGAATGATACAATCCGGAAAAAATCCATCATGTAGTTATTAAAATGAGTCAGGACAGCATTTTTAAGGCCTCCTGATTTATAATTTTTATGATACTATAAATATTGACATATTTCGATGATTTCGCTCAACATGCTGAATTAAACAGTTGACGTATACTCTATAATCCAGTTTGAGCTGTGTTACACATTTTAAGTATTATTATGAAAAAAACAAAAAAAAATAATAAAAATAAAGTAAATAAAAACTTTAATAAACAGAAAGACACGAGTTAATGTGACAGAAATAAATATACCTCATGCCGGTTATTTTTCGCCCATATTTATCCCCTTAACATAAGATTTACATTTCAACAGCCTGGGCCCAAAACGAAAACAAGATCGTGCAGCATTCGAGCCATTCCACAGTTCGACAAATCAACTGTCAAAGTATAAACTCTTCAGTTCGGAAGCTAAAATGATAAACAAATGCTTATTCATTGGTTTTTTTCCAAACAAAATGACATTGTAAATTACAGTAAAATATCTTTTCTGAAATTGATCCTTTAGGCGCTTAGTAATTTGGGTTTTAAAATATGAATCTAAAACTACAAACCCCTTTAAAAACACCAATTTAATATAATTAACCTAAATTAACGCAATCACAAATATAAGAGATTTAAATAAGTAAATAATCTACAATTACTCAAAATTTCTTATTAAAAAGATTTAAGTTAAATACTTATGAAAATTTCTCACTTTCTTGGTCATACTGTCTTTTATGCATTTTTAGGCGGTTTGCAAACTTAGATGAAAATAACATTTATTTTATGTGGCATAAGCTTAGATGTTGTCATTTATTCATTTGCTTTGAGCTCAAAGAACATTCAGCTATTAAGAAGTGATGTGAAAATGTAAAAAAATCGGACATTTTAGTTTTTATAAGGAAAAGAGCAGAGCTCCCCTTATGGGGAACCAGGAACAGAATAGTATAATACTGAGTACAAAGTACAAATACTGATTGTAAATATCACAGGCAATGTACGTGATATTTACATTTGGCTCGATCAATGTACCAGGGGCCATTCCCGTAATATTTACATTTGGCCCGACCGATGTACTATGGGCTGGGTCCGTGAGAATCAGTTTTGGCTTGAATACAAGACCCCGTGTCTCACATAGTTGTAGATTAAGGGTTTAATTTCACAAAAATATTATAAATACTGTGAATAAATCAGGGTTTACGAATTCTGTTTTATGAGTTAAACGGAAATTTTCTTATCAGACTCCCTGGAACTTCTAAGGAGTGTGCAAATATTTCTTACGTTCAAGTCTATTATACACTGTCAGAACAATTTATCTTTATACACTAAATTATTCGATATTTTTAAACAAATAAATTTCATATTACTAGAAAACCTGCTTTTTGTTTAATTCTTTGCGAAAGTCTAGGAAAGTGGTGAAAATTCCATTTATACCTTGCACGCATGCGTATTGACTATATTTATACAAAAGTTGGTATTAATTTTTTTAATGAAAAACCGAAAATTCAATAAATTATAATTTCGAATTTATTTAAAAACAAACAAACAATAGCAACGCTTTCGAATTAGTAGCAATTTCCTCATTCATTTAAGCATATTCTCAATTCATTTTTTAGAGTATTAAAAAACTATTCGCATGTAAAATACATTCAAACCGAACACATTTAAAAAATATATAGTAGTCCAATCAAATTAAAAAAATCGATTCTTTTCAAAAACGGCAAACATTTCCTCTCGAATTTAATTAAAAATATAATATTCATATTTTACACGTAACAATGAAATAATGTCTTATTGAAAATATGTCTAATACGTAATATTTTTTATCTTCTATTATTCTATAGTGTTAAAACACCAACCATTATTTCATAATTATGAAATATCCATGCAATTACAGTTTAAATTTCCGAGCTTTCTAAACAAGAAATGTAACAAGACTTACTTATTCCCTATTTGAAGACCTCACATATCTTCCTTTTAAACAATTCCACTACTAAGCGCTTGCTAGACTAGTGATTAAGAGGCTCAATTCGAAAGGCCCAGGTTCAAAGCCAAAGCCATCCTCGCACGAGCGAAGTATATAAAAATAGCTCCATTCTTCAGAGTACGGACCTTAGGACCGAAATAAGGACGGGGATTTCTTCAATTGGCAGATATTTTCTTTCTTGTCACAGAAAAAAAATGAAACGGTAATTCTTTATTTTCGGATATATTCCGGTAGCAGTGCTGCCAGGAATATTTCTCTGAATTGAAGAAAGTATTTCTGAGAGTGCAGTTAAGTAAATAAGACACTGTAACATTGTCTTATCTTTAACACTAAAACACCCAGAAATTTACTTATGGTTTTTAAAATATTTCACACCGGAAATTTTATTTAAATCTGTTTAACATATTTATTTAACATTTGTCTTCTTTGTATCATTTAAATTCATTTTACAATGAAAGTTTTTGTTCGGACCGAAATATATTCATGTGGTAGGGGGCAAAATGACCTCTCACGGTGTTTCTAGGTGCGTTCGTAATTATATAAATACGTAGCACTTATAGTCGTAGTTTAGTCCGTCCGTCTGTCTATCTGTCTGTCTGTCTGTCCGTCCGCATATAATAGAGCAAAGACTACCCAAACGAATGGTCTGAAATTTTAAATATATAATTGTTGCAAAATTTTGTCGAGTCATTTCAAATTTCATGAAAATACAATGTATAGTTTAATTACAGGGACATTCAAAAGTTTTCCGTTACATTACGGCCAATAAGAAAAAAATATATTGCAAGTGCATTTTAATAATGTTATAGCCTTTCGAATACTTTGAAATTTCAAATATATAATTGTTGCATAATTTTGTCGACTCATTTCAAATTTTATGAAAATCGGATGTATAGTTTAGTTACAGGGACAGCCAAAAGTTTTCCGTTACATTACGGCCAATGGGAAATAGTTATTTCAAATGCATTTTAATGATGTTACAGCCTTTCGAAAAGAGTGAAATTGATATACACTTATAAAGTGCACTAAAATATATATTCAGTACAATATGCGGTGAAAAAAGTATTATAAAACTAGTTATAGTACGAATGCACCTTATTTGCCAGACGAGCAATTTCCAACTTGTTATTGTTGATACTGTTTCGATAGACTTTGCAGCGCTGAAATTCCAGTGATAATGTAAAAAGAAATAATTTAACTGTATCGAATATTCTATGAGTGGTCAGTTGTATTCCAGATTCACGTTTACCAAGTTCACCTAGATTAATGGATATTGGAATTTCAATGGTGATCATTGATACTATTGATTACAACTCTGAAACAAGTTAATAAATTAAATTAGATACTGAAAGCAATTCTACAAATTTTCGTATTTCATTTATGTAGGAATTTTTACTTTCTGTAAAGAATTTTGATAAAATGTGAACGTAAGAAAATTAGAAATGAAAAAATACGAAGCAATTCGTGAAAAATTAATTTCAAATAATAAAGAACTAATTGGGTTTTTAACTCTCTGACAAGCAAATTAAATACTAGACGAGAATTTTCATGTAACTATTGCAACTACATGGATACATAGCAAGTTAAAAAGATAAAAAATAAACTATTGATTTATAAAATGTAAACTACTAAATAATGCAATATAATGTATGGAAAAAATATAATTGTAACAATTAGGTATTATCATCTTATTTTATCATCTTAAACTAGTGCTTCAAATTTTCTTAAATAATATGTTATAATGTTTAGAAAAGCAAAAAAGAAAAAAAAATAATGGTTAGACACTTATTTTACCATTTTTAACTATTGCGTACTTGAATTACAAATGAGATAAAATTACTCTCTTGTGAGAAGTTTAAAGTTCAAAGATTTTCATCAAATGTGAAATAAAGATATTTCCAAAAAAAAAAAAAAAAAAAAAAAAGAAAAGAAAGAAAAAAAAAAAAGAAAGAAACTTGAAAGCATAAAGTAAACTTTTGTATTTTTGTTACATAACTGCTTACAAAACATCTTTAAAAATTAATACTTGAAAAAATATTCTTATAATTATAGAATATCACATTTAACCATTTTATATTAGTATTTTGAAATCTGTTTTGGAGGCAACTTAAAGGAACATTAAATAATTATGTTAATTTTTTTCCGCTATTCATGGAAGCATATATAAATAATCTTAAAACTAGCAAACTGTATAAATATAATAAAACGTAAAAATTCAACAAATTCCTAATTAAGCTTAACTACTCTGTTAAGATTAATTACTTTAGTATTAATTGCACAAGAAGGGATAACGCTCTCTATCATCTGCATGTAATTAATCTCTGGAGAATAAATTTGTTATTTCAAGAGTGCACGTCTATTAGAGTCTGCGAATTAAATTTCCAAGGTGTTAGTCACTTGACAAGCTTGAGTTTAGTGAAATATTTATAAATGTTTGTATTGTAGTTTACGAAATCTTTAATAGCGTTTAAGGATCTGCTTTTAGGGCATGACTTTTAGAGTATTCGAAATGCAGATTCACAGTTAAAAAAATTGTATAAATTACGAAAATGTTATGCAACTATTAAAAGTCATGTTACTCAAAGTTAAATTTTTACTTCCATCTTTAATAAAACGAAAATTAATGTTCAGAAATTTAATAAAGTTTTCATTCCCATAATATAGTAGATACCAATTTGAGGTGTAAACGGCTCCTTTTCTGAAGAACTTTCAGTTGTTACAAATAAACGGTGTCTTTATGTTTAATCCTCTAATGACCATGGTAGCATATATACTACCACCAGTGTTTCCAATTTAGTCTACTTTTTAATTCAGATATTCCAAACTCATACCAGTAATTTAAAATAGCAGTATTTGCTTTATTTAATAACAGACAATAAAAACTATCATTAATTTATTATTGAAACCATTGAACCATCGTAAATTTATTATTGAAATTTTCTGGTATGAATTCAGATTGTCTGAATTACGGAATTTCTAGAACGTATTATACTATGGGAATTAGAGGATTAATGGAGTGATATTTGCTCGTGAATTGCTAATGTCAATGCGATATCAATCAAATGATTGAAATAAAACAATCTCAGACATTACGTAGATTATACATTATACAATCCATTAGAACTTCGTGAATAATAAAAATATATATATATATATATGAAACCATTTTAAAACACAGGTATGCTTTCTATCGCACTTGTATGGGGAAAAAATCTCTTTCATTCTCAACTCGGAATAATATGTCACATTGTAAGAGGAAGAAGTGAATGTCAGATATCACACTCTGATATTTCAGTATATGAGAATGAAAGATATTCAAAAGATGATGAAAACTTAAAAAATAAGATTCCAGTAGCCAAAGAAATTTAACAATTTTGTTTTTATTTTCAATTAAAGATTCTGAATTTTAATCCTTTATCTACTGACGGTACTTATAATTACCACTCACTTTAACCTTTTATAGCATATTGAATACATGGCAGCAGTAGTTCTAGGTTTGTTATTTTAGAGAGGAATGAGGCTATCTTTGAAGCTGTCGATATGTTTTCTGCCGACATTTTGTACGGATTACCACGCTCGTCTTTTCATTGCTGTAAACACTGTAAAGTATATAAGATAAGTGTTGGGTTTTTTTACGTGTTCATTATGATCTTAGAATACAATTTGACTATTTATTTTAGGTGACCGGTGTATGTATTTGATTTAACACTTGAATTACTCGGTGGTACTTATAAGTACCGACAGTACACTGGGTGTTGAAGAAAAATTTCTTGTTTACTTTTCGTCTGTGTAGTTATCCATCGTTTTCATCTGGTTTAATATGTAGTGTAGTAATGATTTCCTTGTTATTTCTTTTATGTTTCATTGTTATTTTTTATAGGAAATTGAAAAAGTTGTGGCACCGGCTCGTTTTTGTATGGCATATGTAAATTCATATATTGCTTATGTGGAGATGCGAGAGAACATGTTGTTCCTGGAAAATTGATGTCGCATAATTAAGGGACTGCTAACAAGGTCGAAACCTAAAAGAAGATAGTTTTTAACCCTTTCAGGAGCCAAGTCTATTAAATTCTAAAGTGTTGAAATAAATGATTGGCACCTGGATTTGCCAAACGATTTATTTGTTAATAAGAAAAAGCCTATATTACACATACTTATCAAATCTAAAATATTTTCTGGGACCAGTTGAAATAACTTGTCGTCAACTCTGTTGTGATATTTCTGTTAAGATATTTTTGTTATAGTGTACTGACGGTACTTTAAAGTACCACTTAAATTAATTACCTCTAAATAATTAAATTTCACACTGTTGAGTATTTTTTTTATGTTTACCGTTTAATTTTCATTGTAGTAACTGAAAAAAAATTACATGAAAATAATTGCAATAGATAATAATGCCGTAGATAAAGGGTTAAACAAACGTCATCTCTGCTTGTAAGCACTGCTTTTTAGAGTACTGAATACTGGCATAGTTTAATATAATTTTTGCAAAATACAAAATAAGACATTTATTAAATAATTTACGAACAACATTACTTGTCGTAACACTTGTCAAATAGGAAAAATAAATTAACAGTCATATGTGGTAGATTAGAGAAGAGTGTCGAATTGACGCTAGATAGGATCGAACCAGATATCGAATAAACAGTAGGCGAGCACGTTAGCGTCGAGCGAAATGACCAACCAGTTTGCTCTATGCTCTTTAAATGTGATGATATCGATACAAACTCTATCCTCAGTGAAGAAGAAGCCGTCTTGTTGAAGTTCGACGATCGATATGCACTCATGAGTGATGCAGTGTTACTGCTTGTACAATGCGCAGAGCGACAGGCTTTATGCTGTCATGCACATATGTAATGCGTGGAATGACAGACATTGTGATGTGGGCATTTCACAGGCATTCCGGCAGGAGATTATTTATTTTGTGGTACGACCTATTGGTTATGAGGTGATAATGATGGTTAATGTTAAATGTTGCAGGTTGCCCGTGTCACAAATGAAGACTGTTGATTTGACGCTGGAGTGGACCAAACCATGGATCTCATGAACATTAGGTAAGCCCGTTAGCGGCAAGCAAAAGGAAAAGCCAGTTTCTCTAAGCTAGTAACTGGCTTTATGCTCTTCAGATGAGATGAGATTGCTACACTAGTAACAACCGGTGTAAAAAAGTAGTAATCTGAATAATAAAATGCAATTACAAAAATTGTTACTTCTTAATATTTAATTGAAAACGAAGTAGCACCCACTTAAAAGATCTTGGCGCTTTGACAGAAGAAATCTTTGACATCAGAAGATTTTTTATGAAAATAAATCAAATAAAATGCTTTTATATTGCATTAATTCCATCAGGACCGGCGGATTTTGTACAAATTTTATTCTGTTGGCACCCCTTAAAAAAAAGTTACCTTTACTTAAACAATCACGAAAATGCTCTAATTAAAGAAACTAAATATTATTATTCTTTTTTACTGGAGTCTAAAACAAATTCTGTTTGCTCTTTTTTGAGGGTGCATATAGGTACCCATGTCCTGAACGGTTTAAAATAGTTTATAAAGTACGTTTTAAAAGGTAAAATGGATCTTTTTCGTTATTTACTTTTTTTCTGCCAAACTGGCTAAAACTACTTTGTTCTCGGCAATCTCTAGGAAATCTAGAGCATCGTTGTAAAATCATTCTCAAAAATATAACTAATATTATTTGTATCGAGCAACGGAACCCATAAGTATAAAAAAAATGAAGCTTCAAAAATGATTTGTACTTGAAAGTGTAAAACGAAATGTAAAAATTTAAATAAAGCACGTTTTGCTGCATAATTTATAAAGTCGATTTTTTGTGAGATATTATCTTATTTATTTTTTTCTGTTATTTACAATAAAACCTTAAAAAATTATGAGGTTAATATTTTAGATAGGCTCGCATGACACTATTTCAATGTAATACAATTAACGTGTTTTAAAGCCGAATATGTGCCAAAAGATTGATTTTGAAAAATCATTTCGATAAGAAGCCATTTAGATATGGGATATTGTCTGATAATATCTATGAAAACAAGTGCACACATTGTAGCATAATTTATATAAATACTGTATTATATCATTTTTAGTATCATTTTCGTTATACAATATTTATATATATTTTTGTATATTTTGTATTTATATTTAACAGTCTTACGGATACCTACAAATTTTCACGAAAAATAATTTAATTTGCATTTCCTTTTTAAATTAATAACGCTAATTTAGATTCCTTCTGTGTATATATTTTTTATAAATATAACAAGCCATTGGAAGTAAATAAAATTTATGAACAACCTTCAATATATGTAAAATGTATATATACGTAAAGATAGGGACGGAAACCGATGTAACGATCCCGC
The DNA here is from genome assembly GCA_963932465.1 of Maratus speciosus. Classification (NCBI taxonomy): domain Eukaryota; kingdom Metazoa; phylum Arthropoda; class Arachnida; order Araneae; family Salticidae; genus Maratus; species Maratus speciosus. The sequence continues at coordinate 114,382,407 of OZ010790.1, read as the reverse complement.
GATAAAGTCGAGATCGTTCGCTCGATCGCTTCTCGCTGGCGGATCGTAGGTCTAGATTTGATTAAGAAATGTTCGTACTGGAGGTGCACATAGGAAATAGAAGATAGAAAGTTTGTTGGGACCCGGTTTATTTTCTTTTGTTTCATGATGTTTCTTTTTCTGAAATCAGGTCCAGCTGGGCTCTGGAGTTAGTGGTTCACAAATGCCCCAAAACACTTAGACGAGCGGAGCAGATTATCTTATCAATACATAGTGTTAAAAAACCATGGACGTTTCGTTGTTTTGTCTTAACCCTTAATTGCATAGTGATCTAAATTTCCATCAACTTTTTATAAAATTTTTAATACATAAATCAAGTTCTTACAACCACTATATTTATATAGAAATATTAATCCTCTAAAAATTACAAAAATATGCTACTAAATAAACTTAAAAATTTATCTTAAGATTTCTGGTGTCTAATCCTTAATATAAAAATAAAAAACACAATTTTAAAAGAATAATTCATGCAATTAAGGGTTAAATATGGATTATTTCCGCTAGTGTGCGATACTAAAGAAAAGGGAGGTGATCTCATTTAATAGAAAATATCCAGGCATAATGACGTTTTATGGGTTTGTCAAATCTGGGACTCATGTCTAACCACACGAAACGAGAATCGCCTAAAATCAGCACTTTTACTCTTAAAGATCGAACAATTTTTAAGTATGGAAGTGTTAATTGTTAGCCTGGAAAACAAAGTTGACAGGGACAAATAGCTTTAACTTACTGGCATTCAAAATTAGATACAAATTGGGAATTTTAAATTTTGAAATTTTGATTTTAATTTTAAAAAAGTTTTATGTTTTAAAAAGGGGGTTAATCTTTATATGTTTATATATATATTTAGGGAGAGAAAGAAAGTTGGACAGATGGCTGCATAAATTAATATAAATTTAGATATAAATACAGATATGTATATTTTATTTGTCTTAAATGCTTCTTGGGATGAACAATTGGATGGTCACATTTTGCGATATTTTTTTGTGGGTAAATATATTCATTCTATTAAATGCATGTTTATTAATTATTACTTCTTTATATCTAAAAAACTTATTATAATTCAATGCGTATTTAAAAATAAATTTACTTTTTAAGTGTATCACATTCTCTGCCCACTTTTAATAATCATACAGATATCATTATTTTTTTCTGATAAAGCAACAAGAACAACAACAAAACATTACCTCTTGCATCATAAAAATTAATGAAAAAGGTTAAACATTTATTAATTGTCAATGTTAGACGATAGTGTAACAGAATGAAAAATTCATTTGTTCAGATATATGTCTACCGTAATATTTGAAAAAAATAAAAGTGAATGGTGCAACGAATATTTAGCGTTTATCCACTTCAATTATATTCGTAAATTCGTATTTCGTTACTAACAGCAATTCCTCCAATAAATTAGCTATTACGTATTTAATTATTTTTTAAATAAAATTTATGTTTCCAAAATGTTAGATTATATATAAAACAAAATGGTAATAAAATTACTAATAAAAAATTAAATTTATTATAGTAGTAAAGAGAAAGATATGGACAAATATTCTATATATCAAGGGAAAAGACAACAGGTGTAAAAAATACAAATACCGCCATAGATAAATTGCAATAATAATAAAGTTATAGAGCTTCATTTTTCATTTTTATTAGGTGCATTCGTAATAATATTAACATGTAGTACATACAGTCGTCCTCTGCTTCATCCGTCTGTCTGTCTCTCCATCTGTCCTCATATAACACCGCAAAAACTACCTAACTGAATATTTTAAAATTTAATATACATAATCGTTGCAAAGATTTGTCGAGTTATTTAAAATTTTATGAAAACCTCAATGAAAACTTAAAAATATATTTATAGAAGATTTTTTTTTCATTCTGTTAAATCTTATCATATATAATTAATTAAGTAATATCGCATGATAGGTTATGATTCTCGGTTGTCATGCTGATCATTCTATTAAATGCTATCATACTTAATTAATTAAGTGATATCCCACAATAGGTAATGATACTAGGTTGCAATGGTGATTACGTTATATATAAGATGGAATCATATTATTTCCGTATTACTGAATTTAATATACAGGGTGTCCATAATTAAACGACCCTACTTTAAAGTTGTCTGCAGACAAAACTATTGTTCATAAAGTTGTGAAATTTTGGGAAAGGCATAATAAAGGTATGGGAATTTGTTTAAGCTAAAAATATATAAATAAAAATAGTTTAAAATTTCACCACCAGAGGGCGATTTTTAATAAATTACATATTCAGCATTAAGATAGTTTAGAAATTTTATTTACAGCATGTTCATGATTAATCGACCGTAATTTAAAGTTGTCTACAGACGAAACAATTGTTAAGAATGTTGTGAAATTTTTTGGAGGATATAATAACAGTATGGGAATATGTTTGAGAGGAAAAAAAATACGAGGCTGTTTTTTAAAGAATGACACATTTATCATACATTTACGATAGTTTAACAAACTTTATTATAACCAAACATGTTGTGTTCAACATGTGTGTCCAAACAAATGCATTACTTTCATCATTTTCAGATACCATCTGGAATCGCAAGATAGCATGTTCCAGAGTTGACCGCAAAATGTTCAGGGAAAAGCTAGGAAAATGTCGCGAAAGGCAGTCTTTAGAGTAAGGTTAAATTAATAAGTAAAATTTCTAAACCATCATAATGCTAAATGTGTAATTTATTAAAAAACGTCTTTTAACCCCCTCACTGACAAGCCCGTGTTAATACGTTCACTGAGCTCCAGGTTTCACTGCAATACAAGCAATATTTAAAGTGATATAATTCTATTGATTTAATATATTTTTAATACATTGAACAATGATTAATTCTTCCAAGGATTGCATTCGTATTCGTTATTAAATTTTTTTATAAAATGTTCAAAGAATATTTTTTTTTAGCATTTAAAACAAAATGCAGAGAAAACAACATTACAATATTGCCCTTTTCCAAGACAGTCGGAGGGTTAATGGCGAAATTTTTATCTACTATTATTTACATTTTTTCTAGCTTAAACAAATTCCCATCCCTTTATTTTTTCTTTCTCAAAATTTCCCAACTTTATGAACAATAGTTTTGTCTGTAGACAACTTTAAAGTAGGGTCACTTAATTATAGACACCCTGTATATAATCGTAATAATTTTTGTATTCATCCATTTTTGAATTAGAATGAAACAGCTGTTGCACCCAGATCTGAATATTTATAAAACTAGTTATAGTACGGACCCACCTCATTTGCCACGTATGACGTACAGTTTCCGACTTCTTTTAGTAGTCTTATATTAATGTTCAAATAACGTTCTGATTTTCTGTTTTGTATACGTAACAATGTTTATCTTTCTCATTTGTCATGTTTGATGTAAAATATTCGAGTTGTTTCAAAATAAGCGAAATGATTCTTTAAAGAAATTTTACATGGGATCGATGCAATATTAGATTTATGCTTTTTTCTATCTTCTAAAGAACTAAACAAATAAATAAATTTACTCAGTTATTTATTTATTTATTGCAAAATAATAAAACATGTTTTAAAAACATCAGCAACGTAGAATTATAAAAAACTGCATTTTCTTTAAAACTCATATCATCTTATACGTGATATTTGGTATTTCAAAAAGAAACTTCAATATTATTCACCAAAAACAGCTTATTTTGATGGAATCAAATATAAAATAAATTACGACTTCAAAATTCTCTAAAGTTCTCCCATAAAAATGGATGAAGCTACTTTAGATATTTTCGAAAGAATTCATATAACCAAATATAAGTTTTTTTTTTGTTTTTTTTTTAATCAAACTGGAAGAAAAATATGAAGAAACATTTTATATTAGCATACCCTTTATATATATCTATCTATATATAGATATTTATACAGAGAGAGAGTTTTATTATGTATATGTTTTTAGCTACGCATATGAAAATTAAAGGTGCCTTATAAAGTATATATAAACCGGTCTTCAAAAGTTAAGAAACGTTGACCGCATGCTTTTTGTATACGTTTGCCGAATATCTACCAAAATTCTTGCCGAATTGAATTTGACTTCGAAGATGTAAAGAATATGTTTGATTTCACAGTTTCAGATTTAGTTGCATGGAAAACCACTGGACCAACGATGAATTCAATTAGAAAATAATATTTATGATCACTCATGTAAAGGAAAAGGCTCAACATGGTCTGTCACTGTAGGAAATGCATTATGTGTGCCCTTTTTAACGGTCATGTGCGTTTGTGTAAGCATAGCTCGCATATTCGTGAAAGTGTTAACATTTCCATGAAAAAGTCTAAAGTTTTTGTTTGTAGAATACTGAGTTTTCAGCCAACTTTAACACCAGTTTCCGAAAACTTGAAAAAACACAATGGAAACAGTATGTAATAATTAAAACATGAATATATGATATATTTGATGTGGTATGGAAATTTGTATGAAATAAGGTTTAACTGTCCATGCGTGAAAGATTAAAAAAAAAATTATTTCATAATTTCGTAGTCAACTATTTAATGCAAGTTATATAAAATGTCCACCGTATATTTTTGTGTTTTCACAATATTTAACTGGACATTTTACCTGAGTTATATAATCTATAGTATAGTTATATAGTCCTTAGTATCATGCTTGAGCATACTTTGGACATAGTAAGCTTTTTAACTGATAAAGTACAATATTTCAAACAGAAGAAATCTTCGTTACAAGATTCAACTATGGCTTTCAGATGGTGCTATTTCAGAACATTCTTGATTGGCGGGGATTTTTCTATGGGGGCAGTGGCATAGCCAAGGCTGAGGTTCGGAGTGGATTGTACTATGCCCCCTCCGAACGAGAAGAGATGAAAAATTCAGTATCAAGCATGTTTTCGTCTTAGTAGATTTAATTTAAAGATACTGACTATGAAAATTTTCCGTTTAAGGCAGGATAAGGTTATAGAGAATTTCCATTTTTACGAGTATCCTCTTTGACTGTTAAAGTATACTTTCTATAGTTCACCTCTAAAGAGCATTGGTATATTACATTTACAGCAAAACTTGTGAAAATGAAACCTTTCGAAAAAGAATTCTTTCGCACACGGTCGAAAATGCATCCCCGTGGACTACTTTTTGTTCTACCACTTTTTGAAAACTGATCTCTGCCGTATACTTATATTAAGACATTTTCAAGAAAAATCTACCTAAAAGAATTTGTTTGAAAATTGTGGTACGACTGAATATAACAGTAATTGTCAATACCGTCTATTAATCAAAGAGATACTTGTTTTGGGATCGGCTTGGTTTTTCATTAAATTGAGACTGGTTCGTATTGATCCGATTTTTCAAAGAAATTCTGAATATTTTCAGTTGACAAAACAAACAAACTACATACTTAAGCATGCTTATATGAATACACACACACACACACATATATATATATACATATATATATGTAATAATATTAGAAATATAATTGTAAAATACTTTCAATAATTGTATTAAAATACTAGCACGCTTCGCCGCTACGCTGTTCAGTTTGTCCAACCGAATTTTGAATAAATTATCGTCGATATCAAATATATCGGTGAATTTGACCTTGTGTACTAAAACTATTCCTAAAAAGTATTTAACAATGCAAGTATAATCAAAATACATCAAGCAGATTTTTTTAAACGGTTAATAGTTTATAATTGGGTTCACCTATTTATTGAACTTTCCTCTGCAATTATACAACTAAGATATGTAAAAACAACATGTTATATACTAAAACGCATCTCAAATATAATCCACAGCTGTCCAATAGAACTTTTGAAAAGGCGAATCTTTCACAATCGGTTTCATCTTTTTATAGAACTTTTCCCCTTAATTCTATAACTAAGCATCATACAAAATTATTTTACATACTAAAATCTTCTCTGAAAATTCGTATAACTAAAAGTGTAAGTGCTATTGAAATCAATTCAGCAAAACCCTTCGTCTTCAGGTCCATTCCTAATGAATTAATTTCTTAATTCATTCATAATTGGGTTTATCTGTTTATAGAACGTTTCAGTGTAATTCTATAACTAAGCAACGTAAAACGATATGTTATATACTAAAAACCTTCCCTGAAAAAATATCTAATTAAGAGTCCAAGTTCCAGCAAAATCTATTCAGCACAACTCAAGTTTTAAGTACCGGAACGAAGTTCTCAATTGCATTTTATAATAGTCGATGGATTAATTTTCTTTTATTTTGGGTTGAGTTGCGGGTCAACGATTTTTTAACCATTTGGAAAAATGGTTATTGTTCTCGTCAGGATGGGAAATTAAAAGCATATATGAAGGTTTTTATTGGTTTAATCATCATTTTATTCGTGTTCTGATTGGTCTATACTGTAATTTGTGTTTCCCTTTAATTTCAACCAGAGATGGATACCTTGTGTTGCCACTATGACAAAAAAAGTAATAAAAACTACAAAAAAAATTAATAACTCAGAAACAAATTGAGATACAGCTTTCAAACAAATTGCATTTTAAAGTACATTTTTTTCTATATACGACGGTGTAAAAAGTAATATTGTGGGATGTTTAGAAGTTTAAGAATGAAATTTAATTTAAAATGGGCCATCAGATTTCTTGGAAATCTGACGATGGAAAAGCCTTTTCCCGCACAGCCATGAAATGCTTGGATAATACAGAAGTTTCAGGTGGATAATACGTACGAGTCACAGGCGATTTTTGTCGCTTGTAATTTTTACGTGTAATAACACTATTGATGTTTAATTCATGGCGTACGTAATGTATGATCAACTCCGTGCGATTTTTTATGTCTTAAATTTTAGTCTTCGAAAAAATCATTTTCCAAATGGTCGTTGTAATTTGATAAGTTTGCTTTTTTTTGTTGTTGTTGTTTTCTGGATGATTGGAAATTATAGTCCTGCATCACGTCGGGTAACCCAATATTACTCGAACTCAAATCGCGGGTCCGGACATGTTTATGCTAATTTTTTCGCTGTCTGTAAGGTTTACTTTAAGCATTTCGTGTTATGCTTAGGATATTTTTTGTTGGGTTCGGGATGAAACAACGTTTGAAAAGAGATTCCTGAATAATTTTCAAATGAAAAAGCATCATATGACTTTTAATGGGTGCATATGTGTTCATTTTGGTACTAAGCAATAAAATTGTTGCCTACTTTTCCATAAATGTATTAACATATAGATCAAATTTCCTTCAATTTGGGTTCGGGTATGAATATCTTTGATTTGGGTAACAGTTTCTCCGCCTAGAGTTGGGTTTTGGGTTAACCACTTTTATGGAGTTCGGGATAAGTATAACCCGATTCGCGCAGAAATCTAGTATGAGGCTAAAGGGATTATTAAGAATGTACAATATACAATATGATTTAATAAAGCAAATTATTTGACAGAGTTTTTTTGATTGCAGTTAAATATAATGTGACACTAATAATGCAAAATAAAAAATTCAAACAATTAAGAACTTGAATTAATCCTTTCTTCATAAAAAAGAAAATTCTGTTCTCAATTTCGGACTGAAGGGAGAAATTCACGTCAAAAATTCTAGCCCTGAGGGGAAAGAATTTTCCGCACACACAGAAACACAAAATATTATTATTCATTATTCCATTAAATTATGTTTTTCTCAAAGATTTATAGACACTTTACTGCAGGGATTTCTGTACCTTTTATTGTCGCCCCGCTAAATAATCTGTGAAATCACGATGCTTTTCGCGTTAAATTATGTAATCTTCTCTCGTAAACTTAAATAATGTGCCAGTTTGAATTTTTTTACTTTAAATAGATCAGGCAAAAAAAAGAGTTCATAATCATTATAAAGCTATCTTTATAAATATTTAGAAGCTTGTATTATAAAATAATTTTATGATAACGTATTTAATGTAAAAAACTTTGAAGTTTAGAATAAAAATATTTGATAATTTTTTTTATAGTTTATCGAAATTAAAATATGAGTCTAAAAATATTTAATTTCATTTAAAAAAAAGGTGTAGTTACTTCAATTTTAGGAAATACTTTTTAAATTCCATTAATAATTACTTTTTTTAAAGAATTTTTAAATACTTTTTAAAAATTCACCACTAACATTTATTTAAACAGAATGTTAAATCTTTAAATACAATGCATAATAAATTAATAAGTAAAGGTTGTATTTACAAATTTCTGCTTTAGCTGAAAAGCACTGAATTTCCAGAGCTTATGCAACATATGATTACAAGAACTTAATCTTTCTCCATTTAAAATGTATTTCTTGCTTACTTAGTTATATAATATGTCCGTATACTTTCAGATTTTGTAAATATCTTCCTGTGTTTAATATTTCTCATCTTAACTTTAAAATTGCCGTTGTAAGACTCTAGAATACGCTTTTACTTTTAATATTGAGATTGACATCTTTCTGTTATGTAACATAAATTCTACTTATTAATATTCATATTCAAAACATTTGTATTTTCGTAAGACTGCATAATTTCTGTAACATTTAAAGAGCATAAACTATGTTTATAGATCGCTAAAATCTTTTTTTTTTTTTTTCGTTAAAAAGTAGCATTTTCGTGTATGTAAAATTAAACCACACCTCCTTTTGCATAAATGTTATTTTTTTGTTAAAAAAAAAAAAAAAAAAAAAAAAAAAAAAAAAACTTTCTAATATTTTACAATCTAATTTTACTTCCAGCATTGAGAGAACATGACAGAAAATTTCATTAATAAAGAGACTAAAATATTTTGTAATAGAGCATAAACTCTGCTACAAAAATTTTCACATTTACAAAATTTACCTATTTGAAAATCAGACATTTTCCAGCCTGAAACCTTGTAATGGTTGCTAGAGTCTTTTCTTTCTGCAACAAATAGCATTTTCGTATATGTATAATTAAATCACGGTATGTATTATTATTTCGTAGAAAGTGTAAAGAAGTGGAATATTTCTAAACAGAATTACTAAAATGATCGTTGATAAAATCTAGAAAATACATTTTTTGATAAAGAGACCAAAATCTTTCTATACAGTATCATAAATTATTCTTACTAATATTGATATTAACAAAAAATGTACTGTTTATGAAAATTATTGATATTTTCAGTGTTTGAATCATTTATGGATTGCTGGAGAGTTTTTTTCGGGACAAATAGTATTTTTGCATATGTAAAACTATATCATGACTTGATATACAATTAAAATTCGTAAAGAATATTCAAAGTCTAATATTTCTGCACTTAATTATACAAATGACATGGATTACATCTGGAAAATCCTGTTATTAATGAAGGGGCTACAATCTTTCAATAAGGTACCATACATTCAGTTTAATAATGTGAATTATTTCGAAATTTATACTTTCGGAGATAATTACTGAAATATTCAGTGCTTAAAACATTTGTGGATCACTATGACTGTCCTTTCAGCAACAAATATATCTTAATATAAATATATATATAATTATATCATACCTTCATACATATAAAATTTTTATAAACTCTTTTCAATGTCTAATATTTCTGCACATAATTACAAAAAAAAAAAAAAATCATTGTTAGAATTTGGAAAATTCTTTTATTAATAAAGGGACTAAAATAATAAATTCTAATTAACGTAATATAATGTATAATAAATTCTTATTAATAACATTGATATTCATAATAGTTACAATACGCGCATATTTGTATAAAGTATCACTGATAAACAAAGAAAATGTTTTTTTTTTTTTTTTAGACAAATTTGTCTTTGATGTGTGATAAATTCTGCTTAATAATGTAGATATTTAGAAAATTTGTACTTTTGGTGAAACTTGCTAACATTTACAGGGATTAAACGAATTATTTGTTCTAGAATTGTTCTAGAAACTTTCCTTTCGTCAACAAACAACGTTCACACATATGTAAAACTATATCATACTTTCATATATTCGTAAACATATTTCATAGGCTAATATTTCTGCATCTAATTACAAAAAGGATCATGATATAATCCAGTATATCCTTATATTAATAAAGAGACTAAAATCCTTCTGCAAGATATCATAAGATCGGCTTAATAATTATACTTTAAGGGAAAATTAATGAAATTGGGAAAGCATTTGCTATTTATCGCGGATTAAAGCCTTTTCAGTCGTTATACAGATTAATTTTGTAAGGAACTTAATCTATTACAGTTAGAGTAACGTTTAAAGTATTTGAATTTGTTATGAAGATAAAAGTTTTTAAATCGCACCAAATCACCAAAAGTACATTGATAAGGCTGCAATTATCTTTCAAATCAGTAAAAGATATATTTGCATTAAAATTTCACGTTAAAAAGACTGAAAAAAGATTTAATTCTTTTTTTTTATTACGTACTCATGTAATAATCGCACATGTAGAAAACGCGATTAAAGTAATAATAATAATTATATCTCCGCTGTTCGAAGGCCGCTATATTCTTCGTATACACCAAAGCTGCATACAATACTTACGGAAGTAAGAATATAATTAATGTTTCTCGCGTAAAAATATCTTAATGTAACAAAGAAGTCAAATTAAATTCCGTCAGTCAAAATAATAAGAATGATAAATAGTGCACAAACTAAGAATGAATAAGATTTGATGCAGCATAAATACAGGTAATTGTATGTGCGAAATACTTCCGAATTATTTTGTACGGATTACTATTCGATAAATACATACGATTAAGAAATTCTTATTAAATAAAATAAATAATATACGTTGTGAAAATATGAATGATGGTGTATTAATATAGAGAAAAAATTCATTAATAAGCTATACCTGTTCCTAAAAATATCTAAAAGTCGATCAAAAAATACAATATAATATAAAATTCAAAACACAATGCTTTTTAATACCGTCGTACTGAAAGCCATTATCAAGCACACGAAGTTTTCTTTTTCTTAACCTAGAACCTTAAGGAAAAATATTGTCTATTAAGTCGTTATAAAAATCAGTAAGATAGCGACATTTTTAACCTAGCCATTTTAACAAGGTGATTTTGAAATGTGTAATTGATCTTACTTATCAATCCGGAAAACAGCCATAAGTCGTTACGACAGAGATGGATAAGGCCATGGTAACCTCAAAATGCCCCATTCAAACGGAAAAGCATGGCAACCGCATTGCATAAGACAACCGCCGTTATACTGATAATATTATTCCATCTTCTGTAACCTGCTAATCTTTTTTAAACAGGGATCATTATTATGTTTTTAGGGGCTGCGAAGCCTGGACGGGGGTTGACGAGATTAGTTCGCAGATGGGCTGAACCCTGAATTTTATATAATATTATCTAAAATTATACCGAATCTATTTAAAAAGCAACCGTGTAAAAATGACGGTGATAGTTTCTGTCCCAACATTGGCTTTAATGATGTCTGTGCGAATACCTCAACGGGTGTGGAAGAGAGAAAAAGGCCTCTAAAATACCGATTTTTGTGTTACTGAACGACACAGATAATTGAAATTTGCCATGGTAGTTAAGTAATGACAAATTACTTAACTACATGGTAGTTTGTCAGATACGAATGATCTCTAAGAGCAATCGAAATAAAATAAAACATTTAAAAGGTATTAAAATGCGTGAAAAGTGATCTAAAACCGTTCTAAATTTTGTTTTCTATGGAATCTCAAGAAATACGAAACCGATTTCAAAAGAAATGGTTGTAACCTGACGGCGACAGTCCCTTCTCTAACATAGGTTACTATTTTTTGATGGTGCTACTACCACCTGAGAGTCTCAGGAGAAAATAAGGCCTAAATGGAGAATTTTGTGATAGTGAAGTGACTAGAAGCTTGACATTTGGCATGGTAGTTACTTATATCTCTCTCAGAACAAAAAAAAAAAAAAAAAAAAAAAAAAAAAAAATTAAGTATGGTTACGATGCGAGAAAAGAATTCTAAAAACGTTCTAATTTGCTATTTCTATACAATCTCAGGGAAAACAATACCGATTTTAAATGTAATGATTGGAAATTGATGGTAACAATCCCCGCTCTAACACAGGGTATATATTATGTCGGTTCCACTACCATCTGGGGGTTGCAGGAGCATAAGAAATTCAAATCCCCTAAAAGAACAGTCGAACAAAAATTCAAATTTTAATAGGGGTGAAAATACGCGAACGTATTCTAAAAACAATCTTAATTACGATTTCCATTGAATTGTTAAAGATAGAATCAGGAAAATCTGTATGATACATACTTATAAGAGAAAAATGCTCTCTAAAAACCGTTTCTAAAAAGTTTTTAATTTTTAATTGTATAAAATGAGCGAAAAGCTTTTTAAAAATTTTCTAAATTACGTTTTCTATGAAATCTTAGGAAATAAAAAAACAATTACAAAAGTAATGTTTGATGCTGACAGTCCCTGCTCCTACTTAGGCTATATTTTATGTTGAGGTCACTGCTACCCGAGGGTCTCAGGAGAAGAAAAATGACGTTCTGAATTGCGATTTTTGTGAGACTGTTGGAGCTGGCAACTTGACATTTGGCATGGTAGTTATTTATAAGACATAAATCCTAAAACTGTAAAAAAAAATATAAATTTAAAAAGAGTAAAAATGAGCGAAAAGTATTCGAAAAACATTCAAAATTTCAATTTCTAGGCAATAGGAAAAAATAGGAACTTCAAATTTGGCGTATTGCGATTTTTGTGTTACTGAAGAGGCTAGAAACTTGAAATTTTGAATGATAGTAATTTATAAGAGATACATATTCTCTAGGAACCGTCGGAAAAATTTCGAAATTTTGAAGGAGTGAAGATGCACGAAACGCGTTCTTAAAACGTTCAAAAATTTTTAAAATTACTATTTCTATGCAAACATAGGAAATATCAAACCGATTTCAAAAGTAATGTTTGAAAATTGATGGCGGTAGTCCTTACTCTAACACAGGCTATATTTTACGTCGATACTACTGACACATAGGGATTGCAAGAGCTGAAAAAAAATTAAATTGCAATTTTTGTGATACTGAATACGCTAGCATTTTGAAATTTGGCATGATAGTACCTTATAAAATATGAATTACCTCTAAGGACTGTTTTTAAAAAAATCGAAATTTGTAAGGGATTTTAAAAGTAAACGGAAGGATCCTTGTAAAAAATATATAACCCTATAATAATTATGTCGGCTTTGAGGTTGTTTCACATCCAGCAAGCGAACTCACTTGACTCCAGAAGTAGCTAGGAATTTGAACAGTTCTCATCTTAGAGTCAAGCAACATTGCTACATCTATGACTCTGCGATCGGAATTGACTTTTTTATAGGTATGATAGGTCTATCCCTAGATGCAGCTAATTAAATTTTAATGACAGAAATTCTGGAGTGAATAAAAGCAAAAAATCACTATTAAAAATGTCTGCTATAATTTAGGAATTTCAGTACTATAAAAAGAACTGCGTTGAAATTTTGAATAATAACTACATAGATTATGAGAAAATAAACAATTAAATTTGAAAAATCAAGAAACCCGACTGCGTAATAAGCGAACTAATTAATAATTTCCCATCAATGTGAAACTGTATTCTTTTTCAATTCCTACTATTAGCTCGCACCCTTGCTGTATAATATATATTGTTCAAATTTTCAATCGTTAATAAAATACTTATTATTCATCCAATCAAGCTCAAATACTTTTTTAAAACTTGTAGTGGATGACACTTGATGTTAATCCAGTTTTTTCAAATATTAATTCATTAATTAAGTTAAATTAATTAATTTTCAATAATCGAGAGAGCCTCCTTCTTGATCAAGGCATTTTAATCGCCACTCAAGAGGAAAGAAGAATGGGAGAGAAAAAATTCTTTTATTGACCTAAGTAGGAATTGACTTAAAATAACTTTTTTATATTATTTGTTTACATTACTTACCTATTTTTTTTTATTTACTTGTATTGATGACTTTTAAGTTGTGTTTAATTGTTAGTTCCTATCTATAAACATTCTTTTGATGAGGTCTGTAGATGTCTATGATGGTTAGAGTTGCAGTAAAGCCAGGGATCCTACATACACAATTCCTGGTTGTATAATATTTTAACGGAGCTTCTGACTGTAAAATAGTCAATGAAACATCGTCTTCATTTTGAAAGACCTATCCGATGATATGCCACTCAATAGGGTGCGTAATTTTTTTTTTCGTCTCTACCGCCATTTTGTATTTTACGGCCGCCATTTCAAATTTATAAAAACAAAACATAGCCTATAACCATCGGACCGTTAAGACGAATTGATAGAGACCTCATTCATTAAAATCCATCCAGCCGTTGGGATGTTTCGAGGGTATAAAGAAATCCACATACACAGATACGCGTGAAACACGTAAACCTTCTTTTCAGTCGGGTAAAAAATGTAGTAAAAGTAATAACTAAAACTTTGAAAAATAGATATGCAAATTAGGAAATTTTAAACGGGCAGTATTCGATACTGGAAAATATATTTTCCCTCCGCTGTCAGAGAAGAATGACCGAGTTTCCTGAAGTTAGATGTCGAAAGTACCGAATACTTTTTGCATGAAGATGTGAAGGAAAAAGCAAAATATCAGTTATGTAAATGGGTTACATACACGTATTGCAAAATGCACTCAGAAGTAGAAGTAAATTGAGATTATCATTTAAAAAAATTATAATAATTTTTTGCTTCCAAAATTCCAAGCAAATTGCTGAATTATATATAAAATAATGTTGATTAGCCCTAATACTTTTATTTTCTTTTTGCGACTTTTACCATCTTGATGTATTTCTCATTATTTTTACATTGCCGTAATTTTCTCTCGTCAGAAAAAATAAATTATTTTCGTTTTTGAACTATCCAGCTTATTATTATTATTATTCTTTATGGCACAAGTAAAATTAGAGTAAATTTACCCTGAACGAAATTTCAAATGTGGATTAACAAATAATGGTCTGTTAGAATAAATTATTATAGGATTATTTCAATTCCCAGACATAATGCGCACCATTAACTTCTGTTAATTAATCTCTTGGCGAAAATTCGTTATTTCAATAAAGCGCATCATCTCAAACTTGGAAGATAATATATTTTGGTTTAATTTATTAATATCGACATGCTGAAGCGAGGAATATCTATTTGTGTGTAGGATTAAAAATTTTATTTTGAATCTAAGTTTAAAATATGTATTTAACGATTGTCACTTAAAGAATGTGTATTTAAAGATTACGTATTGTATTTAAAGATTATTATGTAAACAAAACTGAAAATCAGAACATTATTTATACATAAATATAAGACTACTAAAACAAGTCGGAAACTGTACGTCAAACATGAAAAATGACTAAAAAAACTAGTTCGTACTATAACTAGTTTTATACATATTCAGATCTTGGTGTAATAGCTGGTGCATTCTTATGCAAAAATGCATGAATACAAAATTGATTACGATTACATATATTAAATTGAGTAATACGGAAATAATATCCGGACCCCCATCTTAAATAGGATGTAATCAAGATGGAAACCTAGAATAATTACCTATAATGCAATATCATTGAATTATTTACGCTTGATAGGATTTAATACAATAACAAAAAAAATTAATAATATTACTTTGCTGTTTTAATTCGATTTCTTAAATTTTTAAATGACTCGAAAACATTCAACAAAGGTTATATTCGAGGGTAGATCCAGAAATAAGGTTCCCATCAAATTTACAAATAGACATAATTGTTTATTCTCGTAGAAATTTACATCGTTGGAAAGAAAAAAGTTTGATCTATTTCTCTACATAATCTTTTTCTACGCATTTTTGTAGACGATGCTTTAATTTTTGTGTCCCAATGTCGTGAAATCCACCGCCAACCCGTTGAAGAAGCGTTTTACCTCTTCTTTGACATCAATGTCTCTCCGGAAGTGTTGGCCACCGAAGTGTCCCTTTAATTTGGGAACAAGTGATAATCACTAGGTGCGAGGTCCGATAACTGCCATCTCGATAATCGCCCCCGAAACTGAATAGTAGGAGAGCTGTTGAACATTTTTGAGTAGGTATTTGAGGCACCCTGAAAATTTGTGCAACACTTCTTTTGTAATGCCTGAATACAAAATCGAAGGTCTGGCTGAAGGATCGTGGCCCAAAACCTGTGCCAGACACGTGTCAAGTGCCATTTTTTGACACTACCCAAAAAAGGTATTTGAGGCACGCTGAGATTGAAAATGACAGACACTTTAGTCGGCCCAAAAACTGTGCCAGACACGTGTCAAGTGCCATTTTTTGACTACCCAAAAAAGGTATTTGAGGCACGCTGAGATTGAGGCATAATAATATTTATGCTTAGAAAAAATATTTTGAAAATGACAGACACTTTAGTCGGCACAAAAACTGTGCCAGACACGTGTCAAGTGCCATTTTTTGACTACCCAAAAAAGGTATTTGAGGCACGCTGAGATTGAGGCATAATAATATTTATGCTTAGAAAAAAATATTTTTAAAATGACAGACACTTTAGTCGGCACAAAAACTGTGCCAGACACGTGACAAGTGCCATTTTTTGTCTGGTACAGGTTTTGGGCCACGATCCTTCAGCCAGACATTTGATTTTGTATTCAGGCATTACAAAGTGTTGCACAAATTTTCAGGGTGCCTCAAATACCTTCCCTAACATGTTTAACAGCTCTTGGACTAGAAGGTTTTCCACTCCATTCTTCATCGTGGACTTCCTTCCGACCGGCACTAAACTCTCTGCACCACTTTAGGGCGTGTTGAACGGACATACACTTCTCGCTATAACTAACGACGAATATCCAAGGGTGGAGACCCTTTGGCGTGCAAACAACAAATTACGGGACGAATCTCACATTTAGCAGGATCAACAATGGGAATCTCCATCTCAAACGGCTGCTGAGCCAAGAATGAGCGGCGCAGCAAAGCGAGGCCGGGGGAATTGCGAGTGCGAGAAAAGCCGCGCACAGAGCTGTAGCCGTATTTCGCCTCGCACCTTCCCGTGGGGCTGGAGCTCTTTGAGAACCTTACTTTTGGATCGACCCTCGTATACTAAATTTCAAACTATTCGGTTGGTTAGTTTTTTCGCTGTTATATGCGGAAAGATGTACAGCCGAACTGAGAAGACGACGACTATAGGTACTACGCATTTGTATAATGACGAACTCACTTAGGAATACATGACTTTTTTTATGGTGTAATATATACGTAAATAACTAACAACCGAGTAAAACTATCTAGAATGAAATGCCAAAGAACTAAGACAAGTTTTATAGATTAAATCCTTTTTGTTTAATGGTACTAGGGGGCTCTGCCCCCTACGAGCTACGCTCGCCAACTCCCGTTCAGGCACACTAAAATCCAAAAAGCACGCCAATTTGATCGGCGTTAAAATATGGAATTAAAAAAAAAACAGTAGCGATCTTTCTGTAAATTTGTTTCCATTCGCTTTCCTTGGATTGGGGATTTTTAAGACCAAATCTGCTGCTGTTAAGCGATACAATGGCTGTTTTCGTATTTAATTAAAAAATTAGTTAAACATTTGAAAATAAGCAAATGTAAAATGAATTAAATAAATAGTGACATTGTCTCCCGGTATTTTTTAACAGCGCTATGAGATAGTTCTTTTAAATAATTCATTTTAAATGTATCGTTTTAAATCTGACGTAATTTACACCAAAGTTTCATTTATCTTATTAATATTCACATGAAAATACTTTTGTTGTTAGAAGAAAATATTATTTGCGCTGTCTTCGAATTCACGATAACAGTTGAAAAGATTATCTCAAAATATCAAGCAAATATTTTTTTAATTTAAATTATTTTGCCATATTTTTTGGGCATTTTAAATATGACGTAATTTCCTCCATTTACAAGTTTTAACGCATAATGATTTTATTTTAACATTTTGTTTCTCTTTTAAAATTCAAGTGTAAGTATGGTTCTTATGACGTAATTTTCCTGCTTTTAACACGTAATCATTTAATTCTAATTTTAAAGTTTTTTTCTGTTTATAATAGTTACGTGTAAATAAATTTTTAATTTGAAGGAAATATTATTCTTTGCACTGCTTTAAAAATTGGCAACAATTAAAAATATCATTTTCTAAAATATCTCTCTAATTTAGAAAAAAGTAACTACCGCTGTCACCGCCGCCGCCGCCGGTTTTGATTTTTTTGTGACTGGAGGCCTTTCTTCGTTAATATTAACAAAAATAATGCATACAAAAATATGAAAATCGGTGGTTTTATACAGAAAGGTTTGATAAACACGCTGATGCAGACAGTTTTCAAATCGAAGAATTATTTTAAGAGTTATTTAATGCTAAAGTTGGACAAAATCGTTCCACTAAAAAAGTTTTATAGCAGCAAAAACTATACATGGCAGTGTAATCATTTTTAGATCATTTTATGCGTTAGAATTTGCTGGAGTGCAGATTGCATTATTTTTATTTTTTTTTTGACTCATATTTTTAGGTTTTATTTCTATTTTAAATTCAAATTTTCAGCATTTCTAGAGATATTTTTTACAGATTTCAGAAAATTGTACTAATTTAAACTGTTGCCAACTGTATACAAAGCGCAAGCAATAATGTTTGCTTCAAATTAAAAATTTATTTGCACGTGACTATTATAAACAGGAAAAAAACTTTCAAATTAGAATTAAATAATTACGTATAAAAAGCAGGAACTTATTAAAAATTACGTCATAAAAGGTACACACGTGAATTTTAAAAGAGAAAGGATATTGTAAAATAATAAATTCATTAACATGCGTTAGAAGTCTTGGGAGAAATTACGTCATATTTACGTCACATTATAGTTATTACATAAAATGAACACAAAATAATATTGCAAAAAAGTTTAAATTTAGAAATAGCGCTAGACATTTATTTGATATTTTGAGAATTAATTTAAAATGTCTCATTTAAAAGAACTTTCTTTTCGCTTTGTTAAAAAATACCAGGAGACAAAGACTCTCTTTACTTAATTCCTTTTATATTAGCTTATTTTGAAATGTTGTTACACATGTATACGTCATCAAGTTATTTTTATTTCGACGTTTTATTTGTGTTTTTATTAATGTTGTACGAATTTATTTGTTCTTTCGTTATTTAAAATAAAAATTATATCAATTTGTATAATTTGGCGAGTGGTTTGGCGATTTATATAATTTGGCGAAATTGGTCGATAGGATAATCAAGTAGTACCGCAGCGGATTTGGCGTTAAAATTCCCCAATCAAAGAGAAATGAATAAAAATTCGTTTATAGGGAGATCGTCACTGTTTTTTAAATTATAATTCAATCATTCGAAATCTTTTTAAAGCCGATCAAATTAGCGTGCATTTAGAGTCTGCGGTGTCTGGACGGGGGTTGGCGAGCGTAGCTCGTAGGGGGCCGAGCCCCATAGTGTAAGAAATATATCTGGAAATGTTGAAAATTTGAATTTAAAATGGTAATAAATCCTCAAAAGATGAATCAAATAAAAATAATAAAATCAGTCTGCACACCGAGAACTTCTCATGTATAAAATGATCAAAGAATAATTAAATTCCTATGTATAGTTTTTGCTCCTATAAAACTTTTTTAATGGAATGACTTTGACCAACTTTAACATCAAATATATCTTAAAATAATTATTCGATTTGAAAACTGTCTGCATCAGCGTATTTATCAAACATTTCTCTATAACACCACCGATCTTCATATTTTTGTATGTAACAGTTTTTTTAATATTAACGAAGAAAGACAATGCTTAAGCATTCAAATTGGATGCCAATCTACCGGGAATATCTACGCAGAATTTCTTTGGTCCATTTCCAAATCAAAACTTTTTCCTTCTATATATAAAAAAAAGTTTTGATTTGGAAATGGACCAATGAAAATCTGCGTAGATATTCCGGGTAGATCGCATCCAATTTGAATGCTTAAGCACGGCCTTTGGTCGTTAACATAAAAAAAAAACTGTTAAATACAAAAATATGAAAATCGGTGGTATTATAGAGAAATGTTTGATAAATACGCTGATGCAGACAGTTTTCAAATTGAAGAATTTTTTTAAAGAGATATTTAATGCTAAATTTGGACAAAATGTTTCCATTAAAAAAGTTTTATTGGAGCAAAAACTATACATGAGAATTTAATCATTTTTAGGTTATTTTATACGTTATAAGTTCCCGGTGTGCAGATTGCTTTTATTTTTCTTATTTGACTCATTTTTTGAGGTTTTATTTCAATTTTAAATTCAAATTTTCAGCATTTCCAGAGATATTTTTTACAAATTTTAGGAAATGTTATTAATTTAAACTGTTGCCAGTTGCATAAACAGCGCAAACAATAATGTTTACTTCAAATTAAAAATTTATTTACACGTGACTATTACAAACAGAAAAAAAACCTTTAAAATTAGAATTAAATGATTACATGTTAAAAGCAGGAAAATTACGTCATAAGAACCATAGGTACAGATGTCATATACGCGCATATTGGCGCAAATTTTTTCCGACGCCAATTTGACGAAACATTAATAGCATAAACAACAACGTCCAGGTTACCATATCAAACAAAATAACGACACTTTCGCACCAGTTAAGTACCCGTTGCGTATATGAAATTGGCGTCAGAAAAAAATTGCGCCAATATTTATGAATATGACATATATTATGTATATGACATCTGTGCCGAACCATATTTGCACTTGAATTTTAAAAGAGAAACAAAATCTTAAAATAAAAAAAAAATCATTATTATGCGTTAAAACTTGTAATTTGAGGAAATTGGGTCATATTTAAAATTTCAAAAAATATAGCAAAACAATTTAAATTGAAAAATATATGTGCGCGAGATATTTTG
This sequence comes from Maratus speciosus, assembly GCA_963932465.1. Classification (NCBI taxonomy): domain Eukaryota; kingdom Metazoa; phylum Arthropoda; class Arachnida; order Araneae; family Salticidae; genus Maratus; species Maratus speciosus. Next base: position 114,361,569 of record OZ010790.1, on the reverse strand, counting down.
AGATAATCTTTTCAACTATTATCGTGAATTCGAAGACAGCGCAAATAATATTTCCTTCTAATAACAAAAGTATTTTCACGTGAATATTAATAAGAGAAATAAAACTTTGGTGTAAATTACGTCAGATTTGAAACGATATATTTAAAATGAATTATTTAAAAGACCTATCTTATAGCGCTGTTAAAAAATACCGGGAGACAATTACACTGTTTACTTAATTCATTTTTCATTAGCTTATTTTCAAATGATTAACTAATTTTTTTTAATTAAATACGAAAAAAGTCATTGTATCTCTTAACAACAGCAGATTTGGCCTTAAAAATCCCCAATCCAAGGAAATCGAATGGAAACCCGTTTACAGAGAGATCGCTACTGTTTTTTAAAATTTTAATTCAATATTTTTAAAGATGATTAAATTAGCGTTCTTTTTGGATTTTGGCGTGCCTGAACGGGGGTTTGGCGAGCGTAGCTCGTAGGGGGCAGAGCCCCCTAGTTTTATATATAGAAGGATTCTCTTGCATAATTCTGATTTTCAATTTTGTGAAGTTTTTTATTTGAAACAAATACAATATACCAAGAGATCAAGAAGCAAGCTAAGAAAAGAATTTTATTAGTTTCTGAAACTTGAGTCATCTGGACATGCGAAAACTGAGTAACATCCAAATGTAGTATTAAGTAAATTTGATGAATTTCAATTTGTTTTTTATATTCTATACATATTTTGAAGAATATTAAGCAAACAAAACATACATGTAACAACAGTATTAGAGTTAGATTACCTAGAACTAAATATCAAAGGATATATTACTGAGGCCTGGTTTGATAGATTAAATCACTGTAGAATTAATTGGATTTTCCGGCATAATGCTCAATGTGAACTTCATGTATGAATGTCTTGGATGTAAATTTATAATATCAAATAGCTTATCATTGCAAGTTTTGAAAATAATAAATGTCAAACTAAGTAATTGCCGAAACGTCAGTGAAGGCTTACTGTGGAGACACGAAAAGTTTTGATTTCCGATGTCTGTCTGTCTGTCTGTCCGTCTGTCTGTCCGTCTGTCTGTCTGTCTGTTCCGCGATAACTGCCGCAAAAAGCATCCGATCGGCTTGAAATTAATCTGGCATGTTGATGAGGTACTCGGACTTAGCTGTATGGTTTTTGGTTAAATTTGGTTCATTCGTTCGGGAAATATAGAACATTTTATTTTGCTCTGTAATGCTTTTCAATGGCAAGTCAGACGATTTTCAAATTTCATTTGTTGAAAGAAATTTCTCATATAAAAAATGGATTTAAATGGTAAATTTTGGATGCTGAAATTTTTAAATAAGAGTAGTAAATTATTCCTATTAGTTTGCAATTTTGTCAAAACATTTGTCAGAGCTTTTAAATTAGGTGTATAACTTATGATGGAATTTTATACATGTGTTCGAATAATATAAAACATTTTATTTTATAAATTTACTTATATTTCATTTTTTTTCTTTTAACCGTTGCGTAGCAACTATATCTCATCTAAAAATATCATAAATGTGAAAGTATGTATAGTTTTTTAAGTCAAATCAAAGTTAAAAGGAATGAATTAATGAATGCCTTTGTATAGATATTTGCATATAGATTGATTTAAACGCAGAAATGAAAAAGTATTTATATACTATATAGAATAATATTTTTATTTATGTATTCAACTATTTTGATTATAAAGGAAAAAGTTCGTTATTTTCATACAGAATAAACTGACATTATTCTATTAAACTTTATAAACTTTATTGTTGCCAAAAAAAAAAAGGAATAACAATTTCTCCCAAAGAGTTCATTTTAATTTGTAAGATTTTCACGTGCAAAGGGAAAATGCAGCAAATTACAAATAATAAAAAAGATAAATAGGACAGGAATGAATACATATAAACATTTCACACCAAATACCACCTAAAATAATTTTTGTAGTGGTATTTTACCACACTACGAAGAAAGATTCCTCGATTTACACGATTTTACTTGGCCTTCCTTTTCTCATTGGTTGCGATTTCATTTTCGCAATTGCGTATATTAATTGGCACAAAATTTTACATTTTTATGACTGAGGTATATGTAAGGCCATATAAATTAGAAATTCCGTATTGTTTCCTATAAAATGTGATAAAGTGTTGGTTAACTATATATGTTTCTATTAAGAGGAGCAGAGCTGCCAAGCCTCCGGCGTTCTGGATACCAGTATTTTAATACAAAAAATGTTACTTTATTTAATTGAAACATTTGCGCGATTTAAAAGAACAACATTTTCTGTAAGGTAATAGTGTTGTGCAAAAAGCTTGCCATGTCTGGTGGGGAGTGAAATGTTTTATTTAATGCATTTATCTCTATTTTAATGCTACGTGAACAATGTCCCGTGTAACAGCTTGTAGAGTGTAAAATAAATTATTAAAATAATCCCTATTACGAAAAATGAAACAAAATGCCCGGCTAAGGGAAATAAAAGGTTAGTTAACCTTTCGTAATTTGACCTGAACACAGGTGTGCATCAAATTTCAACGGTGTTTGTAACATCACGATTTTAAATTAAACGTGGATACTATTAAAAGGCTATCACAAAAAATACTTAACGGCGCCATATCACGTTTATCTATTTAGTCAATTGGAAGTGGACACGATGATGAATTATTAACCGTTAGGTTTAGAACTCCCCCTACTTTAGGGTGATTTTAGTAAGTTAATGCTATCGAGTACATTTTTAGATATTTAGATTAGATCTTAGATATAAATATTGCAGAATGGTAATCAAAATTATTTTTTGGAAACAAAAATTATAAAGGTATTAGATTTCTAAATTAGATGTCTCAGTTTACATTTCCAAAAGTTCTTTATCCATTAGATACAGGTGTTTGTGGTGAGCAGGCAAGTAAATACTGCTGTATGGATATTAGGATAATGTAAAATGCTTGACCAAATTGTTGCTTATCCTTATAAATCGCAGTGTAAAAATGAATCTAAAATATAGGATAATCATTAACTCAATCAATAGAAAATTACAAATGCAAAATAAATTACACAACGGAGGGTTCAGGGGGGCACCCCCCTGAAGAAATTTGTTTTATTATATAAAAATTACTAGAATAAGTAGCTCGTGAGAATTTCAGAATACCATTACATAACAACGTGTTTAATTTAACGCTTCTAATGTCTGAAACCATCGAAATATTTTTTCCTCCTTCTATAAATGTTTGTGTAATTTAAAAGTTTAAATTTTGTTTTTGTAGAAAGATTAATATTAAGCAAAATTTGCTAAAAACAATAAGTTGCAGAGATGACGTTGAGGCTCTTGATCTGCAGATTTACTAGTAATTTAAAATATATATAGTGGGTTAATTTGGACATGCTGAAGGTGAGTTAAAATCTGTGAAAACTGATTAACTAATCACTGTGTTGCCACAAAATTTGGCACAGAGGTATATAACAATAGGATAAATGATATAGCAACATAACAATATGGGAAAGATTTTAATTGTGAATTAAGATACAGGGTACATCAAAAAGTGTTAAATCATGAATCAGAGAAAAAGCATTTATCTTGGGATAAGTCTGTCTAATATGGAGTGTGCCCACCGTGCACTGATATACAGGCCTCATAACGAGCTCTCATACTATTTATGAGTATGTAATTTGAGGAAAGTGCGTCATATTTAAAATGGTAAAAAAAATAACCAAACAATTTAAATTGAAAAATATATGTGCGCGAGATATTTTGAGATAATCTTTTCAACTATTATCGTGAATTCGAAGACAGCGCAAATAATATTTCCTTCTAACAACAAAAGTATTTTCACGTGAATATTAATAAGAGAAATAAAACTTTGGTGTAAATTACGTCAGATTTGAAACGATACATTTAAAATGAATTATTTAAAAGACCTATCTTATAGCGCTGTTAAAAAATACCGGGAGACAATGACACTGTTTACTTAATTCATTTTTCATTAGCTTATTTTCAAATGATTAACTATTTTTTTAATTAAATACGAAAACAGCTATTGTATCTCTTAACAACAGCAGATTTGGCCTTAAAAATCCCCAATCCAAGGAAAACGAATGGAAACCCGTTTACAGAGAGATCGCTACTGTTTTTTTTAAATTTTAATTCAATATTTTTAAAGCTGATTAAATTAGTGTGCTTTTTGGATTTTGGTGTGCCTGAACGGGGGTTGGCGAGCGTAGCTCGTAGGGGGCAGAGCCCCCTAGTTTTATATATAGAAGGATTCTCTTGCATAATTCTGATTTTCAATTTTGTGAAGTTTTTTATTTGAAACAAATACAATATACCAAGAGATCAAGAAGCAAGCTAAGAAAATAATTTTATTAGTTTCTGAAACTTGAATCATCTGGACATGCTAAAACTGAGTAACATCCAAATGTTGTATTAAGTAAATTTGATGAATTTCAATTTGTTTTTTATATTCTATACATATTTTGAAGAATATTAAGCAAACAAAACATACATGTAACAACGGTATTAGAGTTAGATTACCTACAAATAAATATCAAAGGATATATTACAAAGGCCTAGTCTGATAGATTAAATCACTGTAGAATTAATTGGATTTTCCGGCATAATGCTCAATGTGAACTTCATGTATCAATGTCTTAGATGTAAATTTATAATATCAAGATAGCTTATCATTGCACGTTTTGAAAATAATAAATGTCAAACTAAGTAATAATTTAAAATATATATAGTGGATTAATTTGGACATGCTGAAGGTGAGTTAAAATCTGTGAAAACTGATTAACTAATCACTGTGTTGCCACGAAATTTGGCACAGAGGTATATAACAATAGGAGAAATGATATAGCAACATAACAATATGGAAAAGATTTTAATTGTGAATTAAGATACAGGGTATATCAAAAAGTGTTAAATCATGAATCAGAGAAAAAGCATTTATCTTGGGATAAGTCTATCTAATATGGAGTGTGTCCACCGTGCACTGATATACAGGCCTCATAACGAGCTCTCATACTATTTATGAGGGTTTCAATAAATGTTTATGGCAACAAAGCCCATACTTCCAAAAGTGTGCCTTTTAACTGCTAGGGGATCCTGGTAGGGGAGTTACGCTTTTCAATGGATCTTCCTAGACCATCCCAAATATGTGCAATAGGATTCGGTTGATTTTTGATGGCCGAATATCTACTCGAGGGAAATAGGCCCGTGGGGAAGAGTGCCCTCCATGGGGGTCTTTCTAAGGGAACATAATTTACGCCATAAATTAACCTGTATTTACGCTTGGAAATCCAAGGTACGAAGAAAACCACGATTTCTCGGAACGATTTGGCCGACGTGCGGGATTGGGATCGAACACAGCAACTCCCGCCTACCAGCTTCGAGTGCAAAGCTTCTAGGCCCCTGGTGGGGCCATGTTCAATAGGATTGAGGTCTGGAGACCTAGAGAGCCAATTCATAGGGCGAATATCCTTTTCTTCTAGAAAATGATCAACAATATTATCTCTGTGTGGCTTCACACTCTCATCCATAAAGTTCGGACCTACAGCACACCGGAACAACCTCACATAGGCTTCAAGGAACTCATCCCTATAGAGATGTGCGTTGACAGTACCTACATGGAAGACATGCAGTGGTGTACGACTGCCAAACATTATGCTGCTCCTGACAAGGGTTCCTTTGCCACCAAATACCTCGATTTCTTTTACATATGACGGGATATAGCGAGCTTCACGTTCTCTCCGGATGCAGATACGACGAGAATCATTCTCTATGGTGAATCAGGACTCATCACTGAAAAGAACACGACCCTATTTTTGTTGTGTCCAAGACTAATATCTTCGGCTCCACAACATCCGGGCTCTCCTGTTGGATGCTTTGAAAGGGACATACTCGACTTGATGCTGGGCGTTAGATGAGGTCCTTGAAGCCTATGTGAAGTTGTTCCGGAGAGTTGTAGGCCTGGACTCCATGTTTATGGACGTTAATGCAAAGCCCCACAGAGCTCACATTGTTCATGATTTTCTTGAAGAAGAGGATATTCGCCGTATGAATTGGCACTCGAAGTCTACGGACAGTCCAACTGAACATGTTTGGTATGGTCTAGGAAGAGCCACTGCACAGCGTAACCCCCCTCCCAGCACCCGCCAAGAATTAAAAGCCGCACGTTTTGAAGAATGGAATTTCTTGTCACAAACATTTATTAACATCTTCATAAACAGTATGGGAGCTCGTTCTGCGGCTTGTAGAGTAGTGCACGGCGGTCACATCCCATGTTAGATAGACTAATCCCGAGATAAGTGCTTTATCTGTGATTCATGATTTAACACTTTTTGATATACCTGTATTCACAATTAAAATCTTTTCCATATTGTTATGTTGCTATATACTTTCACCTATTGTAATATACCTCTGTGAAAAATTTCGTAGCAACACTGTGACTAGTTCATCAGTTTTCACACATTTTATATTTGTGACCATAATTTTGGATATGAGTGTATTAGCAGGATTAAATATTTGTTATAGAATGACTATTTGCATTTAAAGAGCACAAAAAAAACAATCTAGCTTAGTCCCAAATTCAAGAAAATTCTTTTTGACAGTTAAAAACAAACTCAGCAATGAAAACACTCCTTGCTATAAATTAAAAAATTCTAATCGATTTTCAGGACAGGTTTATCTTACACTATTTCAAGCAGGAGAAAACAATACTGTTCTATCTTGAATTCGAAAAAGTACGCTTTAACTGGTTCAATCAAATTCAGCACTGCAAATGCTACTATATATCGAACGCGGTGCTGAAGGTTTTCTCTACTGACTCGATTAGCAATAAATAAAATCGCCAGGATCCTAAATCAAGAAAATTCGTTTTTACATGATAAAACAAACTCAGCCTTTAAAATGTGAAAAAAAGAAAGCGGTTCTGACCATTAAGTTTTTATATTATTTCGATACAATAATACCACCTTACTTCTGAAAAATTCATTTTGATAAGTTACAGTTTTTTTCCTTTTTTATCTTCCACAATCGGAATTATTTCTATTGGTCATTAACATATTTACTCATGTTCTCGAAAAATATATTCAAACATTTTTTACTGGAGGCTCACTACCTGTTTTATTTATTACAAGTGCAAAAAATAAATAAAATAAAAATAGCTAGGTTCCGAAATAAAGGAAATTTCTTTTGATGCGTTAAAACAAACCCAGCATAAATAATTTTTCCATAAATCGAAAACAGTTTCGGAAATTCACCTAAAACAGATTATGCACTAATTCTTGTGCGAGGAAACCATCTATATCTCAATTTTGTAAAAACGTTGGTTTAAATTATTCACAATAATATTCAGATACGTTAACCATAGTACCGATAGTACTAATTACAATAACCATTATTTTTCTCTATATTATAACTACATAATATTTTAAGGTTTGTCAAATTAAATGATATTTTATACATATTCATATATACCTACGTAATATGAAATAATATAGATATATAAAATATATTCATAGGCATTGTATGTAAATATGAAATTTTTAAAGTCCTTTGGACGGTCCTAACTTCTCACCAGAACACCAAATACCTTGTAACAATCTTTTATCAACTAAGGTCACAAAACCGATGTTATGTTTTTAATAAATGTACATTTAATTATACTATTTTGTATTATTTTAAGTTGCTTTTATATTAGGTTGTAACGAAAATTTTCCGCCAAATCACCATTACATAATACTAATTATATATAATTAGCTGTAATATTATATATAACAACTATTCCGTCAAAACTTCACAGTGTCATATGATACAACACCAGTACCTAAAGCTGTACACTTTATTCGGTGACATTCTGTAGCTGACTTTTTGCAACAGAATTGGAAGTAAATGATGATTTTAATCTGGTAGCGTGATAGTGTCTTTTCAGACATCTTGTACTTAATGATAACGATATTTTTTACAAATTTCACAACACAGTGTTATAAAGTAAGTCTCTTACATTCAAATGCTAAAAATCGTTTGACAAAATATTAGCAAACACGTCAAGGCGAACTGTTTGCACAGACCGTATTAGCTGTGGCGGGAAACTTTCGTTACAACCTGATATTATTTACTATTTTGTATGATGCTATGAATATAAAAAGTGTACTTAAAATTACTGCTTTATTAATGACTGGCGATTAGTATCAAGAATTCTGACTCACTATTTGGAACTATTTCTACAGATCACTCTATCTTTTACAGTCTTCGGACATTTTGCGAACATGAGAAACAACACTTTAGTATACCAAAATTGTCTTCCGAATGATGGATGAATAGCGTTTATGTTCGTGGACTTAGAACGTTCTACGGAAACTTTCCAGCTTAATACAAATTACTTAAAACAAGGCACAGGTATTGATTCGATGACTGTACATTAACAGACATGTTCTAACTTCAGCAAATTTAATTCTGATAAGTTAAAGGAAACTCATCACCTAACTGTGTTAAAACGGAAAAACGCGTCTGTGCGTAACATTTGCATCATTTTGCGAATGGCAGCAACAGACGATTAACTTTTATGATATTTTATTGCAATTTTTTAAATTTCCAATTACCGCAATTCTAACTTGTAATTCTAATTCTATGTTAAATTTTTTCACCGTTGAATAGATAATGAAATGTACTTTCAAATGCAATGTGTTTGAAAACTATATCGCAATTTATTTGAAAACTGTATCGTAATTTAATGAATTTTTCTTGTTTTAAAATAATTTCCAAGCATGAGTTTTTAAAATACATATCTTTGTCATTTGCAGACAGACGATTACAAAATATAAACCCGTTTGCACTAAAATTAATATGAATAAAATATATTAAATTATAAACAGAAGTTCTCTTATACGTCCATTAAAAATATTTCCAAAAATATATATTCCAAAAACACACTCAAAATATATATTTTTGATATACAGCGTGTCCACGTATAACCTGACCGACCTTTATTTTCGCAACCGTTGGTCCTAGATGCATACTTCCAATCACAAAAATGGTTTAAATAAGATAAAGAATCATTTCTAAAGCGATTTGGGTCAAGAAAAACATTAATTAAAAAATTACGAAATTTAAATTTTTATACGGTCCTCCGGTCCTATAAGTGATATTTAGTAAAAATTTACTGTGACACTAACAAGTAAGACAGAAAAAGTCCCATTCATTTAACATTAAAATTGACCGAGTTATGAAACTTTGAAATTCATGACTTATACCACTTTTTTGCATATCAAAACAGATGATTTCGACCATGCTTTCAGGGGTCGTATATAAAGTACTTAATCTTATGTCAAGGTATCTGTGGTTTGAAAGAACTCGTACAACTATTACGATTGAGTTTCTTTATTAGTTAAAATAATTGTATTTTAAAATATGTTGTATTTTGTAATGATTTCAGGCTATGAATTCTTTTACCAAAAATTAAGTTATTTTCATAAGGTTTTATTTGACTCGCAACGATCGTCTTTCCAGTTTAAAATTTGTACTTGAACTTTAACTGACTTTAAATGTCCGACCGAAGTTAACATTTTACATATTGACTTAAATCCGATTACAATGTAATATTATTATGATTTTCGTCGCTTACCATCTTATCCATACTTATATTAGAGGATAACACAAAAAAATTCGGATAGTTACCCACAAGTTTAAGAAATGGTTTTAGATCTGTTAACATAAACCAGCCATGGTTGTATTTTTTAACTTTTATAATTACGTTTTATGTATTTTATACCGCTAAATAAAAAAATTACCTTCACTTTTAACCATCATGTCAGGATTTTTTGCAAATCGTAAATTTCAAGGTTAAAAAATAGCAGAAAATCTGATACTATAAAATAGGTGTAAGACTTTTTTATTCAGTTTAACTTTATTTAATTCAATAATTTATTCAATTTTGTGGCTTATACTGTGTTTCTTACAGCTAAACAGCTCAGAGGCCCGATCAGGTTGGGAGGGCAGGGGGTATCAATTTTAACTTTGAAATTTGAGATTTGAGAAAAATCCTGAGGTGATCGTTTAAAATGAAGGTCATTTTCGGATTCAACGCTAAAAAATACATGTGAATCAATTTTCAAAAGCTAAAAAAAGATGGCACAACCCTAAATTTGAAAGACGGTGTAATCTAACAGCATTTTAAAATATGTATCATTTTTGTAAAGAATTGAGGCTTTTGTTTTTCATCCTTTTATTTAACAAAAATTCAGTTATTTTTATCCTCTTATATGTTCAGTACAAATTGCATATTTTGCAGTAATGTGCCAGAATGATTAAATATTTCAAATTTATATTGCAATGCTGATAATATAACTGACGACATTATATTTCGACTAAATTTGTGAATGATCCCTAATTTGCAGCAAAAAATATGCTCCAACTTTAAACGGCTATTACTCGGTCAATTTTAATCATAGAATAACGGGACTTTTTATGCTTACTTGTCAGTGTAACAGGAAAATTTTACTAAACTAGGGGGCTCGCCCCCCTACGAGCTACGCTCGCCAACCCCTGTCCATACACCGTAGACTCTAAATGCACGCTAATGCACGCTGATCGGCTTTAAAATATTTCAAAAGATTGAATTATAATTTAAAAAACAGTGGCGATCTCTCTATAAACGGATTTCTATTCATTTCTCTTTGATTGGGGAATTTAAACGCCAAATCCGTTGCGGTACTACTTGATTATCCCGTCGACCAATTTTGCCAAATTATATAAATCGCCAAACCACTCGCCAAATTATACAAATTGACATAATTTTTATTTTAAATAACAAAAAAAACAAATAAATTAGTACAACATTAATAAAAATACAAATAAAACTTCGAAATAAAAATAACTTGATGACGTAGACACGTGTAACAACATTTAAAAATAAGCTAATATAAAAGGAATTAAGTAAACAGAGTCTTTGTCTCTTGTTATTTTTTAACAAAGTGAAAAGAAAGTTCTTTTAAATAAGACATTTTAAATTAATCGTTTTTAATCTGACGTAATTTTGACCAAACTATTCTTTCTCTTTTTAATATTCACGTGAAAATACTTGTGTTAGAAATTAAATATTATTTGCGCTTTCCTAACAAAAATAGTTGAAAAGTATCCTCTTAAAATATCAAATAAATGTCTAGCGCAATTTCTAAATTTAAACCGTTTTGCAATATTATTTTGTGTTCATTTTATGTAATAACTGTAATGTGACGTAAATATGACGTAATTTCTCCTATTTAAGACTTCTAACGCATGATAATAAATTTATTGCTTTACAAATTCTTTCTCTCTTAAAATTCACGTGTAATTATAGTTTTTATGACATAATTTTTAAGAAGTTCCTGCTTTTTGTACATAATTATTTAATTCTAATTCCAAATGTTTTTTTCTGTTTATAATAGTCACGTGTAAATAAATTTTTAATTTATTTACACGTATAAATATTTTTTTTGAAGCAAACATTATTGCTTCCGCTGTTTATACAGTTGGCAACAGTTTAAATTAATATCACTTTCTAAAATCTGTTAAAAATACCTCTAGAAATGCTGAAAATCTGAATTTAAAATAGAAATAAAACCTCAAAAAATTAGTCAAAATAAAAAAATTAATGCAATCTGCACTCCGGCAAATTCTAACGCATAAAATGATCTAAAAATGATTAAATTCCTATGAATAGTTTTTGCTCCTATAAAACTTTTTTAGTGGAACGATTTTGTCCAACTTTAGCATTAAATATCTCTTAAAATAATTCTTAGATCTGAAAACTGTCTGCATCAGCGTGTTTATCAAACATTTCTGTAATACTACCGATTTTCATATTTTTGTATGCATTATTTTTCTTAATATTAACGAAGAAAGACCTCCGGTCACAAAAATTTCAAAACCGGCGGCGGCGGTGGCGGTGACAGCGGTAGTTACTTTTTTTTAGAATAGAGAGATATAACTTATTGGACCGGGGGACCGTATAAAAATTTAGATTCTGTAATTCTTTGCTAAATTGTTTTTCCGCTTCAAACTTTTTTTATCTTAACTGTGCATCTAATTTTGACCACTTTTGTAATTGGAAGTATGCATATAGGACTAACGGTTGCGAAAATAAAGGTCGGTCAGGTTATACGTGGACATACTGTATATGATAATATATGATGATGATTGAGTAAATTCAATCGAAACATGTGAAATTATTAAGATCTTTTAATGTATTTTATTAACATTTCACGTCCTTTTTAGCTATTAAATGTTTAATATATATTTTGTGTGTGTTTTTAGAATATATATTTTTGGAAATGAATAAAATAGTTATGCCTTTTTCCTGCTTATATTCCATAACGAAAGTAAAACTTTATCAATCCATAAATAAAAAATTAATCTATATATATATAAGAAAGTCTGGATTTTGTATTAATCAACGCGCAGCCAAAACTACTGAACCTAAAATCTTGAAAATCGGGGTGAAAATACTTCTTATAATATAGAGTGCCGCTAAGAAAGGATTTTCAAAAAGTCCACGCCTGAGGGGGGTAAAAAAGAGAAAGAACTTTAAAAAAATTCCTCAAAAATCTGATTTTAGAGTTATTTTTCAACTGATGACATATTTTGGTGTATTTTTGTATGTTGAATCGAATGGTACTAACTAAATTATTTTAAGCCCAATAGTTCGATAGATATTTCGTATTTTTCTAATTTGGTACTATCTTTGGCTCCAAAACCTGAATTTTTCAGGTGATAATTTCTAAAAAACTCATTCTTTTCATCCTGTTACTATAGCAAGGGAAAAAATTCAAACTGAATAATTTTTTAACCAGTCCTTTTGGTTAAATAAAAACAACTTCGTCAATTAGAAAAAAAATTCAAACGCCTCAAAAACTAAAACTAAATTTAAAAAAACTGTGGTACTTTTTCGTTCTAATTTTCATCGCGATACCATGCCAAAATGTATGGTATCGCGCCATATTTCAACCCTGATCGTGCAGACGATTTTTATTGCAAACCGTGCCACACATAAACATTTGTAATTATTGGACGTGAATATTTTTATGCAGGAATTTTTAATGATAGAATTTATTTTATTCCATCATAATCTCGCAAAACTTTTTTATTTGTCATTTTTTGAATAGAAAATATTTATTACTGTTACTGAAATAGATTTTATCATTTTGCAGTTATCTGATGATGAGGAAGCTACAATAAAATTATTTCAGAAGTTAGGAATTATACATATCCCAACAAAAAGTTTTCGGTAAAAAAAAAAGCGCCAAGTTCTCCTTAATGTTTCGGCCAGAAAAAGTAGTGATATCTGAAGTTCGCACAAGTTAAAAGCCAAACATCCCAAATCTTTCATTGAAAATAGCTTCCTGCAACTTGGCCGTTAATGCCTTCTGCAGCATTTCAAAATTAATTATTGGAAATTACGCATTTATGAATAATTTAAATATTAAAAGTAATATTAGAATGCAAAGAGGCAAATTCACATAAAGACATTATAAGTAAAAGATTTCTGATAACTACTATTCAGTTTCAACAAACATTAGTTTTGATTACAGATCATTTAGTCCACTTGTGGTTTAATTGCCATTTTGTACGGTCTGAAGCTAAAGTCATTAACGTGAAACCCAAGAAATAAAACAAAATTTACTTACTTCAAATCTCACAATATGTTACATTATATTTTATTGTATAATATTCAAGTCTTGCGTATTGACGAAAGACATTTTTTTCGTTTGAACATTTATTATAGTTTGTTTGCATACATTAAGAGGTATTCGATTTATAAGCTGTTAAAAGCTGATAATAATTATGTTTTAGCAATTAGGGATATTATCTCCTGAATACAAGTATTCTGTTATTTTTAACTTCTAAGCATTTAAATAGACTGAAGTTGTTTAAATGCTTTTTTTCAAATGTGTATTTTATTCCTGTACTCTGTGCCACAAAATGCCTAAAATAACCAAAAAATGTACTTGGCATGTAGCTCATTTGTACATATTTTAAAATTTGAAAAACTCTCTGAAAGGCATTAACGGCCAAGTCGCAGGAAGCCATTTTCAATGAAAGATTTGGGATGTTTGGCTTTTAACTTGTGCGAACTTCAGATATCACTACTTTTTCTGGCCGAAACATTAAGGAGAACTTGGCGCTTTTATTTATTTTTTTTTTTTACCGAAAACTTTTTGTTGGGATATCACTACTTATTGTATGTTTTTTCAAGTTTGTTATTCTAAACTATATTAATATGAAAAAACTTAAATCTCGGTACTTTTATGTTAGCCGGGAGCAAATCTCCTCATTAGCCTTTTGATTTTTCGCCAATAGCAGTTTTCATTTTTCACATGTGTAAATTAGAAACAATGCTTTGATTTTCAAATAAAATATTTTGGTTTATGTTATTATTTCTTATTTATTTATTTACTTATTTCTATGTTAAATATTCCATTAAATAAAATGAGGGAAATGCATCTATTTTAAATGAGATGACTGAAAAGTATATATCTTTAAATGAAATGAATGCAATATGGACAATGGGGAGTTGGGAACAGTATTTGGCGATTTGCCACTTGCGCCCGGCTAACATAAAAATACCTAAATTTATTTTATTGAGCTTTACAAATTTATACTTTATTTCTTTTTATATTAAAGTACTAACCGCCTCTAGCAAGCAGTATTTACTCTATTAATTCCATGTTAAACGTTGCATCATGTTACTGTTAGTCATAATTTAATTTACTTGCCCATTCTTTCGCCAAGTCGAAAGCTTTTGATAGAGAAATCAAGAACTCTTTACGATCATGGAAGGACATCATATATTTTCTGTTGTTATGTATTTCATCTTTCGTGACAAATATCTCTTAACTCACTTATGCATGTTTCCTTAGCAGTTACGATTCGTTCTCTAATGCGGAAATTTTTAATCCTATTAAGTAATCTTTTCTAATTGAGCTCACTGCCAATTATTGTATTTTAACTGATACAACTGGGTACAAGTGAAATGATACTTATGAAATCCTTTGACAATATCTGCATTTGCATTAAACCATATTCATGCTAATATATTTTTGTTTCACGTTAACCTTTTCAATAGACTCGATTACGGAAGAATAGAAGGTCTACCGCCTCACTGCTATGATCCATTTGAAAATCTATCATTCTTCTCATCTGATCTTGTTTAAGAATTAGTCAATGTGCCATGGTTTTAAGATTTTAGCTAATTTTATTCGAAACCTGAAAACTAAAATGCGAGGAACCGGATTATAGAAGATTTATTCTAACGTACATATCAATTAACAGGTTAGATATTATAGAATTATAATAATCATAAGGAGAACTGGCAGTTTCAATCCTTTAATAGTTTCCGTAAATTTCCTTTATATAATACAGAAGTTTTAGCGGTGTAAAGATTAAACACATAGTCATAGTAAGTATAATAACAGTACAATATAATAACAATAGAGGAGGTTTTGGGCATTGACGAAACTATTAGCACTTTGGAAATATTAGTACGTTATATCATTTAACTATTCAGATGATATGCGGAAAAATAAAAATAGATGGCTCACATTAATAATTAACTCATTGAAAAATAGCCACTAGCATCAAATATTCGCCAAGCTTGGCGACATTTAACAAAGTTTCGCCAAATTTGGCAATATATCATGTCAATTCTCAAATTTGGCGACAAAAAATGTTTTGTTTATTCTGACGACATAATGATGCATATGTATTAAATATTATACACACACCTATAATATGTATAATGCAAATGTATTACGTATGATATGCATATGTATAATATGTATGATGCATATGCATAAGTTCATTAACATCACTAAAACGCACTTAAAGGAATAGTGTTCCATAAATAGTAGGGATAATTGCCAGATTGACCAGAGTGCTATTGAGATTAGAATTCCGACATTTATAATAAACCGGGAGGCGTCTGCACTCACCATCACCTAATCGAGTTTAGAGCTGAAATTTTAGGATTAGTTAAAACTAGATTAGCATATTTAAATGCAACTAGTCTGTTAAGTCATATCTTGGTAGAAACCACCTGAAGACCTACTTTTAGTGGTTAACTGATAGGTTTACTATTGTATTTTCCTGCATCCAAAATTTTGAAAACATGGAGGAATGGGTGCAGGAAAACACAATGGAAAATTTACCAATTAACCTGTAAAATCGGGTCTGTAGGTGATTTCCACAAAGATATGACTTGGCAGACCACTTACATTTCAATACGCTAATCGATATTTAACTAATCCTAAAATTTCAGCCGTCAACTCGATGAGGTGATGATCTGTGCAGACGCCTCCCGGTCTTTAATAAAATTTGTTTTAAGGAAGTAAAAGATAAAAAGATGGACAGATAAACTGAAAGATTTGCCTTATTAAAATTTTTGTAAAAGCATATAAAAATTCATTCAGCTTGAAATCATGTAATACCTTTGTAACTCAGGCTAATTTTCTGTAATCGGGTTTTGGCGAACAACATATCTTATCTATAACTATAATCTTTCTTTTACAGATTTAAAATCAACAATAAATTAACAGTAAATAGGCTAATAATACAATATAATAACATTAGCAGCGGACTTCGGACGCCGCATCTGTCGCACATCGTTAAAGACAGTTTATTAGTTACACATTTCATTTAATTAAAAGGAGATTTTTAAACTTTCATATGGAATTAGGATATTTTTTCACTATAGGGACCTTAGCATTTTTTAAAAATCTTGGCGCAATTCGGACTTCAGAAACTCAGATATGTTGCCAAATGATATAAACAACTATGAAAACAAACCTTCTGAACTTTCATGTTATTTATACATGTATTTATATACATATAAACATTTTATTTATACATGTATAAAATATTATTTTCTATATACAAATTATTTATGTTGGTATATAAAAATAAATAAACGGCTTCCTTACATTAAATAAATTGTATACATATAGAAAAAAATTGCTTGTGTATATGACACAGTAAATAGGTTGCCAGAAAATACGTTATTATCAAATTTCTTTTCTCGTCAAGGCTATTTTCTGTATTTCGGCAAGGCTACTATATCGGAAACGTACCGAATTGTGGTTATATTTTGTTAAATGTTTTATTGTTTTAATATCGTAAATATATCATAACCTATACTGATTAAAATGTTTAGGTATATTCATTTTTTCTATTTAACAAACATATTTGTAAAAGCATATAGATAAAATGTTATTCTGCTTGAAATCACGTGACTCCTTTCAAAACTCTGTAATCGAGTTTTGGCGACCAACATTGGCACAATTGAATGTGTTAAGGAACTGTTTACGGCCAAATGAACACCCCTGTTTGAAGGGTTTAGAGGCAGAAATTCTGTGTTTTCAGATTTTTCTGGTTAATTGTGCTACAAACCCGACTTACTTGTGAAATTTCATGTTTCTACGACTTTTAGAAGTACCTTAGTTATTTGATGATGAGAAGTGAGTCAGTGACAAAAAAGCGCTTTTTCGGAATTTAATATTTCGAAAACTACTAAATATAGAAACATGAAATCGTGGAACCTTAGTTCAGTTTGACCATACGAACATGTGTATAAAAGAAAAATTTCTATATCTCTCCCTAAAACGACGTTATGAGGGGGTGAAAAGTATGCCGAAATGATTCAGGAAAAGGTAGCTTACGGCTTGTGCGAACTTGGCGGACGCACCGCCGTGCTCCCAGATAAAAATGTTTTGTTAAAAAAACCATGAATGTCTTCATTGAAAGAATGAAATGTTTACTGCAATGTGAGACATTACGTATTACGTACGCCATGCTTAGGTAGTAAAAGACATTTACAATTTCAAGACTGCGGTTTAAATTGATTATATTTTATTACTTGCAAAATATTTATTTATTCTTATAGTTTAAGTATTTATTTTGGTACCCGTCGACCAATTTCGCCAAATTATATAAATCGCCAAACCACTCGCCAAATTATACAAATTGACATAATTTTTATTTTAAATAACGAAAGAACAAATAAATTAGCATAACGTTAATAAAAATACATTTAAAACGTTGAAATAAAAATCACCTGATGACGTAAATACGTGTAACGTGCTTAAAGTCAAGTGAATGTGACATTTACGATCAACCATTATTGGCATTTAATCTTAAAATTTGGCAATAGATTTTTGGTTGACGGGATAACCAAGTAGTACCATTATTTTTATTGATTTAGAAAATTTGTAGGTCAAAGTTTGTAATGTTCAAAAGTTATATTTTTTAAATGCTCATTTTTTTTATCAACAAAATTATTTTTTTTTCAAATGTATCATTTCATTTTTGCGACAACTATTACGCTTGGTGACAATGGTGTTGGCATAACAGGGAAATACCAAAACAGTTACTGATTTCATTTCAAATGTAAAGAAAAAAGGTTTAATGAGCAATAAATATTGTAAATATGACTATAACTCAGATTCTACTGAAGAGAATTTTGTAGAACTTACACTGTTAAATAGTAAATTTGGTTTATAAATGGTTTAATGTAAAAACCATCATTCTAAATTGTTACGGGAGTTCTAAATCTAGGTGAACTCCATTATGAAAGATTTCAAGTCAGCTAATTAAATGCACAGTAAATTAGATAATATTTCAGGGATTTTTTTTAAATATTTATCATATCATTCTGTGTTGTTTAGTTACGGAGCTATGCCGAAAAAGTTTTCAGTGGTTCAGTAAAGAAACTTTGAAGATATACGCTACGGAGATAGGGTATACTAGATAGTATATATGCTATAGTTATGGAAGTTGAGCTGAGTTCCTTAAAAAATTCAGATGTGATGCAGTATATACCTACCCTACATCCCAGAGAGTTCTATAATCATGTTAACGCGATTATGAAAGTTATATTTAACAATCTCAATATATATTTAATGCAAAGAGAAATTTCATTCCGGCCGCTTATATCTTGAGTTCTGCTGAATAGATTTTGACGGGACTTACATTGTTAAGATAATTTTTCAGAAAAGATATTAGTATAAAACATAACGTTCTACGTTGCTTAGTTAAATAATTATGGGGGAATTTCTAAATCAGATGAACCCAATTTTGAAAGATTTGCTTTTTTTAAAGGTTCCCCTGAATGAATTTTTATGGGATTTAAACTGTTAACTAGATCATTTTTAGGAAAGGTTTCGATATATTTTCCAGTTAAAAAGATTCTGCTAAATGGATTTCAATGGAACTCGATCTGTTAGTTAATTTTTCCGTGAATGTTTTAGAATAAAGCACATATCATTTGCTTGGTGTTGCTTGGTTGTTAGGTTGCTTGATTGTAGAATTATAGATGAAAGTTCTAGAATCAGGCAAACCCAATTATTATGAACGATCACCCATTTCAATAAGTCCAATTAACAGATTCTGATGAGACTTGCATTGATAATTTTTCATGAACGCTTTTAGTATATTACATATTTTTCTGTTGTTCCTTACCGAATCCTACACTAACAGATCAACTAAAGAAATTGGTCCTTAACAGTCTAAATTTTGTATTACTCAATAAAAGATATAATAGCGTAATGAAATTCATATTGCTTTATGCAATTGGGTTGGATACAGCAGGTAAATGTTCATATTGCTTTAAAACGCATGATCAGATTGACAGATATATTTTGTTTCATTCAAGATTTCTTTAGAAAAACCGACCAGCGTAGCAAGCGAAGGCTGCTAGTGTATAAATAAAACACAAATTTAAGACAGGTAATCGAACCACACTTAACACTAGAAACGCCAAGGCGGTTCTAGTGTTTTATAGTGTGTTTCTAGTGTGTTCTAGCATTTTGACAGTTTCGAAACTTGCATTCCGTACCAATTTGTTTCTGTTTAGAGTATAACTTTCAGTTTCCGTGAGTTTTCTTATAATTCGAAATGCTATGATATGCCAGTGATAAAATTTCCAATCAGCTAAAATTTATGAAGTATTGCAGTAGTATACCTAGAACAGCCGAAACGGTCAAAATGACCGCCGTCAATTTTAATGCACATTTTTTCTAGTAGATGTCGCAACAGTTCCTACTGCATACAACCATACTTCAACAAAGGATACAACATTACCATTGATAACTTCTTTACTTCACTGCCTCTTGCAGAAAAGCTGAAGTCACTAAAAACAAGTATTGTTGGCACAGTCAATCGCGGAAGAAAAACAAAATTCCATAGGCTGTAAAATTTCAAAAAAGTCTTTGTACAGTAGCTAAATTCTTGCGAAAGATGATATCACGTTGAGTTTATCAAGGGATGAAAAATAAATATGTTTTAACTCTAAGTTCCCGATATCCATTAGTTGCATTTGAAACTGGTGATAAACACTTACCAGAAACTGTATAGTTCTATAAATCTACAAAATTTTGGGTCGACGTACTCGACCAAGTGAGACAGAAGTATTCTACAAAAGCTGGTTCTAGACGATGACCTATACAAGCATTTTTCTTGATCCAGCGGGCACCAATTCTGAAAAACACAGTCAAAAAAGGTGTTAAATACCAGTATTTTTTTAAAGTGGAGTCCGCTTTATTTAATCCCTTTATATTATCGGTAGTATTTTCTAGAAGAAAATATTGGTAATTTCCTCATTTTTTGACTGTGTTTTTTGACCACTCGCCACCCGAAATATTGTATTGCTGAGGGGATAAATATAAATGTTTGTTTTCACCAAGTTTATTCATGTTTTTAGCAATTTCGATTTCTCACGAACAATATTTTTTACTATACAAATATTCTTAAAATAAAAAATATAAATGATATATATATATATATATATATATGTATATATAACCATTAATTAAACATAACCTTCCACCGTCAAATATTATGAATTAAAGCTGTAAGTATTAAAAAAAAAAAAAGAAAAAAAAATATATATAATATAAGAATTATTATGGAAGAAAAAGAAAAAAGTGGACACCGACAAAAATTGAAAAGCTTATACATTGAATTGCGTTATCAAGGGCACAGAATTCAATGATATAAGCAAAATGGTTGTTTTCTGTGGGAAAAATAAGCTAAAGCTAAAAGATATTTTCCCCTGTGCCCAAACAACCATAAAATCAAGTGAATTGATTAAAATTGAAAGCAGAATAGAAACAAATAATATGAAATGGAAGAATCAATAAAACGTATTTAAATATTTATAGGATATAAAATATAAATAATAAACACCATACCGATTAATATTTCAGTATTTTACAAAAATCCACGCGCACATGGCTGCCAGTATATAAAAAAGATTAAGGTGAATAAAACAGTTAAGAAATCACAGTAAATGATACCGAAGGATGCAGTTAATACATTTTGAAATAAAATTTGAAATACTTTGTTAAACACATTTAATCAAATATAAAATAAATAGATATTAATTACATTATTTAAAATGCACTATTAAATTAATTAATAACAGTTTAACAATATCGTCAAAATTTAGCTAAAAATACCCCCTGGTGTATTAAATTATAACTGAAATGGAGCTAGAAAAATTAACAATTAGAGCTATCTTAAAGAGACAGATTTAGTGCTGCCATCTAGTATTACTTCTATTAAACAACTAACGCAAGATAAATATTTGTAATCATTTGAATTTAAATAACTGTATAAATAATTGTAAGCATTTGAATGTAAATAACTGTATAAACAGCAAAACCAAACATATCCTTATATATAGAGAATTATAAACCGAATATAAACCACACAATGTATTTAAAAACTATTGTAAATAAAATTTAAAAGCATGCAATATATTCTATTAGCTAACTTATTTAAACTAAACTAAGAAATAAATAATTCTAGAACATTGATAATATATAGCATATAGCTATATGCTATAAAACAAAATAAAAATCAGTAATAATTAATCTAAATAATTATTAAATATAAAAATTATTTTTTATGACTTATATATCAGATATTTATAAAATGAACAGGAAATAAAAAACTTGTGGAAGTAAATAGAAGGTTAAATGATACTTAAATACCCATTACTTAATAAGCACAAATGTAGAGTGTGGATTATCTTCAGACATCCATAAAAAACCATAAAGTATGAATGTGGGACATTCAAAAACATTAAACCGATAATAAATATTAAAAAGAATAGAGTAATAATAATAAAAATAATTACCCAATTTTAATGCATACAGTATAACTATATTTATATTATACATACTTATATGTATATTATTCACTATAATAATGGCATACTATTAGTAATTAATATGATATTGTCCTTAGTAAATTTAAAATTTAATAACAAATAATTGTAAATTAGATTAATCAATAATTAGGCTAATTATAATATTAATGAAATTCTCCAATTACATATAAAATATCAAATCAACATCCATATAAAATACGTAACAAAAATATAGTAATAATACAAGAGCCCCATTTTTTTATATATATATAATTAACCATTGCGTATTATCCAGACAACACCACCCTCCTCCGTACTCTAACATCTACCCACCCAACCATCCTATAATATTTTTTTATATTATTTTACAATTTTTAATTTTTTATAGATATTTTTTTTTTATTTTATAATTTTTTTGTATTTTTGTTTACGCTTGTGTTAATTTGTTTTATCATGTAAGAAAAGTACTAATTGTATATTAACGAATATATGAATTTTTTTAGAAAACCATGATTTAATGCATCATAAATTAGTTTTTTAATATTATTGTTAATTAGAGGAGAAGAACATAAACATTTTATTCTATATAAATGATTAAGTATTATATTCCGAAATACAGAATGATGTAGAAAAGATTTGTAAATGTATTAACTTTGAATTTAAATTCTTTACGTTTGTCATATAAATCTGTGATTGTTTTATTGTCTTTGATTGTAATTTTAAGATCTAAGAAGTTAATTGTATTGTTAGATAAAAGGTTTTCCGTTAATTCCAAATTAGTGGGATAATCAACTGGAAATCGAGTAATTGCATATTGATCAGTATCAATTAAAATGATGTCATCAACATAACGATATAAATGTAGATAATTATTAGTAAAATTACGTTCATAATGATATAAGTATAAGTCTGAGAGTAAACTGGAAGTACAACCGCCTTGTGGTATACCGACATGCTGTAAATATAAAGTATCTTGCAAAATATAATTATTATAGATAATGAAGTTAGTTAAAGATTTAAAATATGCAATATGTATATTAGATGGTAATTCCAGTTTTTTATAATATTTTTTAAATAATGCATTTATAATTTTATGTAAATCTAATAGGTCTATATTATTAAAAAGATCTTTGAAGTCATATGTCGTTATATTATAAACACAATGAAGATTTTTTAAAATATTAACAAGTTGATAGCTATTTTTTATACAATGTGTATTATCATTATTTGTAGTAAGTACATATAATTGATTAAGAATTTTTAAGAGAAGTGTATTGGCTTTATTATTATATGTATTACAACCAATAGTAACAGTCCTAAATTTAATAGGAGTTTTATGAAATTTGGGAATAAGAACTAAATATGGATAATTAAAATTAGTAGATAAAATATTTAATAGTTTATAATAACTTCGAATTTTACGATTATTTACAATTACAGTTTCATTAGTTTTTTGAAATGACTTATCAGAAGAAATAGAATTTGTAAGAAGTTGGTGATAATATGATTTACATATAATAGCATAATTGTTAGGAGATTTGTCTACATATGTAATAACGTAGTTTTTTTGTAATTTAGTAATTTGTTGGAAATAATGCTTTGTATTAATAGAAACCAAATCAGCAATATTATTATTTTTTTTTTTTTTTTTTTTTTTTAAAGCCATAGTTAATTTTTCAATTACTAATATCTTCCATTGATTAAAATATTCAATAGGCTTATTATAAGAGAGAGAAATTTTATAAATAAAAATATCAATATCATATGTAAACTGTTTGATAATAGATTTAACATTAAATTTAGATGGAAGTCTATATTTAGTACCATAACCCATTAGTTGTTTCAATTTAAAATCATGAACAATATCAAGATTTCCAGTGATTATATGTCCATGATCATTGTTTATGTATTTTTTTAGAGTGGGGTCTTTGCAGTTACACGGAAAATTACTTGCAGCAGATGTATTTTTTGAAAATGTATTGTAGTTAAAAATCTTTCTCCCAATTGTATTCGGATATTTAAAGGTTTTTGATATATGAAGATTATTGATAGGAAAAAAACAATTTTTATCATTAATAATAGAACTGATATTAATTTTATTAAATATGTGATTTGAAAAAGTAATTATCATTTGAGTATTCATGTTCTGAATTTTGTGTTTTTTTTTTGTAAATTAATATTTAAAAGATTAACCCTACTCATAATAAGGTCAAAGGAAATATCAGAGAAATGTTTAGAGAAAGATTTACTTAGAAAGACATTTAAATGTTGTACAAGCTGTTTCTTTTTAATAGCAAAGATGTTTTTTCGTATTAACAACCAGTTATAATTCTCTAAGTAATTTCGTTGAAGATCATTAATTTGTTTTGTGATAGATTTTTTGGAAACTACAACAGATGATGAACCCTTTCCGCGTTTATTAAGTGTTGTTTTAGCATTTAAATTATGATTAAGAGTAGGATAAATTGGAGAATAATCAATATTGTTATTTATAGATGTGAAGACTTTGACAGGCCTGTTAAATACTTCACTATTAAGTCCATAAGGATAAATTGTGTTATAATATTTCATATATGATGATTCCATATAAAGACGTTCTGATTTATTTTTTAGAATTTGAAGGATTTCAATTGTCGTATTTTTAAATAGATGTTTATGAAAATGTTGAATTTCAGCTGTAGATTGTATATTTTTTGCTTTGTTGTTATTAGAGTCTGAACGATGATGATTGATTCGTTTATGAATTGGACCTGATGTTTCACCAATATATTTCATATTACATAAGTTGCATTTTATACTATAAATAACATTAAATGCTTTACAAAAACTTGAATAATTAGGATCTGAGACAATTTGTGTCTGAGCAGCGTATGGACATGTCTTGCACCGAGAATCATAGCACTTACGAAAAAATAAAGGACGAGGGGGAGAGGATAAATGGTCGCTGGATGACGATCCAGGAACAACCCAATTATTATTCCTGTACCGGGCACTACACTGCATAGATGCTAAGTGTATCTTGCCAGTATCGAGATGTTTACTAAGAACTGCCATATAAAAATTATGTATGGAAAATGCAATAATTGCCATAAAAATAAGAAATTTTAATAATTTAATTAAATTAGCCTTGATTATATAATAAAACTTGAGTAAGAAAAGATATATACAATATTTACAATAATAGAAGCAGAACGCAGAAACAATCTTCAAATTATCCATAACCAAATTATGAAAACCCAAATATCGTAGACTAATAATAGCAAGAAACCACTTAACTATTTTATAACAAATAAGTCAAAAAAGATCCGCATAACATCCAAATCCTAGAACAACTATAACCATTCAAAGACAACCAAAACGCATACCCAACTAAATACTCAGATCAAATTAAAATGAATTTAAACTAAAGCAAATTAACATTAAATCTATGAATAGGAATAATTATTGCTTCCAAATTAATGTATATGTAAAATGATTATCTCTACAGAATTATGTAAAGCTATAGCAAAAATAGAAAATATATAGGACAATATCATACACTAACTTCAAGAAAATTCAGATAAAATCATAACTAGAAAATTAAAAAACATTAAATAAATCGTTGCAATGATAGGAATGAAAAAAATAATGGAATCCTAAAATAGGTATCAGATAACTACATGGTAGAAATCATATTGATAATACACATACATAGTGCGCTAATTGCAGCAATGATCTAAGCGTATAATATTTAAAAGATTGCTAAATAATTTAGCGACCTGGGAATATATATAATTATATATAAGATACCATAAGGAAAAAATACATCAAAATGAATTGTTGACATTCAAAATGAAAAGATATTTAAAAATATCGTAAAAAGCATACATTCATAATTACTTGCGCAAATGCATCATAGTAATTTGAATGCTAATATATAACCATTAATTAAACATAACCTTCCACCGTCAAATATTATGAATTAAAGCTGTAAGTATTAAAAAAAAAAATAATATAAGAATTATTATGGAAGAAAAAGGAAAAAGTGGACACCGACAAAAATTGAAAAGCTTATACATTGAATTACGTTATCAAGGGCACAGAATTCAATGATATAAGCAAAATGGTTGTTTTCTGTGGGAAAAATAAGCTAAAGCTAAAAGTTATTTTCCCCTGTGCCCAAACAACCATAAAATCAAGTGAATTGATTAAAATTGAAAGCAGAATAGAAACAAATAATATGAAATGGAAGAATCAATAAAACGTATTTAAATATTTATAGGATATAAAATATAAATAATAAACACCATACCGATTAATATTTCAGTATTTTACAAAAATCCACGCGCACATGGCTGCCAGTATATAAAAAAGATTAAGGTGAATAAAACAGTTAAGAAATCACAGTAAATGATACCAAAGGATGCAGTTAATACATTTTGAAATAAAATTTGAAATACCTTGTTAAACACATTTAATCTAATATAAAATAAATAGATATTAATTACATTATTTAAAATGCACTATTAAATTAATTAATAACAGTTTAACAATATCGTCAAAATTTAGCTAAAAATACCCCCTGGTGTATTAAATTATAACTGAAATGGAGCTAGAAAAATTAACAATTAGAGCTATCTTAAAGAGACAGATTTAGTGCTGCCATCTAGTATTACTTCTATTAAACAACTAACGCAAGATAAATATTTGTAATCATTTGAATTTAAATAACTGTATAAATAATTGTAAGCATTTGAATGTAAATAACTGTATAAACAGCAAAACCAAACATATCCTTATATATAGAGAATTATAAACCGAATATAAACCACACAATGTATTTAAAAACTATTGTAAATAAAATTTAAAAGCATGCAATATATTCTATTAGCTAACTTATTTAAACTAAACTAAGAAATAAATAATTCTAGAACATTGATAATATATAGCATATAGCTATATGCTATAAAACAAAATAAAAATCAGTAATAATTAATCTAAATAATTATTAAATATAAAAATTATTTTTTATGACTTATATATCAGATATTTATAAAATGAACAGGAAATATATATATATATATCTATATATCAATATAATATAAATGTAACATAATAAAATATAAAAATGTATGTAATAAAAATTATGAAATATGTATTGTTATATGGGCAATGATGGTAATAATAGTAAAAAACGATCCTAAGAGTAAAAAATGGCAAGTAAACAATAGTTGAGCATGGTAATCCACATCGGGAAAAATGACAACTTCGGTGGTTATAGGTATGCATTTTTGACGGCGTTTCTAGTGTTAAACCACTGAAATGATCAGAATAGCGATTTCTTTGACTGTTAAATCCTGGCAGGAGAACATTACGAAATTATCACTTTTAATAAAATTCAAAATTTAATTTTAGTAGATAATTGATATTTTTCATATAAGAATTATTAATGGTATTGTTAGTAAAAAATCGAAAAAAAAATATATTTAATGTAAAATATCTATTGGAGTTTTCACATTTATTCTCTAACCTGGGAAGACCGGGTTGGAACCCCTGGTATGTACGCATATACTATCATTCACAATACAGTTAAAACCTATTGAACATAAATTTTAAATTACAAGAAAATGTGACGGAATACTATTAATTGGAAACGCAAAAAGATGACTTATCACAAATTAAGATTATGTAAAAACCCCTAGTGAATATATTCAAAAACAAATAGTTGGTTAAATGGGTTTTAGGGCATCCTGTTTTATAATATACGAAGGCAAATAAATAAGTAGGTCACAAATGCCAATAAAAAAGGGAAACCAAGATACATACTTAAAAAGCATGTTTATTTCAATATATAATCGTTATTTACATTGATGCATTTGTTCCATCTCTTTATGAGTTTTCTAATACCCGCTGCATAAAAGTCTTTGGACTACACTCTCAGCCATCTGTCTACCTCACATCCAACGTCTGCATCAGTCGGCTGTAGCGTAAATCATGTGAACATCCTGTTGCAGTTGCTAATGCTGTTAATTGTTGTTCTCCTGTCAGGTCTACCCATTTCCTCAACCTTCCAAACTGTTTCTTCAGTCGCTATCTCAACAGGATGACCACTTTGTTCTTAATCAAAAACTTTTGAACGCTCCTGCTCATCTTGTACAATTGTTGTCTCATAACTTCAAAATTGACATTTTACAATTGGCCAGTGCTGCCACCTAATGACGTATTTCAAAACAAATTGCTAATACTGTCAATTGTTGTTCTCCTGTCAGATCTAACCATTCCCTCAATCTTCCGCACTGTTTCTTCAGTCGCTATCTCAACAGGACGACCACTTTGTTTTTAATCAAAAACTTATGAACGCCCCTGCTCATCTTGCACAACTGTTGTCTCTTAAATTCGAAATTGACATACTGCAATTGGCCAGTGCTGCCACCTATTGACATATTTCAAAACATTTCACTACTAATTTCCGACCTCTCATATCGGTTTGTGACCTACTTACTGACTTTCCCTCGTATATGATATGATATTATCAATATTTACATAGGTCGTTAACTTCTACATGCTATTTTAAAAAATTTCGAAGACTCTATAATACAGTTTGCTCTGTGGAGCACATTTCAACTATTATTAATAAGAATAATAAAAATTTAATTAAAATCTTTAATTATTAGAAAAACACTCTATAATATTACAAAAATAAATATGCCTTATGCACTGTTTTTTTTTCTCCTTATTTAACTGCACAAAATTATTACAAGTTCTGTGAATAAATATGACTTTTACGAATTATTTTTCTTAAATTAAATAGAAATTTTCGTATCATAAATAATTGTGACAGACGTGTAGGAACATACAAGGTGTGTGCAAACATTGATTTTATAAGTAAGGAACTATAACATTGTCATATTGTTAATTCTTTATCGATAGTCTCAGCATCGTACAGAATCCAGGGATAATAAAATAAGAAACATAAAACATGCGTCAAGCATGGATTTTGAAGCACTTTACAATACTTCAAGAATACCTTAACATAACTTTGATGCTTAATATTGTAAATAAGATACTTAAGTAATCGTTAAAGAAAAGGCGTAATCTATTTGAAAAACAGGATTCTTCAGTTATCGCCCACATTTACATTTTCTACAACGCGGGATAACCCACCATTGGCATAGGCTTCCAGATCCCGCGTTGCAAGTTTATTAAAAAAAAAAAAAAAAAAAAAAAAAAAATTACGGAAAAGTACTTTAATAATTTGTGTCAAAATATTTGAAATCTTTCGCACAATCGTGTAAAATATATACAGATTTTTATACACGCCACATGTTAAGTTAAAATTTAATTCAGGAAAAAACACGCTTAAAACTACTGAAATAAATATTTTAGAAATTATCATCCATTAACGGTCATTTATACAATTCTTTGTGCGCCTCTGTTTATCATTTTATTTATATTCTAGAAAAAATTGTTAATATTCTAAATATAGTTCAGCTTCAAAATGCATAACTCATTTTTAAACCAACTTTAAGCAATTCACACTTATATTCATTAATGTTTATGAATTATTTTATGAAACCCAGTATATGATCTATGGTATCTGTATATACCGCGTAATATGCAAAATTTAGTTAAACTTAAAAACGCATATCATAACTGAATAGTTTTTGCAATACTTATCAGTAATATACATATTTCGAATACAGTACAGTGTGTAATTTTTCTGTGTGGTGTGTCCCTGTAAATGAACGGTAAATGATATGCATGCCATATTCTACAGTATCTTGCTGTAGTGCCTCAGTAATGTGTATTAATTTTACTACATTTGAAATAGTGTAACAGTTTAAATCCTTGGATCATTACCTAATGGAATTCTTTGTGAGACCCTGAAAATAAATAATAAATTCTTTGCATCCCATATTCTACAGAATGCATGTATTAATGCACTTTATAAATCCATATCAATTTCATTATGTTTGGAGTGGTGGAACATCATTAAAATTCCTTTGAAACGATTTTTTCACATTCACCATAATATTAATGAAATACTTTTGGATAACTATCTAAATAAACTATAGATGTCATAGTCTTCCGTCTTCCTTTTCTCTAGGGATTACTCTATAGTAAATGTCAATAACATATTTTAAATCAGAACAATTCGATTATATTTATGTTAGATCACACATGGATGGCCAGGCAAACGAAATGCATTAACACTTTTCAACAATGTTGGAAAGTGTAAAAAATGATTTAAGTTAATTTAATTGTCTAGCATAGTGTGGGAGTGGTTCGAAAATTATATTTCAGGTTAATATTTAGCAAGTTCACCGAGAAAAACGGCTATTGAAATTTAAATGGTGATATTGATATGATTGAGAACAACTCTGAAATAAGTTAATGAATTAGTGCTTACGACCAGATATTGGAAGTAAATTTTCAAAGTTTCATATCTCATTTATGTAGGAGTTTTTTCTTTCTGTAAATGATTTTTCAATAATGTGAACTTTAGAAAATGCGGAATCACTTACCGATTTTGAACTCTCCGACTACCGAATGCAATACTATTGGAGAAATTACCTGCCAGAGCTATTGTAACCACATGTAGAACTATTCTAAACTAGAACTATACTAAAAGGACTATTAATCTATATTATGAAAACTATTATATAATGCAGTATCAGGTATGGAAAAAAAAGAATTGTAATACGTTGATTATGTGTACATCTTAAACTAATGCATCATAATTTCTTAAATAATACAGTATCATGTATTGAAAAGAAAAAAATTCAATGATTATACACAAATTTTATCTTCTTGATTTATTGTATAGTTACAAATGACCTAGATTTACTCTCTGGTGCGAAGGTCAAAGTTTGCTGAAATGACCTTGAAGATATTAATCAAGCGTAAATTAAAGATATTTATAAGAAAATAAACGCTCAAGTGCGAGCATTACTCTCGCACAGAGGGTTCCGTAGAGTAAATATATGAATTTGTAATTGTATTATATATATATATATATATAAACCGTTGCTAAAAGAATACTAAGACATTGTAAAAAACTATACAACGTAGGGTTGGGTATAACTGTATATATTAGAAAAGTGTAAATGGGTATACCATGATAGTTCAAAGAGATATGGAACCTAAATAATATCAAATATAACTATTTGTATAACTCTTTACTTAATATTATCCTAATCTGTTTATGATGAACTTAATTCGGTACTGACAATAAAAACAGTGCATAGTTAAACTTCATTTGGCATTTCATCAAACTAAATTCAGCGTAGTAATAACATTTATTCCTACAGTGTAGCTGAAACAAAACCTTTGTTCAAAGTTTAAATTTGGCATTGTGCTAAGCGCGCTTCGAATTGAGGTCTCAAAGTTGCAACGCCGCCTTGGTCAGTGCCGCGTTTTTCCAGATAGGTGTTTAATTAACTTTTAAAGTCACTCGAGGCGTATTGAGAGATACAATCAATGCAAACTATCGCCAATCCCACAGTATTTATGAGATTCATTCTAAAGGTCTAAATCTTTCGAGGGCGATGCCCTTAAAAAACGGACACCCAATTTTAATTCAAAAACGGACAAACGACACCAAGCATATTTACTTAAAATTTTCCTTTTATCATGTACGTAAAAATAACCAAGTTCGCATTTTCTAATAAATTCGTTTATAAATTCTGTTGTTAGTTCATTATTTCATAAGTTTATAAATAGAGTTACTCCGTGCAAGGTGACCTTGGGTAATCGCTATAATTTTCTGGCAAGGTTTATATTAACAACTACTACCTATATTTTTTTCATAATTTTAGTTTCAGTAGATTCGGAATTAAATGGGGAGGAACATATTTTTACGCTACATTTTCAACAATATCTTTGAAAATATAATACCTAAAATTAAAAGGAATGTATTTTTGTGTTCAGCGTTACAAAAGCTTTCACAGGATACCCCACATGATATACAAAGAAAAGTTTTTTTTTCAAGTAGCATAATTAGCCCCTCTACTTTTTTACTAAATATATTTATGAATGTTTATTAATCTGAAAATATGTGGGTCAACGGTCTTTATTACTTCCCCGAATTTGAATTTTCCATGTTCCATAGTTTACGAGTAAAATGGCTGTGACAGACAGACAGACGCACAGACACAGGAGTGATCTTATAATGGTTCCGTTTTTACTTTTTAACCACGGAAACATAAAAAATTAAAAAATTAAGTAAGATTTTGTATTTTTGTTATGCATGGGTTTTCAAAACATCTGTAAACATTATAAGAAAAAAAATATTCTTATATTTATAGAATTCAAATTTAACTTTTTTTATTGTTTTCTATCAGTTTTGGAAGAAACTGAAAGAAACATTAAATACTTCTGCTATATTTTATACATTATTCTTGGATACATATCGAAATAATCTTAAAACTAGCAAAGTTAATAAATATAATAATACGTAAAAATTCAACGAATTCCTAATTAAGCTTAACTACTCTGTTAAAATTAATTACTTTAGTATTAATTGCACTGCAAGGGACAACGCTCTCTATCATCTGCATGTAATTAATCTCTGGAGAATAAATTTGTTATGTCAAGAGAGTACGTCTATTAGAGTCTGCGAATTAAATTATTTCCAAGGCTTTAATCACTTGGCATGCTTGAGTTCAGTGATATATTTATGTATGTTTGTTTTGTAATTTACTAAATCTTTAATAGCGTTTAAGGATCTACTTTTAGGGCATTACTTTTAGAGTATCCGAAGTCCAGATTCATAGAATTGAAATCTGTATAAATTACGAAAACTTTATGTCGCTAGTAAAATACAGGGTACTTATAATTATAGATTTACTTGATTTTTTATTACAATGAAAATTATTGTACAGCAAGTTACTGAAGTTAGCATCATTCCAATATATTATATGTCAATTCTGAGGTATAAACAGAGAATTTTCTGAAGAAATTTTCGTTGTTACAAATCAAAGCTGTTTTTATCGTTTATGCACCGAGATTTACTCGCAAATTTTTAATATCAGTGCAATAGTAATAAAAAGAGCCCGATAAAATAATATGAAACCTTAGTATATCATAATAATAATTAATTACAGCTTCGTGGGTTTAAGAAAAACATGAAACCCTTTTAAGCCACAGGTGTGTTTTCTATCTCAACTGGATGAAAAATAAGTCTGTTCTTTTCTCAACTCGGAAAAATGTGTTACATTTCAAGAGAAGGAAGCAATCTTAGATAACATACACTGATCTTTCGGTATACGTGAATGAAAAACAGTCAAAAGATGATGAAAACTTGAGAATAAGATTCCTGTAGCCTATAAAGTTTAACTTTCATTTTATTTTTCAATTAAAGATATTGGATTTCAATCAAACGTCATGTCTGGTTGTAAGCATTGTTTTTTAGATATAGAAAAGGGTCATTCCACACAAAATGAGCAAAAATTTAAAAAAGTCATCGCTACATAGTAACCGATTTTAATAAAATTTGATACACAGATTCAATTCATATTCAAATAGAGCATTGCAAAATATTTCGACGAAAAAAAAAAAAAAATGGAAGTTCTGGACATTTAAAAAACTTGTGACATAGAATGGCATGTGTACAATCGTTCAAAGTTACAAGTTTGAAGTTCCGTATCTTTAAAACTATTTAACATAAATTAAATCTTTAAAATTATCTTCATATTTTGTTTATAATAATAACTTGGTAACGTCATGATTAATCTTAAATTTGTTGTAAAAAGTGAAAATTTATCAATTTTGAGAAAATTAAAAACGTTATAAAAATTGAAGGAATTCAAAAACATCTGTGAAATTGATTCCTGATGTAGTGTTACATATTAAGATTGAATTGCTAAAGTTTTTAAAATGCCATGTGTTTCCTTTTCCTTTAAAAAATTTTTAGAAACTTAAAAAAAATGACAAAACTGTAAGTTTTCCTCTTATTGACAGGCAAAAAAATATTGAAATAAAGGTCAGACATTATAGTTATTGCACAGACATAAAGATCAATAAGTCCACGATATGCTAAAAAAATTCAAGATTGCCTTTTGATTCCTAACGTCACAAAATTTGGTTAAAAAAAAATATTTGTTTCATTCCAAGAGCTTTACTCTTTGAATAAGCGCGCGTTTTTTTTTTTACAATATTACTCGATTTCAAAGGGAAAAAAGATGCAGTGCTGCCATCTATGGATTTAGAGGATAAATAAATAAATATATATATATATTTTTTTTTTTCAAAATAATTTTTTTTTTAATGTAGTTTAAAATAAATATATTAATAGCCAAAAATAAACTAAAAGCAAAAATTAAAGTTTCTATATTTAAAATATATACTTTTATCTATAATATGAAATAATTTAAAAGTTTAATAAAGCTTTTTTTCACTTAAAAAGAAGGGATAGAAATATTGTATTTTACTCTCAACATTTTTTACTGTTTATTTTTTTTCTCATTAAGGAATAAAAAGGCAAGAATGAAACTTTCGATATTTAAAGTATATACATTTAGCTATAACGCAAAAAAATGTAAAATTGTCAATGCTGTCCTTCATGCTTAAATGAGCAGTAGAAATATTGCATTTTTACTTCAAAATTTTTGAAAAATATATTTTTTTTCTCATTACGGAATAAAAATACAATTACTAACTTACCCCAATCTGTGACTTATTATTCATTCATAATTATAAATTATTTTTAATATAGTCTTTCCATTCCTAAAGCTAATAATCAAAATTGAAATTTTAAGCATGTAGACAATATCTCGATTTTACATTCACTTTTAATTTATATTTTAATACTTAAATAAACAATTCTGAAATCTATTATTTTACAATTACTCGTAAATAGATATGATCTACATATAGACTGATTTTCGTTAAAATCTGTGACATGTCTGCCACAGCTGATTTGCTCATTTTGCATGGAATGACCCAAAACTGACGTACGTTGATATAATTTTTGTAAAATACAGAATATTACATTCATAAAGCAATTTACGCACAACATTAATCAGTTGCAAAACGTCGGAATATTTACGCGTAATTTGTGGTAGAAATAGATAATATACTAGAAATATCTGGAAAAAAAAATAATATATGGAAAACATGGTATAAAAGAAAAGTAATTTAACAGTCATCTGTGATAAACTAGTGAAGGGTGCCGAATTGGCGCTGGAGATAATCGAACCAGATATCGCATGAACAGAAATCGAGCACTTTAGCGTCGATCAAAATGCCAAGCCATTTATTCTAAACTTGGTAATTGCTTTATACTATTTAATTGGATAGCATCGCTTCACACTCTATCCTCCGTCCGGGAGTCTTCTTGTTGAAGTCCGATGTGCGATATGCGCTAGTGAGTGATGTTGTAGTGTTGTCGTGCACATGTGCGATGCGCAGTGTGACATGCTTATGCTGTCGTGCATATACTTTGCGTGCAGACTTTGTGTATGAGCATTTCACAAGCATTGCGTGGTAGAGATTGTTTATTTGGTACTGAACTTGCTGGCTTTGAGTTTTTATTATGGTTACTGTTAAATGTTGCATGTTTGTCCTAATGATAAATGAAGAGTGATGAATTGGCGTTGGAGTGGATCAAACAAGTAATCTAATTAACAGTAAACAAGCACGTTAGCGGCGAGCAAAAGGCTAAGCCATTTCATCTAAGCAAGTAACTCGCTTTATGGTGTTCAGGTGAGATGGGATCGCTACTCTAGTAACAAATTGCGAAAAAAAGTAGTACTCTAAATGGTAAATTATAATTAAAATCATGTTATTTCGTAGTATGAAAACTGAGTAGAAGCCACTTAAACGATATTGGCACTTTGAGAGAAGAATCTTGTAACAGATAAGATGACCGCTATTAAAAAAAAAAAAAAAAAAAAAAAAAAAAAACTTATATTACTTTAACATAGTTTTTAAACAACGTTTTTAAAAGGTTTATAAAGTAAAATTGATCATTTTCTTTATTATTCTTTTTTTCCGCTAAATTTGTTAAAACTACATTTTTTGGTAATCTCTTGGCATCATCATAAATTTAATCTAAAAAATATAGCTAATATCGTTCGTGCTAAGCAGTGGAAGCCATAAGCATAAAAAAGATCTATAATAAACGAAGTGTAAAAAACAATGTAAAAAAATATATATATATATTAAGTAAGGAACGGTTGACTTCATAATTTATAAATCCGATTTTTTTCATGCGCGATTACTCTATTTATGTACAGATTTTTTTATTTACTATAAAATATTAAAAAAAATACGCGCATTAATATTTTAGATATGCTCATATGCCATTTTTTAATCTACCATATTTAAGTTGTTTTAGAATCTAATATTTCCTAAAAGATTGATTTTTCAGAAATCCTTTCGATAAGAAAACCCTGCAGGTATGTAAAAAAAATTATGCGGATATTGTCAAAAAATGCGTACAAAAAAATTGACACAATGTAACATAATTTATATAAATATTGTATTGCATCGTTTTTAACACTTTCCAACAAAGTTGAGAAGTGTTTATGACTTCGGTTTGTCTGTCTGTCCGTCCGCGCTCTAACTCTCGTAAGTATAGTGAGATAGTTCTGAAATATTTGGATGTTTGTGACCTTTACCATAGCAAGATCTCTATTTCAAATAAAGTTTCTAGCATGTTTAGTTCATCTACAGGGACAGTCAAAAAATTTCCGTTACATTACGGCCTATGGAAAAAATCCTTTAAAATGATTTTTAATGATGTTACATGCTTTTAAACATAATAAAATTGATATGCATTTATCGAGTGCACTAAAATATGCATTCCGTAGAATATGCGGGGCAAAGAATAATTATTATTCATTTACAGGGCCACACAAAAGGATTCCATTACATAATGATATGGGGGGTGGAGGGAATTTTTTCCGGCATATTTTAATTATGTTAAATTAT
Organism: Maratus speciosus; assembly: GCA_963932465.1. Classification (NCBI taxonomy): domain Eukaryota; kingdom Metazoa; phylum Arthropoda; class Arachnida; order Araneae; family Salticidae; genus Maratus; species Maratus speciosus. Next base: position 114,324,486 of record OZ010790.1, on the reverse strand, counting down.
TTTATGTATAATGAAATTGATATACGTCGCTGAGGTTTACTATAACTTATTTCAAGTATAATACGAAGTGTATAGCATTTAAAGGGACACACAAAAGATTTCAGATACTACATTGTATTCGAAGTACTGTACGGTAGCGATAATTGCTGGAAATCCATTTTTTATTATGTTATGTGCTTTTATGTTTCACTATATTTATGCATTCTATATGGAGTGTATAAATGCTGTAATTCATATATTGGGCTACACAAAAGAATTCGTAATGATTACTGTGTATGATTGTAAATTGTTTAATTTGGTTTTTAAATGAGTTATGCATTTTTACGCTGAACTGCATTTAGTTTACCAAGAAATGTTTGTAGAACATAGATAAAATGATATACAGGATCACGCAAAGAGTTGGATACATGGCCGTCTATAAATGATAATTTTTGGAAATGTGGTTCCAGTAATTTTAAGAGTATTTTGCTTTGAATTAAACTTTAGCTAAATAGCGCGTGTAATAAAGGTGCTAGGTTAACTACAGGGTTGTACAAATGTATACAAGTATGTTTTTATCAATTAGTATAAATTGATTTCATCAAACTTCAGATTCAGTTAGTCCTTGTCAAGAAGTCACGTTTTGTACATTTATTTGTAAATCGCTCAACAGTTGACGCTGCTGTGCTGCTTTTTTGCGATTTTCGCAATAGCTCTATCTCAAGAACTAATTCTTGGATTTTCAACAAACTTCAGATTTAGGTATACCCTGATATGAATTAGTGCTGTTTATGTTTTGGTGTAAATCGCTTAAGAGGTGGCGCTGCTGTACTACATTTTTCAGAAGTTCCAATATAGCTCTATCTCATGAACTAATGCACGAATTTTCATCAAACTACAAATTCAGATATACTTTGATATAAATTGGTGCTAAATTGATTTAATTTCTTGTACTATTTAAAGGTTTTAATTGACTTCATTTATATAGAAGAAGGTTTTGTGATGACCATAACATACTAGTTATTAGGTGCGTTCGTAATTATATTAACACGTAGTGCATATAGTCCTCAACTGGTTCGTCCGTCTGTGTGTCTATCCATCTGTCAAAAAGACCCAAACCGAATGTTTTGAAATTTAATATATATAACCGTTGCAGAAAAGTTGTCAAACCATTTTTAATTTTATGAAAATCGAATTAAAATTTAAATATATATTTATAAGAGTTTTCTTCATTTTATTAAATCCTTTCATATCTAATTAATTCAATGATATCAGATTATATGTTATGATTCTCATTTGCCATGGAAATTATTCTATTAAGTCCTATCATTCGTAATAAATCATATGATATATCAAAATAGGTAACGATTCTAGGTTGCCATGATTATTATGCCATATATGAGATGGAGCAATATTATTTCCCTATTACTGAATTTAATATATATAATCGTAATAAATTTTGTATTCATGCATTTTTCAATTAGAGTGCAACAGCTATTGCAGCAAGATCTCAATATTTATGAAACTAGTTATAGTACGAAAGCATCTCATTTGCCACATTTGAGGTACAATTTCCGAGTTCTTTCAAAATAAGTAAAATAATTCATTAAAAAAAAAATATATCGAATTTTCTACATTAGACATGCTTTTTTATCTTCTAAAGGAATGAAAAAATAAAATAATTTTACACATTTATTTAATTTATATATTGCCAAATAATAAAAAAATATATTTTAAAAACACCAGCTGAAGAAGAATAGTAGAAAACTGAATTTTCTTTTTAAAAAAATCATCTTATACGTGATATTGGTATTTCAAAAATAAAAGTACAATATTATTCACTAAAAACAACTTATTTTGATAGAATCAAATATAAAATAAATTACGACTTCAAAATTCTCTGAACTTCTCCCATAAAAATGGATGAAGCTACTTTAGATATTTTCAAAAGGAATTCATATAAACATATATACCTTTTTTAGGTAGATTTCGTATGAAATACTACCTATTGGGATCGTTCCTATGTTGGAATTTCTGAAAAATTTTTGCAGATCTACACCGATCATGACCCCTAGAACCCAAAACCACCCTCAGTAAAAAACTTTATATATATATATATATATCTGTCTATCTATCTATCTATCTATCTATCTATCTATCTATCTATCTATCTATCTATATATATCACTTTCTTCTGGACACGATAACTTTCGTAATTCTGCACCAATCTCTTCCAAACTGATACATAAAATCAATGGGCATAAAATCTCGGTCAAGTTCGTTAATGGGCAAAATCGGACCAAGGGGAGGGAAATAGGGAGGGGTTTTGTGAAAACAGAAACCCCCCCATAACTTCTTAATTTTTGTACATATCAAATCAGTTTAAAGTTTTTATTACTTCTAAAAATAGGGCCAAAAATTTATGTATCACAGATTTTTGATAAAGTTAAAAATGGGCTCAAGGGGCGCAAAAAATAGGGTTTTTGGGACAAAAAAATTCATAACTTTGTCAATTCTCAAGATATCAAATTCAATTAATTTTATTATACATCTCCTTAACAGTATCTAAAACTTTTATATTCACAAGTTTTTGATAGGAACAATTCGTACTGCAAAAAAAAAAATTAAAAACGAAAACAAAAAGGGCGTTTGACGAAGAAAAAAATCCATAACTTCGTCAATTCTCAAGATATCAAATCCAATTAATTTTATCATGAATCTCCTTAACATTATCTACAACTTTTATATTCACAAGTTTTTGATAGGACCAATTCGTACCGCAAAAAAAATTAAAAACGAAAACAAAAAGGTGGTTTGAAGAAGAAAAAAATCCATAACTCCGTCAATTCAAAAGATATAAAATCCCCATGAATTTATCATATATCTTCTTAATATTGTCTACAACATCTATATAGACGAGTTTTGGATAGGACCAATTCTTAGAGCAAAAACAAATTAAAAATACATACCGGTTGAAGTAAAAAATGATCTTAGTAAGGGTGTTTCCAAATCCAAACTGCTTATTTTCTGACTCATTTTACAATTAATTTTTGCTCTCAAAGGCTTCCAATTGGTACGTTTTCTTACTCAGAAACTATATAATGTACCGTAATGGTCGATTTTCTGATAGGGGCAGAATATATTTTTTTAAATGCTGTTAAAAAGGGCATTTTGAACCGAATTTACCGAAGCGGATTGTGTTGGAAAAATCATTGTATTAAGGATGCGCTTAAATCCAAACTGCTTATTTTCTGACTGGTTTTTAAATTCATTTTTGCTCTCAAACGCATTTAATTGGTAGATTCGCTTATTCAGAAACTATATAATGTACCGTAATAATCGATTTTTAGATAGAGGCAGAATATATTTCAAAAAATGATGTCAAAGTGGGCATTTTGAACGGAATTTCCCGAAGCGATTGTGTTAGAAACGAAAAATATTGTCCTTCTGAGAAAATAATTGTTTATATATCAAGTTTTAATTAATTGAACAAAAAATAAAAACACAGGTCGCTTATAAATCTCTTCAAAAATCACGTCAGCAAGTTTCATATTTTTTTTTTATTAAAAATGAATCTGGAATTATGCCAGAAAATTTCGAGTTGTTGAGCATGGAAAAGTATTTTTTTGAATACCGCCCTAACATGATTCTGATAAAACCAGCTATTATATGAAAATGAAATAAAAACTCGTCAAGAGCGGCCAGATAAAATTGTTAAAGTGGATTTATCTATAATCATGATTTAGTTTTTGTTTGTGAAATTAGTATATTTGACTTCGAAATCTACCTCTGCCTGTAGGCCGGGCCGGCAGGGATTTTTTTTTTATCACATCTGGAAGAAAAATGTGAAGAAACATTTTATATTAGCATACCCTTTATATATATCTATATATATATATATAGATAGAGAGAGAGAGTTTTATTATGTATATATATTTAGCTACTTATATAAATATTAAAGTGTGTGATATAAACTGAATATACTCTAAACTCTCTCACTGCACTCAACAAGTTAAGTCACAGTGACGGAATTCTTTCAATTGTACACTTTTTATGAAATATTTACCAAAACGCTTTACAAATAATCGTTAAAATTCGAAGGTGTAAAAAAAAAAAAAAAAAAAATGTACGACTTATATTTTTTAGTGAAGATTTAGTCGTGGGACAATTAGTGTAAAGACAAAAAATTTAATAAAAAATAATATTTGGGATCTCCCATGTAACAGGAAATGCTCAAAATGGTATGTAACTATAGCAAATGACTATGTGTGTCCTATTTCAAGGTCATATGCATTCTGTGTAAGCATAACACGCATATTCGTGAGAGTTTTATCATTTCTGTGAAAAATTTAAAAGTTTTTTGTTTATAGAATACTGAGTTTTCAACCGACTTTAACACGTCTTTCCGAAAACTTGACAAAAAACACTAGAAACATTATGCTGCAATTAAAACATGAATATATTAAATGTATAATGAGATATGGACATTTGTATGAAAAAAATTTTAACTGCGCATACGTGAATGATTCCAAAATTTTTATATCATGATTTGGTAGGCAGTTATTTAGGACAATTTATATTAAACTTCCACTAAATAGCGAAAAAATTCATAAAGTTAGGGGTTAAATAGTCAGTCAGTGGCTTTCTAAAAGTAGCTTTCTTTAAGGTATTTTCCATAATTTGCGTTTTCACTATATTCAGCTCTTCTTTTCTATACGAGTTATAGTAGTCTTTAGCACCATGCTTATGCATAGTTTGGTAGAGTAAACTTGTTTTTTAACTGATAAAGTACAGTTTTGTGAACAAAAGAAAACTTACACTACTATTTTTAACTCAATCGTACTTCTTATCATACTTCTGTATCATACGTATTCAATTTTCCAACTCAGCTGAAAAATGCCCATATCGGCACTCGTACCCAGAACCTTTGACATACATTGCCAAATGTTCTACCTTTTGAGTGGCCTGAGCTGACAACCGGCTGCATATTTCTCTCAGATAACCTTATTGGTAATAACATATGGTCTGCTATGTAGACAGTTCAACAGAATAAACCGCAGGTAATGGAACTGTATTTAAATGAAGAGGAAGTAGATACGCACGTATTTTTATCTGAATTAAACTCACTGGTAAAGTTATCATACGAATTCTATTTTTCAAACAAGCAAGAAAATACACGAAAAGAGACTCGGACCCGGCATCTGTGATTTACATATTCATTGCGCTACAACTTGAGGTACCTGAGATGACTACTGGCGGCCATATATTGCTCAGATACTCTTATTGATAATAACCAGTCTGCCTTGTTCAATAGCCTTATCTCAACAGAATAAACCGCAGATATTGGAACTCCATTTAAACGATAAGAACGTAGATGCACTAATATTTTTAACTCAATCATACTGATTTGTAAAGATACAATGTCATACGAATTCAGTTCTTAAATATAAGCGAAAAAATGGCCAAGCCAATACTCTAACCTAGAACGTCTGATTATATTGCCAATGCTCTACTGTTCGAGTTATTCTCCCAGAAGCTGATTTTCTGAAATCACGGTTGAAGTTCTGTCCTCAATATGCACACCTTAATCCGCACAGAGAAACACCAACAATAGCTATTCAGTATTCTATTAAATTATTTCACTGCAACAAATTGGATGTAGAAATTTTTCTAAAAAATAATCGAGACTCTTTAGTGGCACCATACATAATAAATGAAGATTTAATATTTAGGAATTTAAGCTAAATATATAAAAGTGCCTTAATGATCAGAATTTAAAAATGTAAAATATCTTAAACTTTGCAAAAATAAAATATTTAAACCATATCATTGTGAAATTACATTTATCGCAATTTTCTCTCGTAAACTTAAATGAGGTGCCTCGTCGAATTTTATTACTGAAAACAGATCAGGAAAAAAAAGTTTATAATCATTATAAAACTATCTTTATACTTATTTAGAAAATAGCATTATAAAGTTATTCTATAATTGTATAATATATCTGCATTTAAGTTAAAACATTATAGGTAAAAAATTTAGAAGGGTAGAATAAAAATTATTATTATTATTTTTTTTTTTTTTTTTTTTTTTTTTTTTTAAGTTTGTAGAAATTAACATATGCGTTTAAAACATTTAATTTGATTTTAAAACTTTCAGTTACTTAAATTTATGAAATACTTGGTTATTTATTATAAAACGAATACAAGTTTTTAATAAAAGTAATTATAAATACCACATAATTAAAACAGAATAATGTAGGGTAGTCCGACCAGTAAATGAACACTTGAGCACATTTAAAAAGAAAATGATTCATTATATTTTAATAAACACTACCTATTGGTGTTTCACAGTGCAAATACATTTGTTGGTTTACAAATAATTAAAAAATAACAAAAGGAATTTTATATTTTACTTGTTTGGGATGCTAGGGGTGTCTTAATAGAAATAGACAGAAAAACCAAGTAAATGAACAGTTGTTACCAGTGAATGAACGCAAAATTTTCCAGTGAATAAACAGGCTGAATTTAAAAAAAATACTCACCTTTCACAGTTCTTTATTTATTTTACTACTTGTACAAATAACTTATAACATGTTTTTACTGAATTAAGTTTTTTTTAAAACCCGGAACGATAATTAATTAGCTTGAAAAGTCACTTTTAAATTTTGAAATTAATCGTAAATTACAGATTAAAAAAAAAACACCAATTCTATTTCCTTAAATCATTAGCTCTGTACTTCTCCATTTCAGTAATAATTCCAGATGAACGGGAGGATGTTGCAGAAATAAGATCGGGTTTTTTATTGTGCATTTCATATGATCCTTAAAGCACCAAATCTTATACTTTACTGGAGGCCAATTCCAATTCCACCAGATGTCGACCTGTGGTCCAGATATTGTCATAGTGTTTACTTCATATTTCCAATCTTGGATGCCATTTTTTTTTTTAAAGAGTCATCCATTTCTCACCTGGATTTTTTCTGTAAATGGATTGTTCTTTCGGGTCCGTTTCATGACATTGTAAACATCACCTTTTACTTCACTCTCATGCATTGTAAATCCAATATTCTCTTTCCAGCTATGCAATGTCCAAGGAGTTTTTATTCTTCAAACGGCAGCACAGGCAATGTCCCATACGCTTACTTTAAATTGGTTTCATTCTCAATTTCATAGACATCGTTCATTTTGTAATATTAAAATGAAGAGATGCTTTCTTCTAACTGAGCTGACCTGGCCCTTATAGATTGTAAAAATTTTTCAAGGTCCTCTGTAGAGTACTTGAACATCCCATATTTCGTTTTTGAGGAATCTTCTTGGTCATCAGTAAGAATATTTCTATCAATCATCCAAAAACATAGAAAATGTAAGATTTGAAAGTCATCAATAATTATTACCTTTAACAATGTGTGTATATGTTCTTTTATTAAGTTTTCATATCTGTTAACTTATCATTTGTTACTATTGCTGAAAAATCACTTAATTCAAAATATAGGTTTAAAAAGAACCACAAAAACACAAAGCCCAAAACAGTTCATTCACTAGGAAAAGTAGCCTAATGTATTCCTTCCAGTGAATGAACAGCTGTTCATTCATTGGATTTTTAACATTTGTCTAACCAGTTATTAAACATCCCTATTCTCAAATTGTACATATTCTACAATGATTAAAACGATTAGAAATATGACTATAATATATATACTTACTGTATGTACAATAAAATTAGTGCATATTTGAAATAAAAACAATAAATTCTTATCAAACATATGAAATGACATAGCACTTAGCTTATTATTTCAGCATAGAAACAATGTGCTCCCCAGACAGGAAAAATACAACATGTTCTCAAAGTAAAGTAATGTGACTGCAGTAACCAAATATGAATGCGATAGCTTCCTATTGAATAGCATTAAGGCAATGTTGTAATCCCATCTATTGGGGAGATTTTCAAGCCTTATTCTATTAAAATATATACCACTGTTCACTTACTGGTCGGACTACCCTATAAAAAAGAAAACGCATTTTCATATATAGTAAAACTTTTTAAAAGTATTTTACTACAGATCTAAAGAAAAAATTATCTTTTCAATACTATTTTTTAAACAGAATCTAAAATCTTTATGTAATGCATAATAAATCAATAAATAATTTTGGAATTTACCAAGTTTGTGCTTTAGGTGAAAAGTATTGAATTTCCAGAGCTTATGCAATTTATGCTTACAAAAACCTAATCTTTCCTTATATAAAATATATTTATCGCTTACTTAAAGTTATATATGCTCCTATACTTTCAGATTGCAAAAGTCTATAAGAACGCTTTTACTGTTTAATTTAGAAATGGAAATATTTTGTATCATAAATTCTTCTTACATATATTGGTATTCACAAAATTTGTATTTTCCTAAGACTTCTTAACTTCGGTAGCATTTACTGCGCATAAACCATTTTTAAAGTTCTCTAGCACCTTTTTTTCTGTTAAAAAATAGCATTCTCGTATATAATTGTACCACACCTCTTTTCCATAAATGTTACACTTTCATAAAGAAATTCCAGCCTAACATTTTACAATATAACTGTTGCTCTAACTTTGATAAAATATAAATTATTAATAACCAGACTAATATCTTTCAAAATGTTGCATAAAATCTGCTTAAAAATACTCATACTCACAAAATGTATACATTAGAAAAAATAAATCATATTTTCCGGGTTTAAGCTATTTATGTGTTACTAGAGACTTTCTTTCCACAACAAACAGGATTTTTGTATATGTAAAATTACACCTTGGTATATATTATTATTTCGTAAACAGTTTTCATATATGTAATATTTTTGAGCATACTTATAAATTGATATTAGATTAAATCTAGCAAATATTTTTTTAATAACGAAAAAAAACTTTTGTTAAAGTATCATAAATTCTGCTTACTAATTTTTTATATTAAACGAACAAAAGAATATATTATGATTTATATCAAGTATGAAACCGTTTTCCCGATTATGAATGATACCGTAAACTGGAGGAAGATTTTTCCGAAACTTGCCACCTATACTAAATCAATCACGAGAGAAAAGATCTAGGTTAATTAAGGAAAATTAAGGAAAAAAGGAAAAATTGTGTCACTGGGTAAAAGGAAATCTGATCTGAAAATTCTGCTTGTTATAAATCGAAAAATGCTCATGAGATTTTAACGAAACGTGCCTTTTAAACTAATTTGAAAACTCGAAAACGAACTAGCAAGGTCTCGAATTCGGGAAAACTTCGTTTTGACAGGATAAAACAAACTCATTACTGAAAATGATGTGTTTTAACTCAAAAATGGATTTGATGATTTTCACAGAACAACACTCATATTAATTTGGCCACAACAAAATTATCTACCTAGGTGTCTAATTTTGAAAATCTTGTTTTATATGATTAAATGAAGTTCAATACTCAAGATGATGGTATTAATCGAAATAATTCCGGCGAATTTTATAAAATAAACCTTATTTGAATAAGAGTAAGATACCGTGCAGATACTTCTCGACTATGAAAAAATTGTTTTAATAGGTTTAAGTTTTTTCTTCATATTTAATCTTCCGTAATTTGAATGATTTCCAATACTGTTGGTCATTGATCATCAACACTATGAAGGAATATCTCGACAGCGGCGCAAATGGTTTGCGTTCTATAAAAAATTGAGGATGAGATACGGGACTATCTACGCCTCGAATATGTTAAAGTTGTTTTTAACTTTATTAACTAATAAAGTTGTTAAACTGGCTAGAACAAATAAAAGTTTGTTCTATTTCATGTTGATTTGGTGATTTTAAATATATTTATAAACATTCTGTAAATATGCTATCATTTTTTGATAAATGACTGCGGTTATTTTGTTTTCTGCATTATTTAAAACTACTACCATATTGTTAAAAACATTGCTGTATTTCGATGCCATGGCGAAACACACTGGCGCATAATTAGCAGCAATTTTTAAAGAAAGATAATTTTTCTGTCAAAGTTCGCACATTTCCGAATGTTTGCCGCTTACTATTGACTCGTACAAATATTGCTGATGTAGAATAATTTTAATTAATAAAACACGGAGAATGGCACTGAGGATATACCTGATATAATTGTATTCATATAGAAAATGTTCAGTTTTTGTGGAATATTTCACAAAACCCTGGAGCGGGCCTCTTTTGGTCAAACGGAAACGGCGCCAATGGTCACGTGATTTGACTAGATAATTGATATTAAAAACATTTTTCTTGTTCTTTCAGTTTTAGTAGTAATGAAAATTTGAACGCAGTAAGTAGGCTGCATTTTTTTCTATTGGTCTTCTAAAAAAATAGAAGAAATGTTGTTTTAATTTTAAAACGGAAATTTATCTCGAGCATGAAATTATGCTATTGTTTATCATGAATTCTTAAAAGAAGAAAATAGATGCTGAAATTTTAATTGTATACGTTGATTCCCAGAGAGGAACAAGTGATTTTCAATTATTAAAGTATGATGTCAAGTATGATGTAATGTAGAATGTGAAATTCCGTAGCAGCTTGCATGCTGTAGTTTTATTTTTTGATCTTCCAAAAGTGGAAGAAAATAAAATTTTCTTCATTTCATAAAATATCATCTTGGATTCCCAGTGAGGAATCTATATACAGGGTGGTTATAATTAAACATCCCCTATAAACAGCATCTTACAGCGCAAACGGGCGAACAGAATGCAATGAAATTCCGTATGTAGACTATACACGAGATGCGCTTACGGAATTTCGAAAAAAAAAATTAGTTCCAAAATGTCCACCAGAGGGCACCTTTCCTAGGAAAACATTAAATTTAACACAATAAACGGCCATAACAGCCGGTTTTACATTTTATTACTCATAATTTTTGTTATGGATTGTTAATATTGTTTCTGCATTCCGTTTTGGTCGTTTATTCTGTTAAATTTAATGTTTTTTTTCAGAAAAGGCGCCCTCTGGTGGATATTTTCGAACTGATGTTTTTTTTTCGAAATTCCGTGAGCGCATCTAGTGTATAGTCTATATACTAAATTTCGTTGCATTCCGTTCACCCGCTTTCGCTGTAGGGTGCCGTTTATAGGGGAAGTTTAATTATAACCAACATGTATATTGAAACAAATATTAACCAAATGTTTCGCTATAAATAATCTGTATATATTTAAATGTGTAAAAATAGAATTAACAAAGTTTTTAATTTTTGTGCTCATTTATATTGAACAACATCAGCGTAACACTCTCAGTCGTGAAATAAGAGGACTTTAATATGATTTTAAAAGAATCGTTAATTCTCCAGATAATTAAATAAATATTAATAAATCCTCCAAATCCAAATAATTCTACACATCAGATAATCGTGAATTGTGATATAATGTGAAATTCATTGTTGCTCTTGAGATATCTTCATTAATTTTTGGAGCAGACTAACCCGGGGAAAAAGATGAGATTTTTCTGCATGACTATTGACTGTTGATATATTGAAAATAAACATTTTTTATCATAATATTTTTTGAAAATTGAATTAAAATTTAAACATGAATAAACCAGAAAAGCTTAAAAGTGAAGGAGCTACTGTTCACGCAGCTGTTAATACGCATATCCTTGTATAAAGGATCGCTAATAGTATACAGAAAATGCTTTCATTAAAAAAGAGACAAATATCTATTTAATATATGCTAAATTCTGCTGAGTAATGATGATATTTAGAAAATTTGTACTTTTGGAGACACCTGCTAACATATGCACAGTTTAAACAAATTATGAGTGACACACACTTTTCTTTCGGCAACAAATAACGTTCTCGCATATGTAAAGCTATACCATACTTCCATATATATCCATATTTCGTAAATAATTTTCAAAGTCTAATATTTATGCATATAATTACACAAAGGATCATTGATATAATCCAGAAAATCCTTTTATTAATAAAGAGACTAAATTATTTCCGTAATATATCATAAGTTCTGCTTAATAATTATACTTTAAGGGATAATTGATGAAATTGGCAAAGCCTTTAAAATTTGTCGCGGATTAAAGCCTTTTCTGTCGTAATACAGATTCATTTTGTAACGAACATAATCTATTACTGTTTGAGTAACATTTAACGTTTTTGAATTTGTTAAGAAGATATGTCTTTAAATCAGGCTAAATCAATAAAAGTACATTAATAATTCTGCAGTTATCTTTAAAATTAGTAGTAGGTATATTTAACGTTTACGGTAAAAATACAGAAAATAGATTTAATTCCTTTTTTTATATCACATGTTTGTGAAATGCGTTACAATATATCGTTGATAATCCTTATTTAGGTTATTGTTGGCAGATCCTTTCACATGATGGACAACGTAGCGTTAAAGTACATAGTTGAAAATCTTTATTTAGGTGTATGTTCTCAACTCCTGACACATCATGCCCAACAATTTCATACTTTCTTTTTAAATACGGGCAATGGCATTCTTTATCAACATCTACCATATTGAATACCATTTTTTTAAAAATAGAATCAGGAATTTTATTTAAAATATCCATCTAACTTCTATTGAGATGTGTCTATGTCTATTGCACGCAATCCATCCTGCAAACCAATTAATATCGTATGGCTCCTTCCTTAGATATAAGAAGAAAATGATTTTTGCTGTCTTTTTTCAACTGTTTACGGAACATCGTACAAATTGCTTTAATTATGCTGACACAAACAACTCACAGAATGAATCTACTGTTGTCTGCGGATTTTTTGTTTTAATACATGTTTTGGCGTTCGCACTCCTCCAATTCTTTCTTGCTTTCTTGCAAAATCTTCCTTGCTGAACCGATTGCCTTAGAAGAGTCATATAGAACATTTTTCCTCCTCATAACACACCCTTCATTATTTATACCAATTGTATATTTATATCGATTCAACAAAATTATTTTAAAAACATCCTTCCACTTCAGCCATTTTGAATGTTTATAATAAATGGAAAAGGCGTGGTTATAATATATTAATTTACAATATGCCAAGACATATGGTTATTCATGGAAATGAGAATGGAGATGAGTCGGATAGTGGAAATAAATAATCAACAGGGAGCAATTTTAATTGTCTTGTTTCATTTTAATGTCATTTTAAATCAGTCATATATTTTGCAACTGTTTCTTTAAAGACTTCATTAAAGCTATTTTTTGCATAAGATCTTCTCCCTATTATTTTATCTTGTATAACTTTTATATTTGATCTATAATTATAGATATCACTTTAATGCTCTTCCAAACTTCTTTTTTAAAATTATATTCATTTTTCTCTTAATTATATATTTTTTATTATACTTCAAATTATCCTTATGGAAGTAACTTCCAGTTCTCAAGCAAAGCCATCCAATATATATATATATATATATACAGGTTGTCCCAAAAGTCCCTAATACATTTTAAAATTCAATATAAATTGATGTAATTTTCGTACAGGAGTGCAGTTTCGTCAAAATGCTTTTCATGATGAAAAATTTTCTTCAAGCAATTAAAAAGTGTTTCCGAATTTCGCCCATAGTTGGCGCTACAGCTTAAATTACCAGAAAGAATCATAAAAAATTCAGGACAATCAGTTGCAGATCATTTTATTTTGTGAAAAGCAGTTACAGAGAAATAATTTGTACAATCCATAAGAATAGTTCAATGTGTGCACCCTTTGTGGCTCCAACCACTTCCAAACGAAACTACAGTTCAAACCACGCATGCTTAGAAGCATTGATGGCTGAAATGTGGGAATCGCGCTTGATCCACGTCTTCAGTATTTCAATGCCAGCCACAGTTGAAGTATACTCTTTGTCCTTGACGTAACACCACAAGAAAAAAAATCGCTTGGTTTAAAATCTGGGGAACGAGGTAAAAGCGCATGTTTGAAATCAAACATTCGAATAAGTGACGCCATCTATAGTCGAAGTTTGGAACTAATTGTTTCATTCTCTAGAAGGAAATTTTTCATCGTGAGTAGTATGCTCCTAGTCCAAATTGCACCCCTGTACGACAATTACTTGATTTTATACTGAATTATAAAGTGTGTCAGTGACATTTGGGACACCCTGTATATATATACAGGATGCGTAATTAGTTCGTGTAAACTAAAAAATCATAATAAAAGATATAATGCTCGCAAAAAATTTCGGTTTGCGCGAATATGATCAGAGGAATATTGGATTTTCTTTCCATGTATAACAAAAATATTCCAAAAGTAACTGGAAGAGGACCCCCACTGCAGTCACGAAGCTACTTTATTTTCCTCATGTGAATGTTTTGTGTGGTTTCACAGCGTTTTTCTTTCTGGGCACTGTCTTTTTTGAAAAACTTTTCTCTGCATCTAACTGGAAATCCTGTATAGTCACTGCATAACGATACGTTACGCATTTGCGTAACCAGATTGTGTCTGCGGCAAGTATCATGCGTAACTGTCATCACCTCCACGCAGGATGGTGCCCTGTCCCACTTTGCACATGAATTCAAGACGTTCCTGTTGTACACTTTCATTGAAGCCCGAGTGGTATGTCGAGGTTTTAAGTTTGACTGATCCTCATGATCGATCTTCAGAATTGACTTCGGCAGATTTTTAGTTTTGGGGATACTTAAAATCTCGTGTGAACCGGGGCTGCCCAACCACTTTGTTGGAACTGAAAGATACAATTCAACAAACCATTTTCGGGATCGATGCCAACATGCTACACTCAGCTATAATAGGCGTATTGACGCTCCTCACTTGTCAAATATCTGGTGGTTTAAGCCATGTTGGACATCTTTACCTTAAAATAAATGCACAGAGCAATGTTATTGTAATTTGTTTCATTGTCTATTTGTGTTTGACTGATTAGTATAAAGTATCTCCGTACGAGGTGTGAGTGCCCTCTTTCGGTTACTTTTGGAATCACTTTTTATACATTAAATAAAAATCCGCTATCCCCATGATCATATTCCCACAAAATTCCCACAAACAATTTTTTTCCCTGTTTGCATTACTTCTTTTATTCTGATTTTGTTAAACTTTCCACGGATTTATGATCCACCCTGTATATAACGGCTAGAATTTTTTATATCAAAACAAATGTACCCGTGGACATCTAGAGGTGAGCTTAAAAAGAATAGGAAATTAATGTCATGTGCACAAACAGAAGAGTAATTTTTAGAGAACGATTGATCTATTCATTCCAGCGAGAGAAATTCATATAATCTTTTAGGAGATGTGCGGGATACGAAAACAAAAATTCGAAGGCTGGAGAAGAGTGAATTGTCTTCGAGAATTCTGTATAAAAATTGCACAAGATTTAAAAAGTAAGAAAATGTCGAATAAAACACCAATAACGTAAATGACATTTTTTAAAGAACATTTTCAAAAATACAGGATTGATTTCAAATGGCATTTAAAGTAAACAAGAAAATAAAAATTTTGCCATGTACTTTATTTATTTCCAACATCGGCAAAAACATGCTCTTAACCCCTTCGGGACGAGCATCTTTTACAGAATTTTTTATCTTTTACCACCGGTTTTATAAAAAAAAAATTTTTTTGCCTAATTGAATCGGGAAAATGCTCGGATTAAATAAGGCAAAATTTTCAATAAAGATTTACTGGTAAGAATAATCAAGGATTCTGAGCACCATATGCGGCACGTATACCTGTTGCTCGCACCCAAGGGGTTAAGCCATTACATCACAAAATTCTATCCCAAAATAATAAAATACTAATACAGTCGGAGCACTATTTAACGAAGTCACTAAATCCCGAAAAAAAGTTCGTTATGTGGAAAATTCGTTAAATAGAGATGAACATTTTTAAATACTTTAAACTACACAAAACAGATTTTTAATTCATAAACACTAATCCTTATTAAAAAACTTAACTAATCACACTTTTTTTTGTAAATCATATTTTTTTTATTATTATTATTATTCATTTTACTCATCAAAAAAAAAAAAAAAAAAATGTGTAAGGATAAGAATTTTAAAAATATTGTCCGGAAATACACTGTATTTCCAGTTTTAAGAAAATATTTACATTAAAATTAATGAATTTTAATGACATTATTGTATTTATTATATCAATTAATTTTAAGCATTGTATTACTACATGCGTCCTTAAATTTAATCACTGAAACTCATTTACTACAGAACAGCCCTTTTGAGTGTGAAAGGGGGATATTGAAAATTTGCATTTCCTGGATGAAATGCAAAGAATGACATCGATTTTACTGCTTCCGTTGAGTTAGCCACCTGGTAAAACTAATTCAAGTTTATTGAGCATTATAAAATGTGTAAAAGAAAGAATAAGTTTGATGTGTCCCCTTGTGAACATGCACCCTTGTATTGGGTCGTTCGGAAAGTCATGATCGTTTTGGAAAATCAATTAGTACCGGAAAATTCTACCCGGAAATTATTAGACATTATATATCGGAATCAATGTCTAATAATTAAATGGTAGAATTTTCCGGTACGAATTGCTTTTTCCGAAACGGACACGACTTTCCGAACTACCCAATATTTTCAGTGCAACTTTGATCTCCTCACTACTTGTAATTATTTAATCGACCGTGCGGGCTACGGACTTAAATAAATATAAAATGGAATGCAAAGTCTTTGTAGTTATACATATTTTTATTTTCCATAAATCAACTTTTAGAGAGAAATAATGACAACTCCAAAAGTACATTCGGAGTGTCTCATGATTTCATTAGGTATTTCTAAAGCGTATATGTGGAAGAAAATACCAAGATAAGTAAAAAGATATATATCATTATAAAAAAGATTGAGTTCTTATATTTTTTAATTTATATGCTTGATAAATACGTGTGCATTTGCTGCTGAGAAACTCAAAGAAATTGCAAAATAGCATCCTAACCTTTCTGTAACTATTATGGCCCAATCAAAAATTAAAATACAGGTTTAATGATTCCACACATTTCTATCAAATCAGTCAGTGATAATTTCAAGAACACGCGATCTTTCATGTGATACTCGTTTGCCGTTTAAGTACAGCATACATCTTCCAGCGAAACTCAAAATTATAAATTATAAACAATACTTTCCCTCAGATGATAAAATAAGTATTTTTGCTGCATTTACCATATTATTTTATATCTAGATATTTGTATGAACAGGACGGTATTTTGAAACATGTTGCGTGTCGATTCAGATAGAATCCAATCAGAACCGATAACGTGATTTACTAATTGCTGATATTTATGCATAATTACTTTTGCTATGTATTATTTTTATTACTCTTATAACTTCTTGAAATTTATGAAGGTTTAAACAAAATATTCTGAAACACAATATACTTGTTTATATGTTTTATCTCCCTTTTCCTGTCTCTCTGTGTGTGTACCGAGTGTTCTTTTATTTTTTCAAAAATAAGTGGAACATTAGTAACCATTATGTGCATTAAAAGCATACATATCATGCATAGTTTTCATTATATGTATAAATGTATACATACAATGCGTACATTCGATTATATGAATATACATATATATAATTCTTCGTTTAATGCCTACAAATTCTAATCATATATTTTCTCCAAATATATTTATTATCTAATATTGTGTGCTTCTATTATAGTTTACACATTTTTTAAAGAAAAAAAATACTTTATCTTGCATGATGCCAAAATTTACGTTCAAGTGTTAGAAGTCGTTTCCCTAGACGAATGGTTATTACTACTACTAAATAGACCATAAAGCTTGGCATACGAGGAATTCAGATCTAAGTGCATAAATATATAATAATGAGGTAGTTTGCCTTTTAGTCTAAGAGCATTCCTGTCTAGTTTGGTGGTAATATAGAACATCTGCAGGAATACGTAAATAAATTATATAATATTTCTATACGTTTAAACATATTTAACAAATGTATTTATATAATAGAATTGTTTCAAGAACAATATATATTATTTTTAATGCTAATAATACGTTTATTGAAAATAAAGTACGGTATTTCCATGGCTTAACATAATGTCAAGTCAAAATATTTTCTTAAGAAGATCATTTAATAAAATTAAATAAAATTAAAATATCTATTGAACAAATGTACAAATTGAAAATGTATATTTTTAATGCGTTTTAAAGAGAAATATATTAGAGATTTTAAATGCTTTAGTAGCCATGAAACATCAACATGAACGTCAGTGTAATGTACGTCAACCCATAGCTTGGGTCAAAAGCTGATACTCCGCCTTTATTGTCACATCGTTTGAAATTAATACAAAACAAGAAGTAATATAAACTCGAAGTTATTATCCGGTGTAGATATGCTAGAGTGTTAAAAATATACAAACAGCCTACAAATTGAAATGTAACTATATTTTCTTTTCAAATGGTAACACCCAGCTTGAAATGGTATTTTCTTTTTAATAAAGTTTAAATATTGCATTATGTATAGTAATTTAGCAGTTTTGGATTATTCGACTTGGATGCACTAAGTTCCATTATTTATATTTTCCATTTATATTTTCCGTTTCTAGTTATTTAGTAATGATGGTGTCTTGAGTATGTGTGTATTGTTCTAATGTTCAGTGTTTCATTTCTTTTAATTCCCTTTAATGGAAGGAACGTCTATGTAAACAGCATGTACTCCCATATTACACTGACTAAATATATTTAAGTCACTTTAATATATTTAAAACATTTTGTAAGATTCTCATTCGTAGGTGCTTGGTTCAGAACATCACAATTTATAATATATACTAATGACCAAAGCCGTTTTTGAGTATGATATAAAACTTAGAATAGAAAAAAGTAGAATGCAAAATATAAAGAAAGAATTAAAAGCATAAATATAAAAAAATAAATCTAATGTATTCAAAGATGTTGATGAAATAAAACAAATGTCGTTATCTGAAGAGGTCTCTTTGAAATAAGAATAAGTGTTTCTAAAAACGAACACAATTTTCTATGAATTTCATTACTCTAGATATTCTGTGCGTTATTGCCATATTTCTATAATTTTTAATGTGATAATACGCTGTTGGAGGAAAACCTAGAACATACAGCAGTGAGGAAGAGAGAAGTCCACAAACACGAAAAGATGAACCACGTTTACTGATGTCAAAAAGGTATTTCTAGAATGGCCACTATTTGTCAATAAAAGAGAAAGATAACGACTATATAAAATAAACTGAATAGCAATACTTAGGAACAGAATATAATTGAAACGAAATGTATCATCATTGTCACATCTTTTCTGCTAAACATTTATAAATTTCTGTTTTAGTTTATATTTTAAGAAGGAAGCCGGAAGTGGAAAGAAAAATGTATAAAACATCTGTGTCCTGCACTTAAAAGTGCTAAACAAAAAAAATATATATAAAACATATTTGGTTTTAAAAAACTTAATTTAAAGCCCACTTAGCTCCATCAATAGTACGCAAGGCTAACTCCCTATTCTGGTACATTGAATCCAGCGAACCGCTTATGAATGCAATGCCAAATATTGTCAGATGAAACTTTTTGGCAAAATATAGCTTTCCTGGAATAGAGAAGTATGGGGTAGGTATGTTGAAATTGGACTTTCTTTTAAACATTTGATGAAGTTACCACAATTTTCACTGATATATATATATTTTATTGAAAAAAATATATACTTTTTATTTAAACTAACTGAAATTATTTTAATTTATATTAGCTGAAATTGAAATGTTAGGTAAATTCAACGAAAATAAGAAAAAAGTTCTTAAGTATTGCTCATAAAAATTTCAAAAACGTGTAGAAAAACGAAAATTGATATAAAATATTCGGAGAAGTTTGGAAAAATGCTTCTTATATTAAGATAAATGCAGGACTCATTACTTGGGCGCATTGAATGTGTGATGTGGTCGCGACAGGATCGGTAAGTTAGCTCTCCGTACTATTATGGCTGACAGTGTTAAAACCAATAAAATAGAACTTTTTAGTCGCAGCCAATAATTTTCGTATGCGTTGTTGAAATGTAACAATCTTTAGCCTTAAAAATGTACAGTTTATCTTGTATTGATTCTAGAATTACAAATAGAGAACACTTTCAATTTTATGAGCTTTATAAGCTTAATCATTAAACTACAGAATTAAAATCAACATATTTATAGCAAAAATCAATATATATATATATATATATATATATATATATATATATATATATATATATATATATATACATATATATATATAAATTTACAATCAATTCGATAGTTTTAGTTATTTAATTAAATTGATTTCTCTCACTCATAATAACAACAAATCACCTTTCCTTGAGAATATTTTATCTTTAATATTTTTGCTGTTGCGAAATTATAATTACTTATTGGTAACTTAAAATGTATTGTAAAATTACCTAGGATTTTCATTAAAGGAATATATTATCAATTTAGTTTTTAACGTCCTTGTGATAAGTTTTAATCGTCATCTTAAGGAAACAGTTGAAATCTATTTTTATACTTTCAATGAAATTAAAAAAAGCTATGATGTAGATTTTTTTTTTCATTTTACATCATTTGAATTTATCTCAATATACAAGCTAGCAGACGAATTTTCTCTTTCTAAAATAAGCTCATCCCTGAAAGTTTAATATATAATAAAAACATTGAATTCCTTGAAATTTTCTGGAAAAATAATTTCAATTTTGAAATGATGTTAAGAACATTCTAATAATCCCTATATTTTTTCCCTTTTCTGTCTTTTATCCACAAAAAGTGAGCAATTTAGTTACCGTCATTTCAGAAATGACATTAAAAATAACTAAAAAAATAATACCTCGTAATATAATGCAAATATTAAAATTCTAAGTTTATTTTTGATATACTCTTCGGGTCAATGCGGATAACTGGTGATAATTTGATCGCCCACCGTTCCATATTCTAGGAGGTAACTGTGAAATGCAAACGGACGGTCACCTTTTAATAAATAGATTGGTTGAGTTTTAATTTCGTTATGGAAAAGGCAAATGCTGAACTACCTAACATGTTTAATAAAACACACATACTGCAATATATAGTAAAACACACATACACACATAAATAACGCCTGCATTCAACAGTTGAAGGTATATATAAATATTATATAGACATACAAACAATAAATACAATAAACCAAACTGGAGTAAAAAATTAGCCATAGCTAGGAATCGAACCCGGGACCACAGTAGTTAAAAATAAGAACTATCTAAATATTATTGTTGTAGGAACTGATCATGTAATGAATATTAACGTTACTAAGTTCTGATAAACTTACCAATTATTTCTAACAACTCAGAATATATAACACCTATACTGTGGTCCAGGGTTTGATTCCTGCTCTGGTTATTTTTTCACTCCAGTTGGGTTTATTGTATTTATTGTTTGTATGTCTGTATAATATTTACATATAGCTTTACCCAATATGTTGTTTTAATTGCAAATGGGTTATTTCGTAACTGAGCGTGAACTCGATGGAGATAGATATAAACAAATTATAATTGAAAATTATTTTAAAAGCTAATATAAGTTACTCAATTTAGGTACATTTTTCAAACAAATTGCACATGAAAATAGATTTTCTTCCTTATATGACGGTGTTAAAATTGAAAACATGCTAGTTTATAAATTTAAAAAATGCAATAGTTAGCAAAACCGAAATTCCATCACCAAATTTTGCCATACGCAAAATGATATTAGCGATACGCACGTACAATTTTGCCCTTTGTAATATAGATATATTTTTGAAAAAGTGATGTACATTTTTGTGACCCTCCAGAACAATTCTTGTCACAAATAGTTGAGAAATATCTGCCTTAATACATTTTTCATATGTAGAAAATAAAACAAATTGTATCAGATAGGAAATAAAATTTCGAAGGTTAATTAATTCTTGGTCAAAAATTCTTAAATTATTTTAAACACATTTAATAAAATCAATACGTATCAAGAAAAAACTTAAATTTTAATGGAATCCCTTAAACTGACATTTCATTCTACATCTTATTTAAATTCACATCACGATTCGCAAAAATACTTGAACTAGGTCCAAAGAAAATGAAAGCTTCATTGGAAACGCATTCTAAAAACTACTGTCTCTATCACTTATCTCGCATAACTGAAGATGTAAGCACCTAAGGAATAAAAGAAAGAGATATAAATTACATTCTAAACTGACTATCAAAAACTATTTAAAAATCGTAAAGAATGCATGTGTAACTTTTTTTTTTTATTAATCTCTTTTAAGTTCAAATATATTTGATTTAAATGCTGCTTGAATTGAAATGTGTGATTATTTATTTATTTATTTATTTATTTATTATTTTATTTATTATTTTATTTTTATTTTTTGTAAAAAAAAAGCATAGTGAATGAGAACTAACAATAATAAAACAAATATTTTCCAGTTATGAATAAATGATTTTTTTTTAATTTGTGAGAATTATTTCAAAACATATCTATATTACATTTATGTAATTGACTGACGTATTTATGAATTAGATAAATAACACATGAAAATAAAGTGAAACGTCAAATATTCGTTTTCAGGTTCGTTCGTATCTATATTATAAAGGACAAACATATCTGTGCGTAACGCATACGTCATTTTGCGAATGGCAACACTTTGAAATTTGAAATAAAATTTTTGTTTTGCAATTTTCTCTACTGCAAATTTTTAAACTGCTAAACATCGCACATTTTAAATTTTTGCACCGTCGTATAAGGAAAAATATTCTCTTTTAAATGCTATATGTTTGAAAGCTGTATCTCAATTTATTTTTGAGTTATTAATTTTTTGTAGTTTTTAATACCATTTTTCTGATCGTGGCAACAGAAGTACACAATTTCTATTGAAAGTAAACGGAAAATAGTCGAAAATAGGAGATACTGTATCTTTTTGTTGCCATTTTCTCATAAAACCTGAAAAAAATTTTGAAATTAAAATATGGGCTATGTCAAGAACATTATCAGTTATTCCGTGATAATGACGTCATACGCATACTTTTCTATAGACGAAGTTTAAGACTGGGTTGTAAAAGTGTATTGCTTTATCGAATGCAAATGACGTCATTTTATAAAAAAAGCGTGTATTTTAATTCTTAAACCTGAATTATGTTTTGTAGAAGTGCGTCATTTTCACAGCCCAGCTGCTTTGATATTCTTCACAGGTAAAAAAGCTTCACTTTTGAAAATAATGTAATCGAAATCACATACTGATAAAACTCAATATATAAATACCTGTAAATTTTCTGTTTTCTTTCAGTATGTTTGTGTAATTGTTCCTGTTAATATCAAATATACTCAATTCTATTCATGCCTTTATGTCTGCCTTTTTATTTATTTCAACAAATTATAGCGAAATATAAGAATAATTATTTAATACATATAAATGCATATATTTATTACATAAATGATGATACTTTACATAACATTTTCAATATAAAAATTATACACTTACTTTAATAGTAAAAATTATTTATATAATTTAACACGGCTTGTTCTTTTTCAGGTGTTTTATACAATGTAAAACTGGAAAAAACTTAGGCGATTACTTCCGTTTTTCATGATTCAAGATGAAGAGTATTGAATCGTTTTAATAAAATGAAAGCCTCTAAGAAGGGCATGGGATCTCTTTTATTTATATAAAGGATGTCACTTATAGAATAAAATACATTTCTAAATTTGAATGGTAACTATTTACTTTTACACCATGTTTAATTTCAGTGTTACAAAAAACTTGGAAATGATAATCCGTAAATTTCGATAAATTCTAAGCCTCCCCAATTATCAGAATGAAATTGAATGATATTTATGTGATGCCTTTGTGAAGGCGCCTACCTTCACATATTAATATTAAGACCTTTTCTCTTTCCCCCCTTGAAAATTACATTTTTTTTTAATTCTTAAATTTAATTATCTGTCTGCATTCGGATTCAATCTGTTTTTAGTGCTCTTTTCCCTTCATAAATTAAGCATTCAATTCTCAGTCTCTTTAATATTTTAACCGCAGCGCACTGCATTTTAAACAAAAGAAATAATTTCCTCTTCTCGCCTAGCAACTGGATTCTAATTTTCATCCTCCTGCCTTAATTTTAAAGATATGCAGAAATTAGTCAGACATATTATTTCTACATTTTTAGCCGTTGGTCCAGATGTAAGATATATCAGTCAGTTCAGTTATTAACCCTGTCTTTAATTTGTTTTATTTTATTAACGTTCTTTAGCTGGCGTTTCAGTCCCATGAGAACTTTGGCAAACCCTATCGAATGTTTTTTTGCGGTTTATGAGCTATAATTCCTATGTCATCCGTTGGCGTTAAATATTTCTTATTACTCTTTTACATTCCCCATTCAATTTCAATTATCGTACTTTAACCGCATGTCTTTCTCTCTTTAATCTCGCCATATAGTATATGTATTTGGCGAAATTGTGTATGTACGCTTCCCAACACTCGAGATTTCGAGAAAGTGTATTTTGAGTCAGACTAGCTTCTGAACTCGTATGATGTGAATAAAAATAAATGTAACTCTTCGCTCCCTTCTCCAACATTGGCCGTGTAATTCTCGGCGGTGGTGGAAACGATTCCGGTGCACAATAAAGACCTTCAGAAAATTTCTGCCTTCTATTATCTCAGCAGTTCCTTGCCTCCTTCTTAAAATAATTACCAATTGATTTTTTGCCTTAGAGTCAGTATTGAAGCTTAGCAAAATGAACCACCTGTGCAACAACAAGTAACTACTTTACAAATACTTGATATATGTGTAGGCGCCTACCTTGACATATTAATATTAAGACCTTTTCTCTCCCCCCCCCCCTTTAAAATTACATTTTTTAAAATTCTTAAATTTAATTATCTGTCTGCATTCGGATTCAATCTGTTTTTAATGCTCTTTTCCCTTCATAAATTAAGCATTCAATTCTCAGTCTCTTTAATATTTCAACCGCAGCGCACTGCATTTTAAAGAAAAGAAATAATTTCCTCTTCTCGCCTAGCAACTGGATTCTAATTTTCATCCTCCTGCCTTAGTTTTGATGATATGCAGAAATTAGTCAGACATATTACTTCTACATTTTTAGCCGTTGGTCCAGATGTAAGATATATCAGTCAGTTCAGTTATTAACCCTGTCTTTAATTTGTTTTATTTTATTAACGTTCTTTAGCTGGCGTTTCAGTCCCATGAGAACTTTGGCAAACCCTATCGAATGTTCTTTTGCGGTTTATGAGCTATAATTCCTATGTCATCCGTTGGCGTTAAATATTTCTTATTACTCTTTTACATTCCCCATTCAATTTCAATTATTGTACTTTGACCACATGTCTCTGTCTGTCTTTAATCTCGCCAAATAGTATATGTATTTGGCGAAATTGTGTATGTACGCTTGCCAACACTCGAGAGTTCGAGAAAGTGTAATTTTGAGTGAGACTTCCTTCTGATCGCACATGCTCTGAGCATAAGAATGTAACGAGACTGTCTCTCCAACGCCCGGCTCCGGCCGAGGGCTCGCCTTGCAAAAAAACTACCCGAACCTGGTGTCCGATTTGGTCAATAAAAAATTAGTTGAAACATTCGGCTTGTCTTTATCTACAATATGGATTAATTTGTTCTGTTAATATTGTTTCACTTCGTTATCAACTCTTACAGCCATCGGAATAATTCAATACAAATGTACAAAAATCCAAAGCTTCGCTACAGCCTTCTTGATAATTAGTTTCAGATAAAAGGATAAAAAAATATCTACAGTATTCGATATTTTTTAACCGTTACGTCTTGAGATTAAAAAAAAATGAACGAGTTATAGAAAACGATGAATGCGGATTGCTTAAAAATATAAAAATATTTCTAAGAAGTAATATACAGTATGAAGATGTCCTGTTGCGATATATTTGAAATACCGAAAATATTGTAACTTTAGACAATAAAAGGCATTTTTTTTTCAAGTATGTTTTCGTATAAGTAGCGAAATTTAGGACAAAAAATGTAAAAAGCCGATTTCGATTTGTACGCGAGACAGTTGAACCTCAAATTTGAAATACTTTTATCCCGAACTCAATCAATCGAAATATAAACAAAAATAGTTCAAGATCAGTAATATTAAGATATTACGTATATTACGTAGAATATATCAGAGACATACAGTTAATCTGCTTAATATTATATGTCTTTTGGATGTCGCGATCTATTTAATTTTTTTTTATTTTCCTAGACGAATCTTAACCTACAGTCTTCTCAAAAATTATACTTAAATTAAGCACTTATTTCCATTACTGTAATATGGTTTATGCACTCCAAAAATCTTTGGAAGAACAAGGCCCTGATAAGGACTGGCTGCAGAATTTCTGAAATAAAAGAAATCAGCTTTGATATTATTGAATGATAAGGATAACAGATTTACTTTGTAAAATTTAACGTTTAAAATTTCACTCGTCTAACCGCTATCAGAGTTTGCACGGGTCAAGGAAATCCTTCACTACTAGTATTTTCTTATAGAAAACATTTCCTAAAAAAAGTCGAAATTCCCCGTTTGTAACCTGGATTTATTTTTCTGTAACAAAGCTATATTTTATCTGAGAAATTCCCTGAAACGTAGAATTCCTAGATATTTAAAGTAGCAATTCGCATTTTTTATATTACACTGCTCAAAACAATTAAAGGATATTTGAAGTTTTATATAAAATAAAGATATAAACGAAATTTTTTTTTGCCGAAAATAGAAGAAGAAAATCACAAATGCAAATTTTTCTTGTTTTCAAACTGTGGAGTATGCAAATTTTGAGTTCGACGTCAAAAACGTCGCTTCAGCGGCATCGAATGAAATTTGACTTTCAACTGGATAAAAGAGAATAAAGACAAGGATGATCGGCATTCAGTGATTGCTTTGTTTCGATGAGTACGATGTCTCAGCGAAGTCATTTGACAGATTCAGAAGCTTTGAGAATTGTTGGTAGGTTAGAAGGGGGGCAAACTCAAGCCGAAGCAGCGCAAGCCATTGGAGTGTCACAAAGTGTCATTTCCAGGATCTGGAACCGTTTTTTGGAGAGTGGATGTGCAGGCCGAAGACGAGGGCAAGGTCGTAGACGGGCAACAACGCCCAATGAAGATCGGTATTTAGCGTTAACAGCTCGGAGACACCGAACCATGAACGCTACTCTTCTCCAACAACACCTTCGCTCGGCTACAGGCACCACGATTTCAACTCAGACTGTCCGAAACCGGCTCCATGCTGTAGGTCTGTATGATCGCCGACCGATGGTATGTGTTAGATTAACATCAAGGCATCGTCGCGACCGCAGGGAGTGGGCAACCGAGCATGTCAACTGGAGGAGAAATGAATGGAGCAATATTCTGTTTTCTGACGAGTCCCGTTTTTCTGTGAATCCAGATAATAGGCGTATTTTCATCTGGAGGGACCGTGGCAGTAGGAATAATCCTGCGTTCGTGCACGAAAGTGTCAGATTTGGCGGTGGAGGAGTGTTGGTGTATGGTGGCATCTCCATTGACGGGCGCACTGACCTCTACATCATTCGAGATGGACCTCTGACTGGTCGCCGATATAGGGATGAGATCCTCAGACCTATTGTAGTCCCTTACGCTGCAGCAATAGGAGATAACTTCATTTTAATGGACGATAAATGCAGGCCACATCGTGCAAACCTGGTGGAGGATTTCCTTTTCGAGGAAGGAATCGTTCGAATGGAATGGCCAGCGTGTTCTCCGGACATGAATCCAATCGAGCACGTTTGGGACGCTCTAGGAAGACGAGTTTCTGGCCGCCAACAACCCCCACAAACTCTCCAAGAACTGGAAAGATCTCTTCTGGAAGAGTGGGGCAGAATACCCCAACTCGTCATTAATAGCCTCATTGAGTCCATGCCTCAAAGGTGTTCAACGTTGCTGGCCGCCCGTGGAAACCATACCCCTTACTGAAAATGATTTTCTTTGAAGAAAACACCTTTTCTTATTCTTTTTTTCTCATATGCACAAATTGTGTTTTTTTTCCTTTAGTACACAAATGCGCAGTAAAATGCATTTTTTTCTGACAAACATGTGTAATTTATTCTCATATAACCTACTATGTCTGTCGACCATGTATCAATCAGCTAAACAGTTTACCAGATACAAAATCCACCTAAAACTGCAATATCCTTTAATTGTTTTGAGCAGTGTAGTATTGTGACGGTAACTCAATAGGTTAATCGCCGATGCTCTGATGGTATCCCTAGTTGTAAACAACTTAACTTTATGGTAATCCGTAAGTGTGCAGCATGTGTTAGACGAGTTATTAGGTATAGTCCAGACATAGTACAATAAATACAAATTTAAAGGATAGTGATAAAAAAGGAAAGAAATATCTTTATCTTAGAGAGATAAAAGACAAATCTATTAAGAGTATAGAAAAACACTTTAATTCTTGGAATGTACCAAGAAGATTTTAAAGTAGACGCAATTTAGGAAATAACTAAATATTAGAGTAAATTTACATGGTTATGAAAATAAATATTAAAAAAGAAACTTAAGAAATACTGTTACTTTTGTATTTTCCTTTAAAAATATTTATATAAATGGTATTTAATTTTTCATTATATAGTTCTAAGCATGTTGATGAGAAAGGGTAAATGTTAAACGGAAATCAGAAAACTATCATTAAAAATTGAAAATTAAAATCTTTCTCTAGCAAAGTTTTTTTTATCGCGTATGCGGTTGTGTTTATATCCTCTGGTTGAATTTTCATGCCCGCGACCCTTGTATATACTTAACTATTTCCTACATATGTTGTATTAAAATATTTAAACAATTAATGAAAAGCATGTCTGTGCATCGAGCAAAAACAAAAAAGCTCGTTTTATAAAACGGCGCAAAATATAAATATTTAAATGAAGAATTTATTGTCCGTAATTTTAGTTAGTCGTATTTTTAATATAGGTTATGTAATTTGAATAAAATTTACTGATAATCTTCGAAATTAACTTTCATTTATTAATAATCTGGATTTTTTATTTATTTAATTATTTATTTGCATTATGTTTTAAAACGTGTTCAAGGGTTTTGATCCACGATGTATTTCAGAGAAATTGTATCATATTTAAAAATATAGTATGTACCCCAATCTAATAATTAGTCACTGTTCATATAACTATAATGAATATAAGTTTAAAGAATGTTTTTAAGCATCCTAGGTTTTAAAACTTTTAAAAAAGGTTTTTATTTAATTTTATATTTCATGTGAAAAATTCAGAAATCCTGCATTGTTTTATGAATAATAAATACTCGAGTATTTCGGAAAGAAACTGGGTTCTTTTATTTTATATCTGGTAACTCCCACAGCTGTTTTTGATTGCCGAATACGAAATAAGCATCTGTTTTTAAATAATTATGTTGAACGTTAATCGTAAACAACAGACATTTTTTAATATTGCGAGACATTACCAAAAAAGAAAATAAATATTTCCTTTAAAAATATTTTTTTTTCTGTCTTTAAAAGGGAGCAATATATATATATTTTTTTTACCTTATCTTACATGCCCTATCACATATGATGTAAAAGGTCAGTCAGATTATTAAAAAGTTGCATGTTAATATTTAGTCAAGTTTTACCTGAAGCATTGTTTTAAAATGCACATCTTTGTTGCGTATGTTTTATAAACTTATTTTCCGAGAAAATAAGAAAATAAAATATGAATTTCTTAAATTTATAGAATTTAAGAGGTCTCAGGACTCTTAAAGCTTCTATGTTTTGGAAATATTAATTTTTTAGGTGTTAAACTCCTATTGTTTTTGAACATTTTTACATAAATGTTTTCTTGAAATTTTCATTAGAACAAAAGTTGTGACTTCTAGAATTATACTCGCTCAATAGTTAAAGCGGAGATTCCAAAACTTTGAAGCCATTTTCCTCCAAATGACATTTTTGGGCATAACGCGCAGGATAACTCAGGAACTTCTAAATATTTTTCCATGGAATTTTCAAAACGTATGTTTCATATTAGTTTGTATAAACTGAACGGAAAATTCCATTTTAATTGTCCAAAAAAAATTTTTTTTGTGTGTGATTATACTGTTGAAATTTTAAATAATTTGTATTTGCTATGTACAAATTTGTATTAAAAATATAAAATGCTTTAAATACAAATTTATTTACGTTCATGCTAATTATTACAACTTGAAGTATATTGAGGCACAAAAAATTTCATTTTAGGTGCAAAATTTATTTTGTAACCCCGCGCGTAAGCTGTTATATCAATTTTCTACAGGAAAAATGTCTGACAGTTTAGAGTCACTTAGAAATACCAATTCTGCATCTTAAAAATTTTTAAATACATGAATGAAAGAACGTACACATATATTTCATTCCAATAAAAATCGTGTTTTTAAATCATATACATTTTAAGATATTAAATGCAGACAATGGTGTTTTCTTTATTTTTTCCAATTTTAAGAGTCCTGAGACCCTTTAATTTGAAGAATTTAAAGAAATTGGTGCGAGAAATAATTCGATCCGGAAAATAAGAAAAAGAGTTGTGAAAATTCTGCAGTACAACAATCAATAATACATCTATACATAATAATACATGAATACATCTTCAAAATAAAATCTAAGTTAAAATCTATTCAATTTAAAGTATAAATTAATTATGATTATCCTTTTTAACGAACGTTTTTAGCTTATTCTACCATTTGAAAGAAAATAAATATTTTTTTTTTGTTTCCATTTGTATACGGTTTAATGCAGAATGATTAAAATGGTAGAACCTTTTTCAAGTTATCGTTAAATCCGTTAAAGCTTTCTTTATCGTTAGAAGCCTTAAACAGTAAATATAATTTCTATATAAAAAATACACGTATATATATGAGTAAATATTTACCATTATATTTTGGGAATCATTTGAAATATTTTTTATAGCGTATTAATGGGTTTCTCAAACCGGAATATCGATTTTATAGATACTAGCATTTTTCGATGGAAGATTTTCATCAGTGTAATTGAAGTTATAAACGAAGAAGCAAAACTATAATATTAATTTGTATGTTAATATTAATTCTGCAATTTTTCACGTTCTTCTGACAAAGAAAATTCTTGAACACGAAAACGTTTATTTGAGAATTCAAAGAACCCGAACAGTATGTAGTCTGGTTTGAGAAAACTAATTAATACATTTAAAAAAAAACTACTCTTAAAAGTTTCTGATACCCACGTGCATTAAAAGATGCTTTCTTTCTAAAAATGCTTTTTTAAATCTTGAAAATGTATGAGATTTCTAAATATAAAAGAACACACTTCGGGTAATTTGAAAGAGGTAATGTAAATTTTTGCTTGTGGTTACATTATATTTTTTAGATTAAGTATCATCTGTCTTCTTTTACAATTTTTAAAATAAATGCTACATTTCAAACTAGCAGCTTTAGGTATATTTTTTTGTAATTGGAAATATGTTTCTTTCATCAGCGATTGACGAAATATTAGCCACTACATTTATTTAGCCATAGCCCAGAAAATTCTAAAGTAAATGCATAGCAAGCTGCGACATATTCTAAAGAAACACAAACTGAAAATATTTTTCCAAACGAACGTCAAATCAAATGAAAAAAACTCGACAAATTACCTAACTGACAATGCATGTCCCATAAAATACAGTTTAGCAGAATGTGATACATAAGCGTTAGGTATGAATTTTCCATTTGTATTATTTTATATATAGTAGATAGAACCTATTTCCATAGAACTTGAACTAAGATGCGCAGAATTATGTGTTATACGCTAAAATCCCACCTTAACATTATTTAGTTGGAAATACAATACCTATCAGTTGAAATTTCCATTCCGTACTTTATATATATATTAGATACGAACTATTCCCATAGTACTTGATCAAAGGTATGTAGAATGATGAGTTATACGAGGAATACCATACCCCAACGTTACATATTTGGTAGAACAATGACTATAAAAATCCGTTTTGTAAAACGTGAGTTATAAGATTTCAGAATGAAAGTTATTCACATAATTGACTGTGCCTAATTATAGAATTTCCTGCAATACTTCTGTAACTAGGCAACGTAGAACGATATTTCATACACGCAAACTTTCACAAGCATTACTTAAATGACACTATAAGTTCCCCAAATAATCCATTTACCAGAATTTGAGATATAAGCTTTCTTAATAAAATTAAAATCTACAAAATAATATATATGGAGACAATTTCAATGAGAAACGGCATGCTACAATTAATTAAAAATTCATGTTCAAAATTAGCAACTTTACAACAGGGTAGATTGGGTGAAGATGTCGTAGATTTTGACTTAATTGTTTTAAATATCGCCATTTTTCATACATTGGCGGAAACTGATTTATGGAAACCCGGTTTTTTAACAATAACTTCTATAATATTCATTAAAACTGAATAAAATTTCATGAGATATAGATTGTATGTATAGCAAACGAGATACAAAAATAAAATTTCTTGCATAATATTAAACAATAAGTCAAAAATTAGGTTTTCATAATATGCAAACATGAAAATTGATTTTTGAAATATCACATTTCATTGGCTATTCCGAAGTAATGCGACAAAAAATTGCATAAAACAAGGTAACGTGACATGCACAGTATACATAAAAAGCGTTATATATTGGAAGAAATATGTTTCAGTCATACTTTTACGATGGGTAAACGAAAGTTTCTGTCTGAGGAAGAAAGAGCTAAAATCGCAAATCTAGAATATGGAAAGTTTGTTCTGGAAATTAGTAAATTAATTAAATTGTCAGTAGATGTAATATATAACTATAGAAAAGATCCAGCAAATTATGGCAAAAATTTTAACAAAAAAGGTAATATACATTTAAGTAAGAAAGAGAAAGGGAAATTCTTCAAGTTGCATTGAAAGCAGTTCAAAGTTCAAAGCTGTGCCGATCTATCCCTTCCTGTTACTTCCAAAAGAGTTAGGCAAATTTTACACTCTTCTTCATTTGACATTCTATCTTGAGATGGGGGAAAATGAAGTCAGATCCAAAGTTACTTCTGCGTCAAAAGCAGACATGTTTGCAGTATTGCGAGAAGTACATGCCAAAGGGTGAGAATTGGAATAAAGTTTTTTTTTCCGACTAAAAAAGATTCCACTTGGATGACCTAGATGGTTTGAGGTATTATTGAAGGGATCTCAGTAAGGAACCAAAATCCACATTCAGCAGAAATTTCGGTTGGCGGAAGTTTAATCATTTGAGCAGCAATCGCTTATGATGGAAAGGGTGAACTTGTATTTTTAAAAGGTTTCGTTTGATTACAATTTAGTTTTAGAAAATTCTCTTCATCCATTTGCATGGCAATACTTTGGTTTAGATTACATTTTCATGTAAGTCAATGCAAGTACTATTCACATTTAAAAGTCAATGAATGATTTTTTTGACGAACAGAATATTGTTCCTTTTATTCATCCTCCTGTCAGTCCTGATATGAACACCATCGAAAATGTTTGGGGCAGCTTGTTCGAATGGTTTATGCAAATGTGATGCAGTACGCATCACCTGTAGAATAGAAAGCTTCAATCTGTCAGAACTGGAAATTAATTGATCAGAAATACATTCAAAATCTTGTTTAGCCAATGCCATCTACAATAAAAGATACTCTCATGAGTGAAAGCTGCTTTACTGACTATTAATTTCAATTAAATGTGATATTTCATAAATCAATTTCCATGTTTTTATGTTAATAAAATATTATTTATTGACCATATGTTTTAGTTATTTGTATAGCTTGTATAAGTTATGAAATATCAATCATTTTAATGAATATGATAGAAGTTTCTGTTAAAAAAACAGTGTTTTCACAAATCAATTTCCACCAGTGTATTTGTTATTCAATAATTTCTTATTAACGTTTAGACACTTATGTGTGATTTAAAAACATATTTCATTTTACAGATGTTATAGAAAGCATCGAAAATTTAATTTTTGTAAACACTTGCATTTCGGCATCTTTCCCATAGGTATGGGTAAGTTGACCAACTATATAGGTGTAAGATGCTCTATGGAGTTCCAATGTAAACAATACTTTTTGTGAACCAGTATAAAACGTAGTGGGATGAAAAAAAGTAATTTTATTATTTTAGGCATACTAAAGTTGTTTACTTACTTAATATTAGGAAATTACAAAAATATGAATGTAACAAACGTTGGCAATATAATAAAAGAACAAACTAATATATATCTCTCTCTATATAAAAGCCGTTCTCTGAGTGTATGTCCTTTATACAATGTGCACGAAACTTGACGTACAGACGTGGAAAAAAAAAAGCAAACATCCCCTACTAACTCCTCCAAAAATTAACGTAGAGGAAAGTTACTGGTACTGAACAATTGGAAATAAAGTCTACTTTTAAATGATGTATATAAAATTTGATTAGGGGACCATCTATAAATTAAAACAAAACCAAAATTCATTTTTTTTCAATAGCAATACCCAATTTTAACAAGATATTTCAAATCTTCGGTTCAAACTATGCCTAGACACCGATATACAAGTCATTTGAATAATAAGTTTTTGAATTACAAACATTCAAAATTTAGTACTTCGAATGTTAAATTACATTTTCATATTTTCATTAATATCTCCTGAAATTATACTTCTAATGTGCTAATTTTTTGTGTAGCAATAATACAAAAATGCCCAAACATAAATACGTTGAATTTGCCATTTTTATAATTTTATGATATGGGCTGGGTTGGGTTGATTGTTGGCGGCCAAATATCTACACGAGGGATATAGGCGCTTGGGGGAGTGCCTTCCGTGGAAGTCTTACTAAAGGAACCTAATCCGCATGGAACGCGGCGGAACTAATTAACGCATGGAAATCCACGGTTCGAAGAAAACCACGAAAACTCCGAACGATTAGGCCGATTGGGTTTGAACCCAATCCTTCGAGAGCAGAACCTCTCAGCCACTAATTTTGTGATATGAATTATGAATCATGAAGTTAATATTCGGAAAACTTATGAATTGCAATCTACAATTTTATTGATGGATTTGCATTTATTATGTCCTGCTTTAGGGAAATCCAAAATTTCACATTTTTCTTCCAAGTAGTTTTCAAATTATGCTCAAAAAACGGCAAAATGCAAGTTTAAGTCTATGATGGAAGTGATATTTTGAAACTTCTTATGCTATCTTGTAATCTAGAAGTCTTCAACGACTGCTTGAGTTGCGGTTATGATGCCTTGATCAAGAAGAGGACTCTCTCAGTCCATAATCGAGTACCGAAGTTCAATTTGCATACAGCCCCTAAAATACGCTCGTTTTAAAACAATTAATTTCCCTGAAACTTATCGTATGAATTGCATAAAAAATTGTTTTTAGGCTAATTGAAGGGTGTAGAGTTCATTTATGCTGTCAGAATTGTATACTGCTATTAAAAAAAAACAATGTTATGGTTCGTTTTAATATGTAGATGCCCCCCCCTAAGCAAATTTTATGTACATCATTTAAAAATACATTTTATTACCAATCGTGTGATACCAGTAACTTTCTTCTACAATAATATTTTGCAGAGTTAAAAGGGGGTGTTTATTTTTTTTCCCACGACTGTACCTATAACTTTCTTCTAAGATATATATATATATATTTTTTTTTTTTTTACAGAGTTAGTATGAGGTGTATACTTTTTTTTTCCACGGCTGCACATACGTTTTAGAACGTGGAAAAGATAGCTGCCTACTGTAAAAAATCATCAGACCACTATTTATCCCTTTTTTCCTATCACCTTCCTTAATTTAAAATTATAGAAGTATCTCTTTTTAATTTTTCTAATTCAATCGTTGCTTTCCTGTTGCCACACATCTAAAAAAAATCTCAATAAATAAATAAAAAAATGATAACTTGAGTACTTTGTGTTATAAGGCAATAAAAATTCAGATTGTCTCACTATATTATTGCTGTTTTTGAAATTGATGTCATTGAAAGAAGAAAATGCATATTCTTCCTATATATATGCAAAAATTTTTATTAAGCGTGTGTTAAGATGACGTGATACCTTAGTTAAAGGTTTCTGAAGTTAAAAAATCTATTTTAATGAAGTCGTTCCAATATCAAGAAATCGATTTAATAATAATTAAAAAAAATCGTTTGTTAGCTATGATATCACTTTCTAATAAAGTTTTATTCTGAGGGTAATCTCTCAATCGTCTGAAAAGTTTCCCTATTATTATCATATAAAGTGTAGTCTTTATTTGTAAGCCGCTCGAACTAAAATTTCAGTAAATGCAAAGTAATTTGGATGTATTTATTGCATTTTTCTTCGTATTGTCAGGGGAGTCGTATGTTTCTATCACACCAGATTAGACATCAGAACTGAAAGCTTGTGGAATTTGATGTCATTTTCAGAGATTAGTCGCTGTAGATTTAGTTTTCATGAATGAGAGTTTCCGCTTAAAAATAATTAGCAATCCACTCTAAAATATCCGTGGTTAAAGATGATCATGTACTGCCCGTTCAAACCGCAGAAGAAAAATCGCTTTTAATTAAAAACACTAAAAGCTTTTGCATTTACTATTTATTTTAGAATGACCAAAAGGTAAACCAATAAGAATTTTTGGTACTTTAGTATTAACAAGCAGTTAAACGTAATTTTTTCACTATTTATAGCGACATTTACTAATCAAATTTTGAATATTCGATTTAATTTATTTTATTAATTTTTATTTATTTATTTATTTATTTATTGTAAATTTTAATTTCGTTTGTCGATTTAGTTATGGAATATTGCACGGAAAAAAATTCTGAATTATTTACATTGTAAGAGCAATCGCAATCATCTTTTGTAATAGGGTAGCAGGCATATTTATAAAATATTCATGCTTAAAAATTACTTTAAAATACAAATAAAATCAGTATACGTTTCAAATAAATATCATTGAAAGTATTTTTTGTTTTTCATTCGAAGTTGGAAAAATATGATGTGCGATGTTTAGAGGTTAAACAAATTGCAGTAAAAGCAAATTTTATTGATGAGGTCATTGCCTCCATGAATATGATGCCAGCGTTACTCATTCACATATCTTTTCTTTATAATAGTGTGTTAAGTGCAAACGGGTTCATCTATCGTAATTTGGTTGCACACAAATTTTGTGATGTAAAAATGTACTTTAAAAATGTAGTTTAACATACTTTAAAATCCATTAAAAATAAGAAGCATGAGATACGAGTTTCAAGCAAATTTCATTTGAAAGTATTTTTTTCTATTCATCAATGAAATTAAGAAAAAATCCGCTAGAAGCACGA
Organism: Maratus speciosus; assembly: GCA_963932465.1. Taxonomy (NCBI): domain Eukaryota; kingdom Metazoa; phylum Arthropoda; class Arachnida; order Araneae; family Salticidae; genus Maratus; species Maratus speciosus. The sequence continues at coordinate 114,287,289 of OZ010790.1, read as the reverse complement.
TTTATGGATTGGACCGTTGTTACCATAAATATTATTTCTGCGTTACTAACTGACTTGATTTTGCTTTAAAATTTAGATAAATGGCATGCTAACGAGATGTTCACTAAACTTTTAACACTAAACTGTAACCAAAATTGCTACGCCATTTGGTTATTTTTTATTTTTTTTTTTGTATTGCCTTTAAAATAATGTATTATTCTATTACACCCGCCAATGTAAACGCGCATTCTGATGCTTAAAGTTGAGGGATTTTACTATGGTTGCGACATAGTAACGTCATATTTTCTTATTATATTTTTGTATCCTTTATTGACGAGAATGCAAAAAGCTCCATTATTGTGGTTGTCGCTTTGTTTCATTTTACTTTATTTTACCTGGAAGGCCCCCATCTTTAATACGGGGACGGGTAATTCTGCTAGTTTTTTTATATAATTATTTATGTTCTTTTAATATATTTGGTTGTGTAATATTTATTTAATATATTATGTTCTACTTAACATTTAAGAGAATTAAGTATGCCTATTTTTGAAACATTCTAACAAGCTTAACTTCGGTAAAGCCACTGCGATAAAATGCTTTAAAGTCAAGCTTTTTTGTTATTGTATTTCATATGACCCTTTGTTCTTTTTAGCAATATCCCAGTTCTGCCGCAAACTGCATATTTGTTTAGGAACTTTGAGCAGCTTTTATATAAACAACAGTTTCACTGATTGCACTTGATCCCACCACAATTCCCCTAGCTTTTATTGCAATCTGCTAGACATTCTGAACAATCATTATCATTCACGTAAAAAAAAAAAAAAAAATCCTCGTGTTCTGAATCTTGGGAGAGAATTTAACCATCTTCCACATCATCGTCATTTGAAGATTCTATCTACCTTTTGACTTCTTATCTAATTCCTTTTTAGAAATGCTTGAGACACCTGGAAATTCGCAGTTGCTATTGTCTCACTGATTTAGTTAGGCTTTTATAGGTCTTTAAAATTATTTTTATTTGAACATTAAAATGAAAAAAAAAAAAAAAAAAAAAAAAAAACTTTGGTGAAAATTACGTCAGATTGAATACGATACATTTAAAATGTCTAATTTAAAATAAATTCCTTCTAGTATCTTTATAAAATTGTTTCCTTAGACATTTTATACAAGCTAACTTGGTTGATCTTATTTAATCAATTACGAAAGTAGCAGTTAGCTGTCTCGACAGCAAATGATCTGTCTTAAAATCCCTCAGCCAAACGAAAATGAATGGAAACCTGATTACAGCAGATCGTCACTAGTCGTTTAATTACGATTTAATCTTCCGTAATCTTTTCAAAGCAGATCAAATTAGGGTGTTTTTAGAGTCTGCGGTGTCTGGATGGAGGTTGGCGAGCATAGCTCATATGGGGACAGAAACCCCTCGTTATCTAAAGCTACAATATGTTCCACCGATATTTACATTTATTACAATTATTTATAACTACATTTAACATAAAATTTTTAACAATGATTAAAAGTAATAATTATTAAACAATTTTTTATAAGGCCATTAAAGTTTATTTATAAGGCAGAATACATATAGAAACTTTTCAAATAATGTTCATCTTAGATTTTAATATTTCTTTACGTCATTTTAAACATTTAGAAAATTTATAAATTTAATCAACGATTTTGTTATTATGTTGATTGAAATCACTGATTTATATTAGCTGATTAAAATTGTTGACAAGTTAGTTAATAGCAAAGAGTAATTTAAACAATGAAGAAGCAACCAGGCATTGGAACACAAAGGAAAGGAACCAGCATCTTACCCCAAGGGAAAACAACTGTATCTTACCCCCAAAAATATTCGTCGACTCACCCCCAATGTATTGGGCAAGACGCCGTTTCCCTCCACTGATGTGAAGAAGCGGGAATCGGCCATTATTTATGCTTTTCCGAAAGGCCAGGTACGAGTACTTTCTAAAAATATCAGATTTATTTCTCTGGTGCTTAAACTAAGACTTATATATAATAAAGAAGTCACGCAAATAAAGAAATCACGTAAACGTTTTTGGACACTTAGTATACGTGTTAAGACGAAACAGCAATAAAAAAGTACCACGTAAAAATAAAAAAAAGGCAAATGGAAATTAAAGTATCACTAGGGAACCCTCTTCCTTACAACTGAGCAGTGTTTCCGTACATCTCCAGCGTATAGGAAAACTACGTGATACGGCATCTTTTAATACGGCTCAAGTAACCTTATATATGTAGGGTGAAACCCCAGTAACTGACACCATAACGATTCCTTCATTTTCAAATCACTATTAAGAGTTTTAAATACCTTTTTTCTTGTTTTTACTTTTGAAAGTACAGTTGAAGTATATTAAAAATTATTATTTCCAATATTTTAAAAATATATACTTTTTATTTCCACCAATTAGTTTTTTCATAACTGTGACTTTCGCGTTCCATATTTTGCAAAACGAATAACCGAAACATGAAATATAACAGACATAAAAAATATGTGATAGATAGATAGCATTACTTTGACGAACGTTACAAGAAAATACTCATTTGAATTTTATTTTTGCTGATGTGTCAGTTACTGGTTAGGTGTAAATAACTTGGGTTTTCACTCTACAAGTCACAATTCGTAATATGAAAAAATACAATGAATTTAACACAAATACATTGTCATTACTTTAACATCTTCACACCCTTGGCCGTATATATGGACTTTTAGTCGTTTATAATTATAATAACTGTCAATAACAAAAAAAGAAAAATATAATAATAACTTATTCACGACAAAATTCCTGAACAATAGAAGTAAAAATTTTATGGTTTGGCTGCACTAATAATGTTATTCTTCATAGTCAAAGATATAAATAAAAAAAGAAAAGTGCCCAGCTAAACTGATGGCATTGAGCTCACAGGCTATTCACACTAATTGTATATCATACTCTTATTTTAAAGAATAATGCCCCTCAAAAAAAATAAGTGAAGGGGAATTAGCCCCCGTTTCCCCCTTTATACTTAACTAGTGAACCTCCAAATCTAATCAGGGAAGCTCCTTATCATAATAAACCGGTATACCAAATTCGGAGCAAATCGAATAATCCTGCAAAAAAAAAACATTTATCTAAATTAAGGTGGTGGACTAGCCCCTCCTTTATCCTTAAACAATGAATCCCCAAAACGAATCAGGGAAGCTCCTTAACATAATAAACCGGTATACCAAATTTCGAGCAAAGCGAATAATTCTGCATGAAAAACCCGTTTATATAAAGTAAGGAGGTGGACTAGTCCCCCTTCCCCCTTTATCCTTAACCAATGCACCCCCAAAACTAATCAGGGAAGTTCCTTAACATAATAAACCGGTATACCAACTTCGGAGCAAATCGAATCATTCTGCATGAAAAACCCATTTATCTAATTTAAGAGGGGCGGGCTAAACTCCCTTTTCCCCCTTTATCCTTCACCAATGAACCCCCAAAACTAATCAGGGAAGTTCCTTAACATAATAAACCGGTATACCATATTTTTAGCAAATCGAATGATTCTGCATGAAAAACCCATTTATCTGAATTAAAAGGGGTGGACTAACCCCCCTTTTCCCCCTTTATCCTTAACCAATGAACCCTCAAAACTAATCAGGGAAGTTCCTTAACATAATAAACCGGTATACCAAATACGGAGCAAATCGAATGATTCTGCAGGAAAAAACCATTTATCTGAATTAAGGGGGGTGGACTAAGCCCGTTTTTCCCCCTTTATCCTTAACCAATGAACTCCCAAAACTAATGAGGGACGTTCCTTAACATAATAAACCGGTATACCAAATTCGGAGCAAATCGAACCATTCTGCATGAAAAACCCATTTATCTGAATTAAAAGGGGTGGAGTAACCCCCCTTTTCCCCCTTTATCCTTAATCAATGAGCCCCCAAAACTAATCAGGGAAGTTCCTTAACATAATAAACCGTTATACCAAATTCGGAGCAAATCGAATGATTCTGCATGAAAAACCCATTTATCTGAATTAAGGGGCGTGGACTAAGCCCGTTTTCCCCCCTTTATCCTTAACCAATGAACTCCCAAAACTAATCAGGGAAGTCCCTTAACATAATAAACCGGTATACCAAATTCGGAGCAAATCGAATCATTCTGCATGAAAAACCCATTTATCTGAATTAAAAGGGGTGGACTAACCCCCCTTTTCCCCCTTTATCCTTAACCAATGAACCCCCAAAACTAATCAGGGAAGTTCCTTAACATAATAAACCGGTATATCAAATTTGGAGCAAATCGAATGATTCTGCATGAAAAACCCATTTATCTGAATTAAGGGGTTGGACAAACCCCGTTTTCCCCCTTTATCCTTAACCAATGAACTCCCAAAACTAATCAGGGAAGTTCCTTAACATAATAATCCGTTATACCAAATTCGGAGCAAATCGAATCATTCTGCATTAAAAACCCATTTATCTGAATTAAGGGGGTGGACTAACCCCGTTTTTCCCCCTTTATCCTTAACCAATGAACATCCAAAACTAATCAGGGAAGCGCCTTATCACAATGAACCTAGAAAAATTTTTTGAAGCAAATCGGATGTTTCTATCAAAAGTTATCGCGTTACGTACATACATACATACATACATACATACATACATACATACGTACATACATACATGCAGAACGGGCGGGCACATTAGCTCTCAGGCTTTGATAGCCTGTGAGCTAAAAAGCGTGAAGTAATTTTTTTGCAACAAGCTTTATTATTTCATAAAAAAAATATGAGATATACAGGGTCATCGAAAAATAATGCATAGATTTAACAATATCATAACGCCGAAACCTTTTATGTTAAATGAGTAATTCTTTCACTACACGATAACTGGTGAACGCCAGTTTGGTTTTAGTTTACAATAATTCGTTTGCGTGTCTGTGTTATGCGCGGCTTAGTTGCGCAGTCGTCAAGGTCAGCCGACGCGCCAGACTGCAGCTGCTCAGTGCGATGTTGACTGCCGCTGTACAATGACTATTACTTTTACTCCATCTACCAAATGGCGCATTGTCCTTTTTGTTGCACGGTCAACATCGTACTGAGCAGCTGCAGTCTAGCGCGTCGGCTGACCTTGGTGAATGCGCAACTAATCCTCGCATAGCAAAGACACGCAAACGAATTCTGGTGAAATAAAACCAAACTTGCGTTCACCAGTTATCGTGTAGTGAAAGAATTACTCATTGAACATAAAATGTTTCGACGTTATGATTTTTTTTTTAATCTAGGCATTATTTTTCGATGACCCTGTATTAAATATATTAAATTTTAATAATATGTAGAAAGAATGTAAGAAAGAAACTTACTGGGTATTTGTTTTTTTTCTTTTATAAGAAATCGTTTTACTTATAAAATACCATTAACGCTCAGCGGCCTCAAATATTTATGCTATTTTTTTTTCTTTTTGAATTTATAATAATGTAAAAGGAGTAAATCGTAAAAAAGTCACCTTTTTACCATAAAAAGTCGTCCCTGATGAGGGCACTTGAAGATATTTTTGACACAACGAATATAAGCCAAAACAAACTGACCACGCGGTAGCTTGACTCTCCCATGCTGACGCTCCCATGAATTTACGTGACGATAAGGTGACGCTACTTTGAATTGACGCCGCAATGAATGATTAACAATGAGTTGATCTACGATGTGCGGAGCATTTCTCGCGATACCTAATCTAAAACATACTCATGTGTTTCTCGTCTATTCATAAAATATAGAGAACGAATCGTCAGACCGACATACAAAAAGAAACTCTAAATACACATAAAACTTTAAGTTATATCTAATATCTATATTGAAGTTTTGTTTGTATTCTGTAAGTCCGAGTAAATTAAAAGCAGTTATTTTAATTTGCATTTCTAATATATATATATATATATATATTCCATTATATTTTAATAATACAGGATTTTTTTACAATAAATTTTAACTTAAAATAACGGTTTGACGTAATATAATAACACATTTTCCGGGGTCGATTATTAATAAATTTTATTTGTACTTCTGCAAGAAATGTGGTAATGTATTATAGTACAGAATCAAAAATAAATTCAAATATAATGCATATTTATTTCTATTTATTTGCTTGTTTTTAAATTTACCAAAGCTTTTACTGCTTACAACAATCGAAAAAGAAATACGTTTAGCTTTCTAAACCCTAAAATGACCAGTAAACACATGTTTGTCTAAGAAAGAAAAAGAGTAATGTGAAACAGCTGTTTCTTACGATTTCTTCTTGTCCTATTACAGAAAATTCGATTTTCTGGGCTTGGGATTATTTTCTTTTATTATAGTGTTCTAATGTTGGCTAAAGATTCTATAAACTATTTTAAAATATTTTTGTTCTGGTTTTGTATTATTAATTTAGAGAAAAAATCTAAATTTAAAAAAATGTATTTATGTATAAATATATATGTACGTATTAAAAATTTAATACTGTAGAATGCACTTTATTACCAGTAAAGAACTAGAAAGACAAAAGTCCTATGTAAACGTTCTAAAAACATTGGTAAAACTACATCTTAACATTTTTTGCAAATAAAATCGCTTTCGAAAATAAAAATGATCCTAGATCATAAAAAAATATATTATTTATGATTGGTATTTAGCGGACGGAACAATGAATGTCGGAGGTCCTAAAAAATGAAAAGAGCAACTATTATCTATCGAAATGTGAATATTATCTTTGTCACATGCAAATTTATTGTCCATGAATTAAACTAAAAATGTATTATTCAAATAACTATTATTTTGTTATTCAATCTGATAGTCGTTTGGGGTCTACATAGTGATAAGTATTTAATTTCTTCCGATTTAAGTGCATGAAAAATGTGTTTAGAAATAGCCAATGTTTGTACTTTAGTATGTATCTCTATTTATATGTTGACTTACAAATCTAAATATAAATGGTATTCTAGAGTACCCAAACTTCCTCTGCTTATATATCGTTAAAAATCACCCTTACATAACCTCATATATATTCAAACTTACGATGAAATTGAATCTTTGTCCTCGACAAAAATTTCCATTACCAGGTCCCAATTCGGAGAGCCAAAGACACTCCAAGCTAGAAAACAGGAATTCTGTTTTTTCAGAATTTGTGACGACCCCGATGAATATATATATATATATATATATATATAGAGAGAGAGAGAGATAGATAGTACAAAACATATAATATTAGTATAGATAATTAAAATTAAATATACTTTATAAGAGTTCCATGTTTTACCGGAAATCATTCATTTATACATATATTTTTCAAAATAGCACGTATTTTAAATATGTTTTTTCAGTTCTTATGGGGAAATGGCAAGAAAAAGATATAATTACTACTTATCAACTATTTTTCCTTTGTTTTCTACAGAAATGGAGTACTTGAGTTGGCAACATTAAACATATGGCGCTAAAATCTACAAAAAATCAATATCTCAAAAATAAATTGAGATGCATTTTTGAAACAAATTGCATTTAAAAGCAATTTTTTCCTCAATACAATGGTATAAAAATTTACAATGTGCGATGCTTAGAAGTTTAAAAAATGCAGTAGCGTATTTAACCATATAATGATACATCTGCTTTGTTTTATGGCTAATTTCTGTAACAGAACTTTACTTTTAGAGCTGACGCTTTAATTGTTGGCCGAAAGAAATAGCGTATCAGGGGCTAACAAAATTGTAATATAATCGAGTCTCGCTACAACCAGGAAATAGATAAAGTGGTCACAAGCGGTCCTCACTCCTAAAAGATGCGAAAAGCGGAAAAAAAACCTGGCCTCAACAAATGTCAAATATGGATAGGCATATGTTTTATGAAAGACCGACATACAAATCTATCAATAAATTGAACCTAAAAGATTAAGTATATAGCACTCTATAGAGAACTGATAAAATGCTAAATAAAATAAAATGTATTAACCTAGTTTTGCATTCGTTTTAGAATGGTTGACTGTTATTTATTCTCTCAGAGAGATATGATATATTTGATCTAAATTGGTACTACTGGACAATTTTGTTGATGTCCTATATTCATACGTCATGCGTGCACTCATCAAAAACTTTATAGATTAGATGCCAGCTCCCATTAAAATTTTTATTGTTACTAAAACATTTTCTGTTGTATGAATAAACTTTTAGGATTTTAAGTTCAGTGAGTTGTTTTTTGATTTAGCTACCATTTTATATGCAAAATCGTCACAACACTCTGTAAGACACGAGAGAGACCTATACATACATTTATACATCTCTGAAACACACACGAAAGCAATCTTATCTAACAGCATATTTTCATTTTAATACATTACTATACAAATTTGATTTTGCACTAGGTATTGACACTAAACTTTTAAGGGTTGATAAAGGATTTTAGTAGATACACTGTTCACTTAATAAACATAAATGAAAAATGTTTTTTATTAAAATCAGTTATAATCAATATTCAAATATGAAAGACAAATTATATCAGAAATAAACTTTCCTTACGATATTTTTACTAAGATATCTGATTTTAGAATATCGAAAGGTCAATCATTATTACAAAATAAAATCATTGTTAGCAGATGCAAGAATTCCCAAATGAAAAATTTCATGTGTTGCTAACACAATGGAGAGATCATTAGAAAAGAATCTTATTCTTTAGATGCCCAAAATATTACCGAATATATTCACCATTACTTTATTGGAAATCGTTTATAGTAAATCAGATACTGTTTTATATTATTTAAATGCAACGCTGGGCAAACAATATAAAAGGGAAAAATTATCTTTTATTTTCCATTATAAAAACATTTTGTAGATAATATTACAGGAATCTTAATATCTGATTAATTTTATCTTACTATCGATTAAAACCGTTGATTTTCTATATTAAAATATATCATACAATATACTAATTATAATCTTTTGAAAAAGGGTCGTTTTCCCGAAAAAGTTTTTTCCCCTTATTTCAACGACCATCTAGGGTGCCATTTTAAAAGTATCGACAAACCAAAAATATGCTCTTAAAGCTATAACCGACTTGTAATATAAATGGTGCAATTAGTTGAAACATATAGTTATTAACCCTTTCAAATAAGCCGGTAAACGCAGATCATTTCGCGCCACTTGCAGATAATATTATTTCTAAGCCAAAAGTAATTGAACGTCCGTATTTTAATACAGTCTTTTTTTAGATCATCTCCATAGACAAGATTTACAACATATAGAATAAATTCGAAACGTTCGGATGGGTAGAAACTTTTTTTACAAAATAATATGCGTGAAAACATTGACAAAAACAATTAAACCCGAGGGATTTCAAAGCGGTTTCTCTCGATTTCGGCAAAAATTTTCAATATATGCTTTTTTTTCGCGAGATTTCAAAGCAGGCTTGGTAACAGTTATATTTATAATCCATTAAAATTTCAGAGAATTTGGAAGATAATAACTCTTTAGTTTGTTATGCATAAGGAACCGATTCGAAAACAAGAAAAAGCAACGAGAAGAAAATACATTTCTTTTTCAACTAGATATCAAGTCACTTCGAGGCACACGGAGGCGGTAGTTTTTCTACGCTAACACTAACAAAATGTCCGTATTTTAACACAATCTTTTCAGAGCATCTCAATAGCCATATTTAAATCTTCTACAAAAATTTGGAAACGTTCGAACGGGTAGAAATATTTTTTACAATTAAAATGTGTGAAAGTTTGACGAAAACTTAAATACCAAACATAATACTTTCAATTCAATATTTTTTTCATGATTTTTTTATTTAAAAATTCATTAACGTCTCGGGCATCGCTGTGTAGGTCATCTATTAATCAGTAACCTATAATTCATAAACAAATGCCAGGTATGTCCTCGGCATTTAATAGCATATGCCAAATGAAAGGGTTCTACATTAAAACTACAGAGATCCTCATTCATCCACACTAGAAAGAAGTACCTTAATAGGATTTCCTATGCAAATACTTTATATGTGAAATTAGAAAAAAGTACTAGTACTTGTTGAAAGTCATATATTTTTTTGATAATACAAATCTGTCTGCATACTAACTGTATATTTTTGGCTATAATGATTTTCCATTTTAATAAAATTCCTTAGAAAAATAAAAACAATTGTATATATCTGACTGTATAATTTAAAAAAAATCCCTTTTTAGTAACAAAACACTTTATAGCTTTTTAAAATTCCACTATCGATATCACAAAATAATCTCAACTCGGTTGCTAGTAACTGAAGGGTTAACTGGAAATGTAATTTCTTAAACTATTTTTACTACACATTGCCTTGAATAAACATCCGAAGAACAAATGTGGAAAAGTAACATTGACACAAGTAAACAAATCCAGAGAGATTAACAGTTTAGTTTAAATAAAGTTTTATTTTGTTTACATGTATTTGTTTAATTCTCAGTTTGTCTGATATGTGGTTTATGACTGATTCATCAGAAGAGTAAGTGTTTGAAAAATGAGCATTATAAAAACGAAAACGAATTGAATTACCTAATTAAAGAGACTAATTAAACATTTGGATTAGAACATTTTATCATCAATCACATATTTTGTCTGTTATTTTTCCGCATGATTTACTTACATTTCCTCTGATTAAAAAAAAAAAAGTCCTTCCGGCCAGTGCCGGGAGGAAGAGGTAGCTTTCATAATCCTTATTTAAAAAAAGCCAAATTATATCATTTAAACACACGAAGCTCAATTTAGTGGAAACCGAATATAGATGATTCAATACAAATTTTTATCAATATAATGAATGAGAATTTCGCGAAATTAGTCAGCTTTATCCAAGCTGCTTTTCTTTGAAGTAACATATATTTGGCTGCCAAATTCGGCAATTTCTTAAAGTGCCTGTCATTTCAAGACAACATGGTGGATGAGGCTAAGCAGTGAACTCGGTCGAGACCTTAGTAATTGCTGTGCACATGCTCACTCACATCGGAATCTGTTAATATATAGGAGTGCTGTCGCATGCAAAAAATCAGATTTTTCAAAATGTCACCCACAATAGAAATTGAAACTGCTATATCTGAGCCATTTTTTAAGGTAAAGACAAACAAAAAATGCTCCTGAATCCTTATATCAAGGTCAAATACTTAAGAAATAAACCTTTTTCAATTTCTAATTTTTTTGCACCTCACTTTAAATATATATATATGTTTTTTAATTTAATGGTCGCCATTTTGAAACAAGATGGCTGATGAATCTGGCCAGCGAACTTGGTCGAGGTGTTGATGTATACTATCCACATGCCTTCTTACATCGAAATAGGCGAATACGTGTGTTATCGCGTGACAAATACAAGATCGTTTCAAAATGTTAGCCATACTAGAAATTCAAAGTGCTATAAATCAACCATTTTTTAAGATATAAACAAAAGAACAAATTTTCAGAAACAAAAACTGCTCCGGAATCTTTGTATCAAGGTCAAACACATAAAAAAATCTTTTTCATTTTCCAATTGTTTAATACCTCATTTTGAATTTTAATTTTTTTTTTTTTTAATGGCAACCCTTTTGAAACAAGATGGCGAATGAAGCTGGCCAACGAATTCGGTCGAGACATTGGTATGTACTATGTACAGACCAAGTTACATCCAAATAGGTTCATAATTGCGCCTGTTGTCGCGTGACAAAAATCAGGTCGTTTTAAAATGTCAGCCACAAGAGAAATTCAAAATGCTATTACTCAGCCATTTTTTTTAGATATAGACGAAAGAAAAACTGTTCCGGAATCTTTGTATTAAGGTCAAACACATACAAAAAAATCTTTTTCACTTTCCAATTTTTTTGGTATCTCATTTAAATTTTTTTATTTTTTAATTTTTTTTATGGCCGCCATTTTGAAACAAGATGGCGGATGAAGCCGGCCGACGAACTCGGTCGAGATATTTGTATGTACTATGTACACACCAAGGTACATCCAAGTCGGTTCATAAATACGCCTGTTATTACGTGAGAAAAATCAGGACGTTTCAAAATGTCAGCCACGCTAGAAATTCAAAATGCTATAACTCAGCCATTTCTTAAGATATAGACGAAACAAAAACTGCTCCCGAATCTTTTTATCAAGGTCAAACACATAAGAAGAAAATATTTTTTCAATTTTTAATTTTTTGGTACCACATTTCAAATTTAAATTTTTCTTAAAAATTTAAATGGCCACCATTTTTAAACAAGATGGCGGATGAAGCTGACCAACGAACCCGGTCGAGACATTGGTATGTACTATGTACACACTGAATTACATCCAAATCGGTTCATAAATACGCCTTTTATCGCGTGACAAAGTTCAGGACGTTTCAAAATGTCAGCCACGCTAGAAATTCAAAATGCTATAACTCAGCCATTTTTTAAGATATAGACGAAACAAAAACTGCTCCGAAATCTTTGTATAAAGGTAAAATACATAAAAAAAATATTTTTCCATTTTCAATTTTTTGGTACCACATTTCGAATTTTAAATTTTTAAAAAAATTTTAAATGGCCGCCATTTTGAAACAAAATGGCGGATGAAGCTGGCCAACGAACTCGGTCGAGAGATTGGTATATACTATGTACACACTGAATTACATCCAAATCGGTTCATAAATACGCCTTTTATAGCGTGACAAAATTCAGGACGTTTCAAAATGTCAGCCATGCTAGAAATTCAAAATGCTATAACTCAGCCATTTTTTAAGATATAGACGAAACAAAAACTGCTCCGAAATCTTTGTATAAAGGTCAAATACATAAAAAAAAAATATTTTTCCATTTTCAATTTTTTGGTACCACATTTCGAATTTTAAATTTTTAAAAAATTTTTAAATGGCCGCCATTTTGAAACAAAATGGCGGATGAAGCTGGCCAACGAACTCGGTCGAGAGATTGGTATATACTATGTACACACTGAATTACATCCAAATCGGTTCATAAATACGCCTTTTATCGCGTGACAAAATTCAGGACGTTTCAAAATGTCAGCCATGCTAGAAATTCAAAATGCTATAACTCAGCCATTTTTTAAGATATAGACGAAACAAAAACTGCTCCGGAATCTTTGTATAAAGGTCAAATACATAAGAAAAAAATATTTTTCCATTTTGAATTTTTTGGTACCACATTTCAAGTTTTAAATTTTTTTAAAAATTTTAAATGGCCGCCATTTTGAAACAAAATGGCGGATGAAGCTGGCCAACGAACTCGGTCGAGACATTGGTATGTACTATGTACACACCAAATTTCATCGAAATCGGTTCATAATTACGGGAGTTACAGTGTGACATAGGTCAGATATATATATATATATATATATATATATATATATATATATATATATATATATATATATATATATCAATTTTGAACGGAGGGTGGTTTCGGGGTCTGGGGGTCATGATCGATGAAAATATACCAAAATTTTTTGAAATCGCTTTCCTCCGAACGGCTGCAATAGGTAGCTTTTTTGTAAAGAAAGCTACCTAAAAATGTTTAAGTATTTTTTGTTTCATTTTTTTTATCTTTAAAATCAATAAGTTTTGTTCTACCAAAAATTATATTTAATTATTTGGATCTCTCCTATAACTTCTTTCATTTGTGAAATTTGGCAAAATGAAAAAAAAAAAAAAAAACTTTTTGCCGATGATGTTAAGCTTTCTTCATTAAAATATAGCTCCTTGAAGTCAACTGTATATCTGTGGCCATAAATATTTTCAATTTAAATAAAACCCTTTTAACATAGATCAGATTTTATGAAATCTTAAAATTCAACTGTCCATCTCTCAAAATCTCTGAACTCGATGCTGATCATCACAGTATTTCATTGTAAATTTATTTTAGAATCTATTGTGACTATCCTTTGTTTTGAATAAATAAACATCTAAACATTCAAAAACATGTTAGAATAATAACTCTGCTTTACAATAAAATATGGAAAACAGTATGAGTGCAGGCACGTTACACAGCCTAATTTAAAAAAAAGTTACTTTTGTTTAAATGTACTTTATTTAAATCCCATATTGTCTTACATTTTTATTGATTAGAAGTACTATTTCAAAACAATTATTGTGTGTATAAAACATCGAGATTAAAAAATGAAAACTGATAATAATCTAAATAGAAGCAGTATTAAAAGTGAATTTGGACATGGCTAATTTGTGGCATATTACATATTTTGACATTCATGTATTAATTTGCAGTAATTTGAATTTAATCGATTTAATTGCGCGAGGTACCTTACATCACAGCGGTATAGCATATAGATTATTCTGGATCAGGCTCATCTTCTTAGGGGTATGGTCTGTCCAGATTTTCTGATTATGAACGACAATGTGCGTCCGCACAGTACATCTGTAGTATTGCACACAGTAGGAAGTGAAAATATTGAATGTATGAAGTGACTGGCTTACGCTCCAGATTTAAATCCTATAGCGCATGTCTGGGATGCTATTGGCAAACGAGTTTCTTCAAGAACTTACCCTGCCCGAAACGTTCAAGTACTAAAAAACGCATTTAGAGAGGAATTGTGCAATATCTCCCAAGGACTCCTAAATAGTTTAGTAGACAGCATGCATAACAGTAGGCAAAATGTGCACTAGTTTCCGAGGAGGGGGTATTCTTTGTTGAGAGACTGATATGTCTCATCCTTCCAACTGGAAATAACTTTTATTGTGACTCCGAAAATTTCAAAAAACACATTTATTTATTTATTGTCATCCTGCTTCCACATGTGGTGCGATCTGTATGATTTTGCATGACAAATATAATGCTCCACATCTATTATATATGTACTTAGTATCATTTCTTCATTCATTACCTGTGACTATTTATTTCATAAAATGTCTCTGTTCCTTGTAAATTGTCAAGCAGGGTAATATTTTTTGATAAAAGTTTCATCATTTCGATATTAATAATGCAGCTTCAAGCAAATCGTTTATATCTGGCCGTAAATACATCCAATTTTAGACTCCCTTTCACAAAGGCATGGTACAAATTTCTAAAATTCCACCCTATATTGTACAAAGTGTCTGAATTTAAACACCTGCAACAGAAATAATGTACTGAAAACATAATTTCGAAATTTTTATCTCCATACATCAACGGAATATGTAAGCAAGGAAAGAACAACAAAAGGAAGTACATGTACTAGAGTTTATAAAGGACATTGTCCTCTAGGCCGTGGCAGATCGTAGAAAAACAATGGCACAATAACCAGATAGGTACGAGATGTCAACAGAAAAAAAAACTCCAATATGATGTCCGAAGATTGACTTTATTGAGTCATGATAAACACCGGGGAGAGGTACAAGTAGGAGACGAAAACAGTAGCCTCTTTTTTTAGCTCACCTAGAGGCGAGAGTCAGAGCAGAAGTATACTGACTACGCAGCAAAAGTTTACGTGCTTGGCGTGATACAATATCGCCAATATAGAAGTATTTTGCGTCATGCACAAGGGAAAAACAAAATATTGGCTGGTAAAGGACTGGCCAAATACAGGCGGTGAATTTATATGTATTTCAATAGAGAAGGGGTACCATATTTGAGGTTACTAGATTCTTGTGATATGGGAAATGAAAAGAGACACTGTACTTTGAAACAAATGCGGTTAAGTAAAAACGGAAAAATGTTTCTGAATAAAGACAAAGGGTGGAGAACTCACACAATCGTTAAGCGAAAAAAGCATGTGAACGCAGTTGCTGAGACAGATGTGAGTGCACAGCTCAGTCTGTAATGCAGACTGCAGCAGTTATAAAATTATGCTGCATTATAATACATATGAATATAACGGTCTGGATTTTAAGGTGCAGTGCGAAAATAAATCTAATGAATAAACTACATGTTAAGTGATTTTTAATGATGTGCTAGATGCATGACCAAATAAGGATAGGGAAAAATTAAAATGTTTTTGTATAACTGATAGCAGTAACGTTTATCTACAAGGTTAAATCTTAAGTGAGAAAGTATCTCAAAGTAGAATTGGAAGACCGAATTATTGGTTTTATTTTATTAAAGGAAATGAGTAACTAAACTATTTTAATTTAAATGTGAAGGTCTATTAATACAAGCGGTATAGTTTTTAAATGTTAGATTTAATTTAGGAACTGCACTGGGTGAAACTAGCACACTAAAATAAATAAAGTATTAATCTGAATTTTGAAGTGAAACTGCTGGGGGGGGGGGAGTAGTACGAAAACAAATTTAACATGATAGTCGTTATAGAGCTTATTTTCAACAAACCTATTTTCGTTTCTTTTAAGTACTTTGTTTAATTTCTGAATAGCCTGGCTAATAATTGATATTTTAAAATATTTTTAATACCAAATGCACGAAACTTCTACAAAGAACAAAAGGTATATATAATTACGTAATAAAAAAAATAATAGCAATAGCATAAAAGAAAAAAAATGAGTACTCACTAATGTGTCACATTGGTAATTATGTATAGATTCGAAGTACAATTCCTCTGCTTTTTTAAAAAAGAACATTTATTAATTTTTAACAGCATACACGCCACAAATATTGCTGATAAATCTGGCCATTTATTTATTCGGAAGTTTCGAGATCACACAGTAAAACTGTTAATATTAATTTTCATTTATGTTATTCTCGACAAATCTATCATTATAAAAACCAAAAATAACTATTATATTTTTCTAAGAGAATTTAGAATTTCTTAACGATAATTTTTGAAATTGCGCATAAATGCATCATCAACCTGCATTGTTTTAATACACAATAATTCATTTCGTCGAAATTTGCTGCATAAAACTCAGTATAGCATAAAAGGATTTTTTAGTGATCTATCTTTTACTGTTAAGTTTTACTGGAAGATTAATAATAACCAACAATTACCTAAATAAATAAACCTAAAGTAAATGGAAAACAAATCATCGGGATTTATGCTAGATTTAATGCACAATAATTCATTTCGTCGAAATCTGTTGCATAAAAACTTAGTATAACATAAAATGACTTTTCAGTTTCCATCATTTACTGTTAGGATTTACTGGAATATAAATAACAAACAACCAATACCTTAATAAATAAACCTTAAGTAAGTAGCAAGCGCATAATTCAGCGGTTATTAATAAATACAAATCAAAGAGTTGCATTTTTAAAATTCAAATAATAATAATAATAATAAAAACAATTCTACGAATACATGCGATAATCAGATGTTTCAAATAACTGCCTTTAAAAGTTTTTTTTTTTTTTTTTTTTTCACATTTCTGGTATCGATAATGTTTTGTCAGTTTACTATTAATACTGCGCCTTCAAACCGAGTGAAAATCCTTCGCTATAAAGACTTTCAATTTTAAAATAATCGCTTTATACAAAGAAAAGAATTTATGAAGTCTTAAAAGGCCACCTTGTCTTTCAAAAGCTATCTGATCTCTATGGTAAGCACCAAACGATTTTGCCAGTTATTTATTCTAGAAACTGTTGTAATAAGTTGTATTGAATAACAGAATATATAAACATCCAAATAACAAGTTGGCAGAAAAATTTCTCCTGTATAGGATATCTAAAAAAAAATAAAGAAAGATTTTTGAAATTCTTAGAAAGATAAAAATATTTATTATATAAAATAGTTGAAAGTTACTTTTCTGTATTTAACTCAGAGTTAAACATTCAAAAATAATATATTATGAATAATAAAAGTATATAAAATATAAAAATCCATATTCAAATATTTAATAAATTTTAATGATAATAATAAATTTTATATGATAATAAATTTTATATGATAATGCCTTCATACTAAATTAAACATTTTCTTAATTTTTTATATTAAAAAAAAAAAAAAAAAAAAAAAAAAAAAAAAAAAAAAAACTATCAAATAGAAAAAAAAAGTATTTTTTTCATACGGAGAAAGCAGTCTGTGCTGTAATAAAAAAAAGAGCTCTGGTAAACTGATGGCATTGAGCTCACAGGCCGTTTACACTAATTGTAATTTATACTCTTATTTGAAAGAATAATGCCCTGGAAACATAAAGAAATCGACAAAAAACCATTTAGCAAAATTAAGTGAGGGATTAGCTCCCCCATTGACCCACTTTATACGTAACCAATGAACTTCTAAATATAATCTGGGAAGATCCTTTTCAGAATAGACCTGTATACCAAATTTGAAGCAAATCGGTTAATTTTTCATGAAAAACTCATTTATCAAAATTAAGGGGGGATTTGAACCCGCGTTCAACTCTTTATACTTAACCAATGAACCCTTAAAACTAATCAGTGAAGCGCCTTATCAGAATGAACTTATAACCATAATTTTATACAAATCAAGCATTTCTATCAAGGATTATAACTTCACGTGCATACACATGTGCGTACATAGAGAACCTGCGGACACATTAGCTCTGTCTATGATAGCCTGTGAGCTAAAAATAAAACAATCATTGAGACATCAAGTAACCACTTAGATTTTTTTTAAAAAGGTATTTTTCTTTAAATGAAATCGTTTATTTTCTGCATTCTTTAATGTATTAAAGAGTGTTACTTCAATCCAATAACTGGTTGAAACCTGTAGATAAAAAATAGAAAATATATATTATTTGTTAATGAAATAATATCTACCCTATATATATAAAATCCTACTGAAACGAATTTATGAAACGGATATATAAATCGACTGATTAAACAACTGATTATGTTTCAAGCGATTTCTCCTAAAATATGGAATACTTTGCGATGAAATTAACACAAAAAATTAGCATTGATCCGCAGATCTCAAAACTGGTATTAGAATTTTTAAATTCGAATTAGTTTTCGAAATATTATTTTTTTTCTAATTTTATATGCATTTTTCTAATGATGACAACTCAAATTTTAATCAAACAGATATATTTTTTTCATATTTGAGAAAAGGTTGACATGGTAACCCGGCTATTGTTGTTTATTTGATAATAAATGTTTATTTACTTCTATTACTTTTTATAAATTACATAAATTATTTCGTTCTATAATTATTATTAATTTTTTTATATTTCCTTTAGAAAAAATAATTAAAAAAATACCTACTTTGTAATTCCGTCGATAAATTTCGCCAAATTTTATAAATCGCCAAAACACTCGCCAAATTATACAAATTGACGTAATTTTTATTTTAACACTAGAACGCCCGATGGAGTCGTTTCGACTCCAAATGCTCCTAAAACACCCATATCTCTGAGAAATTTTGATTTTTTCCCCCCGCTCCTTGACTTTTATTATTTTTATAATCTCTATTTATTCTGAAATTTATAAATTATTTGTACATTTAATAAATTGATAATGAGGCATTACCCCTAGAACGCCCAAAGGAGTCGAATCGACTCCATAGTAAGATTTGTAAAATGCTTTCATTATTTTTGCGACACATGACCTTGAGATTCATAATATTTTTATCTGTTATCAGGAAAGTAAATGTTTTTGCTCTTCTTTTCTCTACACCCCTTTTGTTGAGAAAAATGGTTAGTTCCATGCACCTGCTGAAATGATTGCGTACTGCTTGCGAAATTCTTTGTATCATTCGAATTGAATTTTTATTTCAATTTTTATCAGTCTTGTGTTTCATCATAGCTAAGCAACTCCGTTTTTCCTTTTTATTAGAAATAAAACATAGTGTCACGGAAAAAATTTCTAACACCGGGCGAAATAACTGCTCTATTACGACAGCTTTCAGATAATGAATCTGAAGGTGGTGAGTTATCAGAAAATGAAAACGAAATTCAAAAAATTAGTATTGGAAATAATTCTTCATCAGATTCCGATACAAATGAAGATGCGCTAATTATTGCATCTGAAAGATATGGAATTCATGTCGCTCCAGATGGCACACAATGGAAAATTTGTGCAAATAAGAAAATTTCTGGAAGATATCCGAAGCAAAATATCATGTGCCAGACTACTGGACCAACTATTTATGCTAAGAAATTCGTGAAATCTGAAAGCGTTTTGAGTGCATGGCTGTTATTTGTAGATAAAAAAATGCTGGAACAAATACAAAGATGCACAGAAACAGAGACAAGACGTGTTCTTGAAACCGATAACTGGACAGTTACGTTAGACGAGCTGTATGGCTTTATTGGATTTTTGTATGCCCGAGGTGCATGTGGTGCAAATGGAATTCTTTGTGGTCAAACTCATGGGGTTTGAATTTTTGCACTGAAACTATGGGAAAAAAATAGGTTTTGTGAAATTTTACGCTTTTTAAGATTCGATTTGAAATCTACCAGATCTATACGCTTAAAAACAGATAAATTTGGAATGATATCTGATATATGGAATAGATTCACTGAAAACTGTATTGCCTGTTTCAAGCCTGGTGAAAATATAACAATAGATGAACAGTTATTTCCAAGCAAAACGCGTTGTCCTTTCACGCAATTCATACCTTCAAAACCGGATAAATACGGACAAAAGTTTTGGCTTGCAGTAGACCTTCGAACAAAGTACTTACTGAATGCGTTCCCTTATTTAGGCAAATGCGAAGAACGGCCTTCAGATCAAACTTTATCAGAATATGTAGTTATGCGATTGATGCAGCCATTTCTAAACAAAGGCATTAACGTCACGGTTGATAATTATTTCACGTCACTGCGTTTAGCTGAACAACTGAAAAAGAAAGGTACTAGTTTAGTAGGCACTATGAGAAAAACTAGGAGAGAAATTCCAAAAACTTTGAAAGATTCAAAAGATAAATTATATGAAACAAAATTTCTAAAACACGAAGAAACCGGTACTACTCTAACCGTGTATCAAGGAAAGAGAAAGAAAAATGTTATTATTCTTAGCACTCTCCACCCATTCATTGATATTGAAAACAACGAAAAGAAAACCCCAAAAACTGTTAGATTTTATAATGAAACTAAGTGTGGTGTTGACGTTATTGATCAAATGGCTAGGAAATATTCAGTGAAGGCGCCCTCCAGAAGATGGCCTGTGCATACTTTTTACAATCTCTTAGATTTAGCAGCAATAAATGCCTGGATCATTTATAAAGAAGTTACCGGAGAAACAAAATAAGCAGACAAGCATTTATTCAGTTATTAGCAGATGATTTGCGTCAAAATTATACATCTGCTAAAAATAAACCAACAAAAAAAGTCCTTCCGGCCAGTGCCGGGAGGAAGAGGTAGATTTCATATTCCTTATTTTTAAAAAGCCAACTTATATTATTCAAACACATGAAGCTCAATTAAGTGGAAACCGAATGTAGGAGATTCAATACTAATTTTTATCAATACTAAATCATTATGAATGAGAATTTCGCGAAATTAGTCAGCTTTATCCAAGCTGCTTTTATTTAAAGTCACTTATATTTGGCTGCCAAATTCGGCGATTTTTTAAAGTGCCTGCCATTTTAAGACAACATGGTTGATGAGGCTAACCAGTGAACTTTGTCGAGACCTTAGTAATTGCTGTGCACATGCTCACTCATATGGGAATCGGTTGATATATACGAGTGCTGTCGCAGGCAAAAAATCAGATTTTTCAAAATGTCACCCACTTTAGAAATTGAAACTGCTATATCTGGGCCATTTTTTAAGATAAAGACAAACAAAAAATGCTCCTGAATCCTTATATCAAGGTCAAATACTTAAGAAAGAAACCTTTTTCAATTTCTAATTTTTTTGCACCTCACTTTAAATATAATTTTTTTTTTTAATTTAATGGCCGCCATTTTGAAACGAGATGGCTGATGAAGCTGGCCAGCGAACTTGGTCGAGATATTGATGTATACTATCCACATGCATTCTTCCATCGAAATAGGCGAATAAGTGTGGTATCGCGTGACAAATACAAGATCGTTTCAAAGTGTTAGCCATGATAGAAATTCAAAGTGCTATAATTCAACCACTTTTTAAGATATAAACAAAAGAACAAATTTTCAGAAACAAAAACTGCTCCTTTGTATCAAGGCCAAACACATAAAAAAAATCTTTTTCATTTTCCAATTTTTTAATACCTCATTTTAAATTTTAAATTAAATTTTTTTTAAAAAATGGCAACCCTTTTGAAACAAGATGGCGAATGAAGCTGGCCAACGAACTCGGTCGAGACATTGGTATGTACTATGTACAGACCAAGTTACATTCAAATAGGTTCATAAATACGCCTGTTATCGCGTGACAAAATAAGGTCGTTTTAAAATGTCAGCCACAATAGAAATTCAAAATGTTATAACTCAGCCATTTTTTTAGATGTAGACGAAACAAAACCTGTTCCGGAATCTTTGTATTAAGGTCAAACACATACAAAAAAATGTTTTTCATTTTGCAATTTTTTGGTATTTCATTTTAAATTTATTTTTTTAATTTTTTTTTTTTAATGGCCACCATTTTGAAACAAGATGGCGAATGAAGCTGGTCAACGAACTCGGTTGAGTTATTTGTATGTACTATGCACACACCAAGGTACATTCAAATCAGTTCATAAATACGTCTGTTATCACGTGGCAAAAATCAGGACGTTTCAAAATGTCAGCCACGCTAGAAATTCAAAATGCTATAACTCAGCCATTTTTTATGATATAGACGAAACAAAAACTGCTCCCGAATCTTTTGATCAAGGTCAAATACATAAGAAAAAAATATTTTTCAATTTTCAATTTTTTGCTACCACATTTCAAATTTAAATTTTTCTTAAAATTTTAAATGGCCGCCATTTTTAAACAAGATGGCGGATGAAGCTGGCCAACGAACTCGTTCGAGACATTGGTCTGTACTATGTATAAACGAAGTTACATCCAAATGGGTTCATAAATACGCCTTTTATCGCGTGACAAAATTCAGGACGTTTCAAAATGTCAATTTCGCTAGAAATTCAAAATGCTATAACTCAGCCATTTTTTAAGATATAGACGAAACAAAAACTGCTACGGAGTCTTTGTATAAAGTTCAAATACATAAGAAAAAAATATTTTTTCATTTTCAATTTTTTGGTACCACATTTCAAATTTTAATTTTTTTAAAAATTTTTAAATGGCCGCCATTTTGAAACAAAATGGTGGATGAAGCTGGCCAACGAACTCGGTCGAGACATTGGTATGTACTATGTACACACCGAATTACATCCAAATCGGTTCATAAATACGAGAGTTACAGTGTGACATAGGTCATATATGTGTATATATATATACAGGGTGATTCAGCTCGTCGGTGACAAACTTTAAGGATCGATAGAGCACACCTAGACGAACATTTTTGAATAGGGAATGTAGGGTCCCTGACGCGATGGTAAGGCGCTAGGCGCTTTCGAAAATTTGGGTGCCGAAATTCGAAACGTCATAAAAACTAGGGAAATGGTTAGATTTTCTTGCTTGTTGCGTCGAAATGATTCTGTTTGTTTAGACTTTCTTCAGTACCAATTTGATAAGCGTATCTCTTAAAACATGGATAGGGGGCGCTGCAGACTTTGGAGAGCTAGACAACAACTTTAAGCCCGTTATTTTGATAATTTAACACATGCTCGCCAAAGTTTATACTCTAACTTAAAGTTTGAACCCAAAAGTAGAGCCCTGCAAAAAGCGTAAGAGCCGGAATAAAATGTCAAAGTACAGGGTGGTCGAAACTCGAAGGCTCCTAAGAGATAAACAAACAGATTTCTTGACTTATGGCATGAATTTTCATGATTCTGTTTGCTGGGGCTCTCTGAAACTCAGTTGAACGGTACAAAAAGAAACATCGATAGGGGGCGCTTTGGGCAAAAAACATAATTCGTTGACATTTCGGACGCTAACTGGAAACGGGGCGCTAAGATCAGTTAGTAATAATGAAAACACATTTTCTACCTCTGCTCAACACTTCTGAATAAATTTAGACCAAAAACATCAATGATACTGGAAATTTATTTACAAAAAATAACACTACAGAAGATGCTCGAAATTTCGACCTTGGGCCATGATGCAGGATTCGCACCTCCGTCGCATTGAAGAGTGTGTGTTTCCAACAATGCCAGGAGTATCTCTGATCTGCCCTGCAGCTGCCACAATGCGCGCCACAAGTTCTTCAGCACTGCTGACAGGTGTATGGTATACCTCGGCCTTCAGGTAACCCCAAAGGAAGAAATCCAAGCAGGTGAGGTCTGGTGATCGGGCAGGCCAGTGAACTGGACCTCCACGCCCGATCCACCGCTGGCCATACCTTGCGTTTAGATGGAGACGCACGTCGTTCGTGTAATGGGCCGGAGCTCCATCGTGCTGGAACCACATCTGGCGACGCGAACCTTCGGGTACCTGCGCCTCATCCAGAAGCTGCGGCAGCACTTGATCCAGGAAAATCAGGTAATTTCCACCTGTCAGCCGTTCAGGTAACAAATAAGGGCCAATGAGGCAATCCCCCAGAATGCCGGCCCACACATTTACTGAGAAACGCTCCTGGGCTGCTCGGCTTCTGGTTTCATGTGGATTTTCATCACACCACACATGACTGTTGTGGGCGTTCCACATTCCCTCCCGGCTGAAGGTGGACTCGTCCGTAAACAAAATGCTGTTTACAAAACGGGGATCCCTGGATCTCATCGCCAAGTACCATCTTGAGAATTCCACTCGAGGGCCAAAATCCTGCTCTCTGAGCAACTGCACCCGCTGGATGTGGTAGGGGTGCAGATTCCGGGAACGGAAGATGCGCCACGCAGTTGCTTGCGAAATGCCAACATGTCTGGCGATATCTCTCGTGCTAAGACCTGGGTTGTCCTCAACCAGGTTAAGCACAGCCTCTTCGTTGTCGGGGGTGCTCACTGATCGCTCCCGTTCAGGCCTGCCTCCGTCGAAAGATCCCGTTGTGGACAACCTCTGGTGTACTCGAGCGAAGAAGGCATGGCAGGGGATTTGCCTGTTGGGGTAACGCTCGGCGTACAACCGCTGAGCGGCTCGTCCATTACAACCAGCAGCGCCATACGCCAAATGCATGTCAGCCAATTCAGAGTTTGTGTACCGTTCCATCCTACTACCGATCTGCAGACAAGTAACCCGAAGCTTAAGTAGGTACCGCACGTTCAAAAGACGTGTCTGCGCATACAACTACGTCATCTCGCGTTGTCGTCTACGCATTACGTATCTTTTGCATATCGATATGGTACGATAGCTTTTGCATAAATCAGCAAAAAGCACCTTATGTAAATTTTATTGCGCGCATTGTGCATGATTGAAACCAGCTATGTTTGTTAAAAAAAACAAACAAACTGCAGTTTTAATAGCTTCTTATGATAAGTAAATTACTCTCTTGTTTTGTTTCTAACTGATCGTAGCGCCCCGTTTCCAGTTAGCGTCCGAAATGTCAACGAATTATGTTTTTTGCCCAAAGCGCCCCCTATCGATGTTTCTTTTTGTACCGTTCAACTGAGTTTCAGAGAGCCCCAGCAAACAGAATCATGAAAATGCATGCCATAAGTCAAGAAATCTGTTTGTTTATCTCTTAGGAGCCTTCGAGTTTCGACCACCCTGTACTTTGACATTTTATTCCGGCTCTTACGCTTTTTGCAGGGCTCTACTTTTGGGTTCAAACTTTAAGTTAGAGTATAAACTTTGGCGAGCATGTGTTAAATTATCAAAATAACGGGCTTAAAGTTGTTGTCTAGCTCTCCAAAGTCTGCAGCGCCCCCTATCCATGTTTTAAGAGATACGCTTATCAAATTGGTACTGAAGAAAGTCTAAACAAACAGAATCATTTCGACGCAACAAGCAAGAAAATCTAACCATTTCCCTAGTTTTTATGACGTTTCGAATTTCGGCACCCAAATTTTCGAAAGCGCCTAGCGCCTTACCATCGCGTCAGGGACCCTACATTCCCTATTCAAAAATGTTCGTCTAGGTGTGCTCTATCGATCCTTAAAGTTTGTCACCGACGAGCTGAATCACCCTGTATATATATATATATAAATTTTGAACGGAGGGTGGTTTCGGGGTCTGGGGGTCATGATCGATGAAAATATACCAAAATTTTTTGAAATCGCTTTCCTCCGAACGGCTGCAATAGGTAGCTTTTTGTAAAGAAAGCTACCTAAAAGACTCGCTGATACATCATCTGAAACAAAATCCCTAAAGAGAAGAAAATGCGAAGTAAAACTATGTAAAGACAACATGACTTTCAATGATTGCATAACATGCAAGAAAATGGTTTGTGGAAAATGCTTGGCCAAAACTGACTACACTTGCAAAAACTGTATTTCAGATTTAAAATTCGAAACGATTCTGTGAGTATTTCCTTTGAAAATATTTTTCCAATTTCTTAAAAATGCGTATATAAATATTGTTCTTTCAATTGTAAAATATATATATGAATCTTAAATTCAAATATAAATATTATATTCACAGTCTTCTATTCATTTCTATGCGTTTCGTTTATTTTTTCTCCTTTGAAACAATCAGGAGTCGAAGCGACTCCAGCAGGCGTTCTAGGGGAAAATGGTAGCGGGCGTTCTAGTGTTAAATAACGAAAGAACAAATAAATTTGTATAACATTAATAAATATACAAATAAAACGTGAAAATAAAAATCACTTGATGACGTAAACACGTGTAACTTGCTTAAAGTCAAGTGAATGTGACATTTACGATCAGCATTTAATCTTATAATTTGGCGATAGATTTTTAATCGACGGGATAACTAAGTAATACCAAAAATGCATACGTAACTGTATTTAAAAACGTGATTTTCGACAAATTTTCGTAAAAGAAAAAAAAAATCACGCCAAACCTGCTTTGCGTATCAGATAGGGATGCACAACATCTGGCCCGCGAAATTCGTCAATATATAACTGGAAAAAATTGCAATTTTTATCCACAAGGTTTCAGGAAAAATTCGTGAATTTTGTCAGTTTGCCGCGGGAAAAATTAAAAATTTCATCAGTCAGTTAAGAATCGCGAATTCCGTTGATTGGGCAGCGAAATTTCGAATTTCGTTCATCAGACACGGAAAAATCGCGAATACTGTCGATGAGGCGCTAAAAAAATAGGTAATTTCGCCGATCGGGCAAGGAAAAATCGCGAGTTTCATTCATCGAACACGGAAAAGTCGCGAATTTTGTCAATCAGGCGCGGAAAAATCGCAAATTTCGTCGATTGGCACGGAAAAAAAATTGCGAGTTTTGTCGATCATGCGCGAACAATCGCGAATTTCGTCAGTTTATCGCGAGAAAAAATAACGAGTTTCGTCAATTTCCCGTGCGAAAAAATTGCAAATTACGTAACAGTCGGTTAAGAATTGCGAATTTTGTAGATTGGACGTGGAAATTCTCGAATTTCGTGGATCAGTTGCGGAAAAATCGCAAACTTTGATGATCGGGCACGCAAAAAATCTCGAGTTTTGTAGATTGGGCACCGAAAAATTGAGAGTTTCGATGGTCGGACAGGAAAATATTGCGAATTTTCTCGATCATGCGCGACAAAAATAGCGAATTTCTTCGATCACGGGCAAACACATAGTTAATTTCATCGATCGGGTGTTGGAAAGTAACGAATTTCGTCGATCAGGTGCGAAAAAATAGCGAATTTTTCGATCGGTTTAAAAAAAATCGAAATTTTGTCCATGAGTTTCGGAAAAATTGCGAATTTCATTGATAGGGTGCAGAAAATTCTCAAATTTCGTTGAGGTGCGGACAATTCTCAAATTTCGTTCGTCGGCTCCTCCGCCTCTTTTCTTGATAAAGTTCACATTTTTTTCGGCACTAGCCGCTTTCATGCCTATGTTTGGTTTTTAGCATTTTTAATAAAACAACATTTACTCTCCCGAATAAAGTCAAGCAATATTATCACTTTTGAAAACAATCCTTGCTATATCTGTTATATATACAAACGTAAGCACTGTCGATATACCCTTAACAACTGAATTGGATATATTGGGTAGGGGAACCTAGAGGGGTAAACCCTTCCCCTTTGAAATCATATTTTTTATCTCATTATAGGCCACAGATCACCTCCTCGAAATAGAATTTTCTCCGTGTTACTGATGTGGTCCTCGACAACCGAGACATTTTTGTAAATGACCCTTCTCTTAAAAAGCTTGTGCACCCCCAGTAATTAAATAAAGGGATTACGAAATGTTTTGAATATCATTACTCAATGAAAAATTGCAAAGTTCTTTAATAATGGATTCCTTTGAGTATTTAAAACGTTTTTTAAGAGTTTCATAACTAAGAAAATTACATTCTTAAGGATGTGTGTGCCATTGTTACATTTCTAAGGATCTGTGAATGAGGTGTACTATAAGACTCTTATTACAGAATATGATATGCATAGAATGTATTTTTCATTTACAAGGATATAGAAATGAATTTGGCAACTAAAAAAAAAGTAAAACAACTAAACTATTTTAAGTTACGAACAATAACTATTGGAAGTGCGTTTTCAGTTGTGGTATGCGTTCTTAAATTCAATTATTAGTTAAAAATTACTTAATATATTTAAATTCTGTTAATCCTATACAGGGCCGCACAGAATTTCCTAATAATATCCGTTTATTGACGGAAATTCATGAATGGAAATTTCTAGCTTTGTTATGCGTTTAACCCTCTCGCTGCGTAAGTAATTTTTCGCGATGAGCGTTTCTTACAGAATTTTTAATCGTTTATCACCGGTTTTTTAAAGCAGAAATTTTTGACTATATTAGTCGGGGAAAATGTCCTCATTAAATCAGACAAAATTTTCGCTAAAAGGTAACTGGTGGGAATAACCGAATAGTATTGATTTGACGGAA
Source organism: Maratus speciosus (assembly GCA_963932465.1). Taxonomy (NCBI): domain Eukaryota; kingdom Metazoa; phylum Arthropoda; class Arachnida; order Araneae; family Salticidae; genus Maratus; species Maratus speciosus. The sequence goes on along the minus strand of OZ010790.1, from coordinate 114,258,610 downwards.
AAATGCATGCCCGAACATATCTCGGTCTGCGCAGCGAGTGGGTTAATTGAACTACCTTATAGCAATGTAGTCTACCTTATAGCAATGCCCTACTATGTAGAATACATATAAATATTTATATATAATCTACAGGGCTGCACAAAAAAACCGTATATTTTCTGGACAATGCATGGTAATAGCAGAAATTTGGTTTTTAAATATGTTATTGTTATGCGTTTTTTTTAATTGTTCATTTAGAATTATCTTTCCCCTTAGTAAACCGTGAATTTTTATTATAGTATTGAGAATGTGCTAGAAAACTTTTCATTATCTAGGCCTTACGCATGATTTTTCGTTCTTGTTTTATTGTAATATAATACCTAGAACAGAATTTGGAGAAAAAAGAAACATAATACAAAATAAAAAGAAAGAATAAAAATCATAAAAAGGAAAATAATAAGAAAGTTAAAACTATTTACAATGGATACAAAGATATTGATGAAATAAAACAGATGCTATCGTCTGAAGTTGTATCTGAGAAATGAGAATAAATTTTTTAACACGAATTCTTTTTTCTATGAGTTTCATTAGTCTGAATATGCGGCTCATTAATCTGTGCAGTGTTGTCATGCATAATGTTTTCAAAATCTATGCTATACCTCTGAATTTTCTTTCTTGTAAATCACCTGCGTACGTGATAGATATTCCATATAATTCAACGAAAATATTAAATAATTCATTTTCAATGACTACTTGAGATCAATGTTCCTTCGAGGAACAGTTTTAATTTTCATACAATCCCTAAACAAAGAATATATTTTTGGCATTTTAAAATTCCATTCACGATTTCTCAAACTATCTGATCGAAGGCCTGTGCAACAAAATACTTTACTAGAGATATATTTTTGAAACTATTGTCACTATCACTTGTCTTGCATAACTGAAGATTTAAGAAACCGAAGAACAATTTAGAAAAAAAATAACTGTGTTCTATAGAAGTAAATAGAAAACAAAATGAGAGTAAATTGAAAAAAAAAATGTATAACCTCATAATTTAAAGAAAGTTTTTATTTGCTTAAATAGCACTTTCTTTAGTTCCTTGTGTTCTGAGGAGTGTTTGGCGATATATATATATATATATTCAAGTCGTTTTAACAGTAAATGCTTCAAATGTGTTGATTAAAAAGGTTAAAAGCATATTTAGTTAATTAATAAAATAAAATTATATCAAACGCATTAGACAAAGATTCTGGATCTTATTATTTTGAGATAAATGAGGCACTTTGTAAATTATTTATTAAATTAAAGCTTTTTGAATATCATGTGACTTTGTCATAATAGAATATTTAAGATTACTATTTTTTTCGATTCTCGAAAAAAAAACTATGTAGAAATCTAAAAGCAGGAAATTTTAACAGCTTCGTCAAAAAAGATATTTGTATTTATATATTGCATTAAAAAATATATATATTTGCCTTTAATTTTTTGAGACACAAATAATTATGCCATATAAACAATTATCAATATTTAGTTTTAAAACCTTGGATGACTAAACGTTCAAAACTTTCTTTTTTTAATAAAAAAAAAATAAAGTTCTAAAATACGCAGTTTTAATTTAATCACAAGAATGGTTAGAAAACATTTAGGTATTTTCATTTTATAATTGCATTCAAGATTAATTCTCCATACTTACTTATCATTTTCATCTTACATAATTTCGTATATAGGTATATAAATATTACATGGTTACACGCGTTTTACATACATACATTCATATTTTAATGAATGCGTATATTCTTATACACAATAACTTTTGTTATATATGATGGATATAGAAATCTTTTTTTATTAAAGGAAAGTCAAATTGACTAATTCGAAATCATATATTCCGTTGGTCAACTAAAATTTTATATATTTCTTAAGTTGATGTAAGAATTAATGCCTTACTTGTTATGATTACAAGCAATAATGAATAAATGAGGGAATATATTTCACAATAGGACGATAGTATAATTTTTTTCACATGTGTATACGTTTTTCTAATAATTGACGCAATGTTTTTCAGACGATTACGAGCAATAGAGAATTTTGTCACTTGTAATAATTTTGTCAAATAAAACAACATATTTTTACAATATTTTCAATACTGCGTCATTTATTTTTAAATATGCAACTATTTTTATTGATGGTTTACGAACTATCTTTTGAAAAATATACTACTGTAACATTTTTTTCAAAACAACATTTATAATGGAAAATATATCCAAAATTTAAATAATGATACTGCATATAAAGTATTACCAAAAAAATTGTAGACACCTCTTGTCCTCATGCAGTTCAAAGAAGCAGTATGCCTGACCGTATATGGATATTTTATATCATGGTTTCTAAAATGACGTAAACAACTACAATCGAAATCTCACAAGTAAATTTACAGTTAATAAACTTTCAAAAATTCCAACTCACTACATCAATATTTTCATTGAAATATTATAGTTAGGATAAAAAATCATAAAAGCATAAAAAATTAATTTAAGCAGTAGGAATGGTGACATAAAACAAACGGAAAGAAAAGCAACGGCAAGAACAAATTCATTCATACAAAAAAATAATTTTACTCAGATTTAAGAAATTACAGCTGATTGCGTTCACAGAGTATAACAGATCATATGCGGGAGACTATGGATAACAATAAATTGTGGTATGGAGACAAAGCATAATCTCATATTAGCATGAATTGCAAAAAAATTCTCATATTGTTTAATCTACAAAAGTATAATATAACAACGATTCAAATAAAAAATAACCTATTTCAGTTCAAAATAATCCCCAAAGTGTTCTTTATCTCATTTTTTTTCTTTTTTTGAGTTTTAAAGGAAGCTATTTACAGGTATAATCAAAGTTTTGTTTGTTGCTGCTGATTTTAAGAATCTTTAAAAAAATAGTTTTTGTTCTGTATTAAACAGTTTTCTCAAATTGAAATATCTTTTTACTTTCTTATATCTTCAATAGAAGAAAGTATTGTAATCGAATTTTTTTTCGACTTCCGGTTTTCGACGGGTTGAAATGTTTTAGGGGGTCAGAGATTCCAAAAAACATATTTATTCAAAATATCTGTCTGACTGTCCGTGTGTCTGTCGCCATTGTACCATCAAAAACTGTATGAAGTTACGCATATAATTGAACCAAAATTTTTTTAAAGTTTTAGGCTACGGCAAGCAAGTCCTCCATTAATTTGAAATAAAAATCTGCTGGTAGGGGGCGCTGTAATAGCGATTTTTGTGCACTTGAATATTGTACCATCGAAAAGTGTGTGAAGTTATGCATAGAATTGAACCCAATTTTTTGTGCATGATTTTGGCAATCACACGAAGATTCTCCCTGAATGTGGAAAACTTCCGCCGGTAGGGGCGCTGTAAAAGCGATTTTTGTGCATTTGGAAAATTATACCATCGAAAAGTGTAAGAAGTTATGCATAGAATTTAACCAAATTTTTTGCTTATATTTTTGGCCATAGCAAGAAGGTCCTCCCTGAATTTGGAAAAATTCCGCCCGTAGGGGGGCTGTAATAGTGATTTTTGTGCAATTTTTGTGCAATTTGAATATTGTATCATCGAAAAGTGTATGATGTGATATGAAAAGTTATGCATAGAACTGAACCAAATTTTTTGTGTAGGTTTGTGGACATGGCAAGTAGGTACTCCCTGAATTTGGAAATATTACGCCGGAAGAAGGCACTCTAATAGCGATTTTTGTGTAATTTTCTTGATGTTTCGAAGTTCTATTCTACACCGGAGGCTGGCGAATTGACGGGAACTTCCCATCCTGATAACCCGACTATTCGCGAACAGCTGATATACAACAAAATAACGAAAAACTATTGATCTTAATAAATATTATGATTGAGATTAACTCTTTTTTACTCCAATTAATTGACTGAAGCAGAAATTTAAGATGACAGTCGAAGTTGTTATAGTATTGAACTAGTAAAAACAAAATATTGATATCTGTAACAATATTTTGAAATATTAAAGTATATGAGATAGAAGAAAGTTTTAGGATTGGCACATCCAACTAGTTTTAGGATGCTATGGATTTTCAATTAAACATTTTCAACTGCTTAATTTACTTTATACTAGGAAGATTATCTACATAATATTAATTTTAATGATAATTATAATGCTGTTAATTGATCATGTTATACCATGTTATATCACGTCTCTAAAACTTGCTTGTTGAACATAAAAAGTTTACTTGAGAACTTATAGCCACCGAAAAACCTGTATGGCAGATTGCGAAATCATTTCATCAAAACTTGCTGTCATATTAAGTCTATACAATATACACATGTGTCATACTGGTTGGAATAAAGTTTGTTTCGGTGAATGAACACGATTAGTACTACATAATGTGCAAAATTATGAAGGAAAAACAAAATTATTAATCCTTTTTTAAATAAAGTTCGGTTGAATGAACAGTACTACATAATGTGTAATATTATGAAGGAATAACAAAATTATTAATCATTTTTTAAACTATAAATATATGTAAAACAATAATATGTTTTAATTTGATGTAAAAATTATATTTTATAGTTCTCCATCGTGTGGTATCTTTCAAAGAAGTCTCCAATATGCAGCCAGTATTTTTTTCTGTTTGAACAGGCAGATGGTTTGATTACACAGAACATAATAGTGGTAAAAAAAAGAAACTTTCTTTTTATCAATGCATCTTTAATCCCGTCAGGGGCAAAGCACTTTCATTGCTAGTATGCTGAAATGAAGGATTGTGCACCGGAATTTACAAACTGTTTTATTTAGGAATAAGAAAATACTTTATTTCAGACACAGAAGTTATTGTGTAAAGAAATTCTGGTGCCTGTGTGGCATTTTGAATTAAAATTAAGTGGTCTCATAAACGTGCCACCGCCCTTGAAAGGGTTAAATCTCAAAAAACAAATCAGATTCTGTTCTGTCTAATGGAAAAAAATGATATAAAAAGATAATTCGTGTGATGTTACTGCATTTTTATTTATTTATTTATTTATTTTTTAGTTATGTAATTTTTTTAAACTTAAGAAATATATAAAATTTTCACAGTCTGAATGGGCAGATATTAATGGGTATTTTAAAGGTGTCACAGTTCCACTAAGGTGGAATGCACAAATCGTTGTGTTTATGTTATTATCTGATATTGATTTAAATTTAGATACAATTTTTATTTTAAATATTCAATAAAGGCTGATTGTGCAATGTGTTTTCAGTGTGTACTCTAAGATTGATTATTTTACGAACGTGTAAAAACACAATATAAAGAAACATGCACTTGCGCAATTTAAATTAATACATTAGAATAATATAGAAAAAAAAAATGTGATGGCTTTCGCATACTAGTTATAAATGCATTTAAACTGTTAGAATAAACAAACAAACAAAAGTTAAAGATCGTTCAAAATCGATTAAAGATAAAAATCACATTAAATTCCTATTATCTTCATTCTTCACATTCAGTGAATGACAGCTTTTCTTGGCCATAGTCTTGAAATGATTGAAATCATGATAGAAGAATGTATAATCATTAACCGTTATACGCTATATTTCGAATGGTATTTCTTATAAATAATTTATGCATTTAATGTGTGCCAAGGCCTATATATTTCAATAAAAAATTGCATGTTCTCATCAGCGCATCCTTACGCATGATCTAATCAGCGTAAGGATACATGCGCGCGTGTGTGAATGTGTATTTTTTTAAGCAAGGAATTTATTGAAAATGAAAACCAGAAGATTTGAATTAATAAATACAACCCTTGGCAAAAAGTTTCCGATCATTACACCAGAAACTACTATTTTTGGTAAGAAAGGATTATTTATTCTCACTGTTTAAAAATTAAACGATTATTAGCGATAATACATTTGTATTATATATAATGAACAACAATATGCAATAAAGAAAAATCATTATACATCGATTTATAAACAGAAAAATGGTGATTGAAATTTAAACACCAAAGAAAACATTATCCAATCACGCTTTGATTTGAAAAAAAATAACCGATCATTGTAATCAATATTTAGTAAATCCCCCTTTATCTCGGATGACAGCCACAATTCTTCGTGGAATGGACTCAATAAACTTATTACACTCTTCGGGAGCAATTTCACTCGAGCATTCCTTTATAGCTCTACGTAGTTTTATGGCATTTGTGATCCTTCGAAAATAGATTTATCTTTTTAATATATTCCACAGATTTTTGATGGGATTAAGATCCGGACTATTAGGCGGCCAAGTCATGGTTTTAATTGGATTATTACCTACATTTTGTAGAAATTTCTTCCCTGATTTGGTGCGATGGTGAGCTGCGTTGTCATCTTGAAATAAGAAGTCATTTTGATCCCCAAACCATTGATCGATGCTGGGAATAAAAAAAATTCTATAAAATATCAATGTAAACTTCAGTGTTTACTGTACGTGACACAATACACAATTTGCCGACGCCTTGTGATGTCATACATCACCAAACTCTAAATGCAGCTGAAAATTTAGTCCTCGTATTGACACATTTATCATTGAACTTTTCACCAACTCTCCTCCAAACAAATGTTCCACAGTCATCACCTGTTCCGAGAAATATGTTAGATTCATCGCTAAAAATAACTTTATTCCATTTATCAAGTGACCACTGTACATGTTTTTTACACCATTACAAGCGTTCTTTTCTATGCTTCTTTGTCAAGTAAGGTTTTGTTTTAGTTTTACAGAATTTAAATCCTATTGCATTTAGACGATTACGAACTGTACTGTCACATACCTTTATGTTACACTTAGACCATTCGACATTGAGTTGTTTTGAGGTTGCTCGCCGCTTTCTTTTCGTTTTTTCCACAAGCTTTCTGTCCTCCCTAGGCGTTGTCATTCGCGGATGTCCACTTCGAGGTAAATTTTCCAGGCAGTTAGTCAGCTCATATTTTTTCCAAATATCGCATACCGTACTTTGAGCACAATTTAATAAAGCAGTCACTTTCCTTTTTGAATATCCCTCTCGCAGCTGGAAGATTTTTTCTGTTAAATAGGATTCAGATATTGTACGCATGCGCAGGCACTCTTATCTGTCTTCAATGTGCAAATTTAAAACTTGTTTCCTCAGTGATCGATTACTATTTTCCAACTTCTGTCTTGATCGGATATTTTTTTCTCACGAGAAAACTTTTTCGCCTGCAGTATAATTATAAATTATATGATTATTATATTGAATTCACTTTTCATTTATATTTTAATACTTGTTCTTTTATTTTGCATATTGCTAAATGCCCCTATGCTCATGAATCGCAAAATATATGCTTCGAAATGCAAAAATCATAAACTTGATAACATTGATCGGAAACTTTTTGCCAAGGATTGTATATAAAAACGTGGAGTAAAAATCATTAAGTAATTATAACATGAATATAAAAATAGGATTTATGGCGAATATCTCTAAATCGTTGAAAATAGAAATGTACTTCAAATTACCAGGGCCAAAGGAAAGTCACGCGGGTCCTTGGCAAAGCAATTGGTGAGATTCAGTGTATAATGCAGGACTGAACTGACAATTTTTTTAACTGTATAATGTATATGTCATAAAACACTGTGTAATATAGGTATTAAAATGTGTGAAAACTGCTAGTTCTTTACATTTCATGTGCATATTATTTTTAATTTCACAAAAACGTCTATCATTTAGAATATTTTATATATTTACTGTTTTTGCTTTTACAGTTACATTTAGGATTACCAAATTTAAAGATTATCAGGTAATTATATCAAATTCGCCAGTAAGAGATACAGCTAATACCATTTTTTTTCTGAGTAAAAAATATTTAAAAAGACTACTGCTAAAGTGTTCAAATTACAACTAAAGCTTATACAGAAAAAGCGTTAACGTGAAATTTATAGAGCGACTTGACGACCCTAACAAGACCCCTTTGCGCAGTGCCTGTGCAGTGTCTATCCGATTGTTGCGCCGACACCTCCAATTTCAGAAAGTAGACAGTAATAAGTAAAAAAGTAGTTTAGAAGAGTTACAAAAAGTAGTTTTAGATATGACGTTTGTTTTACAATATGTCGTACATATTCCTATTAAAATATGAAATTTATTTATTTTACACACAACTCTTTTTTCCTTTAAAGAAACATCATTTTTCAAAATGTAAGTTATTTTAAACATGTTGTTCTACATTTTAGAATATTTTTAAAAAAACCTTTCGTTGTTTTACAATCGAAGTAGGTTTATAAAATCGTACATATTTAAAAAAAGAAATGCAGATACCCTTCCCCCCCCATACACACACACTGACCAAAAAATACATTTAAAAAATAATATATTATAATGTATAACATATTATAATGCATTATATTATTTTTTAAATAATAAAAAATAATATAATACATTTAGAAAAAAAATAAAAAGCAATTTAACAAATTACAACGACCATTTTGAAAATGATTTTTTCAAAGACTAAAATTTAAGACATAAAAAATCGCACGGAGTTGATCATACATTACGTACGACATGAATTAAACATTAATAGTGTTATTACACGTAAAAATTCCAAGCGACAAAAATCGCCTGCGACTCGTATTTAGTGTGAAATATTTATATGTATTCATTCCTGTCCTATTTATCTTTTTTTCAATTCAAAAGATTTTTCAATCTTTTTTTCCTACTATTAGCTCACACTCTCCCCATATTTATTTATATATTTATCTTGTTCTAATTTTCAATTGTTAATAAAATATTCATTATTCACCCGATCAAGTTGAAATAAATTTTTTTAAACTTGTACTGGATGACAATTGATGTTAATGCAGTTTTTTCAAATATTAATTAATTAATTAAATTTTAATTAATTAATTTTAGTTTTACATGGGAAACAAAATGGCGGCCATTGGTTATTGAAGAACAATAAAAGTATTTTCATGGTTACCATAGGGGGTGACCCTGTTCTGTCGCCAAATACCGCCAAGTTTGTCGCCAACTTGGCGATATATCGCCAAATTTGGCGGCCGAAATGAGTCGCTAATAGTGACGCCAACTTGGCAATATCTCTAATATTTCGCCAAATTCCCATACAGTTCCACTGTAAACCTACTTGCTTATAGAAAATCAACAAATTGAGATATTTTAATGCAACAAAAACTAATATTAGCTTAAGGGATTATATTAAATTTTTCTTTGATGGCCTAAGTAGGAATTGACTTTAAAAACAAAATTTTTATCTTACTTCTTTTTATTTTTAGACCAATGTCAGACGGGAGTCATTTTTGCTGCTTTTTTGCTTAGATATTATCCATTCACAATGCTGGTCTTAATTGGCTTATTCCGTTTTTCTTTTGCACGTGAAAAACTTACAAATTAAAATTAACTCTTTGGCAGAAATTGTTATTCATTTTAGTTGTTATTCATCATTGTTATTCATTTATAGTTATTATCCACCTGAAACTTACTTATTATCCAAGCATCTCATTGACAGTTCGGGAAAAGGCTTTTCCATCGTCAGATTTCCAAGAAATCTGACTACCAATTTTAAATGAAATTTCATTCTTAAACTTCTAAACATCCGACAATATTACTTTTTACACCGTCGGATAGAGAAAAAAAATGTACTTTTAAATGCAATTTTTTTGAAAGCTGTATCTCAATTTGTTTCTGAGTTATTAATTTTTTTTTGTACTTTTAATTACTTTTTTGTCATAGTGGCAACAGAAGGTATCCATCTCTGTTGAAAGTAAAGGGAAATACAGATTACTGTATAGACCAATCAGAAAACGAATAAAATGCGGATTAAACTAATAAAAACCTTCAGATACGATTTTGATTTCCTACCCTGACTAGAACAATAACCATTTTTCCAAATGGTTAATAAATACTGAAATCTTCACGCATTTTCTAGTAGATAACGTATTTGTTATATGCATTAAGAAACTCAATACTTAAAAATACACAACGATATTAGTCAAAAATGTCAGTTTTTGAAGTGATTGCAATAAAAGTATGAATTATTTATATTTGTTATTACAATCTCCAATCATGTCTAGGAAAAATCAGGATATTATCTACTATTCCTTTTGAATTCTAACACTTTCAACGGCATCGAATTCAAATTTGCATTTTCGACAGCTTGTATCTCAAAAGAGGGAAATGGTACTCATATGCAATTTGATAATATTTGCCATCTGTCTTATACAGAGTCTGTAATCTTTAATCTTTTTCTTCTTTTCCGACTAGACTCTGATACATTGATTTTAGAAGTAAGGAAGCTAAAGAATATTTAAATTCAAAATAAAATTTTTAATATAAATTTTTGGAATTAATTTGTTGAAACAATAGTGAATAATATAATTCTTGTTCATATAATCCTTTAAAAACTGGTGTTTTTATAATTATTTCAGTATAATTAAAAAAACCAAGTTTGGAAACATAAATTCTTATCCCTCGTTGTTTGACGCAGATCGAGTTCTTTTATTAACGGAGAGATGTATACATATAATTTTTCAGCTTCTAACTATGCTGTCTAACAACAGCCATAACACGGTTGTTTTAGTAGTGCATACGGTAGTACTTCATATATAATTTCTCATCTCACCAATTTTTATACATAACAGAATATATCACTATATCTTTTTCTTGTCATATGATGTGGCAACTATAGTCTGGTTAACCCGCTAAAGCCCACGATAGCAATTCTGCTACCATATTTTCAGCTTTAATTTGTATCACGAAATTTAAAAAATAATGTATATTTTAAGTCTTTACAGCAATAATTTCTCCTTTAGGTCAGGGCTGCGGAGTCGGAGGGAAAAATCCCCGACTCCAACTCCGACTCCTACTCAGAAAATTTTAACGACTTGTACTCCGGGCTGGCTAATATACTTCTAACAGTGTTGCTTGTTTGTTAAAATTAAGAGAGAAAGCACGAAAAATAAAGCAAAAATGTTCACCATTTCGGCATTTATTCTGTTTTTAGAGTTTCAAAGGAAAAAGAGAATTTTAAGTTTTATTAATCTTACAATTTCGTTTCCCGCAAACCCGAAATATCTAACTATCGAAATCTAAAGAAGATTTCGAAGACTATTTCGGATACGCGGACTCTGAACAGAAGAGGCGAAATGGCTACACATTTGTTGTTATTCCGGGTCCTTCAGACACATGAAAGTTCAATGGAAAGGAAGAAAAATAAAAGATGAACATTTTATTATTTCCGAAATAATTGAGGTTCTACACTGTAAAAAAATACGACCAGTTTTCCTGTAGGAATCGGAAAAATAGTTAACCTTATCGTACCGGAAAAACTTCCGACCCAGCTCGGAATAAAATCCGTAAAATCGTAATAAAATCCATAAAATACCGTTTTATTAGTTATTTCCTTTTTTTACGATTTTATTCCGAGCTTGATTGGAAAATTTTCCTGTACGATAAGGGCAAGTATTTTTCCGATTCCTAAAGGAAAACTGGTCGGATTTTTTTTTTTTTTTTTTTTTTTCTTTACAGTATACGGATTCCAAAGAAAAAGTGATTTTTTTTAATTTTTCGCATTAATTTTACAATTTTGTCTTTATTTCGGGTTCTGCTGACCACAAAAATATGAAAATCACTATTTTATTGTTAACCACTGATTAAGAAAAAAATTACGATTTCACATTATTTTCTGTCTTGTGCACATGGAATTACATGTGGTGGTTGGATTTACAATTTTGGCGTTACTTTTGCTCCTTAAGACCCGAAGAATCTGAGAGAAAAAAAAAAAAAAAGAGAGTAAAATGCGTCTATTACAATGCTTTTTTGGTATCACGATTTCCAAAAATACCAGAAACTAACGACTTCCGGATAGAGATCTACATGGGTCAAAAGTTCCAAGTCCGCACCCTTAAAAGTTCGGCCCTGCCAGTTTACATTTTTGCAGTTCACGTTTGTACTCAGTTACTTATTTTACTTTTAACTTACATGCTCATGTTATTAAATAAATCCGAAATAAATTACTCAAGATTTATAATTTCCATGAACAATAAAAGGAAATTATTTTTGTTTTTACATTTTTTAACAAAAGATTAAAATTTCTTTTTAATATTTAAATCCAGAAAGTTATGGAGTAAATTGGTAATTAATATTTTGAACCTTATATTTCTAAGTACAAATATAAGCATAAATCCTATGTTAAAAAAAATCTAAATATAAAACGTTTTTTATTCAGCCGTATCATTGAATTATATTATATTTAGTATATTTGAACTATGTGGTATATATTACACTAGCTGATCCCGAGCAGATCAACTGCGCCGTAGTATATTTTTAATTAATTGCTATGTATACTGTGCGTTTTGAATTTTTGGCAGCAAAAAATAGTATAATTTATAGGAAATGGCTTATTGTTCTATTAATTAACAATGAACTATAGCTTATGTTGATACCGGATTGCTATTTTTTTTTTTTAATCTCCGCAATATTTTATTACGGCTGTATGTAAAATTTCACTACTCTAGCTTCTTATTTTTTTATATTTTTAGAAAAATAGACAGAGTTACAAAATTTTATTTTAATACGTATTTGATAGGCAAACTACTCCTTGTCATTGGCAAAAAAAAAAAAAAAAAAAACGGTTTTTTTTTCGGGGGGGGGGGGGGGGGGCGCTACATACTACATTAGTATTTTATATATATAATTTTTCACAAATACAAAAAGTAAAATGAGGCTTATTATTATTGTGTAAAATTCAATAAATGGTGGAAAAAATAAAATTATATGAAAAAATTGATATATATATATATATATATATATATAAAAAAGTTGAAATTACAAATATATGAACAAATTGGTAAAATCTATAGATGAACTAGATATGAAAAATAGGAAACAAGTTTGTAAAATAGGAAACTGTGAATAACTCACAGAAACATTAGAGGAGCTTGAAGATTTATTCATAGTGTTGATGCGTTATTTCATCCAATTTTGTCGGCATTAAGCCTAAAATGATAAAATGTAGCTCCTGATAACGCAACATAAAAGAAAATAAGTAAACTCCCGACTATCCGGCCTAATGTGGCGGAAGGATAGGCCGGATAACAAAAAAATCCGGATAGGCCGGATAACAAAAAAAGCCGGATAGGCCGGATAACAAAAAAGCCGGATAGGCCGGAGTTCTATAAATATTTAATCACTTCCTGCACCCCACCCCATTATATTGAAAACATATCTTACACATTTTAAGATAAATTTTATACATATAGCACGTACAGTTTCAAAATAAGCGAAACATTAACGTATAACGCTAGCCTAAGTCGTAAAAAAATGAGTAAATCTTATTTTACTGTTTCTTAATAAATGATTGCACAAATATGAAAAGTAATGCCTAAGATAAAAGAATCAAAACTTAGTTTTTAGTTTTTAAAAAAATTGTTCATAGATGACTGCTTCTCCCTGTAGCCCTCTTCCGCGACGCAATGTCCCTCCATTTACACAAACAGATAATATCAGCTGGTGTCGCTTCCTCTTGCCGACTCGTAGTTTCTCCACCATAGTCAATACAACCTTTTTTCGTTTTTCACTCATTTCATTAATCTTTACTAAATAAACACGAATCATACCAAAAGTCTATAGATAGTAACCAGGATAAGTGGAAAATAACGTCCGCACTTGTTACCATCCTTTGCAGAACTGACGAAACAGGTTATCAAGCCTCCCCCCCTTTCCCCTTCTGTCTGTCTCTCCTATTGCATTCTGCATTCCCTTCTTGCTCCTTCTTGTCGTGCGTTAGTACTTTCCTACAGGCGGAAACGTGCCTGTCTTGGCTGCTTGCAACATTCCTCATTTTTTTTTACTAGGCGGGATAGTACGGCGGCCCGGATATTCGGGAGTTTACTGTAGATAATAAAAATACAAGAGATCTAAAGAAGGATACACCTCACACAGGATATTAAAAATTAGTGGAGCACAATACCTCAATTGCATACTAGGAACCAAAACTTCAGCATGATAAGATGCAAAACAGAATTAAGACTATTATAACATTTGGGCCGCAGTTGAGTAATTGACTGAAACTCATAACTTTGCTGCCATTTTGTTTGAGAAAGGAAAACAATATTGGAACTAGAAAATCAGATAAAATATTTATTGCTGCAATTTATATCCCCCCTCCACTCCAAAAAAAAAAGGAATGAAATTAATGGAAGAAATCAAGTAATGACTTAGATTAACATTTATTTAAAGTAGAATGAAAAAATAGGAATAAACTTAATAAGTACTGAGTAAATACAAAATAAAATAAAGATTTATATAAAAATAAATAAATAAAAGGGCATTGATTAAATTAACTATTTTAAAAACAAATATTCTAAAACAAAAAATGAGAATATAAATAACATTTAAAAATCAATGAGGGATATTTTGAGACTGTAAAATTTAGCCTTGTATTATGTAACAATATGTGAAAATTTAAACAAAACAATGAAGAATATTTTGAGATAGTAAAATATAGCCTTGTATTAAGTAACAATATGTGAAAATGAATATATATATATATATATATATATGTTATATAAAAAAAATTACTTTTACTATTCATTTAAATTATTCTAAATTACCGGCATATTCATTATTTACTTTTCTTTTAATACGCTCTATTATTTATTTCTAGTTAAATTCCTATAAATTCAAAACGCGTGTCTTAATAATAGATTTATTCCAAAACGTAATCTAAACTTTTAATCCCTTCATTAATTTTTATCGTCTACCAAACTGTAAAGTTCTGAACGCAGTTACTTATTTTTCGAATGTTTATCAAAGCCATTTTTACATTTTTATTCTATTACATCTCATTTTCCCACCCGCTAGGCGACAGCCTTTTCACATCGAAATCCTTCCATTAGCGGGGCCGGGATTCTTTTCTGTGACGTTTTTCGGTCGCTCTCCATTGGCTGAGTCACGGATCGCAGTTTCACTTCGAGTCTCGTTCGTGATTTGGTTTGGCTAGCCTGAAGTTTTCATTTCAATCGGAATTCCTCCGCGCATTCTAATAAATAGCTAGAGCATGAGCTCAGTAGTAGATTTTTTGTGTTGTTGGATTGTTTACTTAATTTCTTACTTGGTGTCCTAAGCCATATAGAATATTCATTTCGTGAATTAACATCTATTTCGCATGAGTAACTAGTCAATGCTCGAGTGGAATGCTGTGATTTCTCATCCTGTGAGAATTGTTTAATGTTGGTATGTTCTGATGGAATAAACAGTTTCCTATGACTACGTTTCCATGTTTTTAATCGGGAAAACCCCAGATTTCTTCATACGCCTTTTTTCACCACTCACACAGCCTAATCTGCCTTGTCTTCATCATGAATAAATAAGAGTTTGATTGGACTCTACCAGTATTATCATCGCTCTACAGCTGCTAAATTTTCACAGAGTTGACGCCTTCACTACCGATGCTTGTGCTAAGTGGTATGAATGCTATACAACATCACCAGTGGCTGATTAATATGTGGTACTAATCCAGTAATATTAAATAAAAAACACGACGTGGTTGTTCGACTTAACCCATTAAATTGTTTCGTAATATATATATATATATATATATATATATATATATATATATATATATATATAGAGAGAGAGAGAGAGAGAGAGAGAGAGAGAGAGAATATATAGATATATAAACAAATAAAGAAATTGTTTTAGGTCATACCCCATGCAAAAATATAATTATTTTTACAAAGTAAAATACTTTTGGAATATGGTAAAATCCTTCCTATTTAGCAATTTCTTGTAGTGGAAATTAGAGGGTTAACGAAACAATATATATATATATATTTATTTATTTATTTATTTATTTATTCATTTAAAGAATTGGAATAGTGAATTTGTTATATGATTTATTGCTCTTTATCATTGTTTGCCTAACATTTAATTCAACTACCCGTTATAACGTCAAATAAAAACCTACGAGAACTATTCTTAAAATTAAATAAAGAAAACTTGCGTTACTTTCCTTTACATTTTATTTCACATTAGGACAGCATAGCACACGACACCAAAAAATAAACCACAGAACATTAAATCTTTACAAGTCAAGCGGAGGCTTGCTCGCCCCCTTTTCTTTCGACCGCCAAGAAAAGCGACCGCACTAGATGAATCTAAAAAGTCATCTCATCTAGGGAGCTTCATCGACTTTTCAGTTTGTTTTAATAGGTGACCACGTGGGAGTCTTATTTATCTAAAAAAAAAAGTTTATTTCTAATAGGGTCATTTAGCCACTTTTCCTGAGTGTTAGCACCTCATCAAAAATGTTTATATCGACCATCTGAAGTTTGCTATTTCATGATGCGACTTGCAGATCCAATAAAGGCTGCTGCGTAATACTCAGGTGGTCATCTGGTTTTTGCATGAACTGAGATGGAACGTCACACCATGATAAAAATTTAGGTTCCCATCTGAGCAACTGTTTTTACAATTTCAATAATTTCCACGTAAAGGAAAAAACTAAGACCATTGGTTTCGAAGTTAAGTTAATCAAGCGGAGGCTTGCTCGCCCCCTTTTCTTTCGACCGCCAAGAAAAGCGACCGCACTAGATGAATCTAAAAAGTCATCTCATCTAGGGAGCTTCATCGACTTTTCAGTTTGTTTTAATAGGTGACCACGTGGGAGTCTTATTTATCTTAAAAAAAAGTTTATTTCTAATAGGGTCATTTAGCCAGTTTTCCTGAGTGTTAGCACCTCATCAAAAATGTCTATATCGACCATCTGAAGTTTGCTATTTCATGATGCGACTTGCAGATCCAATTAAGGCTGCTGCGTAATACTCAGGTGGTCATCTGGTTTTTGCATGAACTCAGATGGAACGTCACACCGTGATAAAAATTTAGGTTCCCATCTGAGCAACTGTTTTTACAATTTCAATAATTTCCACGTAAAGGAAAAAACTAAGACCATCGGTTTCGAAGTTAAGTTAATCATAAATATATAAATATATATATATATATATATATATATATATATATATATATATATTTACACCAAGGAATGAGTGCACTGTTCCGTTTATTTTAACCGTTTGCCGTTAGATAACTCAATTTAAGGCGGAGACATGAATTTGGTGCAACAAAAAATTACTTAAAAAATTCTTATGTATTTAAACATTTTTTACAGTATCAGTTTATGTTATTTTCTATACAAAAATCCTAATTTGATTTATTATCGTCAATTTTCCCGAGTAAAGTGAATTCAGTCAATCTTGGATAGTGAATGGAACGTAAATAAGTTAATTTTGTAATGTTTTTAAAATCCTATCTAAAGCTATCGATATGCAGCTATTTGAAACCACACTTTTGTACCCAGGATTAGCAAATTCATTCATGTATATCTAAAACGAATAATCTACAATGCGGAATTGCAATTTATTTCTAGATTTATCTTGCTAGGTATCAAATATTCGTCTTAAAACCAATATATCTGCTTTCTAATTTGCTCCACCTTATGTTAACTTCGTTTCTTACTATTTTGTGCTTTACTGCTTCTCAAATTCGCTTTTCGCACGGTTAACACGACACTGATGATAATGGATCGCGATATATTATAAGAAAATTACAAAGCACTAAAATCATTTACCTCATTATAAAGGGCTCACATACGAATTCGCAGACTTGCATGATACTTTATTTGAACTTTTAACATATATCTTTTTACTCTTTGTCTTACATATTCACCTTTCATATGATTTGTAAGATAATGTTCACGGAGATAATCTTTTAAATGCATAACAATGCCACTAACTGTAAAGAAAAAAAAAAAAAAAAAAAAAAAAAAAGAATGACTAGAGCTGATCTAATTTATGTTAATCCATTAGCTATAAAATTTTAACATACCTATTAAATTAAATTAAAAGTTTATAGTAGATACAAAATTAACAAAATGCATTACAGAACATTTATATTACTCGGACTTAACAAGTATCAGAAATTTATTGGAACTAAGACTGCACCTATAATACGACTGTATAGGATAACTAATGCATTTGAATAAAAAAAGTCCTTTCGGCCAGTGCCGGGAGGAAGAGGTTGATTTCAAATTCCTTATTTTAAAAAAGCCAACTTATATTATTCAAACACACGAAGCTCAATTTAGTGGAAACCGAATATAGGAGATTCAATACTAATTTTTATCAATACTAAATCATTATGAATGAGAATTTCGTGAAATTAGTCATCTTTATCCAAGCTGCTTTTATTTAAAGTAACTTATATTTGGCTGAGATGCTAATGTATACTATCCACATAAACTTCTTACATGGAAATAGGCGAATACGTGTGTTATCACGTGACAAATACAAGATCGTTTCAAAATGTTAGCCATACTAGGAATTCAAAGTGCTATAATTTAACCATTTTTTAAGATATAAACAAAAGAACAAATTTTCAGAAACAAAATCTGCTCCGGAATCTTTGTATCAAGGCCAAATACATAAAAAAATGTTTTTCATTTTCCAAATTTTTATTACCTCATTTTAAATTTTAAATTTATATATTTTTTAAATGGTAACCCTTTTGAAACAAGATGGCTAATGAAGCTGGCCAACGAACTCGGTCGAGACATTGGTATATACTATGTGCAGACCAAGTAACATTTAAATCTGTTCATAAATACGCCTGTTATCGCGTGACAAAAATCAGGTCGTTTTAAAATGTCAGCCAGAATAGAAATTCAAAATGATATAACTCAGCCATTTCTTTAGATATAGACGAAACAAAAACTGTTCCAGAATCTTTGTATTAAGGTCAAACGCATACAAAAAAAATCTTTTTCATTTTCCAAATTTTTGGTATCTCATTTGAACTTTTAAATTTTTAAAATTTTTTTAAATGGCCGCCATTTTGAAACAAGATGGCGGATGAAGCTGGCCAACGAACTCGGTCGAGATATTTGTATGTACTATGTACACACCAAGGTACATCCAAATCGGTTCATAAATACGCCTGTTATCACGTGACAAATATCAGGACGTTTCAAAATGTCACCCACGCTAGAAATTCAAAATGCTATACCTCAGCCATTTTTTAAGATATAGACGAAACAAAAACTGATCCCGAATCTTTGTATCAAGGTCAAATACATAAGAAAAAAATATTTTTTCAGTTTCAATTTTTTGGTACCAAATTTAAAATTTAAAATTTTTTTAAAAATTTTAAATGGCCGCCATTTTGAAACAAAATGGCGGATAAAGCTGGCCAACGAACTCGGTCGAGACATTGGTATGTACTATGCACATACCGAATTACATCCAAATCGGTTCATAAATTCGAGAGTTACAGTATGACAAAGTTCAGATATATATATATATGTATTAACTTTTGAACGGAGGGTGGTTTCGGGGTCTGGGGGTCATGATCGATGAAAATATACCAAAATTTTTTGAAATCGCTTTCCTCCGAACGGCTGCAATAGGTAGCTTTTTGTAATGAAAGCTACCTAAAAATTGTAAGCAAAATCTTTAAGTACAAAAAATTAGCTAAACAATGCAAACAACAGTAAACAATGTCGATTGCAAACATTGTTATAAAAAAAGTCCTTCCGGCCAGTGCCGGGAGGAAGAGGTAGCTTTCATATTCCTTATTTTTAAAAAGCCAACTTATATTATTCAAACACACGAAGCTCAATTAAGTGGAAACCGAATGTAGGAGATTCAATACTAATTTTTATCAATACTAAATCATTATGAATGAGAATTTCGCGAAATTAGTCAGCTTTATCCAAGCTGCTTTTATTTAAAGTCACTTATATTTGGCTGCCAAATTCGGCGATTTCTTAAAGTGCCTGCCATTTTAAGACAACATGGTAGATGAGGCTAACCAGTGAACTTGGTCGAGACCTTAGTAATTGCTGTGCACATGCTCACTCATATCGGAATCGGTTGATATATACGAGTGCTGTCGCAGGCAAAAAATCAGATTTTTCAAAATGTCACCCACTTTAGAAATTGAAACTGCTATATCTGAGACATTTTTTACGATAAAGACAAAACAAAAAATGCTTCGGAATCCTTATATCAAGGTCAAACACTTAAGAAAGAAAGCTTTTTCAATTTCTAATTTTTTTTGCACCTCACTTTTTATATAATTTTTTTTTAATTTAATGGCCGCCATTTTGAAACAAGATGGCTGATGAAGCTGGCCAGCGAACTTGGTCGAGATATTGATGTATACTATCCACATGCCTTCTTCCATCGAAATAGGCGAATAAGTGTGGTATCGCGTGACAAATACAAGATCGTTTCAAAGTGTTAGCCATGACAGAAATTCAAAGTGCTATAATTCAACCACTTTTTAAGATATAAACAAAAGAAGAAATTTTCAGAAACAAAAACTGCTCCAGAATCTTTGTATCAAGGCCAAACACATAAAAATTTTTTTTTCATTTTCCAATTTTTTAATACCTCATTTTAAATTTTATATTACATTTTTTAAAAAAATGGCAACCCTTTTGAAACAAGATGGCGAATGAAGCTGGCCAACGAATTCGGTCGAGACATTGGTGTGTACTATGTACAGACCAAGTTACATTCAAATTGGTTCATAAATACGCCTGTTATTGCGTGACAAAAATCAGGTCGTTTTAAAATGTCAGCCAGAATAGAAATTCAAAATGTTACAACTCAGCCATTTTTTTAGATGTAGACGAAACAAAACCTGTTCCGGAATCTTTGTATTAAGGTCAAACACATACAAAAAAATCTTTTTCATTTTCCAATTTTTTGGTATCTCATTTAATTTTTTTTTTTTTATTTTTTTAAATGGCCACCATTTTGAAACAAGATGGCGGATGATGCTGGCCAACGAACTCGGTCGAGATATTTGTATGTACTATGTACACACCAAGGTACATCCAAATCGGTTCATAAATACGTCTGTTATCACGTAGCAAAAATCAGGACGTTTCAAAATGTCATCCACGCTAGAAATTCAAAATGCTATAACTCAGCCATTTTTTAAGATATAGACGAAACAAAAACTGCTCCCGAATCTTTTTATCAAGGTCAAACACATAAGAAAAAAATATTTTTTCAATTTTTAATTTTTTGCTACCACATTTCAAATTTAAATTTTTCTTAAAATTTTAAATGGCCGCCAGTTTTAAACAAGATGGCGGATGAAGCTGGTAATGAACTCGTTCGAGACATTGGTCTGTACTATGTATAAACGAAGTTACATCCAAATCGGTTCATAAATACGCCTTTTATCGCGTGACAAAATTCAAGACGTTTCAAAATGTCAGCTTCGCTAGAAATTCAAAATGCTATAACTCAGCCATTTTTTAAGATATAGACGAAACAAAAACTGCTACGGAGTCTTTGTATAAAGGTCAAATACATAAGAAAAAAATATTTTACCATTTTCAATTTTTTGGTACCACATTTCAAATTTTAAATTAAAAAAAAATTTTAAATGGCCGCCATTTTGAAACAAAATGGCGGATGAAGCTGGCCAACGAACTCGGTCGAGACATTGGTATGTACTATGTACACACCGAATTACATGCAAATCGGTTCATAAATACGAGAGTTACAGTGTGACATAGGTCAGATATATATATATATATATATCAATTTTGAACGGAGGGTGGTTTCGGGGTCTAGGGGTCATGATCGATGAAAATATACCAAAAATTTTTTTAATCGCTTTCCTCCGAACGGCTGCAATAGGTAGCTTTTTGTAAAGAAAGCTACCTAAAAGGATGTAAAAAAGCAGTATATTTCTGCATGATCAATATCCTTAAACCTTTACTTTTAATAACCATAAATGTTTCAGAAACATTTTAAACGATGTTATTTATTATATGAAATTACATTAACATAAAAATTATTATGTTTTAAAGAATTAAGAAATTTGCATTTTTATATGGTTCACGGTTAAATTTAGTAGTTATATTTATCAAAATTTTCGAAAAGCTCTTGCATGTAAAACACTAAAAATTCTATTTTCCTACTATCAAAACTTTTAAAATATCATAAACTTTGCATTTTAAGAATTTTTGGCTTATTCTACACAGTTTGTGAGAATTTGAAAGGCACCAAAAAACTGGCTTTCATTCTCAATCGTGCTGCTTTGATCTAGATTCTCTGTACTTCAGAATTATTTGATGGCTGAGCAATTTTCATATTTTAATATTCAAACTCCATAAAATTATTACAAAAATTAAATATACTTAAATATTTGAACAGGAAGTTTTTTTAAAATCATTAAAAAGCTTCAATTAAGATACCTAAAGTAATGTTGTATATCTTGTTATTAAGCGGCTTCAATTTGAAACAAATTACTAGAATATTTAAAATTTTAACAAACTCTAAAAATTATGTATAAGCAAAAAAATATATATAATTTTTGTTGTGTTTTAACAGAGCTTTAACTAATAATTATCTTCCACTTCTTTAAATAGTTATCATTAAATTTTAAGCAGCAAATAAAATATTCAGATGGGTTTGACTTGGTTAATTAGATTTTGAGAATTTTTCATTAATATTTTCATTTGTATTTCAATTCGCGCATTTTTTTCTGCTTTTTCTACAGCTGTGCATGACTTCAAAATACAACATAAGCAGCTGTTTTTGAATAATTGAAGTGAAAAAGTTAATTGCACATGTGCACGAAAAATTAGCTGGAAAAAGTTGGGAAAAAAATTAAAAATAGAAATTATTTACACTAGCGTTTTAATAAATATGTGTATATCTGACTAAAATTTAAATCAGTACCATGAACAACACATTAATGTCAGTTATGTTTCGATTTCAAATATGTGAAGCTTAGGGTTTTTTTTTCTTTAAAATGAACTGTGCAATTTATTAAAATAGTAGCAGCTGTTAAATGTGAAAGAAAAGAAAGGACTTTTTTTTCATGTTTAAGGTGTAGCAGTAATCGTACAACCTAAAATTTAAGGTCTTTGTCTGCAATGTTTTTTAAACGAAAATAAAAATCAATTTACACTAACATATCAGACATTTATTATAATAGAAATCTGTATTTGGAAGCGCGAGAGAATGTTATTAAAAGAAAAAAAAAGACGGTCAAGAACTGGATAAGATAATCCATTGTATACTAAATCGAGGACAAAGAACAAGAATTTTTTTTTTTTTTTTTTGTCTCAAAGCTGGTGCAGTATATACCTATTTTAAAATTTATTCAATTTTATGGTACGGTTTTTACTAGAAATATATATATATATACATATATATATAAGCTCAAAAAAATCAAAAGTAAAACTAAAAGTAACATATAAAAATAAAAATAAAATTCATGCGATAAGCGCTACAGCTGCATATAACCACACAGATTATATATAGCACATTATGTTTTAAATGCGTTTGTCGGACCCAGAATCCTGCACCATAAATAAACTAAGTATAACCATAAAACATCCAAGAAATTTAAACAGATATAACCTGAACAAGAAAAAACAACAAAAGGCTGTGGCCTCTTCAGCGGTGGGCATTTTAGAAAGCACAGCAATGTTTCAGATTAATTACAATTTACAACAAACTATTATTCTGTAGTGGCAGTGGGTTTCGGCCAGAGTGTCGCAAAGCATAAATCAAATGCATAAAAACAATTGAAAGCATATAGCGAACACTCCCCCACCGGACCCGACGCCACAATAAACAGTGCATATCGAAGATACAACTGATTCAGAACGTATGTGTAATGTATACTGAAACAATAAAATTATTTTACCCAAATCCGAGCAACACAGCCACAAAAAACAATAACTAAATTCCAGTGATCCATAATCTGTCCATAAACGTTCCATGTTTGTTGCCACACAATTGCAGACATCCTTGTAAAACCGTCCAAAAAAAAGGCTTTAAGTTATACAAATCATTAACTGTCAATCGCATAGCAACTCCTCAAAAATGAAGACTGTCTGTAAAACTAGTATATTTATTAATGAAATTCAAAGGTATATTGTTTTTATAATACAAAATGCTGGTTAACTTAAAAAGTTCTTTAAAAAATAAATTTTTATTCCAACAGAGTTTATAGTAGCGAAAAATCTGACCTATTATGATATTGACGTAAACGCGTTTATGGATATTTGAACTCCAATTAACTAAATGGTTAACTTCAAAATTAAAGTTATCCCGTTTATTATAAATTGATATGCGTATACCGTTTGAAATGTTTATTTTCAAATCAAGATAATCAGCAGCACTATTGTTTTCATTTGTTTTTTTTTCAAAACCAGCATATCAGGATAAATGTTACATGATATCCCCAAAAAATCGCGATCACAATTCAAAATTATCAAATCATCGATATATCTGAAGGCCAGAAAATTAACATCGTTATTGACACTACAAAATTGAAATTCATAATAAAATAAAAATAAGTTAGCTGCCGTTGAAGAATAACTTGTTCCCATTCCTATTCCATTATTCTGTAAATATATATTTGAACCTGTATAAACATAGTTGTTATATAAACAAAAAATACATAATAATTTAAATAAATTAAAATCTAAATCGGTGTCAGCTATAATTAAATCGACAACCTTTAAAAGGACATCATTTAACCCTGCAATAGGAATGTTTGTGAAAATATTCTCAAAATCATATGTCTGGACACTTTGTATATCATCTTTAATTAGTTCATTCCTGATCTTATAACTGTTCAAAATAATCCAATACATATTACTATCTTTATACTTAAATTTTAGTATATTTAAAATCTTTTATAACATTTCCTCAAATTTGCGATTAAATCCGTTTCCAATGCTGTTTACATTACTACAAATAAATCTGTACTTAATTGGTATCTTATGAAATTTAGGTGTTACGAAAAGAAAAGGAAATGGCAAATTTTTTACTTTAGGCAGAGGAATATTAACGTTTTTTGAAAAGGCCAGATGTTTCTTAATCAGTGTCTGAATAGTAGATTTGTACAAACTGTAGGTTACATTATTGTTAAGCTCAGTAAATATCATATTAGCATAATAGCTTTTTCAAATAACTGCAAAATTGTTAGATGCTTTATCGACTGAACAAAAAACAAAGGTATTTTTTTAAATTCGATCTTTCCTTCTCTAAATTTGCATTTATTCTATGGTAAGTGTAATTAGAAGAATCATTCATATATTTTATTTGAAATGATTTAAAATCATCCAATATTTTAAATTTCCATTCATTGAAAAGGGGGATAGGTTTATTGAATTTGTAACTTAAATTGAGTATAAACATATGTAATTCAGATTTGAATAGATTGAAAGATTTTTTTAAATTAATCTTCTTGTTTGATCTAAATTTAGTACCGTATTTCATTAATTGTTTCAATTCATCGTTGGATATAAAATCAAGGTCACCTGTAACTATATGCTTTGCATTTTTATCGTAAAAGGATGATTTCTGAAAATTCCCACATTCTCAAGACAAATTCAAGTAGGAGTCCAAATCCTGTGCAACTTCTCTATAATTAAATAATTTATTACCCAAGGTATTTGCATATTTGTAAGTTGAAATAATAGACACATTTTTAACTGGAAAAATTTCATTGTGTCTGGTAACAATTTTATTTAGATATAAGTTATCAAAACTCTTTTGCTGAAATGTACAAACGAAGTATATTTTATCAGTTTTAAACTCTTGATATTTACCTATTTTATATAATAAAAAGTCCGTTAATAAACCCTTAAACTGTGTGTTCTCACTAGTAAACTCTTTAATCTTCTGCTGCAATCTTCGTAAAAGTTTAAATTTTAGACTGAATAAAACAGTTTTAATTTCTTTAATATTGTAATTTTTATTAAAAAGATTGTATAAGTCATGCAATACTATGGCTGGATTTATATTTTTATATTTGACAAACAGTGCTTTATTTGAGTGATTCCCCCTTTTCCCTCTATTGCAAGAAAATGAAGGTTTGTAAACTGATGAAAAGAGATTATAAATACATATTGAACCCTCTGTATGATAGCAAATTTTAGTATTCAACCCATGTGGATATAATGATTTTGTACGCAAAATATAAAAACTTTCACTACGCAATCAAAAAGAGTAATCAAAAACCTGCTCTAAAATTTGTATTCTGACATTTTTAAAACCATGTAAATGGAAATGCTTTATATCGAAAGATGAACCAGCCACATTTCTTTCAGACAATGATCTATGATTATTGATTCGCCTATGTAGTTCATCAGAAGTCTCACCCACATATTTCTGATTTCAAACCAAGCATGTTAACAAATATATAATGTGAGTAATTTTCAAAAAATATAATTCAAATTAATTGTACTTTTGGCATAAATGTTTTCAGACAAATCCCCATTCGGGCAAGATTTTCATCTTTTATCTGTACACCATCCCAATATTCCCAATAATCAATCCCATAATTAATGCAAATTGATGAAAAATATTTTTAAGTAATTTTTTCGAGCGAGTATACTCGTTGCAAAATGTAAGGTAAGATAACAATTATGGATACAAGAAAACCGGCTCCGAACCAAACACAATAACAAATGCAACTCGAAATAGCGCTATAGCTGCTTTATAATCGAAATGCCAAATATAAGCTAAAAAAAATCAAAAGTAAAACTAAAAGTAAAATATAAAAATAAAAATAAAAATAAAAATAAAAATAAAAATAAAAATAAAAATAAAAATAAAAATAAAATCCATGCGATAAGCGCTACAGCTGCATATAACCACACAGATTATATATAGCACATTATGTTTTAAATGCGTCTGTCGGACCCAGAATCATGCACCATAAATAAACTAAGTATAACCATAAAACATCCAAGAAATTTAAAATATTTTAATTATTTTAATTTATTTAAATTATTATGTAATTTTTGTTTATATAACAACTATGTTTATACAGGTTCAAATATATATTTACAGAATAATGGAATAGGAATGGGAACAAGTTATTCTTCAACGGCAGCTAACTTATTTTTATTTTATTATGAATTTCAATTTTGTAGTGTCAATAACGATGTTAATTTTCTGGCCTTCAGATATATCGATGATTTGATAATTTTGAACTGTGATCGCGATTTTTTGGGGATATCATGTAACATTTATCCTGATATACTGGTTTTGAAATAAACAAATGAAAATAATAGTGCTGCTGATTATCTTGATTTGAAAATAAACATTTCAAACGGTATACACATATCAATTTATAATAAACGGGATAACTTTAATTTTGAAGTTAACCATTTAGTTAATTGGAGTTCAAATATCCATAAACGCGTTTACGTCAATATCATAATAGGTCAGATTTTTCGCTACTATTAAACTCTGTTCGAATAAAAATTTATTTTTTAAAGAACTTTTTAATTTAACCAGCATTTTGTATTATAAAAACAATATACCTTTGAATTTCATTAATAAATATACTAGTTTTACAGACAGTCTTCATTTTTGAGGAGTTGCTATGCGATTGACAGTTAATGATTTGCATAACTTAAAACCTTTTTTGGACGGTTTTACAAGGATGTCTGCAATTGTGTGGCAACAGGCATGGAACGTTTATGGACAGATTATGGATCACTGGAATTTAGTTATTGTTTTTTGTGGCTGTGTTGCTCGAAATTGGGTAAAATAATTTTATTGTTTCAGTATACATTACACATACGTTCTGAATCGGTTGTATCTTCGAGATGCACTGTTTATTGTGGCGTCGGATCCGGTGGGGGAGTGTTCGCTATATGCTTTCAATTGTTTTTATGCATTTGATTTATGCTTTGCGACACTCTGGCCGAAACCCACTGCCACTACTGAATAATAGTTTGTTGTAAATTGTAATTAATCTGAAACATTGCTGTGCTTTCTAAAATGGCCACCATTGAAGAGGCCAAAGCCTTTTGTTGTTTTTTCTTGTTCAGGTTATATCTGTTTAAATTTCTTGGATGTTTTATGGTTATACTTAGTTTATTTATGGTGCAGGATTCTGGGTCCGACAAACGCATTTAAAACATAATGTGCTACATATATATATATATATATATATATATATATATATATATATATATATATATATATATATATATATATATATATATATATATATATATATATATATATATATGTATATATATATATACATATACATACATATATACATATATATATATATATATATATATATATATATATATATATATATATATATATATATTGAAGAAGATGTTAAAAGAAATATATATGGAATAATCTTGAATTTATATTTTGAAAATAGCCCTTTCATACACACATTTCAAAATATTCATTTTGGTCAAAAATTTAACTGTGGAAAAACAGAAGCATATCAAGAATTATCTGTTGGAAAATTAAAAAAAAATAGTTAATAATAATAATGATATTAATAAAATGTACAAGGAAGTGTTTGCCTCTGCTAATAAATACTTGCTGATAAATGCTGCTTGCTCTGCTCCAAATAGTTAATTCTGGATATTAATAAATAATTCGCGTTATTTTTATCTGCATTTTTTCTGCCATTATAGAAGAAACGTGAAATATCATATAAACACCTAGAGACTTATTAATATTAAAAATAAAAAAACTAACTCTGTAATCACATACAAGAAAATAAAATGTTTGAAATATATATAGTGTTTTTTGGGTATTAAGGAATGGTCGAACAATATGGATTACTTCAATATCTGATGCATTGGTTGTTGCAGCCAAACGTAACACTGCTAAACGACTTTCTAGTAATTAATTTAATTCTTACTTTTTGCAGATTTTTGCAGGTAAATTTGATAAAATTCATATTAATTACAAAATCTAATTGTCATTGATGTTAACCAACTTCCGTATAAACGTGAATAGTTACATTTATGGCTATGTTAGTCAATTTTCTTCTTTACTAACAAGTTAACAATTGAAGGCATTATTACTTTCTTCTATCTTCAATAGAAGAAAGTATTGTAATCGAATTTTTTTCGACTTCCGGTTTTCGACGGATTTACACGTTTTAGGGGTCAAAGATCACAGAAAGCATGATTATACAAAATGTCTGTCTGTCCGTGAGTCCGTGTGTCCGTCTGTCCGTGTGTACGTGCGTCGCCATTGTACCAACAAAAATTTTATGAAGTTATGCATAGAATTGAACCAAACTTTTTTTAAAAGTTTTTTGGCTATGGCAAGCTGGTCCTCCCTGAATTTTGAAAATATCCGCCGGTAGGGGGCGCTGTAATAGCTATTTTTGTGCATTTTGAATATTGTATCATCGAAAAGTGTATGAAGTTATGCATAGCATTGAACAAAATTTTTGTATACTAGGGGGCTCGGCCCCCTACGAGCTACGCTCGCCAACCCCCGTCCAGACACCGCAGACTTAGAGTCTGCGGCTAATGTGATCGGCTTTAAAAAGATTTCGAAAGATTGAATTATAATTTAAAAAACAGTGGCGATCTCCCTATAAACGGATTTCTATTCATTTCTCTTTGATTGGGGAAATTTTAACGCCAAATCCGCTGCTGTACTACTTGATTATCCCGCCGACTAATTTCGCCAACTTATATAAATCGCCAAACCACTCGCCAAATTATACAAATTGACATAATTTTTATTTTAAATAACGAAAGAACAAATAAATTAGTACAACATTAATAAAAATACAAATAAAACGTCGAAATAAAAATAACTTGATGACGTAGACACGTGTA
This sequence comes from Maratus speciosus, assembly GCA_963932465.1. Lineage (NCBI taxonomy): Eukaryota > Metazoa > Arthropoda > Arachnida > Araneae > Salticidae > Maratus > Maratus speciosus. Next base: position 114,228,953 of record OZ010790.1, on the reverse strand, counting down.
ACAACATTTCAAAATAAGCTAATATAAAAGGAATTAAGTAAACAGAATCTTTGTCTCCCGGTATTTTTTAACAAAGCGAAAAGAAAGTTCTTTTAAATGAGACATTTTAAATTAATCGTTTTTAATCTGACGTAATTTTGACCAAACTATTCTTTCTCTTTTTAATATTCACGTGAAAATGCTTGTGTTAGAAATGAAATATTATTTGCGCATTCCTAAGAAAAATAGTTGGAAAGTATCCTCTCAAAATATCAAATAAATGTCTAGCGCAATTTCTAAATTTAACCCTCCGTCTACCAGACGGGTCCATTGGACCCGACAGGTACATACAAAATATTCATTCAAACCAGAAATTTCTTTAAAATAAACTAAGTATATAAACCAGACAAAAATAAGGTAAATAAATAAGTTAAATAGTTTTAAATAAAAATTCTGGTGTAGAACGTTTTATTAAAACTTGAATAAAATTCCCGGTAGATCTAGGGTTAAACCGTTTTGCAATATTATTTTGTGTTCATTTTATGTAATAACTGTAATGTGACGTAAATATGACGTAATTTCTCCTATTTAAGACTTCTAACGCATGTTAATAAATTTATTATTTTACAAATTCCTTTCTCTCTTAAAATTCACGTGTAATTATAGTTTTTATGACATAATTTTTAATAAGTTCCTGCTTTTTGTACATAATTATTTAATTCTAATTCCAAATGTTTTTTTCTGTTTATAATAGTCATGTGTAAAAAAATTTTTAATTTATTACACGCATATTTTTTTTTTTTTTAAGCAAACATTATTGTTTCCGCTGTTTATACAGTTGGCAACAGTTTAAATTAATATCACTTTCTAAAATCTGTAAAAAATATCTCTAGAAATGCTGAAAATTTGAATTTAAAATAGAAATAAAACCTCGAAAAATTAGCCAAATTAAAAAAAAGAAATACAATCTGCACACCGGGAACTTCAAACGTATAAAATGATCTATATATGATTAAATTCCCCTGAATAGTTTTTGCTACTATAAAACTTTTTTAGTGGAACGATTTTGACCAACTTTAGCATTAAATATTTCTTAAAATAATTCTTCGATTTGAAAACTGTCTGCATCAGCGTGTTTATCAAACATTTCTGTATAATACTAACGATTTTCATATTTTTGTATGCATTATTTTTCTTAATATTAAGGAAGAAATACCTCCGGTCGCAAAAAATTCAAAACCGGCGGCGGCGGTGACAGCGGTAGTTACTTTTTTTTAGAATAGAGAGATGTTTGTGGTCATGGCAAAGAAATTTTTGTATATGTTTGTGGTCATGGCAAAGAAGATCCTCTCCGAATTTGTAAAAAAATTCGCAGGTAGAGGCGCTGTAATAGCGATTTGTGTGCATTTTGAATATTGTACCATCGAAAAGTGTATGAAGTTATGCATGGAACTGAACCAAATTTTTTGTGTATGTTTTTAGCAATAGCAAGAATGTCCTCCATGAATTTGGAAAAATTCCACCGGAATGGAGCGCTGTAATAGCGATTTTTGTGCAATTTTTAATATTATTCCATAGAAAAGTGTATGAAGTTATGCATAATTCTAATAAAAATACTAATTAAACTAATTAAAATGAAATATTGACATGAGATAGAAGAAAGTTTTGGGATTGGCACAGACAACTAGTTTTTTAAAAAGATGTGTGTCGTGTAATGAGAAATATCATCCAGACAACTGTTACAGTAAGAGTCCAGTGAAGACGAATAATCATACCACGCCGACGTATCGTATAAGATGGGCTTTTACCAGATTCTACGTCAGATGAGGAATATGCAGTGTACTTGTTTTGCAATGGAAAATATTCAGTGTATGGAATAGAGGAGGACTGGTGTGGCGTCATGTGGGTCTGAATCAATAGATTACATTTGTGTTTTTGTAAAAATTAAAACAATTTTTCAAAAAATATATGATAATTTGTAGATGATGTACTAACGTTTAATTATTAAATAGTTTTTTCATTGTAAATCGTAGTTTTTCTTAGAATTGTAATATTCCTCATAACACTATTCCATATTACTCGACTGGTTGGCATTACCCGAAAAATAACTTTTTTTAAAGCTAAATTTTTATGCGTATGTTTTTCTTACGCATTAAAAATGTGTTAAGAAACAGTCAAAGTTTTTTCTTTACTAACATTTAATGTATCTAAATTTTTTATGTTAATTTACAAATAAAAATACAAACGCTACTCCATAATCCCGAAATCCCCCGCCCCCCATATATGTAGAACGGTGGTGTCAAAAACATGAATTTATTGAAGTATTCAAATAATAAGAGAATACTGAAATCATACAAACATAAATTTAATTCCTTGAAAACACTTAAATTTAAATATTGTTATAACCAGCTTCTTCAAAGGTACAGGCATTAACATTTAAAACGTTAGCTTATACAATATTTCTCGAACATTCTAATTCTCCCTTAAAGAGCTAATTGTTTTATTGACAGCTTCTGCGAAAATGCTTCATGAGTAATGGAAAAAAAAAAAGAGCCAGACTCTTTTTTTTGATTTTCAAAGTTTAACCCTTAAATAGGCGATTTTTTTTATTTGTTTCGAAAAAAATATATATGATTCTCTAACAGGTTTATAACTCATGAAAAATAATGAAAAGAAAATCGGAAATGCGTTTTTCATATAATACGTCATTCTTTTCTCCTGTTGCACATCTGCAATACAAGTAAAAACTGTTGTCGTGTGGCTGTTTTCGGCTAAAAAATTGCAAATTAGTCAATATTTTAAGAAGTATGTCACCAAATACCTTTTCTTATATAATTATTTATTTTATAAAACTTTAACCCTTTAATTCCCATGATAGAATACGTTCTAGAAATTACGTAGTTCAGAGAATCTGACATTACACCAGAAATTTTCAATGGTTAATTTCGCTTTATTTAAATACGGAATGTCCCTTATTAATTAAAGCAGATATATCTATTTTAATTTTCTGGTGTGAATTAGGCATATACAATTAAAAAAATATTAAATTCAAAACATTGTTCTTTGCATGTATGCAAAGCTGCGCACTAAATGGTTAAAGCCATTGTTCTCGTGGTCGTGAATTTTGCTTCGGAATCTTATTTCTTCAAATAATAGACAATGATAATCATTATTTAATTTACTTGATAACATACGTCATAAGTGAAATAAATTATACTATCTAAATTCAAATCCTACAGTTAAACATACATAAACTGTCACTTGTGTAAATTTTGAAGATGTCTAGATAACATTTTATGTTCAAATCGTTCTTATATAAAGAAAAAATATTAGAGAAAAAAATATATAATTGAACTGTTACTTGAAAGAGTAATTTAAACGTTTAAATGAAATGTGAAACTATTTCTATATAACACATATTTTAAAACCCTTTGAGAGGTAAAGTACTTCTGTTGCGAAAAGGTTAAAATGATTGAATGACACCAGGATTTATTAAATTATTTATACGAAAGTAGGAAAAAGCTTTTCTTCGCTTACATTATACAAAGCAAAATTTAATTCCTTTATTCTGGTGCCAATGTGGCATTTGGGAATTAAAATTAAGTGGTATATACTATATACCGCTGCCCTTCAAGGGGTTAAATAAAGATTTGAATTAAATTAATGTTTACTGATTGTGACAGTAACTCCTTCAGCTGTCTCATTTCGAATGATCCGAAAAGGCAGGTAATATCACTGCAGAAATATTTTTAAGATTTGCATTTATGTATTAAAGATAGTTTTAAAGATAACACAAAAAATACCAATAGTACATTTAAAAATTAATTTTTTTCTTCAAATATTATGTTTGCCATTTAAAAATAGTATCGTTAAAATCATTTGCTTGACTATGTTTGCAAAGGAATAAAACATTCTTATACGTTAAATTGTGATGAAATTAAATCATAAAATGTTTAGGAAACGTTTAAGGGGTCTTGTACCTTTTAAATGCGACGAAATTTAACAAAAAAATTCAAAGTTTGAATGAATCTATCTTCAAAACATTTTTATGTATAAACATAAAATTTTGGATATTGATTAAACAGATTCTGCTTTGTAATATGCTGTTATTAGAAATTTATTAGCCTTTTACAGAATTCGTGCATTGTTGAAATCAAAATAACTATTTTTTCATTTACTCTATAAGGCATTCCGCGCATGATTTCTTTAGAAAGTATGTGTGAGTTAGCATGAAATTTGATAAAGATACTAAAGAAATATGTCTGCTTAAAATGAACTACTTTTAAGTATTTACAATGGTAATATTTTCAGTTATGACTATTTTTATTCATAATATATATATATATATATATATATATATATTAAGGTGGTCCTTAAAAAAATAATTTTTAAAATTTCTATGGGGCACCCTCCTATTTTGTTCTATGTATAAAATAAAGACTTCCACAAAAATTTCAAACTTTTAAAACATTTTTTAAGGGTCGCTACCAAGGTTTGAATATTTAAAAAAAATTTAAAAATTGACATATTTTGCAATCTGATAATAATTTATTAATACAAATCCATAGTCATTGCCAAATTGAGTCATGGTATGATATTAGGCTGTAAAGAATGTCATTTGTTTCAAGTTTCAACATATTTACACCGTCTATTTTCAAGACACAGACAGGAGTATTTCATGTCGACACTCCATTTCACCTCAACTTGGTAGCATTGCGAAAGGTAGAGAATCTGACATTCCGCCTTCAAAAATAGTTCTCCGTTATTTTTTAATCTTAAATAGCTAAAATGCGTAGGAATTTATAAGGTAATGTTTATAAATTATAGGATTTGATTTTTTTTTATATTCGTAAAATGTCGTACTAAATGGCCATATTCATATCAAAAGCAGAGCACAAAACTTAATAAAAGAGTTTTCGGCAAGCGTTCCTTTGACTGTTCACTGGGATTGCAAAATTTTAGAAGACCTGAAATTGTAGACAGATTACCCATTATTGTTTCAGGTAAAGGTACTGACCATTTAACTAGATGCTCCAAAACTTCAATCAGGAACAGATGTGGCAATAGCTTCTGCTGTTAACGAAACATTGGAGTTGTGGGGATTACAAGCAAGTAAAATGTATGACTTTTGATATAACCTTTGTTAATACCCGAATATCAGGAGACGCCTGTGCTCTTCTGGATCAGAATATGAACAAAGAAATGATTTGGCTTGCCATCATCACATCCTTGAAATTATGCTTGAGGAAGTTGTTGTTAAGTCTCTCTGAGTTTCAAGCGGAACAGACATACTGTTATTGAAACAATTTAAAATTTCTTGGATGTCTATCGATTACGGCATATTTCAGACTCCCATAACTGACAATTTAATCAATGAAAAAAATAACACATAATGCGTGAGAAATTACAGAATTTGCTCAAAATCATTTTAATGATTTTAAAACCAAGGGACGATTACAAGGAACTGGTAGAGCTTGCCATCATTTTCTTAGGAAGAGTACCCGAAAGAGGCGTTTACATTAGAACTCCAGGTGGATGTTATCGGGTTCCATGGATAGTGAAGGCCATATACTCGCTCAAGATTTATTTATTTAGAAATCAGTTTAAACTCTCTAAGCAGGAAGAATCTGCAGTTCATCAAGTTTGCTCGTTTGTGGTGAAAATCTACATTCAAAGCTGGTATCAGGCCCAATGATTTATTGCTCCTGAAGAACTTGAAAAAAGACGAAAATGTAAAATGAAATCATTTCTTTCTGTGGTTTGAAGAAGTTCCTAGGACATTTCTGTACTTCACAGAAGAACTAGTTACTTTTGCATTTCTCGATGATAATGTCTTTTTCGAAAGTAAAAGAAAAATGATGCATGCTTTTAAAAATGAAGAAAATTATGAACCCTTGAAACGCATAAGTGTTGATCCTGATGTCATTCTCCAAAATGACTTGCAAGATTTTCTAACAAGCAGCACTCTGAGGTTTTTTTTTAAATTATAGATTTACCTTCACACTTTTTTTGAAATAGACTAATTGGAATGAAAATGACTCTTACAAGACATGTAAAGCACTAGCGACTTCGGTCAAAGTTGTTAATGATGTAGCCGAAAGTGGGATAGCACTCATGGAGGAATATAATAAACTTCATACAAAAGATAAAGAACAAAAACTGTATTTCAAGGATGTGATGATGGCAATCCAAATCATTTCTTTGTTCATATTCTGTTCCAGAAGAGGACAAGCTTCTCTTGATAATCCGGTATTAACAAAGGTTATACCAAAGCTCATACATTTTACTTGCTCGGTACTCTCCACGACTCCAATATTTCGATATCAGCAGAAGCTATTGCCTCACTTGTTCTTGATTGAAGTTTTGGAACAAGTAAGTGGTCAATACCTTTTCCTGAAAAGATAATGAGATACATTATCTTTTCTCATTATCTGAAAAGTTAATGGGAATGCCTACATTTTCAGATCCTGAAATTCCTTCTAAAATTTTGAAAACCCAGTGAACAGTCAAAAGAACGCTTGCCGAAAACTCTTTTTTTTAAGGTTTGGGCTCTGTTTGCTCGGTTTCTGATACGATTATGTCCATTTAGTACGACATTTTATGGATATAAAATAATCAAATTCTATAATTTATAAACATTATTTTATAAATTTTTACGCATTTTAGCTATTAAGATTAAAAAATAACGGAGAACTATTTTTCAAGGCGGGTTGTTAGATTCTCTACCTTTCACAATGCTGCCAAGTTGAAATGAAATAGTGTGTTGACATGAAATACCCCTGTTTGAGTTTTGACAATAGACTGTGTAAATGTGTTGAAACTTGAAAGAAATGACAGTCTTTAAAGCCTAATATCATACCATGATTCAATTTGGTAATGACTATGGATTTGTATTAATAATATATTATTAAATTACAAAATATGTCAATTTTTATTTTTTTTTAAATATTCAAACCTTGGTAGAAACCCTAAAAAAATGTTTTAAAATTTTGAAATTTTTGTGAAGTCTTTTTTTTTATACGTAGAACAAAATAGGAGGGTGCCCCATAAAAAATTTATAATTTAATTTTTTAAGGACCACCCTCCCATATAGCACATTTGCCTCCCCAGGACATCCCCAGGAAGATTCACAATAAAACACCATCATCCCATGGGCATCCCTGAGGATGCAGAAATTTGTCACCAGGAGGTCCTCAGGAACAGAAAATGTCCACCCTGCAGCATCCTGGAGAGCTCCCCAGGACCTCTTTTAGGATCCTCCCTGGGAGGTTCTGGGGAAGATATTAGGAAGTGACAGTGGAGGACTTTGGGAAACTTCAAGGTTACTTAATATGCCACAAAAAATTTTGAAGCTATAGATTAAAGTAATTAATGTAAAACAATTTAATTATTTTTTATTTAATTATCAGACAGTTTCACATGTAACAGACATTACAATTATCAAGTACGCACACGGAATTATATGAAAAACTGTTGGGAACAAATTTCTTACCTTCATTCTACCTTCCGGGTTTGATCCAGGGTACTTACGAACACGAGACGCGCGCTCTATCCATTATGCTACAGGGCCGTTGAATAAGAAAAGTTCTAAGGTATTCATGTATTTTCCCTCTCTTTTGAAACTCAAAATTAGAAAATATCCTTATTTTATGTGCTTCATATAAGCCGGAATTATCTAACTTTTATTGAAAATTTAAATGCGTAGCCTTTTGTATATATTCAATATAAATTTAAATTCATAAGTAAAAAAAAAAAGGCTTATCAATAATTATTTAAGATAACATAAAAATCTTTGAATTTTCAAATTCCTACATGAAATTATATTTTTAAATGACAATAATATTGTCTTAGCTTTTCATATTTAAAATCCATTGAAATCATTCTATACTTAGAAAATTCATTCTGTACTATTTTTCATACAATTAATGATGCTAAACGTTTCTGAGTATCTTGCGATATAATTTAATTTTAGTTAATAAAAATAATATTTCCAGAGATTTAAAGTGCAAAATATGGATACTTTGATATAAAATATGAATTCTTTTTATGATTACTAAACTTTAAAATTCCAATTCAAAGAATCCGTTCAAAGTAAATACTTTTTTATTTCTCCCTCTTTTTTTTTTTTTTTTTTTTTTTTTTTTTTTTTTTTTTACAGGAAAAGTGTGCTTTACGCTTGGTAAAAAGCGCACTTATTAAGTAAATTTATGAAAAAACATTACTTTTTTAGGATGGGGGGGGGGGGATTAAACATTATTTAAACCATGTTTTTGGAATTTCTACACTGATTTTGAACGCATAACCACAAATCAATTAATAAGAGATTATTAACTGTTAAGGGAGCATTTTAAAAATTATATTTTACAATTCATTTTTCTATTTATAATCTTTTTTTCTACTTTTTATTCTTTAAAATATTTCATTGCGATTTGGCATATTTTTGTGAGCATTTATTGATGCATCATTAATTTCATTGTTTTTCGAACTCCCATACGATTGTAGGAGTTGCAGATGTTTGGTGATTTACCACCTGTCGCGGGCGAATTTAAAAATGCTTTAAAATCAATTTATTATTTTATAATAACGTTATAAAAACTTTAAAATGCTATATTGTCATCAAAAACACATTTTTTGTGCAAACTTGTAAAATTGTATCATATCAGGATCTGGGATGAAAATAGATTGCAATATTCCATCATTACAATGAACAAACAGGTTACATAAAAATAGTTACATAAATAGTTACAAAAAATGTTACATAAAAATAGAAACTATTAATGAAATTTATGCCTGTTACAAAACTATTTTATTTTCTTACTGTAATAAAGAAAACTAATTTGCAGTTAAATCTTTATTTAACGACTTTTAAAATCGTGTGAAAGCTTTCTGTGCATAAGACATTCATTGTGAACCATTTTTCATTTAATTAACGATGTAAAATATTTTTAGTGATTTCTTGAAATGCAATTTAATTTTAGTTAATAAAACTTACATTTCAGGCTTAAAATGCCCAAAAGTACGAATGTTTTGATTTAAAATATCAGATCTTTATTTTATAAGCAAATTAGTTTGTATAAATCCCAAACTAAAAATTTTTTTCCTTTTTTCAGAAACCTTTGAATTAAAAAATCCTCTTTAAAAAATTCTCACAAATATGGACAAACGCCTTCGCTTAGTTATTTCAGAAATGGGTTTTGTTCAAATTCTTGGAATAATACTTTTTTTTTTCTCCTTTCAAAGACTTTCTTTCGCAGGTATTATGTACTTGCAGCAAGCATGCACGTACATTCTCAGCTGACAAAAGTGATTGGGGGCGGATCCGCTCTATTCAGAGTCAACTGGTAATCCAGTTATAATATTCTCCCTGACCCTTAGCTATGGATTATCTATCTCAGAGAAAAGATACTTGAAGAGATATGAGAAGTCTGTTGGGCATATGCATGCTAAAAGAATGGGGTTAGTACCATGGCTAAAAGAGAAAAGAAGTTCCGTCAAAATTAATGTTTCATAGATATCCGAAACTAAAAATTTGCTAAACAGGAAATAAGTTTCTTAAATAGAAGTTTTAACTCTCTCTCTATATATATAACGCAAAATACCTCTCAGTTTAAAATTCTGCAGAAATATTTGTTATTTAGGAAGAACTGATCTATATCTATTTATCTATATTTTCTGAATCTAATAATGTTATTTATATTTCTGAAGTTCTTTAAATGGAGACTTCACTTTTATTATTGAGGGGAAAAATAACATTATGTATGGTAATTTAAAAAAGATAATAGAAAAAGGATTAATTAATATGTCAAACTTATATTTAAAAAATAAATTAAAGATAAAATAAAACAAAATATCGTTAAACCTCTAGAACTGACACCTCTATTTATTTAACATTTTCTCATTCCCAACACCTGTATAAAGTATACCAGATGAGCTTAGCTTAGCAGTACTTCCCAGGCCTGGCATAATAATCTGAATTAAACCTTAATTTTGCATGAATTTATATCTTTTAACTGATTTTGTAAGAATGTATTTTTTATAACAGAAAATCTTTGTAAAAAAACCTCGTATCGAAGGGGGGGGGGGGGGAGGGCATTGCGGCTCAATATTTATATATTTTTAAATGAAATGTGCCATTTTAACGTGAATTGTATTAACTTTAAGTTGGTGTTATATGCGGAAATAAAAATGCCCTTTTCTCATCTCCACAGTTTTGTCTGTTTTTTGTTTAAATGCAGCGTTTGATAAGTATGTTAGCTAATTTTCAAAATATGAAAAATCTTAGCCTCAGGTGCAGCAGGACTCGATTTAGACTATTTTCACCAAAAAATTTTAGACGGCTGCTTACAAACAAACACACGGTAAGGATATATTATTTTCTTTGTATAGATATCTTTACCTCTAAATACCGGAAAAATATATGGTCCAGAACTGTCTTTCATTTAGACGTTTTAGTGTATTGATTTAGAAACTTATTATTTGGTTAATTTAAACAAATTAAATTAATTCCTTAATTAATAAAAAATTAATAATAATAAAAAAGAAAAATGTGTTATGTTATTTATTGGAAATTAATAAAATAATGATAAATGGACAAAATGTGCTTTAAAAGACATATAGTAATTATTATTTAAAATATGAATTAACTGAAATATTGAATTAAGCATTTTAATTTATGTAAAATGATTAAAAGCTATTGCAATAATTAAAAATAATTGCAATTTATTGACAATTATCTAATTTGTTAAAAAATAATAAATCGAATAATTAATAATATGAAACAAACTCATTAAAAATCGATCCCGATCAAATTGAATTCACTTTATTTTAATAAAAAACAATTGCGTATTGTACTCCAGAATCACTCATGAGATGGCGCCAGCACTGAGACTTCCTAAATACTTCCCCAGGAATGATTTCCCAGGTACTTCCCCAAGAACGACTGCCTAGGTACCTCCACAGGCATGGCTTCCCAGGTACTTCCCCAGGAATAGCTTCCCAGGTATCTCCCCAGGACTGACGTACTTGGACGTTACTCCATAGGACGTCACTGGGAGCTCACTCCTGAGGAGATCTTAAACGTCTATTCCTCAGGACGTCCCCATTTTGTCATTTTAGTATCAGGAGGAATTCGGGATGACTTGGAGCTCCTGGGGAAGTTTTCGGGAGCTTTCGTGCTATATGGGCTAATATATATATATATTTTACAAAAAATATTTTTTATATAATTAATGAAATAATTTTTGCCTAAGAGTATTTTATTTTAAACACACATAGATGTGTTTAGTATCTTTAGGAAATTTCCTGACAATCCATGCATACTTTCTAAAGATATCATGCGCGCAATGACTTATGGAGTAAAAAAAAAAAGAAAAACAACTTCTGTAAAAGGCTAATAAATTTCTAATTACAGCATTTTACAAAGCACAATCTGTTTAATCAGTATCCAAAATTTCATGTTTATACATAAAAAGGTTATGAAGATAGACTAATTCAAACTTTGAAGTTTTTCGTTAAATTTCGTCGAGTTTAAATCGTACAAGACCCCTTAAAACATCTAAAAATTGATTTGTATGCACGATAAAACGTTGTATTTGTCACATCCTAAGCGTGTGGAAGTAACTCAACAGTCTTCCTTCCACACAAGAAATTTATTTGGCTTTCTCAGAAGAAATAAATAAGAAATAAACTCGAAATTATATTGTCAACATAAAATTTTCCGCTAGAGAATTTTAAGCGTCTTACTTGTAAATATGTACTTCGAATATGAAAATTATTTACTGAAGTACAGTGGAATTTTCCTTTAACGAAGTCCCTATATAACGCAGTTTTTTATTAACGATATTTTCTCCTGAACCTTGACTTTGAACACCATTAACATGTACATTAATCTCCATAATACGAAAAAGACATTCTATACAACGAAGTTTATTCCACATTCGTGCGTGTACAGCATTCAAACGGAGAAGTTGCTGTTGCGATGGATGTACAGATTTACTTCTGTGGATTGTAAAAAAAATGAAATTATTCATTTATTTAATCATTTCCATTCTTCTTGGTGCTAAACAACAACAACAAAAAAATTTCACTCTGAGAAAAACACTTGCTATCGCCACTCTCTCACGGAGATACTCTGACACTCACAGTGGGGATTGTCAAAAATCTTCTTTTTACATTCAATGATCAAGAAGATGCAGTGATCCAATATCTAATGCAATGATGCGTCTTAAAAACTGATAATCAGTTAGATATTTTTGAATCCGATAACTGTTTGTCATATCTGATGGGAAAATGGCAGCAAAGTAAAAACATGGGTTTCCTAGAAAAATATGCCGAAATCTCTTAACGTTAATGCAGACGTTGGGACAACTGAATATCTTATTGACGATGACGTATTGCGAAGTATAATAAAATGTAATGATGAACCTACAGCGAGAGTAGAAAATTATAATGAAGAATAAATTAGAAGAAAATTCATAAAAAAATATGCTAAAAGACTTCGATACAGCAAGAAGGAGATTCCAATTTCACGAAAATGTTATAGATGAATAGTTTGGATAGTACTTACAAAAGTTCGAAAATTTTTACAAGCAGTATAATTTTTATAACAAACCTGTACAAAGTAATATTACATACTTTTGTAAAGTTAAGGATTTGGAATACTATGAAAAATTACACTGCGTTTCAGTTTTTGTTGACAGCTTTTTATTACATGTTTTTTAGACATTATTCTAATTAAATATTTCTCGTATGTCTGAATTGCATAAAGTTACTGTCCGTAATTAAAATACTTTTTCTCCAATACTTCCATTTTATGTGTATTTTTCAGTTTGTGCATGTATATATAGTTATGCAAATTTCATAAATTTCAGTTGATTTCTATTTAGCTAATTCCCTTCATAACAAAGTACTTAAGCGTAACGATTAGACTACGTTAAATGGAAGTTTTCCTGTATTACACATTCTAAATATATTATAGATATATTGAAGTTAAATATTACAGTTTAATATATTGATTTATATATATATAAAAAAAATCTGAAAAATGAAGTATCTATAAGAGATGTTTTATATCTTTGTTCGCTTGAAACAAACATTCAAACCAATAATAATAGTTATGCCATGCATTCTGTTTTTTCATTTTATATTCTTCTTCTATTTAAAAACTTTAAAAATACATATATGAGTTTTTTATTTAATTTTTCATACATATTCTTCTCATATATAGTTTAATTGATAAATCGAAAGACGTTGATTATTATTTTTGTCCCTATATCTAAATATTATTCTTTGTATACAAAATTAAAATTCAAAATGATTAATTTAAGTAAGCAACTCGTTTTATATTTATTCAAATAAAATATACGGCAGCACAATTTCAATTATTTCGTTTACTAAACAAAAAACAAGAAAAAATTTTGAATAAAAATACCCTACATTACACAGTAATATCTATAAATTACACTTTCATGAAAATAATCCTGGGGTGGGATTTGAACTTTTCGGGAACACCATTTCAATAACGGGACTTCAGCACTTCCTTACAAGAAATAGCCTTTTCACATTTGTAATTATTAATTACACTTACATATAGGTAAAAAAATATATACATTCCCATTTTATATATTGAAACTTGCATAAAAATAAACATTATATGTATGTATAAATTAAAGTAAAGTAAATTGGTAGTATAAAGTCTAGAATTAAAAGAAAGTTTAAGATAAAGATTTACACTGTTGAAAACTGTTGAAAATCTTGTCATAGACGGAAAAAAAAAAAAAAAGACGTTAAGTAAAACTGCATATCTGCTTCTAAAAAAAGACAATTTGCATTGCTATAAATATCAAAATATTTAAGAGGTTAAATTTAAGTCCAGCAAACTTTGCAGAAGTAAAGAAAAGTAGAATTTATTTTCTGTTAAATAATGAGAAAGAAAAGAAAAAAAAAATAAGTATTACCCGCAGAGCGCATTACTCTTCTAATATCGTAGTGTATTAATATCTTTTGCATATAGATGGATTGAAGATATAATAATCTGATAAATTCCAGACAGTGTCATTTGGGATTTTGTAAATTTGGCAATGGAGCTTTTTGAAAAGAAATTTAATCCGATATGTTGAGATATTGTGTTTTGAGATCTATTCTAATAGTGGAATTTCGAAGGCATCTGGAACCGTTTATAATATACCTAAGTAGTTTATTGTTGAATCGGGATAGTTGGTCCATGCTAGATTTACAGCCGAAGTCGAAGGTTGGACTTTCCATGTACAAAGCATGGAACTGCGGAGATGAGGAGAAAGGGATTTTGAAACTCCAACGAATTTTCCACGAATGCTAAGAACTTGTTTACGGGCTTATCATTGAAAGTAAGGAATCTTTCAATGATAAGCACCAGGTACTTAGCATTATCAGATCTGGGTATAGTTACATTCCTTGCACTGGGTCTATTAGCATAGGTAAAGGGACGAGAAATGTAAACTACAACAGCTTTACTTTCGTTAATCTTGACGCGCCAAAGATGGCACCACACTATTAATAAAATAAGGTGTTGTTGAATATTTTTGTAAAGAAAATAATGATGATATTCGATGCCGTAAATAGTGGTGTCATCAGCATATGGAGCGAGTAAGTTAAGGAGAGTACGAGGAGTATCTTTAAAACAAAGATTAATGAGTGTAGGTCCCGAATCGGAATCCTGCATTATCCCACATAAACAGGAGTATAGATCAGATAATGTATTGTTTATGCGGACGGATAAAGAACAATCGCCAAGTTATGTGTATATGAGATGTACTAGTTTAGACGGAAAGCCGGAGTAGTTTGAAAATGAGGCTCTCGTGCCAGACTTTATTTTAGAATAATTTCAGGAAAAATGCACCACAAACCTACTTTTGAATATTGTGGTACGAATGAATTTTAAAATAGTTGCCAGTTTAGTAATTCAAAATGTTAAAATTTTCCTTTTTTTGTGTGACTCAGATATCATAAAAACAGAACGTTTTGAAAGTTAAATACAGGAATTTTGTATTGACACAATCTTAAATTCTATGTTATTTTTAATTTTTTGCAATTTATTTTGCGTACATATGTGGACCAAGTAAGCGCGTTTTAAGACTTTATGAGGGCATTTTTAAAAAAAATAGACAATTATATAAAAATAATGATATGAATATTATGCAGTCGAAAGTATTTTTCACATGACTTGAGGTATCTGTATTTTGTGGAACTTTAATGAGAACTGGTATCAGTTTCAATGCGTAAACTATTCTCTAAGAAAGTAGTACATTAAAAAAATTAAAACACATAAAATCTCTAAAATTCTAAAAAACCGAAGTAGCATCTGAAAACATCACCATTAAAATAAATATTTTGAAAACATATCAGCATGTATATCAACATGTTTTGCCAATTGTCTTTCCTTATAACATATGTCAATAATAATAATAATAATAATAAAGTAGCCAAATTTGAAATCGGCAGAGTAAACTTTATCATTTAATATAAGTATGGAAACATTTATAGACAATGCATTATTAACTAAGAATTCGTATGAAAATATGTGTTTACAATTTTAAAATAAAATTAATAAAAATGACAATTAAACGGTAATACATAAAACATGAAATAAGTTTTAATGAATAACCGTGGTGCCTCATAAACTCGTAGTTCAGTCACACAATATACAAACAAAACGCTCAAAATGTTGAAAACATTAAAAACGTATTTATGTTTATCAAAAATATTTTCTACCAACCACAGACGAGACGCATGTATGCATCATTACTTCTTTCCCGCTGTACAAAATGTATATTTTGAAAATTTCAGAAGAAATAAATAAGCAATAATATCTAAGGTATATTGCAACAATATATCCTTCAATTTTCTTTTTTATTTCAAACGATTTATACCTGTAGCATATATAAATGCGTATGTAAGGACGACTTTGCAGAAATATTTTAAAGTTTTTCCAGAAATAGTTGAAAGGCAATTTTAAAGATAACGGAGAAAATATTTTTGAAGATCAGCATGAAAACTTTGAAGGATTATAAAATTTTGGTTCACTTATAAGATATGTAAAGAAAACATACAAAACATTAAAAAATAGATGTATGTTGACAAAAAAACCTTTTATACCTGTCATGTAAAGAAAGTACGGAAGTAACTCTATTTCTTTCGCAGCACACAAAAGCCATACTTCAAAATTTGTGAAAAAAAGAAATAAGAAATAAATCGAATGTCTATTGCAACAATAATTTTTTCAGTTTTCGCAATTTAGACAAATTATACTAGTAGGATGTATAACTGTGGATGTAAAAACGTCTTTATAGAAATATTTCCCATATTTCCATAAACCATTTGAAGATTTTCAAAAAGTGTTTAAAGGCAATTCTAAAAATCCCGAAAGAAAACAGAAATATTACAGATCAAATTAAGTATCCATATGGAAAATATTTTTTACAATTATCAGTAAAGTGATTGCAGGATAATGCCTAAAAATGTTCAAATTTTTCCTTTGAAAAAATATGAAGCATAAGAAAGTTGTATTTTACTTACAATATATCCAAATAAAATATACATAACAAAAGATAAAAAAAATATTACAACACAAAAGTAAGAAAAAAAAATCTTTTACATTGACGATGCAATGAACTTACGGAAGTAACTCAACTTCCTTCCTTGCACACAAATTGTTTACTTCAAGATTTTAGAGGAAATATATAAGGAATAAAATTGAAAGTATATTGCGACAATAAATCCTTCAGCTATTCCAAATCGAATGATTTACACTGGTAGGAAATATAAACGATAGATAAAAAATGTTTACATAAAGATATGTTTAAAAACCTAAAAATTAAATAAATATATCAAGAAAATATAGACAAAAGTATTTTTCTCCCATTCTTCTTATTTCGCACTCGTGATTATCTCTTAACTCGTTAAGCGCCACGTCAGCCACCGGTGGCTGACAGCAAACTTTCCGTTTAATACGCGTCATTCACCGATGGCTGACGTCTAAAATATGATACAAAACTGAAAAATATACATTGTTTTAAATAATTACTGAACAAATATTTAAAATTTACTTACATTTTATTTATTACAGGATTATACTTTCTTAACAATTACTTTAAGGGGTCTCAGGACTCTTAAAACTCTAAAATTTTCGAAATTTTAATTTTTTTATATGTTAAACTTCTATGTTTTCTGAACATTTTGGTATAATTGTTATCTTGAAAATCGTATTAGAACAGAAGTTATGGCAATTAGAATTATACTCGTTCAATAGCTGAAGCGGTGTTTCCAAAACTTTGAAGTCATTTTTCTCCAAATGACGTTTTTTGGCATAACGCGCACGATATCTCAAAAACTTCTGAATATTTTTTCATGAAATTTTCAAAACATATGTTTCATGTTAGTCTGTATAGACTGAATCTAAAATTTCCTTTTTATTGTAAAAAGAAAATATTTTTTTAGGGGTTTATATTGTTGAAATTTTCTAAATTTTGCATTAACTAAATACAACTTTGTATTAAAAATATAAAAATGCTTTAAATACAAATTTATTTAGGTTCAGTGTAATTATTATAATCTCAGGTATAAGTAGGCACCAAAATTTTCATTCTAGTTGCAAAAATTATTTTTGTAATCGTGCGCATAAGCTATTATGCCGATTTTCTGCTCGTCAAATGTCTGACAGTTTGGAGCCCCCTGTAAATGCTATTTCTGCATCTTTCAATTTTTCAAATACTTGAAATGAAAAATCATACTTGTATCTTTCATTCCCATTTAAAATTGTGTCTTAATATCAAATACATTTTAAGATATTAAATGTTGAAAATTGTCCTTTTTTTCATTTTTTTACAATTTTAAGAGTCCCGAGACCCCTTAAACATTGTAAATTTTTAGCGCTTCAGTGTCAGTCATCGTGACACTCAACCTGTTAAACGTAGGCGTGGAACAAAAAGAAAAAAAAACAAATAGTTGAATTCGAATAGAACATAAATTTCTGTAGAAGTTCCAATAGTACCGAGCGCATAAGCTATTTCGAATTTAAAAAAGAATTATATTGTTAAATTTGAATATTTGCTACTAAAACGAAAATTTTAATGTGTTATTTCCATACTTTAAAAAGCTTACCTTATGGTACCTAGAATCACCTTCATTGAGTTTTCTTTTACTTTCTACAAACCTTACAATTTGACCTTTCTGATCTCTGGACTGTTGTACTGGACAGAATAAAAAATGTCATTTTTGGATTTAGAAACAACTTAATGTTATATTTGTCGTAGGCTTTACTTTTGTTCTTTTCTTTTCTTGCATGAATTTAATTTTTCTTTCCATCCTTTAATAAGATTTACTTCACTCACCAATCTCTTTGCTTCTGCGATTTGTCCCCAATCCTGTTTATCAGTTTTCTTTTGCCAAGTTCAGTTTTTAGCAGCGATGAGGTCAAAAGTTCTTTTATTTCTTCATCGCTTCGTCGTTTTACATGCTTCATGCTTGAAGTGCTTGGAAGATGTGATATTTCATCTAAAATCCGTTTCAATTAATTTTACTTATGTAGTCAGGGCTGATAAGTCTCAGGGCTGATTAGGCCTACCACTGAGGCGCTTTCTCGTTGTTCTTTCCGTGTTTTTACATCTTTGCCCAAGACGCATTCATGGGATTTGAGACAAGAGGTTTTGAAGGACCACGTACACTATTTCTTTCAATAGTGTCAATGATTGTCATTTCAGAATGTCAAACTTTTATATGGTTTCTTTCGTGTGATTTTTAATCCACTTATGACGTATTTTCTCCATCTTATAATACATCAGATAAAATAGAAAAAAATAATAACTTCTTAAATATGTGAACATTTCTCCGATACTACCCAAACGCATCACTTCGCCGCTATGGCTAGCTATCACAAGTATATTGCCAGTCGAGAGATTATTACCTACAGTATAAAGCATAGTAATTCATACATCCAGCATTACACTAAAAACATTATTGTAGTTGCTTTCACACAAGCTCCGTAGCTCCAAATTAACTTTCTGCAAGAGAAAACTTGAAAAATAAAATAAATAACTTACTATAACTTGTAATTGCGCAGACCGTTCTGTCCAATATAGCATGACCGTCTTCCTCCAGGTGTAATAAATACGACAGCCAGGTGGCATGCGGCTACAAACCGCCAAAGGTTGAAATGCTACATGTCCGGTGCTACCGCTGACGGGTACTACACGACCTTTCCTTAAACATACTTTTCAAGGTTAGACTTCGAGCGCACGCAAACACACAAATATATGAATAGCCTTTTATGTGTATTTTATAAATGTGTAAATATTATTGTATGCTGAAATGTTTCTTTTATGAACAAGTCCCTTAAAAAAAGACAATTAAAATTGAATGCAATTCATCTAAAAGTGACTGAAAAATTCACTCAAGGTTTAAAAAAAAAAATGTATAACGCGACATATATTCCGGTATGCAAAATATTTATTTGAAGTTTATAGAAGTAATAAATAATACTCTCGAATATCTATCGCATCTACAATTCCTTATATGCTTTAGAGAAGCGATTGATTTTAACTCTAAGGATTTTAACTCTAACTTCCGGTCTAACGACTATGTTGTAGTAAACATTTAAGAAGAATTTGAAATATATATGAAACGAATATACTCTTACATTTTAAAATGCTTATCTATATTCAAAAATTAAATATTTTTATGTATTTTATGGTTCCAAAAGTTGCATTAAACAGAAATGCACAAAATTTCCAGTGAAAAGTCACTACCGTATATTTCCGTGCATAAGCCGAATATACGACTTTTCATTGAAAAATAGTCTAAAATCGGAAACCCGTATGTAAAAAGATTTAAAAAAAAAAAAAAAAAAAAAAAAAAAAAAAGCGATGAAAAATTGAGCGAACGGTAACTTCGCACCATTTTGTGCATAGCTAAAAGAAAAAAAAATGATCAAATCGCACATTGGAGGAGAAAGATATAAAGATACTTTTTATTATAATAACTGGTCATGAGATAATAGACTTCATAATTGTTTAAAGCTGCATAATTGACAGAGCACGTTTATCTCACATGGTAGTTTTTAAATGGAAAGACGATACATTTCCGAAGTGTTATTATCGTCCTTGGCTATCCAAAAGGATGGATGAATAAAAATGGAATTGTAGATTGGCTTAAAAATATAAGAGGTAAAAAAAAATGAATGGAGCTGTTTTTAAGAAACCGTCTGTGCTTGTTTGGGATTCTTTTAAAGCGCACCGCACAGGAAAAGTAAAATAACTTTCCTGTGAAATCATATCTTTGGTAGCTATGATTCCCGATGGCCTTACTTCTATTCTTCATCCACTTCACGTTTGTCTAAATAAGTAATTTAAAGTCAAGATGTGTTCGAAATGGACTGAATGAATGCCATCTGGAGATTCATCTGGGATACATGGCAGTAATTTAAAATAAATTGGCATCGCAACTATCTCCGAATAGGTGAAAGAAGCTTGGCTTGAATTACCACAAGAAATGATCGTGTGGTCCTTCGAAATATATTGCATGAGTAATGTGATGGGTTGAAGAGGATGGTGCAACTTTTGAAGAAGATGGCGATGATAATGACGATGAATTGGACACTGGTGATATTCATTGTGATATAACATTGAAGGAAAGCATTTTCATGGCGTAGCATTAAAATTCTGATAATGACTTGTGTAAGTGAACGATGACGTGTGACTATTTTCATTGTAAAAGAATAGAGTATTAAATTATTTTTAGAAATTCGTAAGTATTTTTAATGTTTTTTAAATTTATAATATATTTTATTTTAGAATATAAATTTTGGTAATTTTCTTAGACACGTGTATAAACCGATTTCCCCTTTGGAGCCAAAAAATACCCAAATCTTCTCGGCTTATAAACGGAAATATACGGTAATTATTTAAAAAAAAAACTACAATAAAACTTTCTACTGACCACACTTTAAAGGTTCATAATTACTTCAACATACTTTACAACAATGTCAAAGTACTTTTCAATGAAATGAAAATATAAAATTTTCATCTTCGCCATTTTAGAAGAATGAAGGGCAAAAAAATCCCATTAATGCATAGAAAACCAGATAAAGTAATGCATGCTGACAAGCAGACAAATCTGTGTGAAGCTCAATACATGATGCGTACAAAACAAGCAAAAAAAAAAATGTATAAAAATATAAATGTAAATTTTTTAAGGATTTTTTACGTCTGTTGACCCTCTCGCTGCATAAGTAATTCTTCATGATGAGAATCTTTTACAGAATTTTTAACATTTTATCACCGGTTCTTTAAAGCAGAATTTTTTTACTATCGTAATCGGGGAGAATGTTCTTTATAGCAGTTTTAGTAACTGCAGTTATACCTATATTTTAAAATAATACTATCTCTCTTCTCAAATTTTAAACTTAAATTAACATCTATTTTTCTATCTTATTAAAGCACCTATGCTAGTAATATTTTTAACTTTTCTTATTTTAAGTAGTTGTAAACAACTATACCTTTACTTTTTCCAAATGGCTCAAATTTTATATTATAAGACATGACAATATACAGACTGGGTGTGAAGTTGATAACAATTAGGTAACCCCTTAATCGCTGCCTCACTGTTCAGCACTGTTCCTGATTAAATCAGACAAAGTTTTCGCTAAAATATAACTGGTGGGAGTAACCAAATACTATTAATTAGACGGAAAAATGCATGGCCGAGAATATCCCGGGCAGCGCAGCGAGAGGGTTAAGGCCACTAAATTTAAGCATTTTTTTCATCTCTAGTATATTGACAGAAAAAAAATAAGAAATTCTAGTAACAAACGGGTCTTATACATAAACATAATGCTGTTTCTTTTCTCTCTCTCCATATTTTATATATAATTTTATTTATATATTAATATTATTAATATTAATATTATTACTATTAAGTGCGGATGATTGAAGTAGGGATTTTTTTTAGGTCTCAAGACGGTTGTATGCTAAATTTATCCGGTTGATTTCTTTACATTTCATAATTTTTGTTTTATCTTCATACATTTAATAAACATTGCTCTATAACATGTAAATGTACGAAATAGACGGTTTTACCGTAAATTATTTTTAATCTCTCTTCTTAGATGATGAACTTGGCTGAAACACTGAGGGAACGAAATTTGTAAAAGAAGCTACTTCTTTCTCATCATCTAAACATAAATAATTATCTAAAATGCATTTAGTCATACAAATCAAATAAATCCCTTTATTTGTTATAACAGAATTAACAGAATACAGTTGTCACTAATGCTTTTCAAATTTTGTTTGAATTAAACTGTAAACAATTGAGAAAATAAAAAAAATGATTTGATTATTTGGGGTAAGGGAAACACACATAATGGTATTTTAATGTACTTATATTGTTTTTTTTTGTTTTTTTAGAAATTCATTAAAATTTTTTATCAGCATATATAAAACTATTTCGATATAGATAACATGTATCTGAATAAAATGCGAAATGTGTCATACAAAGTTAGCTATTGATTTAGAATAGGTTTGGTGAAAGAGTGAAAATTACTATTCAGAAATCTATAATTGATCTATATATAACGTTTAATATTTTTCCAAAATTGGAAAATTCAAAAATACCCTACCTGGAGATGATTCGTATAATATTAAAAATAATAACTCTTAAATATGGTATAGCTTAAAACAAACATAATGCTAAAGCATAACTATTTCCGTTATAACATATGAAACATGTCTTTGTGACGTGTGACTATCTTACGGACTTAATGGACAAAACAAAAAAAATTTATTAAATTTTGAATTTTACGGAGATTCTTTTATACATAAGCTAGCTTTGCCCGAAAATTTACTTTTTATGTTATTTTTTGTGATTTCATTTATTTTAATTTTTTTATTCTTATCGGTTATAAAAAATGAGGCAAATACACATGCACTGTAAAAAAAATCTGACCAGTTTTCCTGTAGGAATCGGAAAAATATTTGCCCTTGTCGTACAGGAAAATTTTCCGACCCAGGTCGGAATAAAATCCGTAAAAAAAAGGAAATAATCAATAAAACGGTATTTTACTGATATTATTCCGATTTCACGGATTTTATTCCGAGCTGGGTCGGAAATTTTTCCGGTACGATAAGGGCAACTATTTTTCCGATTTCTACAGGAAAACTGGTTGGGTTATTTTTCCAGTGTGTGTAATACAATTTATAGCATGTAAAATTTTCTTACTTAAAAAATTATACCGAGTAAATTCTTTATATTAAAAAAAAATATATTAAATTTATTTAATTGCATTATATGTAAATGATTACTTATTGTTGCAATAAGTATTTAAATATATTCTCCATATGAAATAAATGTTTATCCTTTAACTGCAGGAAATTTTAGCCTCATGCATGCTTGTAAATGCAGGAGAGTTGCAATATCTACTTTATAACATTCATTCTTTTAAGCTGAAAATGTCTAAATCTTAAACAATATTAAATGGTTAGATTTGTTCATTTCATTTAGCAAAGTGACTTCTTTAGCTAAAGAATTTCTCAGAAAATTAACTTCTCTATCACTTCTCGGAACGCAAGAGGACAATAACTTTGGTTAAAAGAATCGCCTGGTACATTTAAAAAATACACTGTACAACAGTGGTTTTGTCCCGGAACTAAAATTAATTGATTCTAGATCAGTTTTTGGCGCTGATTCCGAATAAGCTTTCCGTTTATCTCTAGGTGGTCTAGGTTTTGAGAAATTTGCATATTTAAATTTATGCACATTTAAGCTTTTTACTGCTATTTTATGCAAATTTTAGATACAATATATGTCACATATAATTACGTTTTCTTGATAATGACTACTTGACTATTTGCTTCAGATAAATGTCACGATTTGCATATTCTTAAAATTTATTTATCAGTTATTAAGCCTAATTTGCATATTTTTCAATGGTGTAATGTTTACATCACTATCAACTTTAAGGCCCCACCAGTGGCCGAGAGGTTCTGCTCTCGAAGCTGGTAGACGGGAAGTGTTGGGTTCGAACCCAATCGCGCCCGTCGACCTAATCGTTCGGAGTTTTCGTGGTTTTTTTCGAACCTTGGATTTCCAAGCGTTAATACGGGTTAGGTTCCCTTAGAAAGACCCACACAAAGGGCACCCCCACTTAGGGCCTATATCCCTCGTGTTGATAATTGGCCGTCATAAACACAACCAACCAACCAACCACTATTAACTTTAAAATAGTTGCCACAGAATTGACGTAATTGACGTTTTTCTCGACTAGATTTTTAAGCTGATTTCAAATCTGCAGTCTGTTTTTTTTTTTTTTTTTTTTTTTTTTTTTTATGTCATGTCTAGTTTTTGAGTAAGATGAATTTCTACTTTTGCACGGCATTAACACAGGTTTGATATAAGATGCTTTTTATAGGTGTGTAATTCACGGACAAGAAGGTGAACAGAGTCAGATTCTATCAGAGACATAAACAAAAATTTATATAATCGAGAAAAAAAATAAGTAGTAGAAACTATCCTAACTAGTTGAAGTTTATCATACAAAGTATCATAAAGAGCTATTTCTGGCTTTTTTGACCAAAAAATAAAATTTCCCTTTTTTCAAAAACCAGACGTGATAGAAGTAAATAGATACAAGATTTGAAATCAGCTCAAAAACCTGGTTTGAAACATATTAGCATAGTGGTGTGGCAGAAATACTTGAACGTCAAGAAACATTATTAGAAAAACATGAAAAATATGCAAATTAGGTACAATATTTCACAGTCACAGGTCAGTATAATCTCAGAAACAACGTTTTTGTGAAGTACATTAGGTAGTAATCCTAACATAAAACAAAAAATCCTGTCTGATATTGCTTTATACCTTAATTTGTAAATAATTGTATAAAATATACTAAATTTGCATAAATTAAAATATGCAAACATCTCCCAAACTTGACGTGCTGGAGTAAATCTAAAACTAGATTCGGAATCAGCACAATAAACCGCATAAAAAACAACTAATTTCTGTTTTAGGACAGAGCAAAAATTCAAATTTGATGACCAGTGATATTTGCCGTATTTAGGTAGATTTCGTACGAAATACTACCTATTAGGATCGTTCCTGTCTTGGAATTTCTGAAACATTTTTGCAGATCTACACCGATCATGACCCCTGGGACCCGAAACCACTCCCAGTAAAAAACTCTATATATACATATATATAAATAAATAATTATATATATATATATATATATATATATATCATTTTCTTCTTCACACGATAACTTCCACAATTCTGCCCTAATCTCTTCCAAACTGATATATAAAATCAAGATTCGTAAAATCTCGGTCAAGTTCGTTAATGGGCAAAATCGGACCAAGGGGATCGAAATAGGGAGGGGTTTTGTGAAAATCGAAAAAAACCCTATAACTTCTTAATTTTTGTACATATCAAATCAGTTTAAAGTTTTTATTACTTCTAAAAATAGGGCCAAAAATTTATGTATCACAGATATTGATAAAATTAAAAATGAGCTCAAGGGACGCAAAAACACGGTTTTTGGGAGAAAAAAATTCCTAACTTCGTCAATTCTCAAGATATAAAATCCAATTAATTTTATTATACATCTACTTAATATTATCTACAACTTTTACATTCACAAATTTTGATAGGACCAATTCGTATCGCAAAAAAAAAAAAAAAATATAATAATAATAATAAAATAAAATAAAATAAAATGTAAAAAAAAGGGGGGTTGAAGAAGAAAAATTTCCATAACTCCATCAATTCACAAGATATAAAATCCCTATGAACTTTTCATCTATCTTCTTAATATTGTCTTGAGTATTTATATAGACAAGTTTTTGATAGGACCAATTCTTACAGCAAAAACAAATTAAAAATGCATAGCGGTTAAAGAAAAAATCATCTTATTAAGGGTGTATTCAAATCCAAATTGCTTATTTTCTTACTAATTTTTTAATTCATTTTTGCTCTCAAACGCATCCAATTGGTTGATTCTCTTATTCAGAAATTATATAATGTACCGTAATGATCGATTTTTTGATAGAGGCAGAATATATTTGAAAAAATGGTGTTAAAGTGGGCATTTGGAACAGAATTTCCCGAAGCGATTGTGTTAGAAACGAAAGGTATTGCGCTAGTGAGAAAATAATTGTTTATAAATGAAGTTTTAATTAATTGAAATAAAAATTAAATCGCATGTCGCTTATATATCTTTTCAAAAATCACGTCAGAAAGTTTCATATTTTTTCTATTAATAATGAATCTGAAAATGTGTCAGAAAATTTCGAGTTGTTGAGCATGGAAAAGTATTTTTTTTTTAATACCCCTTAACATGATCCTGATAAAACCAGCTATTATTTAAAAATGAAATAAAAACTCGTCAAAAGAGGCCAAAAAAAAAAACTGTTAAAGTGGATTTACATCTAATCATGAATTAGTTTTTGTTGGTGAAATTAGTATACTTAACTTCGAAATCTACTTCCGCCTGTAGGCCGGGCTTCCAGGGATTTTTTAGGAAGCTACTCATTCAGATTATTTGATCAACTTTTAGGCCAAACTAAAGAGAAGAAGATGGTAGTCCTCGTAAGGTTAAATGGAGTCATGAGACAAATAAATTATTATTAATATCATAAATTTTATTGATTTTTCGTTTATGAATTAGTTTTTTGAATCTTTAAACAGGTTTACTGCGTTTGCTATGCATTAAAATAAGATTATATATTCGATGGCAATGTGATGAGTCTAAATGTGAGCGCATTCATCATTAGTTTAGTTTAAAGTGAATTAAAGTTCAGATATAAACACTTACATTTATACTTAACATCTGTTGGTGTTACTAATGTCTATAAAATGGAATTTTTACCTTAATTTTAAAGTAGTAAATAAAGATTGTACAATACTCAGTAAAGATGTACCAAAATGCATTCGCTTATAACACATGTTACTTTATACTAGCGTATGATTTGCACTATGTTTGATGATGTATTCGTTTAAATTAGATGAGAGTTCATATGCCTAAATATGTATTAAATAAATGTTCTTAAGAATGCAACTTCAACATCAACATGTTTGCGTTATAATTTTTAAACATCCGCAAGCCTACTTAGATTTTACATATATAAAGGATAAATAAGTATATAATATTGCACTTTAAATCCTAAGTATATAAAGAATAAATAAATAAATAAATTACTATCCATGAAGGGTGATTTAAAACGAAATGGACAAAACTTAAGAGATTGCTTTGCACAATAAAATACATTCTTTTATTATAGAAAACCTGTGTCTAAATCCACGATTTCTAATGCAGTGCGTAAGCGCAAAGGGCAATAATTTCATTTTTAGGATCTAAAACTTCGCTTACTTCTTACTTCCCTGTCAATCATTTATGTTATTTTAGAAGATTAATGTCATAAACAAAACTCATAAGACAAAATTCTAATAATTGTAACACAGACAAAATTCAAAGTGTAAAAGTATATATACACATTGAAATAATGAATACAGAATCAAAACTATGAAAAAGTTTCCGTTCAAGACTGTACAGTCCAGATTTGGTAAGCCATTCATACCAAATCACCTTCAGCATTTGGGTAAGCACACTACTGCTTCACCAGGTTAAATATACCCCTTTGGTAACATTCTTCATTCTGTAGCTTCCAGGATTCTGAAACTGCCTACAACACTATTCCTTCCGACAGGAACCGTCGAAAGTTCTTGCTACCGAAGCTTATGTCGAAATCATTTGAAAGCACACGAATCGATATGCGACGTTCCGCCCTAATCGCACCATCAACTATCCTCTTTTTTCAGTCGATATTGGATGACGATTGCCTCCCAAATTAACTTGCATATTCAGTTTAACCACGACCAGCTCTGAAGTTGTGTCAACATTCCGCCTTTGCGGCTTTCGACAGACATGCTTATCCGTACACATTCTTCATTCTTCAATGAATGTCTACTGGTGTTTATGCTTCAGCTGCTAAAAAAATAATAACAGCACGTTCCTGTTTGGACGCATTTGGAACTGACGTCTACATTATTCAAGCTTCAGCATTAACCACACACACTTCAGAAATAAACAGATTGTCACAATAATCCCTTGCCTTGATCGATACTTATACAGGGTGTATCTAAACTCTTGGGCAAAACTTTAAGGGGTGATAGTACACATCAAGACAAACAATACTAAATAGGAAACTAAGGGTCCCAAACGTCTTCCGAAGGAGATAGGCGCCTTTAAAGTTTAAGGTCCAAAATTTCAAATGATTATAAAAAACAGAAAAATCGGTCGATTCGTTTGCGGTTTTCACTAAAACTATTCTTTATGTCAGTATTTTCTTGAATATAAATTTTAAAGATACAGTTCAAAAAATGCTGCTTTAGAGGGCGCTTTAGAGTTTGGAGTAACCAACAACTATTTTTTACCGTTATTTTTTGTAACTCATTACATGTTTTCAAAATCTTAGACTTAAACTTAAATTTTGAGCAAAAAATCTGAATCGTTGGGAGTGGTTAAGTAACGCAAACTGAACTGTGTTCAGGAGTTAAAATTTCTAATGATAATAAAAAACGGAAAAATTAGTCGATTCGTTTGCGGTTTTCACTAAAACTATTCTTTATGTCAGTATTGTCTTGAAAATAAATTTTAAAGATAAAGTTTTAAAAAATACCGATAGAGGGCGCTTTAGACTTTGGAGTAACGAACAACTCTTTTTTACCGTTATTTTTTGTATCTCATTACATGCTTTCAAAAGCTTAGACTTAAACTTAAATTTTGAGCTCAAAATCTGAATCGTTGGAAGTGGTTAAGTAGCGCAAACTGAACTGTGTTCAGGAGGAGGTTTCAAATTTCAACTCATGAACACAGTTCAGTTTGCGCTACTTAACCACTCCCAACAATTCAGATTTTGAGCTCAAAATTTAAGTCTAAGCTTTTGAAAGCATTTAATGAGATACAAAAAATAACGGTAAAAAATAGTTGTTCGTTACTCCAAAGTCTAAAGCGCCCTCTATCGGTATTTTTTAAAACTTTATCTTTAAAATTTATTTTGAAGACAATACTGACATAAAGAATGTTTTTAGTGAAAACCGCAAACGAATCGAACAAATTTTCCGTTTTTTATAATCATTATAATCATTTGAAATTTTACCTCCTGAACACAGTTCAATTTACGTTACTTAACCATTCCCTACGATTCAAATTTTAAGCTCAAAATTTAAGTTTAAGTCTAAGCTTTTGAAAGCATGTAATGAGATACAAAAAATAACGGTAAAAAATAGTTCTTGGTTACTCCAAAGTCTAAAGCGCCCTCTACCGGCATTTTTTGAACTGTATCTTTAAAAATTATTTTCAAGAAGATACTGACATAAAGAATAGTTTTAGTGAAAACCGCAAACGAATCGACCGATTATTCCGTATTTTATAATCATTTGAAATTTTGGACCCTAAACTTTAAAGGCACCTATCTCCTTCGGAAGACGTTTGGGACCCTTAGTTTCCTATTTAGTATTGTTTGTCTTGATGTGTACTATCACCCCTTAAAGTTTTGCCCAAGAGTTTAGATGCACCCTGTATACGTGCTTTGGCGCCGAACTGATCTACATATAAGCTGCAGCTGCAATTCCAAACGGAAAATTTTTTGAGCGCCACTTGTAAAATAATTAGAAGAAAATCTTTTTAAGAAAATTATAACTCTACCATTAATTTCATTGCTCTTACCGGGTGTCCCAAAAATTGACTGATAGATTTTAACATTCAATAACTTGCAAATGGTGACAGATATTTAAAAAAATCTTGCAGGAGTGTTAAGTATGATGTCCGGAGTATTTTTTTACAGTGGTTCTTGATTTTAGTTCGAATTTCAAACAATAGGTGGCGCTGAGAGCTATAGGTACTCAATCCAGGCCGGATTTTTGGTACTTCGGGATCCATTCAATGCATCTTAATCTCATATTTTTCGCATGGAAGAAGGGAGAGGCCGAAAATTTCAGTCTGGATTTAGCTGTTAATGCTTGCAGCGCCATCTATCGATGCTATTTGTTACTGAAACTGAGAATCTCAGCATAAAAACTCCTGACATTTTACATAAGACTCCTGCCAGAATTTGTTTAACATCTGTGACTGTTTGCAAGTTATTGAATTTTAAAATCTATCAGTCATTTTTGGACCCCCGGTATGTGAACGATACAGCAATCTACTCCTGTGCACAAACACCCATTACATTTACTATAATATCCAACTCGGACTGATTTAGTGCTATTTGGATAAGGAAGGTCGGTACTTTTAGGATTTCTCGTTGTGGTGTTACATTTTTATACAGAAAAAAATTATCATAGTTAATATAATGTTCCTAAAATTATTTTCATGATTTTTAAAGTTCTGAACAAAATAAAAAATTAGAGCTGGACAAGAACCTAAATTTCTGATCAAATAAATGGATAATGTCTTCAATTTGTTCTTATAAAAATTGTTCCTCTAGCCTTCACTATTATCTATATCGATTTTTTTATATTTATGTAGTTTCAAAAAATTAAATACTGTAACATTAAAATTCATTTTATGTAGTTTTAAATAGCACTTATTTCACAAATTATTATTATTTTTTGTCTTAATTATAAATAATGAAGCAAAAAATTATATTAAAAAAAAGTTAGTTATTCTAAATAACACTATAAAGGTACTCTTTTTAATTCTGAAAAACAACAACAGAATACTTATGTGAAAAAATTTTCAATTCGATGTAACAGGAAGAAAAAAAAATTAAATTACTTTGTCGCAAGTATTATCAGAAAATTCCATGAAAGTTTTTTTTTCGTTAAACTGTGATAAATGGCGTTGTAATACTGCAAAAAATCTTTTTGTATCTTTAATTTCGCAGTATATATATATATATATATAAGTTATAGGGAGATTGTGAGCACAGAGAATTAAAACAGTTTGTAAAATTTATTTCGTAGACTTTAATGATATTTGGACACACATATTAAAGCTACATTTATTCATCTTTGATGAGAGTGTTCGTTTATAATCGATATATGTTTTCTTTAACAATTTGTTTTCAACAATTGATTTAAGAATGAGAATTTACGAATCTGTAAATATTATTAAACATAATTATGCTCATACTCTTTGTTACATTTAAATTAGGAATGAAGCAAGCTTCTCTAAACCACATGCAATTATTATGTTATAAAATTTGAACATTAATATGCCTTAATAGCGCAAATAATCAGGAAGAATTCTTTTCTTTTATACTAAAAATCAGGTATAAAAGATACACGATAAAATATTAAATAACTACAAGATGGGATTCCTTGCACGAGAGCTTCGATATAAATTACAGAGATAATTTTCCAAACATGAAAACTAGATTAGGAAGATCTTCTATTTGATAGGATATTTGAAGAAAGAAAAATTACTACTCAATATCTTTGTAACAAACAAAGCATTTAAAGTTAAAATAATTTTTTTAATCAACGAATTAGGCGTTTTATCAGCTTAATTATTTTCTCTTTTCAATTAACATTACATACATAACACTATCTCTTTACTTAAAAGTTTGAAAATACTTTATACCCTAATGGGCGACGTCACTTTGACGTCCTTAAATTTAAGGACTTTCCGGAATGTTTTTCAGGAAACAATTTATTTTATTTAAACTCCATTTATGCTAAGTTAGTACACGTTAAAATATAAAACTGTATTTTGTGTATTTGTTAGATGAGACAATGTCAGTTTAACAGGTGTTGGAAAAGAACGTTTACTAAAAGATTAGTTTTTAATATCAAAAGATTTTGTAAAATATAGCCCTTTTTAGGTGCGTTCGTAATTATATAAATACGTAGCACCTATATTTTGGTCCGTCTGTCTGTCTGTTCGTATATCTGTCCGTACGCCCGCATATAACAGAGCAAAAACTACCCAACCGAATGGTCTGAAATTTTAAATATATAATTGCTGCAAAATTTTCTCGAGTCATTTCAAATTTTATGAAAATCGGATGCATAGTTTAATTACAGGGACAGTCAAAATTTTTCAGTTACATTACGGTCAATGGGATAAAATTATTTAAAGTGCGTTTTAATGATGTTACAGATGTGTAATGTCCTAAACGCACCGGAGTACCGAATTGGTAAATAATTTAGTTAATAACCTAGCAATAAGTAAATGTATTGACATTTGAGATATTTGTATTTAGAACTGTTTATTTTTTGTTTCAACTGTTTTTATTTAATATTAAACTCTTTATTTACTTGTATTTACTTTTTAAAATTATATAAATTGTTTTATTCTATAGTTATTAATTAAACTAACATTTATTTATTATTATTTCTTTTTTAAAATAATAATGTTTCGTTTATTATTTTTTTTTCATATTGAATTTAAAAAATAGCGTGCATTTGCAGCATGCTTATATACTCGTATAATTGGTATTCGAAAACGAGGTGTTTATCAGTTTGGCGTAAGAAATTCGCTTCATAGCCAGTGCGTATATGACATCTGTTACAAAATCATCATTTTTTTTTTTTTTTTTTTTTTTTTTTTTTTATACAAGTTTCATGAAATATATACATTTTTTCAAAATCCTCTTTGCTCTTATTTTTATTTTATCATTATTTATTTGCGATATTCTAGATGTTTCTTAATACATTGCATAAAAAAAACAGGATTCCTTTAACATTTTATTAAAAGTTCATATTTTCTTTCACTTTCCGCGCAACATACATCTTGAAAGATTCTGAGTGTTTTTAAAGCTAAATAAAGAGTAGAAGGTAAAATGTATTATAGTTGATTTTGAAGAGTATTTATATGGGATATCGTGGATTAATTTTCATCGCTTATTTCTTTTAGTTCCAATATTAACAACAGTTGGCGATGCTCTGCGTTCATTTCAGAACTTTCGACGCTAAAGTTTGAAAGACACTGATTTGGTACAGTCGTGGAAAAAAAAATAAATAAACACCCCCTACTAACGCCTCAACAAATTATCGTAGACAAAAGTTACCCGTACCGAACGATTGGAAATAAAGTCTACTTTTAAATGACGTATATAAAATTTGCTTAGGGGGCCATCTACATATTAAAATGAATCCAAACTTTTTTTTTTTCAATGGCAATGCCAATTTTAACGAGATATTTCAAATCTTTGTTTCAAACTATGCCCAGACACCAAGTTTCAAGTCATTTGAATGATAAGTTTTTGATTTATGAACAGTCAAAATTGAGTGCTTCTAATGTTAAATTACATTTTCATATTTTTATTTATAACTTCTGAAATTATTATCCTAATGTTTTAATTTTTCGTGTAGCAATAATACTAATATACCCAAACATAAATACGTTGAATTTGCAATTTTTATAATTTTCTGATATGAATTATGAATTATGAAATTAATATTTAAAAAAAATTATGAATTGTAACCTACAAATTTTTTAATGAATTCAGATTTATTAAATCTTACTTTATGGAAATCCAAAATTTTACATTTTTCTTCCAAGTAGTTTTCAAATTATGCTTAAAAAACGGCAAAATGATAGTTTAAGGGGCCGTCTATGATAGAAGTGACTAAACATTTGAAATTTCTATGCTATCCTGTAATCTAACAGGGTTAATTGACAGCGTAAGGTGCCTTGATCAAGAAGGGAGCTCTCAAGGGGAGTACCGAACTTCAATTTGGATACAGCCCTTAAAATACGCTCGTTTTAAAATAATTAATTTCTCGAAAACTTAAGGTACGAATTGCATAAAAATTTGTTTTTAGACTAATTGAAGGGTATAGAGTTCATTTATGCTGTCAGAATTGTGTTCTATTATTAAAAAAACAAACAAAGTTATGGTTCGTTTTAATATGTAGATCCCCCCCCCCCCCCCTAAGCAAATTTTACATACATCATTTAAAAGTAGACTTTATTTCCAACCGTTTGGTACCAATAACTTTCTTTTACGATAATTTGTTGATGAGTTAGTAGGGGCTGTTTACTTTTTTTTTCCACGACTGTACATCTGTTTGGTATTTTGACATTTCATTGTGCTCAAACCATCATACTAATAATATAAGTTTTAGTGTAAGAAAGACCGCATATTTATTGTTTTCCTCTCATAGAATGGATAAAGATTTTCTTAATGTTACTGATAGAAACAGAGGGTTGTATAAACTTGTAAAGTTTGTAACCTTAAAAAAAAATATTTTTGCAGAAATTGATTTTTAAATGATGAAAAAGAACATTTGAATTTTTTTGTTATAATTTGGAAGTTCATCTCTTAAATTAACAGTTTAGGAATTAGCTATTGGTTAACGATAATTATTGCCTCCCTGTATACTTGTAGGGCTGCCATGGGTGACTATTTTTATATTCGTATTTTACGTCTATTTTATTAAATTAATTTTTCTAGTATCTATTCTCGCAATTGTTGTAGAAATAAAGGCACATTGCAGTTTATTTTCTTTAAAAGATTGTAAGTATGGGAAAAAGTATAAGAATATTCACTACAAGCAATAGTGTTACTGTGGTTAGATAAAAAGATAAATCAACTATAAAATCACAATCATAATGAGCAAATAACGCAATAATATGTTTTGTAATGTACATAACGATAGTGCGGGCATATTGTTCTATTACAAACCTCCTCATGAGTAATCGTATATGAAATACAATCAAAATAATCATAAACGTAAAATGAACTCCTGTTTGAAGGGAGCTATTTTTGATTTTAATTTATATTCAAACTTCTCATTATACAATAAAAATAATAAATGTTAATAATATATATTACAAAACAGAATATGAATTTCTTCTTGAGATGAATTAGCATCCATTTTTACAAATCATTATGCGTAATTCTGAGAGAAGAAATTATTCTAATTTCATAATTTTCTTGTTCAAAGGGAGATATAAAATTACATAAATGAATTGTTGATTTTAAACTTTCAACTTACAACACAACTATAACGAAATGTTCTATTTAGCTTGATTACTTTTATATATTTAAAAAAAATCTAAAACTATATCTCGATAAATAACATTTATATTAATAAATTATCTTCCAAAAAAAATCGTAGATTGTTTATTTGGGATCTTTTTACTTTTGCATTCGATTACATACAAAATAAAGTGAAGAATGTTTCCTTTTCAATGTATTCCATTCACTTAAAATAATAAATTGTATTTTAGAATATAACATGAGTGATTACTTTCTTTCATGATGCATTGGTCTGTGATAACACAAAAACAGAATGTTATTTCGTCTTCATTCGAAAATTCAAAACAAGAATGAGAGAAAAAAATATTTTAATGAAACATCAACTCAAAAAGCAATAATGAAATGAATGTAAAAAATAATTCTATTCCACATAAAAAGATTGTAAGTAGATCAAAATGTTATTTTTCTATTAGAGCATATTTTCCAGTTATACATAAGAATTATACAACATATTTTTATTTTTATTTTATATTATTTTATTTTTTAATTGCAGTAGATTCCAAACTTCTGACTAAATAAAGATGTACTTTCCATTTTTATGGTGGTAAAATTTTGGTCATATTTGCGCGACGTTCTCCAGAAATGTTCAACAATGAACATCATCATGCGTTATTTACCGAAATTTCAGTTTTAAAACCAAATTAGATATATTTTTGCAGACAGTTTTGTCGACTCTTGTCATACAACGAACAATAATACGCTGACATACTCTTGTTATCAAACTTCTTTTCAAACAACAGCTCAAGCAGATAGTTTGTATTTTGAAACTAATCGAAGCAAAATTTCTTCTTCATGATTTGTATACTTGAATTTTATTTTTAAATTGAAAATTATTTTTAATATAGCATTTGTAAATTCCACGTATATTTTTAACTTTGCACGAAGCCTTGTATTTTTTGTGGACTATAAAAGGCAATGATGACAATGGTTTATTCGTGACATTGTATTCATGATTTTACCTACAGATAAATGACCAAATAATAATGCTGTCAAGCAGTTAAATTAAAAAATTTAACATTTATTCAAGACATTTATTTCATATTTTGAGATGATTTTTTAATTTTTGTTGCGAATTCTAAGACAGGATTCTGTTTTAAAATGCTCCATCAAATTGGATGAATGAATACCCTCTTACACGGAAATTGCTAGTGTTTTATTAAATCATAAATCTCTCGTGATCATTTTAAAGCTGACCAAATTAGTGTGTTCTTAAAGTCTATGATGTCTGAACGGAAGTTGGCGAACGTGTTGGTAGAGTGCCTTAGTTTTTAAATGTATATATATATTTAAATGTATATATTAAATACACTATATGGCCATTAATGACCGGCAATTTTCAATTTTATACATTTTGTCTAATATTTAAAAGTATACTTGTCAGATTCTTCTGGAATTTTGTATTAAAAAGAACAGGTTTGACTTCATATTTATCATCGTCGATTTGATAAGGGGGTAATTAGACGGCCAACAAAAAATTAAAGAAAAAAATAATACTTGGGATAACCCTGTAAAATAAATGCACGAAATGATCTATCGCTACGGAATATACATAAGCAGACATTGTACAATATATTTATTTGTGTAAGAATAGCATGTATGTTAATAGAGATATAGCGAGTTTTTAAAAAAATCAAAAAAAAATCTTGCATGTTTTTACTTTCTTCTATCTTTACAAGAAGAAAGTATTGGAATCGTGAAAATTTTCGACTTCCGGTTTTCGACGGATTTATACGTTTTAGAATGCCCAGAACACAATTTGGTGGTGTTTAGAAAATGTCTGTCTGTGAGTCTGTCTGTCACTCTGTCACTCTGTCACTCTGTGAGTCTGTATGTGACAAAAATTTTGTGGGCGCTCTATCTAAATCGCCCAACAGGTGGCGCTGCTATGCGGCATTTTTCACGATTTCTGCAATAGCTATATCTCAAGAACTACTTCACGGATTTTCATAAAACTTCAGATTCAGTTTGTCCAGGATATAGTTTGGTGCTGATTACTTTTTCGTGAAAATCGCCCAACAGGTGGCGCTGTTATGCTGCATTATTCATGATTATCGCAATAGCTCTAATTCAAGAAAAAATGCACACATTTTCATATTTTCATCAAACTTCAGATTCAGTTAGTCCCTGATATAAATTAGTGCTGTTTAATTTTTGGTGTAAATCTCCCAACAGATGGCGGTGCTGTGCTGCATTTTTCCCGATTCCTGCAAGAGCTGTATCTCAAGAACTATTGCATGGATTTCATCAAACTTCAGATTTAGTTAGTCCTTGACATGAATTGACGGATAAATTAGTGCTGTTTAATTTTTGGTGTAAATCGCTGAACAGGTGAAGCTGCTATGCTGTATTTTTTGCGATTTCCGCTATACCTTTAACTCAAGAAATCTATGCAAGAACTAATGCTTGGATTTTCAACAATCTTCAGATTCAGGTATACCTTGATATCATTTAGTGCTGCTTATTTTTGGTGTAAATCGCTCAACAGGTGGCGCTGCTATGCTACATTTTTCAGAATTTCCGCTATAGCTCTATCTCAAGAACTAATGCACGTATTTTCATCCAATTTGAAATTCAGATATACTTTGATATGAATTGGTGCTAAATTGTTATTATTTCTTGTACTATTTAAATGATATAATTGACGTGATTTATATAGAAGAAAGTTTTGTGATGGCCACAACATACTAGTTT
Organism: Maratus speciosus; assembly: GCA_963932465.1. Classification (NCBI taxonomy): domain Eukaryota; kingdom Metazoa; phylum Arthropoda; class Arachnida; order Araneae; family Salticidae; genus Maratus; species Maratus speciosus. The sequence goes on along the minus strand of OZ010790.1, from coordinate 114,191,271 downwards.
GCTTATAACAGTCAGGGATTTTAACAAATTTAACGGCAGTTTCAGAAAATTGTCAAAATGTTGTAGAAATAAAATAAAGCAATTGGAATATAAATATATAAATATTTAAGGAAATATGGGCAGATGTATAAAATAATTTTTATCTGCGCATGCGCGAAAGACAACAGTTAACTTTTTGCATAATTTAATAGTCAACTCTATGGAGCAATTTATTAAAAAAATTAGTCAAATATCGTAAAAATTCAGAGAGATATCGGCGTTAGAGTGAGCTGTTTTCTTAGTTTTTTCTCTAAAACTCACTGAATAATAATGGATTGTCCACAAATTGTTATTTTTAAGTTATTTGACAGCGTTCGGAGCAAGTGTTTTGAAAAAGATATTTAATTATAGCTTACGTTTATTTTTACGAAGATTTTGATTCTAAATTACGATGAAAAGGGAAAAATAGTCCATGCATTGATTACATGTAGATAAAGTGAATAATTTAAGGTTAAAATTTGTGAAACTTAGACCAAAACGCAAAACACTCTGCAGTAAATTCTATCGCATATACTATGTATTTTCTTTATGCACGTAATTTGTATGACAGTGGTGAAGACAATAAACTAAAATTTAAGATGTATTGGACATTTTTCATGAGTTATGAGTCAATATCTTGCAATTTCATTTTTATAGTGATATTTCAATAGATTTTTGAGAAATACCATTTTGCGTATTGAATTTGCACTGAAAAGTTTTCCATAAAATGCATTAATTTATCTGAAACATTACAACTATATTAAATTTTACTTAAAATTTAGTTAACAGTTATGTGAATTGAGAATTTAGTGCATTTATGGATCATGGTCTTTTTTTTTTGTGTGTGTGTGTGTGTGTGCCGTTTATATAAAAAGGACAGTTTTGGTGGGTTTTGTTCGAAGAAGAAAAAAATTAACGCTCGAACGTTTGGCACTTCAGGATTCGTTCACATTTATCGGGTAGTTTTGAAATTCTGATAACTTAGATTTTTTTCATTGATGTAAATGCAGATTTGTAAAGTTAAAAATGTGGGCTTTAATAAAATGTAATACAAAGAAAACGAAAATTTCAGACAAAAATCTCATTTTAAACGTAATTAGATATCCTAATTTGTATACTATTCTTTTATTTTTTTTTTTATACGTTAGTTCAAAAAAGTTAGCACAAAGAAAAAAGACCATGATCTATAAGAACAGTAAATTTCCAATTCACATAACTGTTAAGCAAATGTTAAATAAATTTTAAAATAGTAAAGTAAATGTTTCAGTTAAATAAATGTATTTTATGGAAAATGCATTTTTCTGTGAAAATTCAATACGAAAACGTAATTTCTCAAAACGCTATTAAAAGATCCCTATAAAAATAAAATTGCATCTTATTGACTCTTAACTCATAAAAAATGTATATCTTAGATTTTAGTTTATTATCTTTACCACTGTCGTACAAATTACATGCATACAGAAAACACATATATATATGATAGAATTTACTGTGGAGTATTTTGCGTATTGGGCTAAATTTCACAAAATTTTACCGTAAACTCCTCAATTTACCTAAATGTAATGAATGTATGGACTATATTTTCCTTTTCATCGTAGTTTAGAGTCAAAATCTTCCTAAACAAAATCGTAAACTATTAATATCTTTTTTAAAAAATCATTCGCGCAAGCGTAGATAAAATTATTTTATACTACTGCCCATATTTCCTTAAATATTTAATATATTTATATTCCAATTGCACTATATTGTTTTACTATATTTTGTCAATTTTTCTGAAACTGCCATTAAATTTGGTTAAAATCCCTGCATGTTATAAGCAAAAAACATGCAAGAATTTTTTAATTTTTTAAAAACAAATCGCTATATCTCTATTAATATACGTGCTATACTTACACAAATGAATACATATATTGTACAATATCCGCTTATGTATATTCCTTAGCGATAGATCGTTTCGTGCATTTTATTTTACAGGGTAATCCCAAGTATTACTTTTTCTTTAATTTTTTGTTGACCCCCAAATTGTCCTCCTTATCAAGTAGACTTTGATAAATATGAAGTCAAACTTGTTCTTTTTAATCTTAAAATTTCAGAAGAATATGACAAGTATATTTTTAAATATTCGACAAAATGCCTAAAATTGAAAGTTGCCGGTCATTAATGGCCATATAGTGTATATATATACTGATGAGCTAAAACATTATGACGACCTACGTAATAAAGCGTTGGTCAACATTTGGCACGCAAAACAGCTGCAACCCACCGTGGAATGAATACCACAAGTCTTTGGTAGGTAGCAGGAGACAGATTGTACCAGATCTTCAAACAACGATCACGCAAATCAGGGATATTCCAACATAATTGTTTTTCAGTCCTGAGCTACCTTTCGATGACACCCCAAATTTGTTCTATCGGATTAAGATCCGATGATTTAGGTGGCCAGGAAGTTAAATTTAGTATTATGTTCCTGAAACCACTCCAGCCAAGCCGGACTTGGAGCGTTGTCTTGCTCGAAGACTTCATCTGCATTTGGGAAGACAGGTACAATTCAAGGGTGCAACTTGTTCGCAGTGATAGTTAGATAGACCGCGGCCTTCATGGTCAGTTCTACCACAACCACAGGTCCCAGACACGGTCATGAGATCGTTCCCCAAAGCATGATAGCGCCACAACAGGCCTGTATATGACCTGCTGTAAAAGGGAGAGCAACAGCTGGTCTAAAAGAGGGCGTACCCTGACACGTCCATCGACGTGTTGAAGGATGAATGGAGATTCTTCCGATGAGGGAACTCTCTGGCAATGATCCATGGCCCAGTCAAGATGTTCCTGGGCGTAGTATAGGAGTAGTTGGTGATGATGCTTGGTCAACAGAGGCACATGAGTGGGACGTTTGATGCATGGTGTCATATTCAATAGTGTCATCCAAATTGTGTGATCAATCAAATTCAACTATGACCTGCATTGTATTGGAATGTCAGTTGTTCCGTCATTGACTTCGAATCAAGTTTATCAACCGGGAGAGTTTCTGATCTCCTTTTTCTTTGGTAACCCGTGGACGTCCAACGTCATGTCGTCTACTGATGGTTTCACCGTGTTTCATCCACTTTGCATAAGTACTAACAACTATATGTCACGAACAACATACGAGTCGTACGGTATCTGAGATACTCGTTCTGAGCCGTTAACCATTGACTTCTGCCTCTATCAAAATTGCTTAGATCAACACGCTTTCCCATCACAGGCAAAAGTAAGCGCAGAAATAATTCTTCAGATTCCCTAGCAGCAGTTAAATACCGTTCCCACCTGATTACTTGCCCTCCACGTATTCCAGGCGAGTTCATTGCAAAATGTGGGGATGCTCATAATGTTTTGGCTCTTTGGTGTATATATATATATATGTGTGTGTGTGTGTGTATTTTTTGTTTCAATGATAGGTACTATATGGGTTAATGCAATATTTCGGGACTTAAAAATAAATGTCTCATATTATCTTATCAATATTATGAGGCAAAACCTGTCTTTGTGTTGGATTGAAAGCCCCTGTAGTTTTGATCAAGTAAATGAACTATCACCCTCTTTTAGCATATAAAAGATACTTGATGTAGTCTGTACGACTACACCTGAAATATGAGCCATTCATTTTGAATTATCCTGTGTATATTTGGGTTTTGAAAATTCATTCTTACATCTTTGTCGAATACTTAACATTTTTAACACGCATATCATAAGCTTTATTATAAGGTTGTTCAGAGCTTTGATCAACAGGTTCCTAATATCAGTGAAACACCTTCCAAATTTTATTCACCACTTGTTGAAAGTTTCAGTTAAAATTACAAAAAGCCAGTACAAATACACGGTGATTCAAAGCTCATCGTTCAAATTTCGTGGGGAGGTAGGGAATACGCCAGGAAACCGATTTCACCTAGGAAATTATGTCCGCAAACGTCATCTAAATAAACAAAATGGATAAGTAAAGTGAACGTAAGGAAACAGTACAGTTAAGTGGTAACAAATAAGACTTTTATTTCAAGAAGGTGAAGTATAGTCTCACGGTAGGTGCTCAAAATTACAACCATTTACATGAACACAGGATTCACAGCGCTGTTGCATTGACCGATGAACGTTTTCAAAAAAACCTGGCATATCACATACATTGCTTGTGGCGGTCACTATTTGTGCAACAAGGTCCATTTCACTGTTGATGGGGATCCCGTACACATGGTCTTTCATGCCACCACCCCCCCCCCCCCCCCGCAAAAAGAAATCCACGGGCTATAAATCTGGTGGCCTGGGTGGCCAAGCAATAGCTCCACCTCTGCCAATCCACCGAGCTCCGAATTTTTGGTTCAGGTAATCACGCACAACAATTGTGCAATGTGCAGTAGACTTTTTAAAGATGTAAAAGGCTCCGTGGAAGTCCAAATGAGAAGTGGAAATAGTAGAAGAAATAATGCTAGCTTTAGAAAAGTCAAAACAATGAGTGGTATATAATGGAAGGTTGGGTATATATACAAATTCGCTATATATACTCTACATACGCATGCGTACATTTATGGACATATTTTTCTATGTAAAATCGGATTCCTGTCGTATTACCTACCTCCCCACGAAATTTTAACGATAAATTTTGAATCGCCCCGTATACTTTTTTAATATATATCTATTTTAGTAATATATAAAAATGAAAAAATAAAAGAATTTCTTTGGTATCATGTAAATAATTAAAAAATTATTCTACAAAATTATACTGTGAATTATTTATCCACTCCCCCCCCCCCCCACCAAACAAAAATGCAAAAAGTAATCAGTTATTTCTTTTAAATTTTAAATCTTACCTAAACAAATTTTTCCCTCTGTGCTTAATTAAGCTCTCGATGCCTGGTTTTACTTTTTCCTCATTAAACAAGAAAAACCATTAAGAAATTAAATCAATGGGATGTACTTTCATTATAGCATATTTTTATAGAATTTAAGTGCATTTTGTGGGATCGTTTTTTTTCACGTAATATTTGAAAATTTACTTCAAGCCTGAATATGTAAATGTATATATATATATATATATATATATATATATATAAATGCATAGCCTTTGATATTTGTTAATTAATGTGTTAAAAAATATTTTGGAGTAAAATAATTTTTTTTAATCTTTCATTTATTTTCTTCAATTATTTTTAAGATTAGTGTAAATAGTTTATAAAAAATTGTATACTTAAGTTGTACGATTGAAAAAACCCAACGTTTTTCAACAAAAATGATTTAACTTAAAATATAAATATTAACATTATTTTTTTTTATGTTTTAACTCATATTTATGGCTTCTATTTGCTTTAATTATATTTTGCTATATTTGCATTACTATGGAGGTAGTTAATGTTAATAGAGATAAACCGTCGTGTATTGTTCTTGCAGCCATTTATATAGGAAAGATCAAGTTGTGTATAATGTTTTCCATATAACACAACGTTATACTTTTAACAAATTTTCGTTTATATAGCTGAAAATTTAATCTAAAGACATCAAGTATTGATTGTCGGCATGTGGATTTTTCTTCTTTTTTTTTTCTTTGCATTAATTATATTAAGGTCAGTGCGAAAGATAAAATAATATACTGAATAGTAAGAATTTAAACTAAAAAAAGAAGAAGTAGAATGCACTTTAAGAAACAGAGAATATAAAATAGTGTGTTAAAGATTATATAAATTATGATAAATTAGATATTATGAAAATTTTCAAACTGTGCCTAATGATTTATATACAATAGATCCTGTATACGTAAACAAAACCTGTCTACAATGTTTTTACTGTTAAACGATAAAAAAAAATCACGCTCTCCACGAAAGAAATACAAGGCAATTATGCCTGATAAATCGGACACATGTATCAATATATTTGTCTCTGGTGACTAGTTCTTCCAATTTTGCTATATTAGATTATTAATTCATAAAATTGGTGTTACAAACTGCAATATACCATAAGAATGTTTTTTTATTTATTTTTGGCAAAGGTTCATAATATATTGAAAATATAACGAATAATATACTGAAACATTGAAAAGTAAAGGATATAATAGAGGGTAATTTTTGAAAATAATCTTAGAAATGGAGTACATATGAGCAAGGTAAATAGCAAAGTTTGCAATTAGTCTTTGCAGAAATACGCATTAAACCCAGAATTAAGTGTGTGTCTGTCTTTTTGCCGCCAATATAAATTATCCTCCCATAACTCATATACCCTTATAAATACAATGAAGAACTACCCTGTAGCTGACTTTAAATGTTTCTTCAACACTATAGTGAAGTAGTAAGGCATCTCTGTTTTTCCTTCAGGTACATTTTTAATAACAATATTGAAATCGGTAGAAAAGTCTACGCAACGATCACTAATGTCAGTTCATTATTTACCTTTTCCCATTATTATAAATCTCATCAATAAAATGTGTAATTTAAGTAAACTATAAATTTATAACTTCATTTAAATATAATATTTCAATACTAAGTGAAAAGGGTTTCTTATTTTACATTTTCTGTATTCTTGAGGCCGGCGGCAAATAGACCAAGCACGACTAATAACTTTCTGAAAAAAGACGCGACTACTCTCAGATTAATGACTTCATTTAGCGATAATATTAATTTTCTTGACTCAACGAACAAAGATACCAATATTGGAGCAGTGAAAGAGCTAAACTCACTGTAGTTTGCAGCCCATTCCTGCATAAGCTTCTCATATGACGATCAATATCGCTGAATGTAATATCAAAATTTTAAAAATACCATACAAACAAAGGTTACCTCGGATGGAGAGTTCAAACTACAGTTATTAGCCACAGGTACGGTATGCTATTTCTTTCTCCCAGCTTATTTTGTGTCTCCAAAAAATAACGTTACCTTACGGAAGCCTGCTATAAATAAAGCAGATGTTTCGTTGTACGATTAAATGCTCTATATGATTTTTTTAAATTTCTGTTCATCGCACATTTTCAATTTTCATACCGTCGTATTGGGAAAAAAAGTACTTTTAAATGCAATTTCTTTCAAAACTGTATCTCCATTTATTTTTGAAATATTGATTTTTTGTAGTTTTTGGCACCATTTGTTTAATTTTGGTAACTCAAGTACTCCATTTCTGTAGAAAGTAAAGAAAAATTTGTTGAAAAAAAGCAATTATATCTTTTTGTTGCCATTTTCTCATAAAAATTTAAAAAAAAAATTAAAATACGTGCTATTTTGAGAAAAATATAAATGAAGGATTTATGATAAAACATGGAGCTAGTATAAACTATATTTAATTTTAAGTATCTATGTTAATGCAAATGACGTCATTTTACATAAAATAAAAGCGTCTTAAAATTGAAATATGTTTTGCACTACAGTAGAGTCCCACTTAACCGAGTTATTTTCTTCTGGTGGACTGGTGTTTTCTATTATTATGACACTGCCATTATAAATGAAGCGTTAGGTGAAGATGAAAGAGCAGCCGTAAAAATTAGAACTCTGATTTTCTGGCCAGAATGGGAAAAAATTGCGGCCATTTTTTGTCCAATTTTTTTTCCAAAACAGACCTGGGGATATCATATTTTGACTTTTCTTACTCATGCGTAATGCAATCTATAGGACATTATTTTCAAACTTTACTCTCTATAGCTCCATGTAACAAATTATTATTAAACCTTACAAAATAATTAATTGTAAAAGAATAGGGAAATATTCAGGGTTCTCGCTGGCTTTTGACTAAAATTAGCAATTTGGCGAATAAGATATAAAAAACAGTAGCCAAATTTAGAAAAAAAAGTTAGCAAAATAAATTCTGCGTGACTCAGTGAAAAATCTATCTTTAACCCCTTATTGTTCTTTTTTTCAATACATTTTAAAATAATCCAATTTTTTGTAATTGCTTATAAAATAGAAATTCGTATATCCGCTACAGAAACTATTAAAAATAATTGAATTCTAAATGACTCCTAAATGTGTAAATATTTCAGACATTCTTTTAGCAGTCTAAATAAAAAAAAATCAAAACAGCTATCTTTGATTTACCGTTGTGAAAATATACTGTAAAAATTGCTATGAGATTTTCACTTCTAACCGATAGAAAAAATTGTCCGGTCAGTGATACTTTGCATAAAACTAATAAATAGCATGGTAAACTACTAATTTCAACACCCGGCGCATAAATAATGATTAACTGACAATAGAGAAATATCTTTCTCATAATCTTTTCTGTATCAATGGCTGTTTCTAAACTGAATTGGTGTTCAGTTAGTATCTCTATAAATAGAGTAATGTAAATAGCACAGTGCGACTGAATATAAAACGGGACACTAATCGATCAGCAACGCGGAAAAGAATCCGCACTGTATTGGCACACACAAACACGAAAAGACCAGAAATTGACCACTGGCAATTTGGCGAGTCTGATTGTTCATTTACTCGCCAAATGAAGCATTTTCTCGCGATTTGGCGCAATGGCAGCGAGAACTCTGAAAATATTGCCTTAAAAAGAATAAATATATTTTGAAAAGGCCATTTCATGTCATAATTCATTACACTGGATTCTGGAGTCTTTTACCCAAAATACACTATATTGCCATTAATGACCGGCAACTTTCAATTTTAGACATTTTGTCAAATATTTAGAAATATACTTGACAGATTCTTCTGGAATTTCAGGATTGAAAAGGACAGGTATGACTTCATATTTAGCAATGTCGATTTGATAAGGGGGGCAATTAGGAGGGGAGGACAAAAAATCAAAGAAAAAAAAATAATACTTGGGATCACCCTGTAAAATAAAATGCACGAAATGATCTACCGCTACCGAATATAAATAAACAGACATTGTGCAATATGTGTAAAATTTTATGTAAGAATAGCACGTATATTAATAGAGATATAGCGATTTATTTTAAAAAATTAAAAAAATCTTGCATGTTTGTTGCTTATAACATGCAGGGTTTTCAACCAAATTTAACGCTGTTTTCAGAAAAATTGACAGAATATAGTAGAAACAATATAGTGCAATGGGAATATAAATATATTAAATATTTTAGGAAATATGAGCATTTGTATGAAATAATTTTTATCTGCGCATGCGCGAACGATAACAGGGATCATTTTACATAATTTAATAGTCAACTCTATGGAGCAACGTATTAAAAAAAAATCTAGTCATATATCGTAAAAATTCAAAAAGATATTGGCGTTAGAATGAGCAATTTTTTAGTAGTGCTCTAAAAGCAGCTGAATGATAAGGGATTTTCCACAAATTGTCATTTTTAATTTCATTTTTTTTTTCATTTTTTATTGATGCTTTAGTTCTTCTTGGATAACCAACAGAACGAGCCTATACCATGTTCAAAAGAAGTATCAAAATCGAAGCATTTTTTCCAAATCTATTCGTTGATACTCACTAAATACTAACTTTTTCCTGAAAGTCAGTTAATAAAAAAATGACAATTTGTGTAAAATCCCTTATCATTCAGCTGCTTTTAGAGAACAACTAAAAATTTGCTCACTTTAACGCCGATATCTTTCTGAATTTTTACGATATTTAACTAGATTTTTTTTAATAAGTTGCTCCATAGAGTTGACTATTAAGTTATTTAAAATGAACCTTGTTATCGTTCGCGCATGCGCAGATAAAAATTATTTCATACATCTACTCATATTTCTTAAAATATTTAATATATTTATATTTCTATTACACTATATTGTTTCTACTATATTTTGTCAATTTTTCTGAAACCGGCGTAAAATTTGGTTGAAAACCCTGTATGTTATAAGCAAAAAACATGCAAGATTTTTTTTATTTTTTTTTTAAATAAAGCGCTATATCTCTATTAAAATACGTGCTATTCTTACACAAAATATTACACATATTGCACAATGTCTGTTTATTTATATTCGGCAGCGGTAGATCATTTCGTGCATTTTATTTTACAGGGTGATTCCGAGTATTATTTTTTCTTTGATTTTTTGTTGGCCCCTTAATTGCCCCCTTTATCAAATCGCCATTGCTAAATATGAGGTGATACCTGTTCTTTTCAATCCTGAAATTCCAGAAGAATCTGTCAAGTATATTTCTAAATATTCGACAAAATATCTAAAATTGAAAGTTGCCGATCATTAATGGCAATATAACGTATACTAAGCAGAACAGGCAAATGCCGCTTGATAGAGAAAAAAAATATTCATTGAAAGTTCCGTATAATGTCGTTGTTACACTCGATTCTGAAACGTTTTACACAAAATACACAGAAAAATTATAAGAAAATATTTAAAATACATTAGAAATGCCGTATAATGTCATGGTTAAATTCGATTGGGGAATACTTTTTTTTAATCTGAATATCATTTAAGTGAAGAGCAAAGCGATAACCTTAGAAAATAACAGATTACAGGTACTAAAAAAACGACATTATAAAAATATATTGTCACAAAGATTGTTTCAAAAACATTTCTGGGAGTTTTTGAAATAAGGGCCTTTGCCTTGCTTTTGATTATAAGCACTCAAATGGAATTATAACAAAGCGGAAAGTTTTCAAGAATCCTTCTGAACAACGGACATGCACGCAGTATTAGAAAACATTAGGTGGTTTAAGAAGTTGGTTGCCATGTACAAGAAAACAAAAAAACTCATACGTCTCGTGAAAAATTCGATTTAAAATAATAATATAAGATAGATATTTCTTAAAATGTGATGATTTCGTTGCAAATTTATTCTCAGATTGATTGGAAAATATGAAATATGCATTATTGTTAATTGTTCTTCTAAGGTATATCTATCTACTTTAATTTATGCTTTACTAAAATGACAAAGACTTCAATTTCTCAATAGTTTAAATGGAAAGATATTTCTTAGTATATCTCTTATTATTTTTTTTATTACGATTTACTAAAATGTAATATAGCCTCTTTCAAGATACCAAGATTCCAAAAAAGGGTTTGTTTTTCAAATACTTGCTAACTTCTCAAATGTTATATTACATTTTAGTAAATCTTAAGACAAAAAAAGAACTGTACTAAGAAATATTAGTCTTTTTTACAGTGTAAACTATAACAGTTTAAACCCCTGAAAATAATTTTACAGTAAAAATCTCAAAAAGTAATTGACTTAGAAGATTTAAAGAAGAACATATGAAACATATATTACAATAAGAAAAAATTGTCTTTTTTTCTACATCATACGAAGAGGAATGAAAAATACTCTCAATTCTTTTATATAAATAGATATTATATTGTATACTTAAAAAAGAAATTCATTAGCTTTGCAAAGTAAATGCTCTTTAAACAGCTAACTGTATTTATTTTTCTATTTCTATACTAATTGCAAATAAAAATTCATCATGTTTCTTATTACTGTGTTTTCAAATTTATCATCCATACTTTACAATTTTGAAAAACCTATGCTGTAGTTTCTAGACTTTTGTAATATAATTATATTTTTGATAAATCCACATTCATATTCTAAAGTACATCAAAATACTTTCATAAAAATTTCATTACGTAGAAGTGTTATATTTCCGCAATCAATAGTATTTGATATACTAAGAAAAAAAATCCAAATCTAAGAAAAAGATCATAATAGAAACTTGATATAAAACTGTATTTCAGTTGAAAAGATTTTCTTTAAAATTGAAAATTTAGTTTCTTTATATAATAGAATTTTTATAGTATTATATTTTTTAAATTGCGGAAGCTTTTTTTCGATGACGAGAAAAATTCTTTTATGCTAGGAAATTAGATATTTTTTTGCATTTAGGATATGAATGATTTATTTGATACTCTTTCGCTTTAAGAGTCTACAATAGTCACGCGAAGAAGCTAGCTAGCTAAAACTAAAACTATGGGAGCTTTCTTATTAAATTTCTCACTTGAAATTTATTATTTTTTTTCAAAGGATGCAAGAGGTAGATAACTAACATTCCTAGTTTGATATTGATTAAAGTTGTTAGTTTACCTTTCAGATTTTGGTTCCAGTTATTTTTTAAATAAGTTTAATTTCACTTTCGGAAACGATTCCAAAAGTGAAAGTAACTTTAGAAATTAAATCTTCATTAAAAATTGTAAAAGTAAAACTAACCAAGTTAAATAACTCAGCTATACTAGCAAAAAAGTATCACTAAAAACTATTACAATGCAAGCAATAAATTTGAAAAGATTACTCTATTCAAACTCTACTGCAAACTCCTCAGTCATTCGACGATTTTTAAAGAAAACGGCTACTTCAGCGTATTATGAAGCATATTTGACCATATTTTTGACCATATCATGGTCAGAATCATATTTATGTTACATTTAAATAACGTTTTTGTAACCATTTTCTATAGCAACGGTCGAATGACTTGACAGTTTCCTGAAATGTTTTAACTGTGTAGATTGCCAGTTTCATCACGTGAAGAGTATGTGCTCTTAAAAGTAACTTTAACATAGCAATATTGTGAAATGTGTGTAACAGCATAAGGAAGACCGTTATGATGCAGAATTATGTATGATGGATCGTTCAACATTTTGCGTTAAATTGTATCGTATGTTAGATGTATTAAGAATTGTTGACTGCGCAAAACTTCCAAATGCGTGGAACGAATTCCATTACATGTTACATGTTTTTAGTATTAAGAAGGGTTCACAATCGAACATTTGTAACTGAAAAAAAAACCGTAGAATGATTTTCTTTATTTTCATATATCACCTATTTTAGTATGTGTAATAGTTTCAAAAATATAATTTTTTTTAAAAATCCGGTCAGTCATTTGTGCTAACCCTGTATAAAGTAGTGACCAATATTGCTGACACTTTTTTGTAATTAGAATGTTTTTCATCTTTGAATACTTCAAAAAAAAAATCCACTTAAATCAATGAAATATACAATTTTTCAAATGAAAGACAAACCAGGCTGAATTCAAAACAATAAACAGAGGAAAAAATATTTGTGTTAAAAGAGAAACGGGGTTCGCAGCGTTCCTAAAATTTTCGCACTTTGCTACCAGTATTTTAAATAAGAATTCTTCGTCGTAGATTCCCTGGTACTTTTCGGTTAGCCGGGCACCAGTTGTATACATGCATACATATATACATATATATACACATATATTTTCATATATATATACATATGTATGTATCTATATATGTGTGTGTATGTACATATATATATGTAAATATATGTGTATATATATGTATATATGTATACATATATAACACTGGCGCACTGCTAACCGAAAAGTACCAATTCCTTTAACATCTGTCATAGAATTATACAATAAAGATTATCGATTTAAAATAGTGGTAGGAAAGTGCGAAGATTTTAGGAACACTGCGAGCCCTGGAGAAATTATGAAGCAAAAGCAACATTTTGAGTGAAAACCGCTATGAACTCACGACATCATAATCGAATCAGTATTTCTATTTTTTACTCAAGGCAGCACATCGTCCTGATTTTCTGACATCCAATGATTGCAAGTTTTCCAATATGTCATTTGGTGCAATATGAGACAATTATACAGTTTATTAATCCATTTTTATTTCATGCACTCTTCAGGTGTAGGAGATTTTTAGAGATAAGTACAAATCGTCTGTACGGTACATATCTGGGTTATTTTGTAGCCATCTCGACACCTGTAATCCATTCTCTTTGAACCACTATTTGCATATATGTGCAGTGTGTTGGGAAGCTGAAACCTTAGGGTAAAAAAATGGTGAATTATCTGGAAAAACAGCTCTAATAGAAGAAGCAGTTTATATTATAGGATGCTATACATGTGCTGTTGTTCTATATGCTGTGAATGATATGAATGCGTCCTAAAAGCGTTGGATGAGATACATGCTCAGATCATAACATTTATATCGTTTTTCGTTTTCGTTGGAATACAATTTGGATGTAATTCTTCATTTATGCTACGGTTAGCATATTTTTTAGCATCATTACAAAATATCAATATGTTAGTTTCGTCACTCCATAGCACTTGTTTCAGCCGACTTTTTTTTGTACATGACATTTTTACATTTATCCACTGTATTCATTTCTGCCTCTTCCTTTTATTACGTTTTTTAGGTGAAATGGCTAACCTCCGTTAATCTTTTCCGTATCGTTCTTAAAATATCGTATCGTAAAAAAAAAAAAAAAAAAAAAAAATCCCAATTACAATCACTTTATTTTTAATAGCATTACATGACACCGTCTGTCTCTGAACGCAATTTGTTTTATTCTACTATCATCAAAAGTTGTTGTGAACGTTGGCAGGCATTTTCCCCCTTTATTATTACAGATGTTCATTCTCGATACCGCAAACCTTCGTGCATTTTATGTTCTCACATACACAGGATTTTCTTTCTCAACTGCTGCATATCAAAGATAATTTTACATTAACACAACAACCACGAGTCCTGTGCCGCATAGTTACCACTTGAACCGCACGGCAATGTTTTATGTACGTTTTACACCACCGACATCATTAAAGAAGACACACAAATATCAAACTGTTATTTCACAATTATCATAACTAATTATCCAAATTTATCCTGCAAAATGAAACAGCCATACTCACATTTCTCACATTCGTGTATGACCTTGCACCTGCTCATAAACTACAGCTAATCAGTCATCTGAGAAGACGGTTATTATTGGCTGGTAGTTACTGTTACAGCAAATGGTTTATGGGATGTCACGCACCTGTCCGCCAATGTCTTACTGAACGCAGCATACAATCCAATGTTATATAATCATTGTGTATTCAGCTTTCAATTTTCTTGTCGTTGAAATAGGATTCATTGCAGTGCAATGTGACGGTTTCTATAAGCATTGAAAGTTGAAAACATGCAAATTTCAAAATGTGTCCACAATTCTAACAAGCAATGTAGGCACTACACTATATGCACTATAGTACAGTAAATTATTTGCCAGTGTCGTCATACATGCTAAATAAATTATTGTTTTTTTTTTTTTTTTTTTTTTTTTTTTTTTTTTTTTACAAAGAACTTTTTAAAATAAATTCAAATGTTAATATATTGGTTTTGGTTCATTTTAATTTTGTATATTTTAAGTCTTTTTGGATTGGAATTTAGCATTTCAAAACACTTGCGCTTGATAACATATTATTTAATACTGCTATCCAAGAATTCATTTCCGCCATTTTTATATATTATTCTCTTTCATAATCAATAATATTTGTTTTATATATAAGTTAGTTTGAATATATTGAACGTTTAGGAATATAATCTGTTAATATGATTAACACAATTTCATTTTGATATTTGTGTACGTCATCACATTTCATAGATATTTTCTATATGCATAAATATACTTCGACGTACATCTACAATTTTCCTGACATCAAACAACATTCTATTTTTTTATTTTTAAATTCGCGCCGAAAGACTAAATACATATGCAGCAGTTTTCGCTTCATAAAATATTGAATTACTTTACTATAAATGGGTATTATCTACTCTTAAAAGAAAAGATTCTGTAGCTACTCATCTGGATTTTACATTAGTATAATTAACACGTTTTCACGCATAATATATTCATTGAATACATACACTTCTATTCAAAATAGAATGCAGGATTCTATTTCTTAAATATAATGTTCAAAATATGCATTTTAAAAATAAATGGGTTGCGTTTTAAGTTTTTATAAACGACCTGTTAAAGGCACTACTGAAATTTGTCTCCAGGATATACGTAAAACGTTTTGTTTTATCTTGGAATCACTGGAATTTTAGAAATCGTCTGCGTATTTTGTTTACGGTGAATGTTATAAAAAACAAGTTAGTGAAAAAAATGGAAATAACTCATGAAAGTTTACATTGGAAGATTTCTTATGATTTTAAGAAAGGCCTCGCTCGACAAGAATTGTCAGTATCCGTTCATGGAACTTTTGGTAATGATGCACCACCAGCAAAGACTGTTTACAACTGGTTTGCAGAATTTCGTACAGGTCATGCGTCCGTCAGTGATGAATCTCGCGAAGGACGACCAAAATCGGTAGTGATTTCAAACAACATCGATGCTGTTCGCAAGATGATTGTAGAAGATCAGTATGTCACGTATCGTGATATAGAATCATCCATTGGCATATCACAGACTGCAAAACATTCGATTTTTCACGATTATTTAGCTCTTAAAAAGATGTGCTCCAGATGGCTTCCGCGCAAATTTACAGAAAGTCAAAAAGAGGCTCGTGCAAATTGGTGTAAGGAAACGTTAAACAAATTCAAATTTGGAACTGCAAAATCCGTATACAACATCGTTATACGTGACGAAACTTGGATATATTCGTATCAGCCGGAAATTAAACAACAATCCACTGTTTGGGTGTTTCCAGATGAAACGAATCCTATGAAAGTTGTTCGTTCACGAAGCACTTTCAAGAAAATCATTGCATGTTTCTTCGACTTCACAGGATATATCTCAACCATTCCTTTAGAGAATCGAAAAAATGTTAACGCGAAATACTATACAGAAATTTGTTTGCCAAAAGTCATGAACTAAATCATTAAAAACAAAGCCGCATCATTATTTATCACGAATACGCCAGTTTCCACACAGAACGTGAAACAATTGATTATTTGAGATATAAAAATATCGAATTAATGTCTCATTGCAGATATTCTCTTGATTTGTCGCCTAACGACTTTTTTTGGTTCGCTTACGTCAAACAAAAAATGCGTGGGCATAGATTTTCATCGCTTCAAGAAGCTGTTGATGCCTTCCAAAACTATGTTTTCTATATCAACTTCAGAGTGGATAAACTGTTTCAAGAATTGGTTTGAACGGATAGAAAAGTGTATTATATCTTAAAGGCGAATATATTGAAAAGCAATAAAACATTAAGTTCCTCAAAAATTCTTTTTCTTCCTACATTTTGTAGAAAATTAAAAGTCTACCCTCGTTCAAGAGGATATACCAGAACTTGCCGGGTTACTTAATACACGATAACTGTATTAGATATTTTGCAGTTATTATTTTTTAGGGTGCGCACTAACAATGTAAAAATTATATTTATATGGAAATTAGTAATTAGTTTAAATAATGTTTTGAAATTTGTTAAAACCGATAGTTTTGTACTGGCTTCGGCCCAGAATTTAACAGTAGAAGAAATAGCCAAAGTTCAATATGTAAAATAACCTTTTTTTATTCTGATCATTTTAGTGGATTAAGTACATAGTTTGGTCACATGTCTTTTATTTATTGACGAATGTTTTAATTCCATTATGACCGGTTGTAGTTTCCGGAACTGTTTTAATTCCGGAACTGTTTAAACCGGAACTGTTTTAATTCCGACTTGAACCAGAGCTGGAAACAAATGTTGAGCTATTTATATTAATTTAAGTACAAACTGATTTATCTTACGCAATCATGTGCTCGCGATAGACATAGATTTTTAAAAAGTCATGCCGGTAAATTACTTAAAAATAATTAAATTTTAGTAAATAGCAATACATTTATCAAAGAAATTTTGATACAGTTTTTAAACAAATTGCATTTAAAAGTACATTTATTTCCCCCTTCGGCGATGTAAAAATTGAAAATTTGCGGTCCTAGCGAAATAACCTAGCAAAAGAAGCTACTAAAATCTTCCGTAGACACACATCTCCCAGTGCCCAAATCATATGCCAAGAGGATCCCAAGCTCAAGGATTCTTGCGTCATGGCAGGTTTACTGGGACACATCAACAAAGGGCAGGCACACACACAAACTCATTCATAAAGTTTTCCTTCAACTCTACAACCTCACACCCTACACGACCAGCTTTCGGACCGGCCATGGCCCCTTAAAGGCCCACCTAGACAGATTCAAGAGCGCCTCTTACAACCTGTTTGAGTGCGATGAGGTGGGTAAGGCAAGGAAGGTAAGCCTACTTCCACTGTGAGCTCACGCGACACGTGCTCTTAAAACGCCTGGCATCTACACCAGAAGGCTGGCTACATTATATACTTACACGCACCCTCCTACTAAAGAAACTAAAACACAACTCTAAACAACTCTTTGATATTTCAGTACTAACTACATAGCCTGGGCATGCAACAGATTGAGATGGAAGTTTCGCATCAAGGCAGCTGCTACTCACATCACCATCCATAGCATCTGTTGCACATTATTCCGCCCTTGTAGCGTAGGAGATCTAATCCCAGGCGGAAAGAATTGTTAGGTGCTTTTGCATCTGGTGGCTGTGTCCCTGACTCGTAACTTGTGGAAATACCGCCCACTGTCGCGATTCTGACGTCTTCGACTCTGGCTGAAAACTGTATTTTTTAAAGACCACAACAAAGGAGACCGGGGAGGACAATATGTTCTAAAGATTTTGTTTCCTTGTCTCAGCAGTCTCTCTTAGGCTATTAAAGATCTCGAAGCTGGTAGACGGGAGGTGCTGAGTTCGAACCCAATCGTACCAGTCGGTCGAATCGTTCGGAGTTTTGTGGTTTTCTTCGAACCATGGATTTCCATGCGTAAATACGGGTTAGGCTCCCTTAGAAAGAACCCCACGAAGGCCACACACCCCACGGGTCTATATCCCTCCAGTAGATAATTGGCCCTCAAAAATCAACCCTTAGGCTATTCAAAGTTTAAAAACTCTTAAAAATTGCAGTAGATGTGAAATTTGATCGTCTGTTTCGCCATTTGCAAAACTGACAGTCAGCGTTACTCGTAGACAAGTTTGTCCTTTAAAATATATAGACAATTATAAGTCAGAAAGTAAAATATTTTTTATGAAGTAGTCTTGCGTATAAATATTTTATTGATTGTCATTATAGCTTCAATTTGAAATTTTGAATAAAATTTCATCTGTAAAATATCTATAAATATACGTACTATACATAAATTAAATAAAATTCTCATAATCAAATTAAGAATTCTTTTCCAATTTTAAACTGTTACATCATAAGTATCATTCTGCTGAAATTAAGAGATGTTCAGATAATTTAAGTTTAATGTTTACCTCAATAAGGTTTCTGAGGACTTTCGAATTTCATCTTGAAAAAGATTTTATTAATAATTTAATCCGTCAAATTTTTCTTTAATGTAATAATCAACACAAACGTTAAATATATTCACAAACGCAACTGAAGCACTGAAAATTAATGGAATTATTCTAATACATATTAATTTTAAATTAAAACACAGCCGATGACTTTAAAACATAACGTTTTGTATGAAAAAGTGTCAATGCTTCGAAAAACATGCTCTGAAAGATAGATTTAATGTATAAATATAAGACTTCATCCCGAAAGATTGTATTTTTCTACTTGGGTATTACAATTAAACACATTTTTACAACAGAGTGGACCTAGGATGGTATTCGAACTTGGGACATAAACATCAATACTATAACGCTAGCTACAGATTTTATGCATCCTAAGGCAATTAATGCTTTATGTACTGAATTATGAATTCATGTAAATTTTTGTCTTCTAAAGCATTTTTCGTGAATTTCTGAAGCTACATTAGAAGACTTAAATAATCTTTTAATAAATTTTAGAAGGAGTTTAGAAGAATAGATGGATTAATCAAATAAAAATTTATAGGGATATTGTGCAATATTTTTAACCACACTCAAATCATTTATTTTAAATGTTTTTCTCAGTATTTTGTAGAATTCGGAAATGTACAAATATAATGTTCTTACAGTAGAAATACAGAAATATTTCCAAATTGAAAAATCCCTCCTGCATACACAGAACGCTAAGAAAGCTGAAAAGATGCAAAGGCAAACGAAATCATGCTTTTAAAAATATTTTTGTTTTGTGTAACCAATAATGCTTTTGAAGCAAGATAAAGTAATGTATCTATAACTCATCCTAATCTGTATTATTACTAATCTATGTATTAAATGAATTTTGTAACAAGTTATTTTAATGGTACCGTCATTAGATAGAGAGTTAGCTTAATTATTGATATCAACAGACCCGGCAGCTTTTACGGACGAAAACGTTTTATGTAAGCAACTCAATTAATCCATGGAAATAGTTGTTATATACATGTGATTTAAATCCAAAATAATATTTCCTTCGAAATATAGGTCAAAGGCAGAAAAAAAAACAAGAAAGAAAAAAACCAAGCTTCATGCATAGATTCTGAACGCCTTTCCAACACATTCAGAACAACTCGCAACGTAACAAAACTGAACCGTTTAAAAAATTAAAATATTACGTTTAATTAAACCATATCGAAAAGGATAACACATCTCAAAACTCAATTTCAGCTGTTCCTATCTACAATCGGAAAATTATCCGATTTTTTTCAGAAGCTCTGTATATGATATCTAAATTTGTATCTATTAATTACATGCAAGTCAAAATTCAATTCACTTATGAAATATATATATTTCAGTTGAAAACACCCCTTCAGCAATTTCCTCTGAAAAGGAGAATGATACGAGAATACTTTTGTGCAGACCTGTATGTGACGTATATAATTTATATATAACGAGTAACGTGCAAAAAAGTAATTATATTTAAATGACCATATAGAATTTTAAACCGAATACTCCAGCAATTATTTAATCAAAGACGATATTGTAAAAGATTTCTTTTGAGTGTGCCTGTAAATGAATAAAATATGCTATCATTGGATATCATCCAATGATTTATATCAGTTTAGATACATTTGAAATAGCGTAATGTCATTAAAATACTCTGCAAACGATTTTTCACAATTTACCATAATATAATGGAAACTTTTGAGTGCCCCTGTAAATAAACTATTAATCCTACAGGCTTCATATACGGTTCCAAGCACGCTTTTAAGACCCTAAATAACCTATATCAATTGCATGGAAATCCGAGTATATTTATGGGAGATAGAGCGTGGCCAGACAGACAGACCAACCGAATGCATAAACACCTTTCAGGTTTGTAGGAAAGTGTTAAAAACAGTATACATTTAAGATGTTTACTCTTAGCGCTAATATTAGACCACTCACTTATTCAGATTATATCCGTTCTGGACACATTTCACGCACTTGTTGATGTCATCAGACCTGGCAACAAACAACTTTTATGGAGCAAAACACGCTACATGTGCAAACCCATTACTCTATGGATAGTAATTATACATTTGCGCTTTCGAAGCGTAATACAATATTCTTTCTACGATGATTTAAAAATTTAAACAAATGTTTACGAAACAGCGTACAGTGAGACAGTTACTATATGCACCTATTCTATACTACTCAGCTACCCAAATTGTATTCGTTCTGACATAATTTAATCGAATGTTGGTATCATCAGATCTGCCGTCCATAGCTTTTCCGACGAAAACACGTTATGCATACAACTCAATTTCTCAATGGATAACAGTTATATAAATGCTTTTTTAACCATAAATACTATTTATTTACAAGTTTTGTGTAAAATTTCAAAACAAAATGTAAAAATTTGGGGCCTTTATTGTACGCACCAATGCTATACAACTCAGCTACCCAGTTTATATTCGTTCTGACACATTTCATCGCATGTTGATGTCATCAGATCTGAAAATATGAAGTTCTTATGGATTTAAAAATACGTTATGCATGCAACTCCTTTACTCCATGGATATAATTATACACTTAGGATTTCAACCCGAAATACAATATTTTATCTAGATAGATGAAAAGTAGAACCAACGTTTTGAACAGATTGCCATTTTGAGAAATTTACTATAATCCTCGATACTACACCATTCAGCAATGAAGACTATATACGTTCTGATGCAATTCACTCAGTTGATAATAACATTAGCTCTGCAACTACCGCCACAACCTGAACGCTGACACAAAAATGGTGGCTAACGTAGGGAGATTTATTTTAAACGTATGCACGGTCTTTTAAGTTTTGAAAGCAGTATTTTCTAAATGATTTTTTTAACTTGGTTAATCACAGGAAAATAAAGCGGGAAAAACTTTTTAAAAAAATGCACCAAAATTTAAGGAATCGGGCACACACTTAAAAAAAAAAATCTGCCTTTGGCAGACGCCATTTTTGTGTCAACGCTCAGGCCTACTATTCAGGGGCAGTTCAGCAACGCGGTAGTTTGTACGGATGAAAAGACTTTGCGCATGCAGCTTAATGACTCCATGAATAATAATTTTACAGCTGCGATTTCGTTTCAAAATACAAGATTGTTTGCAAGTGAAAGCGAATGTTTAACAAAAGTTCCCAACAGAGTGATAAGTTGGAACCTTTACTATATTCGCCAACGGAGTTACTCAGCTACCCAGATTATATCCACCCTGACATAATTGACTCACTTACTGATGTGATCAGTTCTGCAACTCGGCATCTTTTACTGATGAACAAACATTACCCATGAAACCCCACTACTCCGTTGATAATAACTATATGCATGGAATTTCATTGGGAAAATGTATATTTCTTGAAGGTTAGACGCAGCATTTTTTCCCATCGTGTCAATTACTGACCTGATTGCTGTCAGATTTTTTTTATCTATTATTTGTATTTATTTATTCATAAATATTTCTTTGTAGGTGGGCATTAAAAGTTGAACATTTTTTTTCAACAGAGTGAAATTACCTAAGCTAGATTTTGAATTTGGGAACTTGTTTTCATTGGTAAAATCAGACACGTTTCAAATCTAAGGATAGCAGCAAACACGCGAATTCTGTCAGGATAAACATATTTTTGGTAACTCAGTGGTAGTGAATTGTCAAGTATAGCCCAAGTCCTGGATTCGAATTCTGACTATATACTATTAACTTTTTTGAAAAATTTTGTTCAACTTTATATCATCATACAAACAAATATTTACCTATAAATAAATATATACAGAGAGATCAAAAAAACATATAAGAAAAACTTTAAGAAGTGTTATGTAAACTTAAAGAATTATTTTTTAAGTAAGAAATCGGGATAGCAATTAACATAATGAAAAACAAAATAGGTGTCCCACTCATAGCCAAAAATGGATTTCATTCATATCATTTAAACACTTTATATGTAATGCTTACCTACATATAAGTTGTAAATATTTAAATCATTAAAATGTTATATACAGTATTTATAAGACTTAATATGTCGGTTAAAATTAGCCTAAACATTTATTATGCGTATGTGGCCATGTATAAAACAATGATGTCTACGGAATAAATGTACCTATTTTAACCGACTCTATTCTAAAAGGAAAGGATTATATATGGTACAACTTACTAAAGACAAATGATTATTACTTCAACATAATTGGCCATAAAGTCAAGAACACGGAATACTCAATGTTTCGTACGTAAAAGTTTTATAATGGGTAGTTTTTCTTTCTAGACTTTGTTAAATAGATTATGTATACCCGAAGAAGATGTCTGTATAGCTTAGGAAAATTTGAAAAAGAAAACAAACTATGATCAACAATTTAGAAATGAGTATATTAAACATATTTATTCTAAACGAAAATGTGAAAGAATATTTACAATTGAATTGAGTGAGTATACAACTAACCTAATTGCGCCATAACGTGAATATAAAAAATATGAAAGAGCCATAATGAGAGTATGATAGAAAAAAAAATATTAAAGCACCATAAACTCAAATGAAACGTCTACCGTCCACATTACCACAAGTAAAAAAAAGATTCTTTTCAAAACTTGTCAAAATTTTAATAATTATGATGACAACCAACCAGCCAAAGCATCCCCCGTGACCAACAGGTGCGTCGGACACATAGTTTCGGTAAAGCTCGCATAACAAATAATTGTTTAATTTCTTTATGTACCAGTGTTCATAATTGATAACATTAATTTGAGTAATCAATTACCCTTTATATACGTTTTAGGAAAAGCAGCAGTTATATCTAAAAGCCGTAGTATTTTGAGCCGTCGTAAAGTGAATTGAAGTTTTTAGATACATATTAAGATAAGGAAAATATATGCCAAAGATACAGAAAATCAAGAATATGATCTTTTAGACATTTTTCTAAGAAAAATATTTAAAATTTAATATAAAATTGAAAAACGATTTGGTACTTCTTTACCGTACTTAAAATGAATCATTGTATTAATATAAAACATTAATAAAGAAATGTGCACTCGTTAAAAAAAAAAAGAACCCTAATCTCATTTATTCTACTGCGAATGAACATAAGAAAAAAAAATAGCAATTCGACTTCGAGTTATGTGTTCTTTAAATGTATGTTTAAATATGAGCTTATAGGTTCTTCTCTTATTGAAATTGTAAAAGTATTTGATATTTTCAGTTATTTGCTTATAAATGATCGGACAATAACGTGTTTCTCTTCATTTATGTATTCTAAACTTAAAACTATAGAAGATATGCAGTTTTTTGTATATTTTATCTGTAGAAAATATAATTATATAAAATTCAAAGTCGTTATTATTCTTATTATTTTGCAATTGTTGTCTGTTTTTAAAGAGCATATATGATTTAATTGAGTGGCACATAAATCTGAACAATTGCGAAACAAAATACAGGGTTATCCAGGATTATTGTGAAAAACTTTAAGGAGAGCTAGGGGACATCACAAGGATTCAGATTTGCATATCAACCCATGGTCGAAAACACTTCCTTGGCGTGTTAATGACGACAAAAACATAAGAAAGAAAGGACACGAACAGGGAGAGAATTTTAGTGCTACCAAAATGCCGAGATATTGCTAAAAATGGCTGAGGAACTTGTTGCACGCATCATGGCAGGTGCTTGGGGAGTCCGAGACACTTTCTGTATTTTCGAGAACACTAGATCTTCAATGCGAAGGAGATGCGCTTCCAAGCAACACGCCCCGGTGTTATAATTTCGAACGCCTACGTTGATGACGACCATTGTCTCTTTAATGTTCTTTTTTCTTGATTTTTTGCTGCACTAACGATAATGAACATGTTTCCTCTTCTTATTCGTGTCCTGTCTTACTTGCGTTTGGTTTCGTCACTACCGTGCCAGGAAAGCGTTTCCGATCATGGGTTGCTATGCAAATAGGAATCTTTGTGATGTCCCCTACCTCCCCTTAAAGTTTGTCCTAATAATCCTGTGACACCCTGTATAGTATTTTTGAACATGAAACATTTCCCCCATGAATATAAAAATTGATAATTCAGGAAAATTATAAACCGGGATTGTACTTTTTTTTTTTTTTTACCACATAATTATATCGTGCTACATTACATTGACACATCTAGTGGAAGAGAATCTATTATATTAAAATATGACTCTTTATTTGTATTTTACAACTACGACTAAAAAAAATAATAAAAACACAGGACGATAAAATAAAAACGAGTTATCCGCAAGAATCCGAAGATGCCATCGATGGTTTCAGACATTTTAAATTTAACCTAAATTAAGAGATATTATTATTTAACTTGTAACGAATTTTCTCTAAGTAAATTTTTATTTAAAAAAGTGGAAACTTGGTAAATAATGAGATACCATCTTTTATTAAAAATGAACAAATGTTTTTTTTTTGTTTTGTTTTTTTTGTTTTCTTTGAATAAATCGATTTAAAAAAAATGTTAGTTTACATTCTATTTAAAAAATTTAACGTACTTAATATGCATATGACTTGCAGCTACATTTATTAAAATTATTATCAAAAGCTATATAATCTATACGTATGGAATAGTATGTTCAGAATTAGTTTGAAATATAAATGAATGTACTGTTACTGAACGTGGAGTCTGAACCCTGTATTCTCTAGAGGTCACATGCTCAGATTAAACTTTTTGACTGGACCGTAGTATACGGACCCACATTACAGAAACAGATCTACGGTACTTACCTCAAAGAATTTGCTTATACGAGTTCAACAAGTAAATGGACATTATGTGGGTAATAATGGCAAGCTCCCGAAATTGTTTAATAATCAAAATCAAACAACTTACATAGATTTTATCAGTTCATATACATTGAAAACACAATGTCTTCCTCATAATAAAATACAATAATAAAAATAATATTTTAAATATTTCTTAAATTCAGGATTAAATTAGATCAGGATTATCTTTCATTTCTTAAATTCAGGATTAAATTAGATCAGGATTATCTTTCATTTCTTAAAAAACGAAATGGGCAATGGATGCAAATACAAAAAATCCGGTTCCTATGCTAGTTAGTTTAAATATGTTTTGTATCGCAAACCATATGAAGAAATTATATTCACTGATCATTTTTAAAAATGGATTTTTTAAATTTAGCATATTATTTTGTTTTACAAAATTTTAGGTTTAGTTTAACTACTTGGAAATTTACCTAACTGTTCATTTAGCTTCTTACCGATAAGTTAAAAATTCAACAACATTATTTAAAAGTAAATGCTATTGAATTTTTATAGTATTTATTAATTTTGCTCAGATACAATTTTTTCCTACAATAAATAATTAGTAAATTTTACAATTTAAAAGGCCAATAATTGATTAAATATTAAACATATATTAAAAGTTTCTTTCTTAAATTTTATGCATGTTTCGTATCTTTTCTTATAAGCTTTTATGATCTTATTAACTATCATACTCCAGCATAAAACTGCTTTATATTTTCGATTTGAATATACCGTATACTATAATAAATCATCCCGTATATTTATAACATGAGATTAATTTAAAATTACTATAGTTTAGCATTTAAGAGGATTTTCAGCTATGCAGCATAAAATGAAGCATAAATTATCCGGTATCTCTGTAAACGTAAAACCCCTTTAAGGGTAACTAATCGATAACAACATACGGGAATCTTTATTTACTCTCATTTATGTTGCCATCGATTTTCAATACTTGCATTACATGTAGAGTTTACAATGTTGCTCGAAGGCTAGTGAATACTTTTTCAATTACAAAATTTTAAAGCTAGGAAATTAAATGATAAAAATTCTGTTTTATATCTATTTAAATAAGGGATTCGTATAATTAATAAACTGTTAAATATTTATGGAATGATTTCTGTGTTTTCTCTTTACAGACCATTCTAAAGACGTTCTTTCAGGAATACATGTTAAAGCGTGACAGATGCTGTCAGAGTCCTCGTGTGAAGATTAATTTATTGAAATATTTTTAATTCCTTGATTAATCGGATTTCTTTATAAACCTCAAAATACAAAGATAATATTACGGTATATATACTAATAGTTAAACACGATTGGAAATTCCGTAATTAGTATCAATGAATAATAATAATAAAAAAAACAGTTGCATAAATTAATAGTCAACTCTTGTACTTGCGTTACATGTGAGGTAAAATATGTTATTTAAATATCTGTATTTAGTAAAACCAGGCAGTAAGCATAATGTATTAAAAATTTTAAACTAAAAACTGATTTGTTCTACAGATTAGTTTTATTAATAAAACATAACTGTTAACCAATTAATAATATTTATTAGTGATTGTACAACTAGTATCCGACAGGCCGAAATGTCGGAGCATGGAGGCGCGTAAACTTAAAAGATGTTATTTAAAAAAAATGTTTTATTTTCTAGATTGCTGTTTAATAGCATAAAAGTACGCTTGATATAACAATCGTCGATACTTCATTTTAAAGTGTTTAACTCAGTCGTCAATTGCCTCGGTAATGCACAAATTCTAATCTGTCAGCAAGTGCTCCCATACTTCTAATTTGGGTAAAGCCTATCCTTAGCGAAAACTGCTTCCAATAGAACTTTCTCTAAATGACAAACTACAGTAAAAATGACACAAGTTGTTTTATGTGACAACACCTTTAGATGGATATCCACAGCAGTTTTTGACAATGTTAAACTCGAGGATCTATGTATGGTGGCAAGGTATGCAACAGTTAAAGGTAACTAAGCTTTTTCTTCTTTCCAATATTTACAAATAGGTTTGATAAAAAAAAAATGCAGTTAGAAATGGCTCATGATACTCAACAAAATGAACTATTATGGCCTGTGGGAAGCCTCGAGGTTGAAAACGTGGGCCATAGGCAATATCTTTTATCGCACTTACGTTTACCAGTTCTCACTCCGTTCAGATATTGGTATGTAGCATAATGAATAACCCTGCATCCAGCTGCTGAGGAAAGTCTAGACTGAAGTCCAGACGCGTGATCATCTTCACTCCATCTTGCTATTTAATCATTGTGATCTTCTAAAATCCTTGTTTATTGGCCCACGCTTTGATTTAAAAAGTGCTTCTTGATTATATTCTTTAGCTTGCTTGGTTTTGAGAAAAATACACATGGCACCTTCAAATCATTCAAGTTAGCCGGAAGCAGTAAATCTTTGCGTTTTTGCATAAGGGGTGAGAGGTAGTCAAAAACTTGACTCACGCACAGTGAATTCAGACTCTTTCGGAACTGTGTCTGCTGATTGTCGTTTTGTCTCAACGAATTTGTTAATGTGAAATATTTTTTAAAAGCTATAAGCATTTTTTGTCCGCGAAGAATCAAAATGACTTTCAAACAATGTCTCTTTTATAGAGGGATGTCTTTTACGCGGTGTAACTACCTAATACGTCCAAGGATTTAAACAAATAAGCCTCTAAAAGGCTAAATGCTATCTATTTTACCTTCGCGACATCTTTGTTCAAGGTCAGCCATAAGACGACATCCTATCATTGAAAATTCGTCAATAATGAGAAATAACACTGTATCCATTCTGATCTGTAGATATATTGCTGACTTTTTAAATTAGCGAACTATTTCAAGCACGTTGTTTCTTTAAGCACTGAGTGAGTTACCTTGTCTTTGACATTAAATGCAGCAGTTCCTGTTAATGCCAAAAGAATGATAGCTTCTGATCCTCACTGCTCGACGATTGTTTTACTAATTTCTTTGATTTTTGTACATTTTACAGCTCTTCCTTTTCCAATAATAAAAGTTGATTTAGGGAAATTTGTAACCTTTGTTTGCAAAGACAAAAGCTGTTCAGTGCATAACTGAAGGCACCATAATCTGTTGTTCTATAGAATAATTCAGAAATGTTAAAAGTAAAGATAAATCATTGCATAAGAGAATCTACGGTAAAGATAAAGAATTACCTCCGGATGTACTTGAGAGATTTAGATTTTTTTAATTTAGCTCCGATCTTTGAGAACTTGATCCATCGAGTTAGCGGCAAAAAACTTCAAAGCGCCTTCAAAGACTTGGTTGTCTGGCACAGCCCACACTTATTTAAAATGACAACAGGTAAAAATTTGTAACACGTATATAACACACACTTATAGATAGTCTGCTATACTCCTCTATCAAACTTGATACCTTTATTCATCTGAGTTGTTGTTATATCGTTATTATGAAAATATTAGGAAGCACCAGAGTTATTTTTATGCGACTTTTCCACATAGAATTAAGCTGAATAACTCTATACATTTGAATTACTTTCTTTTAACCGTCATTTTCGAAACTTCTGTGCATAACGTTGCATATATAAAATATGTATATTTCTTAAAATGTACACTAAATCTAGGCAGTACATTAAAAAAAAATCAGGGATTGATTTATGACTTTTAGTGAACATGATTTCTCACGAATTATCTTTCATTGTTGTATCCATTTCTCCGATCATAAGCATAAGCGATCATAGTCATATACATTAACGTCGCATTCATCGCTAAGCTTCGTGACAAAATATAGCCAAATTTGGCGACCAAAAATATGTCGTCACAAATTAAGCCAATTTGGCTGTATCTGACTAATTTGGCGAAATTTCCATTGAAATTCAGTACTGATGATTCTTCTCTAACCGGGTTCTTCGCATTTTAACTTCGTGTTCTCCAGTAGAATTAGCTAAAATCTTAAAACCAAGATATAGGGAAGCTATCTTTTCCAACCCGTAGAGGAAGTTTTTATTTTGTAATCTACATATTTCTGTTTTCTAGTGTACATCTTGACAAAAAAATGCTTATCTCATTTACTTCAGAATGTTCACTTGCATTTCAGTTGAAATATATTCACTTACGATGAATTAAAAAAAAAATTTAGTAAACGTCAGTAATTGGGACAATTGCAAGTAATTGCAAATTATTAAATTTGCTTATCAAACAATGCTCAGCAAATTATGAATTTGTCTACAAATCCGATTACGAAAATTTCCCAATAGAAACATACATTCGTCTGAATACAAACATACGTACATAAGAATACATACATATAAGTAAAGGAAATCGAGAAAAATACATGGCATTATATTTTTCTCGATTTCTTTGAGTATCACTCGTAGCCATTCGACTAATGCCCAAAATCGTATTTTCCGTATTCGATTTTTTCTTTTCGTTTCTCTTAATTTAAAATTCAAAATGAATTGCATCCATTTGGGAGCTTACAAAGAATGAAAAGTTCGAAAAAAATAGTGGTTGTTACATACGTAGAATGTAAAACTTCTGAAGGGAGGGGGGGGGGCGGTCAATCTATATCTCAGGTCACCAATGTATGAACATCGACTTCAACATTCGACTCCATAATGATCCGTATGAGGTTAAAATGCATAATTTACAGCAATGGAGCGAATGTTTTAATTAATAACGGGATGAATCTCGTTGAATTTCGACGAAAGAAACTGTTTAAAAACGATGTCATACATAGGTTACTACTTAGTCTCTTAAAACAAATATTATTTTAACTTAATATTACCAAAATACCAATTCCATACACTTCGACTGTTCAAAATATTTAAATATTAAACTCTATTATTTATTATACATAATTAAGATATGTTTTTTTTTATTTAAATTACCCATTGAGTCTGGTATGTTTAAAAGGCACAGATGTCATATACGCTGTCATTGGCGCGATTTTTTCCCACGCCAATTCGGGGAAAACGTCAAAGCACAAACAATAACATCCGGGTTACCATATCAAGCAAAATAACGACACTTTGGCGTCAGTTAAGTACCCGTTGCGTATATGCATTGGCGTCAGGAAAAATCGCTCCAATATGTGGCGTATATGACATCTTTGCCGTTTAAAATTGCCGATTTAAAATTTTAAAAAATGATTTCACCTTAAGTCAATCATGGAATTATTTTTCGCGGAAAATCTAAACTTAATGTTATTTTCACCGTCTCATAATTTGCATTCGCATCTCTTATATTTACATTCACCGTTTCAAAAATATTACAATGCGCAATATGTGATTAATACATATATTTCTAAACTTGAAATCAAGTTTTTCAACTACGACTTTGCATGTGAACATTCGCCCTCTTGACTTGGGATTCTAATCTCTGTATCGGCGGGTAAAATTCCAGAAATTTATATCTTTTGGAGGCATTCTTAGTAAAATATTTGCTTTTAACAGAGAAAATAATCATTTTCATTTAAATATGATGCCATTTTGCCTCATTGAAGCATTTCACCAAGTGTCTCAAACTCAATGAATGAAAAATAATTGAATTATAACAGCTTTTTGCGGAAAACATGAGTATTTTATTAAAGGATGACGTCATTTTCTGTTCAATTTTTTCAGAAAGTTTATTTTGAATTTTATGAGAAAATGGCATTAATAAAGATAAGCAAACCTTATTATTTTTCCTTTCGTTACAACAATAAAAGTAATCCAATTGCTACCATTTTGAAACAAATTCATAGAAATTTTTTAATTTTTAAATTTAAGTATAAAAATGAGAATATTTAAAAAAAAATAGCTAGTGCGGGCAAATCTACAAAGAAACAGCTTTCATGAAAAAAAAAAAAAAAAAAAAAAAAAAAGAATTATTAAATCTGGTGCAAAGAAAATCTCAAGGTACATGACTGAAAAAAGAAAGCAGTATCTTTCAAACATATAGAATTAAACTCGCAATGTTATCTCTATGGAAAAATTTTGAGCCGGCATTTCAGGCTGTTAGGGTTGACGAATATTTATGATTTTCAATACGCGCCGAGATTTTGGCGCTACCAAAGTCCAGCTCATTTTAGGTAGCTTTCATTACAAAAATCTACCTATATATATATATATATATATATATATATATCTGACATTTGTTACACTGTAACTCTCGAATTTATGAACCGATTTGGATGTAATTCGGTATGTACATAGTACAAACCAATGTCTCGATCGAGTTCGTTGGCCAGCTTCATCCGCCATCCTGCTTCAAAATGGCGGTCATTTAAAATTTTAAAAAAAAAATTAAATTTGAAATGTGGTACCAAAAAATTGAAAATGTAAAAATATTTTTTTTTTATGTATTTGACCTTTATACAAAGATTCCGGAGTAGTTTTTGTTTCGTCTATATCTTAAAAAATGGCTGAGTTATAGCATTTTGAATTTCTAGCGTGGCTGACATTTTGAAACGTCCTGATGTTTGTCACGTGATAACAGGCGTATTTATGAACCGATTTGGATGTACCTTGGTGTGTACATAGTACACACAAATATCTCGACAAAGTTCGTTGACAAGCTTCATCCGTCATCTTGTTTCAAAATGGCGGCTATTTAAAAGAAATTTAAAAATATTAAATTTAAAATGAGATAACAAAAAAATTGGAAAATGAAAAAGATTTTTTTCGTATGTGTTTGATCTTAATACAAAGATTCCGGAGCAGTTTTTTTTTTTTTTTTTTTTTTTTTTTTTTTGTCTATATCTGAAAAAATGGCTGAGTTATAGCATTTTGAATTTCTATTGTGGCTGACATTTTAAAACGGCCTGATTTTTGTCACGCAATAACAGACGTATTTATGAACCGCTTTGGATGTTACTTGGTCTGTACATACTACATACCAATGTCTCGACCGAGTTCGTTGGCCAGCTTCATTCACCATCTTGTTTCAAAAGCGTTGCCATTGAAAAAATTAAATTTAAAATTTAAAATGAGGTATTAAAAATTGGAAAATGAAAAAGATTTTTTTTTATGTGTTTGGCCTTGATACAAAGATTCCGGAGCAGATTTTGTTTCTGAAAATTTGCTCTTTTGTTTATATCTTAAAAAATGGTTGAATTATAGCACTTTGAATTTCTAGTATGGCTAACATTTTGAAACGATCTTGTATTTGTCACGCGATAACACACGTATTCGCCTATTTGCATGTAAGAAGGCATGTGGATAGTATACATCAATATCTCGACCAAGTACGCTGCCTAGCTTCATCCACCATCTTGTTTCAAAATGGCGGGCATTAAATTAAAAAAAAAAATTATATTTATTGTGAGGTGCAAAAAAATTATAAATTGAAAAAGGTTTCTTTCTTAAGTATTTGACATTGATATAAGGATTCAGGAGCATTTTTTGTTTGTCTTTATCTTAAAAAATGGCTCAGATATAGCAGTTTCACTTTCTAATGTGGGTGACATTTTGAAAAATCTGATTTTTTGCCTGCGACAGCACTCGTATATAACAACCGATTCCGATGTAAGTGAGCATGTGCACAGCAATAAGTAAGGTCTCGACCAAGTTCACTGGTTAGCCTCATCCACCATGTTGTCTTAAAATGGCAGGCACTTTAAGAAATCGCCGAATTTGGCAGCCAAATATAAGTTACTTTAAATAAAAGCAGCTTGGATAAAGATGACTAATTTTGAGAAATTCTCATTCATAATGATTTAGTATTGATAAAAATTAATATTGAATATCCTATATTCGGTTTCCACTAAATTGAACTCCGTGTGTTTGAATAATATAAGATGGCTTTTTTAAAATAAGGAATATGAAAGCTACCTCTTCCTCCCGGCACTGGCCGGAAGGACTTTTTTGTGCCGATGCGTCAAATATTTTGAACGCTATCGTGTTAACAATAAGTGTAATTTTTTCAGGGAAGCCGGAGCTGAGCTCCGACAAATATAGCTATTACAATTTTTTTATGCACCTAAAAAATTGTGAATAACCATGGAACTTTCTTTTTTGATAACATATTTTTGAAACATTTGTAAAGTAACAAAATGTATTATACGTATACAAACGACACATTTTTAACGTATTTCAAAGACAATTAATAAAAATATAAGTTACGTATTTTTTTTTAATTATATTTATCAATAGTGTCAAACGTTAGTCAAATAACTAGAATTCTAAATAATGCATTTGAAAACATCATTCTTTAATTACGATGATACTTGATGTCTGTTCACAGACTATGTTTTCGGTTACGAAAGTACGGCTGAATAAACTGATTGAGGCTTTACCTTTTGTTTTGAGACTCTACCAGACACAGAACCACAGAGACGTATATAAAAATGTGCGTGGTTATTTATTGCTTACTTTTTGCACACTTTCCAAAATTATGAGGAACCTCAATTTGTAATTTTTATCAAGACTCCTAACGAACCAAGAATTCTGGATAAATAATTACACAGTACTTATTTTTCTAATATTATGAGATAGATTTCAATCTGCAGAACACTATTATTATTATGAAAAAATCTTAGGGAAGAACACTTATATTATTTTCTTTTAAAGGCTTTTCAATAAAATCGGACAATCGCAGTTGATTATCTTTATAAGATAGTAAAGTGGAAATTTAATGCCTGATACATCAAAGGGTTTTTACCGCCTTTGAATTTTAGACACACCGACACACATACACATAAGATATGTTTGTGTTTAATTATTTTTTATTGCTTCTCATTACTTTCTATTTATTTGCTAAACTACTTTACCAAATTTCCAAAAGTTAAATAAGAATCTAAAAAGATACAAATTTGAAAAAATTATGAAGAATGCTAGGGAACGCAACAAATTTATATAAAGAATTACACAAGGTTTATATTTCTGATTTTATGTGATAAATTTCAATTTACGGATCGTTATTACATTATAAGGGTTCATAATTATATTAGACCAAGCCCATTTTGAACAAAATAAGATTGACCATTTAGAAGGTGTATAAAATCTTTTTTATCGACTTTCATGGCGAACCAAATCTGTTTTCACATATCTTCTCATACATGGTATCTGTTTACAGGCTTGGTTTGCACTGGGAGTGGAAAAAAACAGATTTCATGCACCTTCTAAATGGACTATCTTTTTTTTTTTTTTTTTTTTTTTTTTTTTTTCAAAATGGACTTCGTCTACTATGGTTGCGATCCCCTCATTTAATTCATGAAAAATGACCTATAAAGACCACTTCTGTTATTCTGTTTTGCTTAAACATACATTCATTTTGATATAGATTTTATCAAATTGTTTTTTATTTGTTCATTTTTTCTATACAACGTACGAATCCTATCAAAGGAATAGGAAGTTTACATTTCTGAAGATATTTATTACACCATTGAATTTTTGTAAGCATAAACTGATTACAAATGCGGTGGCCTTACAAATTGTTTCTTTATAGATAAAGTAGGGCAGTAAACGATATTTAATTATTTTATATTTTTATAATTACATTAACACTCCGCTGTATACGAAATCGAATTTGTAACACAAGTATAAGTTTATAAACAAAAATGACTGTGGAAAAAACAAGGCAAAATGAAAAGAAAAATGTATTTTTTTTTTTTTTTTTTTTTTTTGTGATTAGACAAGTTATTTCAATATAAATTTCCTGTAGAATTACCCTTATTTTTTATTATTATTTGCAATATACTTTGTGTATTATTAAATCAATAAAATTTTATTATTATTAAAGATGAATAATTGTTGCATTTTTATAA
Source organism: Maratus speciosus (assembly GCA_963932465.1). Classification (NCBI taxonomy): domain Eukaryota; kingdom Metazoa; phylum Arthropoda; class Arachnida; order Araneae; family Salticidae; genus Maratus; species Maratus speciosus. Next base: position 114,155,781 of record OZ010790.1, on the reverse strand, counting down.
ATTCAGTATGCACTTTTCATAACAACCATCCATAAATAGTTTCGATATATTCCAATATTTGAGCGAACATTGGTTATGTAAGTATTGTCTATGACACTAGGGGTTAACATAAATAAATTTTGTTACCATATTTATTAAAATACTTAATTTTTCCAATTTTGTGAAGTCACTGAGAATCTTATAATAAAAGGTAAACACAAAGTCATGTACTGTCTATAAATATGTATTACAAAATAACCACTGAAATAGTAATATAATTTGTTTATCATTGGATAGTTCGCTTTTAAAATATTAGTTGTGCAATAGATAGCTTTCTACATCGACATTTATGTATGTCGTAAATGCCGTCGAAGCAGGGGAAATCAATATGTGTGCTCCGTTTACAAGAAACGACCCCGCCAACTGGTACTGAAAGTGCATTTCGACGTTGTTATGGACACATTTCCCCTCAGGTAAAGGCAATAAAGCGATGGTACAAAAGATTTACAGTTAAATTAAGAAAAAAAAATCTTACTTTAATTGAAATTTTCTTTGTTACAAATAAATAAATAATAGTCATTTTTCTCCGTGTAATTTCTGAAACATCGATGACAGATTCATCTGCTTAATTTTTTTCGTCTCTTCTTAACAAGTTTTTCTTGGATTTTATGCAAGTGAAGAATATCAATTCAGTAAATACAGTCTTGTTCTCTAAAGAAAACATTACATTTCAAGAGAAATTTATGGATTTTTTTCAGTGATATCCTTTTATCTGGCGACAGGCGTCCTTGTACTTCTGAACCGCTACCAGCGTTATCGGAGGTTCTAGTTAGCACAGCGTCAGCGATATCGTTGTCCGGTAATCCATCGTTACGATCTCCGATTTTTTAATTTTTAAACAATTACTATTAGTTATATCCTGTAAGAGGAAATGACTTTAAAGTCGGATATTTTGAAGTTGCCGGATTTCAGAATTCCGATTTTTCGAAGCCACCCTGAACAGTACTTACAATGTATCAAACCACCATATGTTTAATTATACTAGTTTTCGCTCAATAAATATTTATATCAAGTGTAAAAGTCTGTGCTCCCACTTTATTACCCTCCTTCTCAGCGTGCATCTAAGTAATAAATAAACCTAAATTGTTCAGGTTTTAACCATATTTTATGCAAGCAGTCGAGTTATAGCGCCTGAAATATTAAAAAGCAATAACATAATTACAAAAAATGAAACCCTCAATTTCAATAGCAAAAAAAGTTTGAATTGCAATATGAATTGTAAAAAAGTATATTTTAACGCTAATCTACCCTGATTATATGATTCAGATTTCAAACAATATATATCTTCTGTTTTTTACTTTTCGCCATTTTGTTCTTTTACAAATTATGTAAAAAAACAAAATGGCGAAATGTAAAAAACAGAAAAAATATATTGTTTGAAATCTGAATCATATAATCAGTGTAGATTAGCTTTAAAATATACTTTTTTGCAATTCATATTGCAATTCAAATTTTTTTTTCTTATTGAAAAATCTATTTTCATGTCATTTGAGAAATTACAGTGCGTCTCCTAAATATAAAGACACTAATGTTTTTTAAATAATATTTTATTTAATTCAGTATTTGAAAATTTATTTATGCATATAAGAAAAAGCATGTGCCAAAAAACATTTTACAGTAAACTAAATTAGAATTAAATAATTTCAACTCGAAAATTGATAAATTGATTTAAATCAGAGCTACGTGGGGACCACACCCTGACATTGACATTTTTATTAGCAAACCATTTTTTGTGAGTCTCGATGGGTGAATCAGTGCCTTATCATGTTCGTACATATGATACCGACCACCAATAAATTCAGAAAATGACAACAAGTGACTATTAAGAACTTTTATATGCTCTTTATATATCTTTTTATCTTCCAGAAAAGCAATATCTGTAGTTCCATTAAAAGAGAAGGCACCCAAAACCATCACAGAATCACCCCTTTTCTGCCTACTGAAGAGGGTTCGAGGTCCACGTCTTAAATCGTGGCAGTACGAATTCCAACCATCTCGGTGATCCAAGTTAAATCTCTTTTCATCTGAAAAAATCCCTGCCGGCCCGGCCTGCAGGCAAAGGTAGATTTCGAAGTTAAGTATACTAATTTCACCAACAAAAACTAAATTTTTATTAGATATAAATCCACTTTAGCAGTTTTATCTGACTGCTTTTGACGAGTTTTTATTTCCTTTTTATAAAATATCTGGTTTTATCAGGATCATGTTAAGGTGATATTAAAAAAAATATTTTTCCATACTCAACAACTCGAAATTTTCTGGCACATTTTCAGATTCATAAAAAAAAAAAAAAAAAAATGAAACATGCTGACGTGAATTTTGAAAAGATTTATAAGCGACCTGTGTTTTTATTTTTCTTTCAATTAATTAAAACTTGATTAATAAACAATTATTTTCTCAGTAGGGCAATATTTTTCGTTTCTAACACAATAGCTTCGGGAAATTCTGTTCAAAATGCCCACTTTGACATCATTTTTTGAAATATACTCTGCCTCTATCAAAAAAATCGATCATTACTGTACATTATATAGTTTCTGAATAAGAGAATCTAGCAATTGGATGCGTTTGAGAGCAAAAATGAATTTAAAAATGAGTAAGAAAATAGACAGTTTGGATTTGAATGCACCCTTAATAAGATGATTTTTTTCTTCAACTGCTATGTATTTTTAATTTGTTTTTGCTGTAAGAATTGGGCCTATCAAAAACTTGTCTATATAAATGTTGAATACAATATTAAAAAGATATATGATAAATTCATGGATATTTTATATCTTGTGAATATACGGAGTTATGAAAATTTTTCTTCTTCAACCCCCTCTTTTTTGTTTTCGTTTTTATTTATTTATATTTTTTTGGTACGAATTGGTCCTATCAAAAACTTGTGAATATAAAAGTTGTAGATAATATTAAGGAGATGTATAATAAAATTATTGGATTTGATATCTTGAGTATTGACGAAGTAAGGAATTTTTTTCTCCCAGAAACCCTATTTTTTGCGCCTCTTGAGCCTATTTTAAATTTTATCAAAAATCTGTGCTGCATGAATTTTCGGCGCTATTTTTAGAAGTAATAAAAACTTTAAATTGATTTGATATGTACAAAAATTAAGAAGTTATGGGTTTTTTTCGGTTTTCACAAAACCCCTCCCTATTTCCATCCCCTTTGTCCGCTTTTGCCCATTAACGAACTTGACCGAGATTTTATGTCCCTTGATTATATGTATCAGTTTGAAAGAGATTTGTTCAGAATTGCGGAAGTTACCGTGTCCAGAAGAAAGTGATAACACAATTGCTTCGGAAAATTCTGTTCAAAATGCCCAATTTGACATCATTTTTTGAAATATATTCTGCCTCTATCAAAAAATAGATCATTGCGGTACATTATATAGTTTCTGAATAAGCGAATCTACCAATTAAATGCGTTTGAGAGCAAAAATGAATTTAAAAATGAGTCAGAAAATAAGCAGTTTGGATTTCAGTTCATCCTTAACTAAATGATTTTTCCAACACAATCCGCTTCGGAAAATTCGGTTCAAAATGCCCACTTTAACAGCATTTTTAAAAATGTATTCTGCCTCTATCAAAAATCGACCATTACGGTACATTATATAGTTTCTGAATAAGAAAACGTACCAATTGGAAGCCTTTGAGAGCAAAAATGAATTGTAAAATGAGTCAGAAAATACGCAGTTTGGATTTGAATGCACCCTTACTTAGATGATTTTTTGCTTCAACCGCTATGTATTTTTAATTTGTTTTTGCTGTAAGAATTGGTCCTATCCAAAACTTGTCTATATAGATGTTGTAGACAATATTAAGAAGATATATGATAATTTCATGGGGATTTTATATCTTTTGAATTGACGGAGTTATGGATTTTTTACTTCTTCAAACCCCCTTTTTGTTTTCGTTTTTAATTTTTTTTTTGCGGTACGAATTGGTACTATCAAAAACTTGTGAATATAAAAGTTGTAGATAATATTAAGTAGATTTATAATAAAATTTATTAGAATTGATATCTTGAGAATTGACAAAGTTATGAATTTTTTTCTCCCGAAAACCCTATTTTTTGCGCCCCTTGAGCCCATTTTTAATTTTTTTCAAAAATCTGTGATACATAAAATTTTGGCCCTAATTTTAGAAGTAATAGAAACTTTAAACTGATTTGATATGCTCCAAAATTAAGAAGTTATGGGGGATTTTCTGTTTTCACAAAACCCCTCCCTATTTCCATCCCCTTGGTCCGATTTTGCCCATTAACGAACATGACCGAGATTTTATGCTCATTGATTTTACGTATCAGTTTGGAAGAGATTGGTGCAGAATTACGAAAGTTTTCGTGTCCAGAAGAAAGTGATATATATAGATAGATAGATAGATACATACATCGATAGATAGATAGATAGATAGATAGATAAATTTTTTTACTGATGGTGGTTTTCGGTTCTAGGGGTCATGATCGGTGTAGATCTGCAAAACGTTTTCAGAAATTCCAACATAGGAACGATCCCAATAGGTAGTATTTCATACGAAATCTTCCTAAAAATGATTTTCATCCACTCGTCCTTCCAATGCATATGATCTTTAGCCCAGAGTCGCAACATTTCTTTGTGTTCATTTTCAGTGAATGAAATCTGCACATATGCCGGCACACAATATTTTGCTTTATTTTATACGACAATATACTGTGTCCTTTGAGACCATATAATCAACTCGTTCAGAAACTTGTCGGAGTGGCATTTTTTGCGACAAAACAAGTCGCATGATCTTGCAATTGATTCTTTCTGGGAATGCCAGATCGTTTCCTTGTATTTAAATTGTAAGTTTACTTTATAAACAGCAGCTCTGCTACTCCCAGTTTTTTTACATGTTTGAGAAACTGTTAAGCTCTAAATTGGTGTATTTTGCTCTTCTCATCTTTAGAAATTCCAATATCCCGCGACATGTTTGAAATTGAAACAAACAAACAATATTGTTCTGTTTGGGTAAAATAAAGCACATTTCTGCGCCTGTGCGATAATTCTGTACGCACACATTCGAAAAAAATTGCATATGCAGCAGTTTCAAATTTGTCTTTATATTTATTATACAGCGTGATTTATTATTTTCTTTACTTTCTTCAATCTTCAATAGAAGAAAGTATTGTAATCGAAATTTTTTTCGACTTCCAGTTTTCGACGGATTTACACTTTTTAGAAGTCAGGGAACACGAAAAATATGTTTATAGAAAATGTCTGTCTGTCCGTGTGTCGCCATTGAACCATCGAAAATTGTATGAAGTTTTGCACAGAATTGAACCAAATTTTTTTAACCCTTAACCGGAAACGTGTTTTTTGTGAGACGGTTGCGTCTTCATATCTACCCTTTACACAAAAATGAACGCGTCCCCAATCTTATCACACAATATAATCCTTACGCTACTGGTCCTCTGCCTCCTCCGCAAATTTGCAACACCTGCGAATTCTAAGTTATTGAAAGAAAAATCATTTTATTTTTAACGCAATCTGTGAGACGGCATGTTTACGTTTACGTATTTTTTTGCTCTGGGTTATTAATATGGAGGAGACGTCAAAGTGGGTACGCTACAGCGATAAAAAAAGACTGACGAAACTGCTTTGAGATTGTTTGATGAAGTAGTAAGTGACATAAGCGATACTGAAAGTATTTCAGTTGATGAATATATAAATTCTGAACACGAAAGTGACTCAACATTGTCATAAATGCATAAAAAATGCAGATATTTAGAACATGCTACAATATTTACTATTAAATGTTTTGTAAATTTTACTGCGTAATATTTTTTTTTCTAATTCATATCGTATCGAAATATATAAAAATATTAGCATTTATTTAATTATTATGACGAAAATTTTATATTTTGAATAATAATGTGTAATTTCAAAACATTTTCTGCCTCCGACATTGAAAACTTATTTTTATGTTGTCATATTAAAAAATTGGTCCTGTTAATGCATTACTATTAAATGTTAAGTGTTTAAGTTCACTATTTGGTAAATTATTAAGAGTTATTTTCTTTTTAAAATTTTATAATAATTTTTTTTATTTAGCAGTCTCACAGACGGCACGTTTCCGTTCGTGCACTGGATTTTAAAGTTTCCGGTTAAGGGTTAAGTTTCTTTCTACGGCAAGCAGGTCCTCCATCAATTTGGAAAATATCCGCCGGTAGAGGGTTTTGTGATAGCGATTTTTGTGCATTTCGAATATTGTACCATCGAAAAGTGCATGTAGTTATGCATAGAATTGAACCAAACTTTTGTGTATGTTTTTGGCCATGGCAAGAAGGTGCTCCCTGAACTTTAAAATATTACGGCGGTAGGGGGCGCTGTAATAGCAATTTTTGCTCGATTTTTGAGCATTTTGAATAGTGTACCGTCGAAAAGTGTATGAAGTTATGTATAGAATTGAACCAAATTTTTCTTGTATGTTTTTGACTATTGGAAGATGGCCCTCCCTGAATTTGGAAAAAAATCTCCTAGTAGGGGGCGATGTAATGACGATTTTTGTGCATTTTGAATATTGTACCATCGAAAAGTGCATAAAGTTAATAGAATAAGTATAGAATTGAATCAAATTTTTTGTGTATGTTTTTGGCCAGGGGAAGAAGGTCCTCCCTGAATTTGGAAAAATTCCGCCGGAGGGAGGCGCTGTAATAGCGATTTTTGTGCGATTTTCAATACTGTACAATCGAAAAGTGTACGAAGGTTTGCCTAATTCTAATAAAAATACTCATAAAACTAAATGAATTAATACTGAATTAATAAAATGTAATTTCAAAAATGTCTGTGCCTTTATATTCATGTGACGCACTATAGTATTGCTATCCTAAACTAGTGAAGAATGGAAAACCTAATTAATAGACATATAGAGAAATAAATAGTACCATAAAGCAGCGGGTCACAACATTTATTAGTGCCCGACCCACCTTTAAGTAATAGATAGTATTACGATGTATCTAATATCAGTATGGAAATTATTGTATGACCTCTATGAGCTATCGCCTAGCCTACGCTACGAAAAAAAATTGTATCAACGAAATCAAGAATCGGTAATCCCAATATGCATAAAAGGAATAATAATTAAAACAACAAACCTATTACAAAAATAGTGAAAAATACGTTTAAGTGTTATCAAAATAAAACTTTACAATCATTGTGATTTATAGCACTGGCCTTTTCTGATGAAAACATTTATAGGGCTAAATTGGTGAATTGTAACCTTAAGTCACTTTCTACAAGCAGTTTGTTCCTACGAGGGTGAATCAAATATAAACCGGATTTTCTGCTGCGAGGCCTGAAGGTCATCATAAGGACGCCCAAAACTCTTCGCATGGCAGGTGGGGATCTCACATGAGTATCTATGCGCCAACATGTGCTATTCTCTCCTTTCTTTAACGGGCATCACAATGAGTGAGCAAGAGATTCTCCCCAACGTTGCGCAACGCATTATCGTAAATTTTTTCACGAATGAAAGCGTAAGATCGGCTGAAATCTTACGAAGGCTTCAAGCAAAGTTTGGGGAGACATGCCTGGAGCAAACCCAAGTATATGACTAGCAGAGGAAGTTTGGTCAAGGATGAGTAGAAGTGGAAAATAAACCCCCTCCACCCCCACGCCCTTCCTCCCTCAAGCAAGTTTGACTGAGGAAAACGCTGGCGCCGCTCGGGACATTCTGGAGGATGCTTCCTAATACAGCCAACTGTTATACGAAACAAAATGTGCATATCGGCGGAAAAAATGTGAATTTCCAACCAGAGAAGTGATTTTGCTTCATGACAATGGCCATCCCCATACAGCCAACCTCACTCGCAAAAAGTTGGGAAATGCATTGGACAACACTGAAACACCCTCCCTAAAGTCCTGTCTTATTTCCTTGTGATTTTCACAGGTTGGGCGTTTGAAAGAAGCATTAGGAGGTGAATGATTAGGCTATAACACTGCTGATGAAGACGTCTTGCGAGATTGGCTGGAGACACGCCCTTCTTCTTTCTATGATGACGGCATCAAAAAATAACTTCTAATCCGTTGGGGAAAGTATGTTTTGAAATCAGTAGATTATATAGAAAAATAATATGTAATATTCTGTTTTGTATCTTGTATAAATAATTTTTAAATTTTTTAATTGCGATTTATATTTTATTCACCCTCATATACTTATTTTTCAAAAACAGAAAAATAGAAAAAGCACGGTCACACAAATATGTCGTGTTCAACAACATCAAGGACCTCAAAGCTGATATAGATATTGCTAGTTATTGTGCTCATATATTCATCCAGAAGGAAATTAAGCATTTTTCCTCGAAAAGTGCATTGAAAAAAGGAATCGGAAGATGGGTCCATTAAGAACACTTTTACAGGTTTTGAGAGTTTTGATTTTTTCATATGGACTTCTTCAAAAGCATTTATAATCCGGAAACTCGAAAGCGAGTGTCCAGCATTGCCATAACGACTGTGCGACAGCTGCCATATCTCACATCGAGGTCATTAAATAAAACCGACTAATTTTTTTAAGAAAATACTGTTTTCTCACGAAGTTTTATTTTAAACTCAAAGCCTTTATGATTATTTTACTTGTAAAATATCGTATTTGTTATATTTTCTTAAAACAGATTAAATAAAAGATATATTTTTGTGGCAAACCTGGGTTTGTCCCAAACCAACAGTGGGTCGCGAACCTTGGGTTTGGAACCGCTGCCATAAAGTATAAAAGTATAAAGTATTTATCTGAAACAGAGGGTTAAAAAAAAAAAAAAGTTAAATTTTGCATTTTAATTACACGGTTATATATATATATATATATTTATTTATTTAACCGCATACGATTACAGGAGAAACACAGGCGTTTAAGAGTGTTGTTGTAAACTAAAGTATGTTCCTTTTTAGAGAAAATTTATTTTTCAAATAAATCCCTTATTTTTTTCAGAAAATCTTTATTGTTTTTAAATGTATGAGTTGTTAGTTTCAATTCAGTTACTTTCAAAAGCCCACTTGAATATAGGTACAAAAGGGGAAGAAAGATGAAGATCTGTAGCAATACAGATAAAGATACGCATAAATTAGACGAACACTGAATCTCGACATCCATAAAACATAGAATGATGAATAACTATAACTAAACTAGCTTTAATATCATTGTTTTATTTTTTCACCCTTCATTGTGATTGTAAATTATTTTAATAAATAAAATAGTGTATTTAGTTAACTACAACATTGTGCAACTAAATTAAAAAAAAATATGTACATTAAAATGCGTCAAATATTTAACATTTAAATTATTATTATTATTATTATTATTACTTCCTGACAGTTGTACTTACGTGATTTTTTCAAAATAAATTTAAAAAAAAACATTAATGATTTGTAAGTGAAATCTTAAGTGAAGCATTCTAAGCTCCATAAACATTGTGCAATAATTAACTTTGGGATTTTAAGGTTAATGCAAATCAGTATAATTTTAATAAAAATCTTTAATCTTATTTTTCTCGGTTAGTGTTAAAATAGTGTTTTACCAATAACACAATAAATTTCCTTAATATTAATATGCTATTTATATTATAGATGAAAATTAATTATCTATGCTACTTATTATGTAAGCATTTCCTAGGAGATATAATTCATTGTATGTAACAAGGGACTCCTTAATGAAAAATTAATCCTCACTTAAGAATAATTAATTACAATCACCTTTGCTTTTAGTTTATAAGTTACATCTTATTATCTTGACTAGAATTCAATTAATTAGACGAGCTTTTAGCAAGAAGTAACTTGAAGTAGTGACATCTGTATACAATTTTAATGCATACGTGAATTTTATTAGTAAGTCCTTCTTTATTATTTATTACTCGTGGATCTCGAAAAAATATAAGGAATAGTTTTACTAACTAAAAATCATTAATGTGACATTTTAGTGTTTTTTCACAGACAAATATTTAAAAATTCATAGAAAATTGCTAATCTATTCTATACTTCTATAATTCTTCAGCCGTTTTTAATACTTCCAACCTAGTTGAAAAGTATTTTGAATTCGATTTATCTGTCCGTGTGTCAGTCTGTGTGTTTGTCCGTGCTCTGACTAGCGTAAATACAGTCCAATTGCCATTAAATTGATATATGCTATTGAGGTTTACGATGGCATGTTCGATATTGTAAATGAAGTGTGCAGCATTTTCGGTTCATTTACTACTCAAAGAATTTCGTTACATTAAGGTCCATGGTTAAAATTAGTTTGCCGTGTATTTTAATGATATTAAAGTAATTTAAACGTATTAAAATTCATGTACTTCTAATATGTAATACAAGGTTTTTACTATTGAATATGTTGTGTAACGAACTGTGAATAGTTCGTTTACAAAGACACAAAAAATAATTTGACTACAGAAGAAAATGAGAAATAATTGAACTAGTGAAGCCTACGAACAATTGCTGAAAGTGTGTTTTCAGTTGTGGTATGCGTTTTTAAATTTAACTGTTTTTGAAATATTACTTCATGTGTATAAATTCTGTATATCATATAGAGGATCGCACAAAAGTCTTCAACTACATCCGTTTATTCGCGGTTATTGCTGAATGGAAATTTACAACTTCTCTATATGTTTAATTGTACTAACTTTTAGCATACTATGTAATATGTATGCATATCTGTACATTATATGCCCAGCCACACAAAAAATCATATATTTTAACGACTATTCATAGTAATAGCAGAATTTGTGTTTTCAAATGCGTTTTGGGTCTTTTTTTAAAACTTCGTTTAGACATCCTCTTTCATCTTAGAATACTGAGAAGTTTTGTTATAGTCTTATTAATGTGTTGGAAAGTGTTTCATAATCTATGTTGCACGCACGATTTTTCCTTCTTGTTTAATTGATTCATTGCATTAACATATCATTGGAAATAAGAATGAACAGTTTGTTTAAAAATAGTACAACCTGAACACAATCTATTTAACGTCAAATAGACCAGAAACAAAAATAAATATTTGATTTCAAATTATGTTTCTCAATTTTATTATAACTAGGATTATTTTTTAAACGTGCAATAAAGCACATTAAAAAAATTACCCTGGGTTTCTTCTTCATATTAAAATTGTATTCATATTTAAAATTTTCGTACAAGCATACATTTTTAACACCATATTTGGGTATTTCGGAAAATTATACTTTTCTATGCAAAGCCGGACATAATTTGATAAAGTTACTTAGAAAATAAGCTGTCGTAAAATTTGAAAACACTAGCGTATTTTTTTTTCTAAACAATTGCAAAACAAACTGAAATCTGAGTTTTTGAACAGCACTCAAAAAATATCTGCAGAATTACCTGTAATTTTGAAGCCGTATATTTAAAGCTTTGATAAATTCATTTCTGTTACAATGTTTTTAGTTTGCAATACATATATATTTTTATTAATTTCATAAAATATAAATTATGAAATAAATTTTAAACAAAATAATAATAATTTTCTCTTTTAACGGCGAATTCAATCTTAAGAAGCTCTTTTCTAATCTTGCTCTTTTCTTTTATACCATTTTAATACAATCTAATTTATTTTGTAGATAAAGAACTTTCGTCTGAACGCATTTATATGAGAAGTTGATTTGAAAATGTTTGTTAATAAAATACATTTCTTCAATAATATAGATGTCCAATAAAATCCCAAGCTCGTAATAACATTTTTTTCAATATTTTTTCAATGTTTTAATAACATTTTTAACATAAATATATATATATATATATATATATATATATATATATATATATATGTATATATGTGTGTGTGTGTGTATATATGTATGCACGTATACATAATAAACCTACTCGATGCTTAAGCGACGATGGACGTTAATTTATTATTATTATTATCATCATAGAAATATAAAATTTTGTGCATATCTACATTTCATCATAAGTATATAAAAAATCTTAAAAGAAATTACCAATCTTATTATAACTTTAAGATTTAAAAAAAAATTTAAATTTTTAAATGGAATTTTCAAATGCTCCGGGCGTCAAAATTTTTGAGATATGCCCTTGCATAGCATTTTAATCACTTAAAATCTATCACAAACAAATCTAAGCATTGATCTTTTAAGCTCATGTATAGTTAATTCTTTAGATTTTTTTTCTGAATTTCATATCAATTTTCATCAAAATTTTGCCTTTTAATATGTTAAAAATCAAATTTAATTATCTTAATGAAGTCGAATTTCAAAATGCATGCTTAATTTCTTTTTAAACAATATCAGGCTTCTTCCTTATTAATTTCATGAATTTTCATCAAAAATTATGACGCATGCAGCATTTCATAAATTTAAAAACGTTGAAAAATCAATTTTGAGGAAAACAGATTTAAAGTACATTAGCATATTCACGCCGGCGCGGTGGGTCACACTCGACTCTCTCAGAGTTGTCAACTCTCCGGCTTTTTGCACACCACTCTTATTTTAGATAAAATGTTGTTCCTTTAAATCGCCCAATTGTTCTAATTAAATAAAACAACATTTTCTGTATTAAAATACTGGTATCCAAAAAACCGAAGACTTATCAGCTCCGAGACAGTCGAGTGTGACCCACCACGCCGGCGTGAACGTGTTAAAAGGCCGAGAAATTGTTTGATTACAAAATTCAAATGCGAAAAATTGTAAAAAATAATCGCATCTGTATGCGGTTTTTCGCAAATGGCTCAGAATAGACATGAGAATAATAATATGCACAAAAATGATTTACAATTTTTAGGTCCATTTCTGCTCAAATCAAGGTCCACTGTCCCCTTAATGCAACAGTTTCGTTTTAGCAATGTTTAATGGTGGTAAATACTCTTAGAACCTAGATTTCTCCATTTTAGCTATTCTTTATTTTTACAAAGCGCAGTTTTAAAACAAGAATTACTTTCTGTTGTGATGATGTCGCTCTCTCTAGCTCTTAAATGTCACGATGACATTTTAGAGCTAAACAATTCGCAGTTTAATTCTAAGGACGAAAAGTTAAATATATAATAAACAAATAGTATTTATAACGAATATTTTAAAAGTATGATGTACATATGCGTAAATTTTGATCCTATTTTTGTGACCTATTCAATTTGATCCACTAAAATAAAATACTGCGAGCATAGGTTGTACATGCGAACGATGCCCGTTTAGTATAATTCAAATTACAAGATAAAAATTTATTACTCTTTGTCAAAAGTTTATATGATTAATGCCAACCATTGTCATTTATATAAAAAAAATAATCTGGTGTTAATTAGATAACATGGACGTTGTCATATTTGTCTCCTGCTACCGAATACACATACACGCACGCACAAACACACACACACACACATATATATATATATATATATATATATATATATATATATACCAGGTGTCCCAAAAAGGACTGACTGATTTTACAATTCAGTAACTTCCAAACGGTGACAGATATTTAAAAAATTCTTGCAGGAGGGTTATGCATAAAGTCAAAAGTTTTTTTACAGTGATTTTCGATTTTAGTTCGAATTACAAACAATAGATGGAGCTGCGATCCATAGAGGCTAAATTCAGGCTCGATGTTTGGTACTTCGTGGCCCGGATAATACATTTCCATCTCCTTTTTCTGCATGGAACAACAGAAAGGACAAAAATCGAGCCTGTATTTAGCGACTATTGCTTACAGCGCCATCTATTGTTTGTAATTCGAACTAAAATCGAAAATCACTGTAATAAAACTTTTGACTTTATGCATAGTCCTCCTGCAAGAATTTTTTAAATATCTGTCACCGTTTGGAAGTTATTGAATTTTAAAATCAGTCAGTCCTTTTAGGGACACCCGGTATATATATATACAGTGGAACCCGCTAAAGTGGCCACCTTTGTAAAGTGGCCACCTGGCTAAAGTGAACTTTTTGCAAAAGTTTACTCGTGTTCATGTAAAATAATAAGAGAATTGTCCATAAATGTGACCATCTGTATATAGTGTAAAGTGGCCAGATATCCTGCCATTGTCAATGTTATTTGATCCTCTAAAATGTGACAATCCATTTTCAAACCATAAGACTAAAGTGACCATTTTACGAAATGTTTATGTTCATCCATAAAAAATATATGTTTAAAAATGAAAAAGAAAGTCCATCAATGCTGGATTTATTGACTTATAAGGCATGACTGAAAACATAATTGTTGAACAAAAATGTTTTAAGCAACGAAAAATTTCCGATATTTTTGCTGTAAATGAAATTTTGTATATATATATTTTTGAATGAATAGTTTATTATTGCCAGTTATAGAAACTTTATCATTATGCATTTACAATCAAAATAAAAATGCGTATTAATGAGTTTTAAGTTAATTATCTTCTATGTAGTATATTTTAAATTAGTAATTCAGTTATTATAATTGCTAATTAATCAATTCGTTACTTACTGTAGTGCATTTCTCCGTATATATATTTTAATTTATTTTATTTTGTAAGATCACAAAAAACATTTAACGTGCCATATTTAAAGGCACTTCATAAAGGGACCGCCTTTATATAGTGACCATTTTAGCCGGTCCCCAGAATGGTTAATTTAGACAAGTTCCACTGTATGTATATATATAATGAGAATGTATAGTCTCACGCACGATTTTTATACAGTATTTGCGACCAGTCTCAGTATTGAATTTTAATTAATTCACAAATTGAAAAAAAAAATATTTGAGAAACATGATTATATTCTGAGCTTCTCACAGTTTTTTACACTCTTTTATAATTCAGTTTGAAAGAGAATTGACTTGTTTTTGATGGGATATAACAAAAAATATTTTGTTTGAAATGGCACTTAGATACAGGCTGTGATAATAACATGAAGATGTGATATCTTTTGACTTTAACTACCTTTCATTTTCATGTCTTTTTGCAACTAGAAATTACTAAAAAACAAAACTAATGTCTTTCTGTCATAAATGCTAATGTTATTTGAGAAGAATAACAGTTGTGACTTTCAAACTTCCCAGTGGTTGAGTACAAATAAAAAAAAAACTTACTACTTTAAACATATTTTCAGCAACAGAAAAATCACGAAACATTACCAACATTTATTTAAGATTAATTTCCAATAATATATAGAAATATCTTTTTCAATTAGAATTTTAATTTTGAAACAATTTTAAAATCTCACCAAGAACGTTTTACTGCCAACTTTCGTTATCGAGTTCGGGCTACGATCTCACAAACGTTTTCGGGTTAGAGCTGTTTTGGATTTCGAATCATCAGGATCGGGCTCCGAAAAAAAGGAGAAAGAACACATCTATATTCTAAGAAGCTTATAAAACTTAACTTTTCCAATCAGTGAATTTTTCCTAAGATGGTTTAAACTTCCAATTTATTCTGAAGTGTATAAAATAGTACTGCTAGAGAAAAACGTGTTTGAAGTGTGATATCATATGTGTGTTCTTTATAAAATAAATAATATATAAATGCTGCTTATTATGTTAGCAGCATCTGGAAAAGTAGGTCTTTACATAAAGTAAACAATTCGTTAGTGAATATTTAAACATAATTCAACCTTAACTAATTATTCAACTCTTCTTTCAGCTGATTAATTACACCTTATTATCATGTTCGAGATTGAATTAATTGCACGTATGTTTTGGCAAATAATCAGCAAAAGTTGGAGGATGTATTTACACAGCATGGGGGAATTTTGTTGATAATTTTTACTATTATTACTTTTATTATTTTTTATGTATTCCTTAATAAGACATGTAATAATAAATTATTTATTCCCAGTGATTATAAGATCAATTATGATTTTTCATCTTTTAATTGTCGATTCAAAAAAAGTTTATTTAATTCACAAATAATCAGTTATTTTCGATTAAGAAAAAAATCTCAATTCAGACATTTTCATCAAAAATATCGTGAACTGTAAAACTAATTAGTGCGAAAGAAATTGTTTTCGCTCATTATTTAGGGCGTGATTCTGTTTTATATGTTGCTTACAAATTTAAACTTTTGTCACGCTGATATTTTTCTATTTTGTCAAGCCATTAAAATGTGTTTAGCACTCTTATAATTTATTTGCAAGCTACACTCGCAGCACTGGTTCATTTTTCGAAACGAACTTTGAATGAAACGAGATATATATGTGAATTTGACTTTGTGTTTTAAAGGAATATGGACTTTCACCTAGAATGTCTTAGCGCATCACTAAAAACGATGCGAACATAATTGTGCTATTGTATTTTCTTATACGATGGGCAAAATGTGATTTATAAAGTATCCCCAAAAGCAGGGCCTATTTTTAAATATGAATAATTAACAAACGAATAGAGTTATTAAAATATTTTTTTCCAGGAAACGGATGAATGATGTCTAGAATTTTGTTTAGCGTAATTTATTATGTTAGTTCAAATTCTTACCGACAGATGGCGCTGCGGCAGCTGCATTCATCAGCAATAGTTGAAAATTAAATGGCAATATTTTCAATATGTCCTCCATTCTTCACAATAACATGCCGGAGTCTTAGAATGAAATTAGTTCCTGTTGATGTGAAACTTTCACCCAATCGGTGATGTTCTAAAACAATAAAAATTCTCTATTCCAACGAATATACCATTTTGAAGAATTTACGCAAAGGCAACTACAGTTTCCTTGAAATGGTTATTACTGAACTTTCACTGACCGCGTCTACTTCTGTCTAGTCTTCACGGATGTTCCGCTTGTTCATGTAGCCACCAAAACGTGTTGTAGCGCCATCTGTCGTTGAGATTTTGAACTATCATAATACGGTGTTCCAAACAAAATTCCAGATTTCACACATCCATTTCCTGCAATATATATATATATTTTTAAATAACTCTATTCGGTTGTTAATTATTCATTTTTAACGATAAGTTTTCCTTTTTGGGACACCCTGTATTTTAGTTGATCATTTATAGTAGTATTTGGTAGAAAAATGCGACAAAGAGAACTAAAATGTTTTCTATTCATCACATTACTAAATAAACAATTAAATTTAAAAAATCAAAAAATCCGACTGCCGAACTAATTAAATATTTCTCATCAATGTGAAACTATTTTTTTTTTCAATTCCTACTATTGGCTCACACTCTCGCTATAGATATCTTGTTCAGATTTTCAATAGTTAATAAAATACTTATTATTTATGCAATCAAGCTCAAATAATTTTTTAAAAACTTGTAATGGATGACACTTGATGGTAATCCAGGTTTTTTCAAATGTTAATTCATTAATTAAATTAAATTAATTAATTTTCAATAATCAAGAGATCCCTCTTCTTGATCAAGGCATTTTAACGCCGCTCGAGAGGAAAGAAGAATGGGAAAAAAATTCTCTTATTGACCTAAGTAGGAATTGACTTAAAATATTTTTTTTTATATTACTTACCAATTTTTTTATTTACTTGTATTGATGACTTTTAAGTTGCGTTGAATTGTTAGTTCCTATCTATAAACACTGTTTTGATAAGGTCTATAGATGTCCATGATGGTTAAGGTTGCAGTAACGCTAGAGATCCTACATACACAACTTCCAGGTTGTATGATATTTTAACGGGGCTACTGACTGTAAAATAGTCAATGAAACACTGTCTTCATTTTGAAAGACCTATCCAATGATATGCCACTCAATAGGGCGCGTAATTTTTTTCGTCTCTACCGCCATTTTGTATTTTACGGCCACCATTTTGAATTTATAAAAACAAAACTTAGCCTATAACCATATGGCCGTTAAGACGAATCGATAGAGACCGCATTCAATAAAATCTATCCAGCCGTTGGGATGTTTCGAGGGTATAAAGAAATCTGCATACACAGATACGCGTGAAACACATAACCCTTCTTTTCAGCCGGGTAAATAGAGAGCATTGCACTGATTACAAATATTGTCTATTGCATTTAAACAATGTTTCGGAAATTAATTTTCGTTTGTAAGTTGTTGAATTCCGGATCTCTCGACTTGGATGTCTGTGCGGTTCTGGTAAGTTAAATAGAATATCACTCTAAGTTACGTTTAATGTTCGTAATACACGTACTTTTATGCCAGGTCATTGCGGTTTAGATTTCAGCAAAGTAAATAGGGTAAAAAAGTAACAAATTATTTGAACACAAAGAACAGTGTTTAACTTTCATATATGAAAGGCAACTAACGTGTAAAATGATAAATTAAAAGCTGAATTATTTGAATATTATGAAAATGACGTCATTCTCACTCTTTATCTTATCCGGGATCACAGGATAAATTGCTAAAAACTGTTTCATACGTCATCATTGTCATCCTAATATTTTAAAGAGTGTTTTGAATTAATTCTCTTTTGGTGATAAAAAAATAACTAGAGGTGAAAAATATATGGTAGAAAATATTTTTTGTTCATTCGCAGCATAATGAAAGACCATAAATTTAGTAATCGGTAATTAATTTTTTTCTAAACTTCTTTAATCGGTTTCATCGTCTAGAGTACCCTTCAAGCATAAACGAAACATCCAACAAAATATTAAATAGGCGAGTTTCTGGGTGACCTGATTACCGAAGATTTATCCAAAATACTTTAAAAGCCTAATTAAAAAAGAAGTTATATGCAGAGAAACAAAAAAGAAATGGTAAAAAAAAAAAAAAATAAAAAAAAATAAAAAAAAAAAAATAAAAAAAAAATCGTACGTTTTTCAGAAATATTTTTATTGCAAATTGTTAGCTTTTAAGATACTATTAATCGAAAATTCATAAATTATTCGTAAGAATGAACGTTCCTAACTTTTAAAGCAGTTAATGTCTCTATAAGTGAAATCGACAATATGTTGAAAAATAAGAGAAGAAGGACAATATCTGAATTCGGTGATATAAAAATAATTTGAGAAAACACTGACATGCTTTTGCAGTGAAGTACGGTAAATGTTATAGTTTAACTATTTGAAATTAAATTATTTATTATATGCGTCAGTGTGTGGTAGACATTTGTACTAAAATAGAATATTTGATGTCATTTTTATATTATTAACTGCTATTTATATAAGGTCATTCTGCCTAAATGTGATGACCTCTAAATGCGACAATGTTCGTCTTCTTAATATCGTAAGGCAAGAATCGTAAACAAATAATTCTCAATGCAAGAATCGTAAATAAATGCTACATGATGAGATATCCGAAATACAGGATTAAAACCCATAGTATTTCTCTGCATTTAAAAAGCTTTCTTTAAAAAAAAATTCCATTTAAAATAAACATCTTTAATTATCAAGCGACCCATCTTCCCTAAATGAGGAAAAAATTCCGAAAGATGTTTAATGTTTTACTTTTTTCACTGTGAAGATGAAATAACTCTATGAACGTGAACGATTATGACTCGTGTTTCCTCTTTCTAAAGTGTAAGATTAAGAAAAGGCGACCAATTTTTAAATTAGAGTTATAAAATATCCTGGAAATTTAGTGAAATCGTTTTCTTCAGCGAACTAGCGACAAACTGAATGCGCTAAATGCGAAAAGACTTTTACGGATTAACGAAATAAGTTTATATTGTATTTTTTACATATTATTTAAAATAATGTGTAAAGCAGAAATTGCGTTTAATTAAGCTGTGTTCATTTATATGTTTAAAATGATCAAATCAGAAAAATGCATGTCTTCAAAATTAAAAAAAAAAAAATGGTGTAATAATATCAATGTATATTTGAGACAGAGAATAAAAATACATGATTACGGGATTCGCAATACATCTATATGATGGGAATTCTGAAAAATCTTGCGTAGATTGAAGACACTTAAATAATGATAATGAGATTAAGTTAATTAAAAGTTCTGTAGCATAAATAGAGATTCCGGTTAAAACATAAAGCAGCTACGTTATAGCCTGTTTTGCAGGTCTCAAATTTTTTTACACTTTCCTTAAATCTGATATTCTAATTCTGTTTTAAACTGTTACTCATTATACTAAACATTTTCTACTTTTGGATTATAATAAGATTAAAAAAATCTGTTTTTATGTAAATGAGTATTTATGTTTCCACATATATATTCTAAAACTTAGAAAACGCTAAATGTTTGTGAAAGCGTAAGGAAAAGGTGGGGGGGGGGCTTCACAATATCAGGCTCTAGGCCTCTCTTTGGCTTAAAAAGACCTGCATAAATGATATTTTAAGAAACTTTGCACGATTTTATCTGTTTATAACTAATATTTTTTATCATATGACATTTTATAATAACGCAATTTATATGCAATAAATATTCGTCATAACAATGTTATAAATATTCTATAGTAACTCTTTTAACCCGTTAACTCCACACTAATTAGAATTTCCACCGATAAAAATTTAAAATGTCGGCGTTATTTAAATCATTATATAATTAATTTATATTATTCATTAAAAAATTAAGCTTTTTGATAAAAATAGATATCCCATTTTGATTAATTTCATGTAGGAATAACAAGTTATATTTTACTATCACTATATCGGCAACAAAATTGTACGCAGTTGAAGTTACGGAATCCTAAATTGCACTACTGAGTCTTGGGGCAAATATTCACTCTCAAATTTTCTGAATTGTTAATGATGTTTTCCGCAACAAGGGTTTAACTATTAACTGCTGTTAACGCACTTGCTGCTTACTGCCACTTCCATTTAAAATTGTCAGGGATTAACTTGAAATTTGCTGTTTAACTATAAAAATTTGTGAAATTTTGTTTCGTTTGGAGCCCTAATAGTAATTATAGAGGCTTCTGAATATGGGATTTTAAATTATAATAGACCTGTACTGTACGTATTGTTTTGTACAGGAATAGTATTATATGAGTTAATGATTTTTATTTATCTTTCATCAAACGACCGTCGAGACTGTTCTCAGTAGCTATACGAAAATTCCTGTTATAGAAGTTAAGGGTTAAATGAATATTTTCAGATGAATAGACATGTATAAAACGCATTGTCCCATTTAGGGCTTTGGACGTCTACTTTAGGTTTTAACTGCCGTAAATGCAGCAAAATAACCTAAATGCAACAATGGTATATTGCTAGATTACATTACAGATATGGATTCCATTTCTAGAAAACAAGCTAGTTTGAACTAAGCGCTCAGTATTCAATCATGCTCTGCTTAGTAAAACACATGTTAATTTTATAAAATGCCAAGTATACCCTAAATTCAACAAAACTATGGCAAATCTCGTCTCATTTAGGCGCAATGACCTTACCATATATTATCTTATAATGTGTTTTTGTGACGAAAGCCTTTTACATTCATACTTGCACATATAACAGACAAAATCATTTATTATTTTTTAAACGAACATTACTCGCAGATCTCTATTTTTTTATTGTAAAAAAATCATGTATTTCTACACAGTAAAGCACTCTAAAACCGTAAAAAAAAATCAACTGCCAAAAGAATTGATTTTGATTTTTAAAAAAAAGTAAAACAATAGAAAATTTTGGGACTTAACTAGAAATTTTGTTTGAAAAATGTTTTGAAAAAAAAAAAAATAATAAATATATATATATATATATATATATATATATATATATATATATATATATATATATATATACAATATATGTTAGAAAAATGTTATTCTTGTCAAAATAAGCGATATTATCTGTATTACTTAACAGTAG
Source organism: Maratus speciosus (assembly GCA_963932465.1). Classification (NCBI taxonomy): domain Eukaryota; kingdom Metazoa; phylum Arthropoda; class Arachnida; order Araneae; family Salticidae; genus Maratus; species Maratus speciosus. Next base: position 114,134,142 of record OZ010790.1, on the reverse strand, counting down.
ATAAGGAAAAGGCTGATTATATCCAAGAATGTGATCATCTGCCTGCTTGTTAATAAATAATATTAAGATAGGATGCATGATTTTGAATTTTTTCATTCCAAATGGAAGGAACTAAAGACAAAAGTATATATTTAATTTAATTAAAAAGAAGAATTAAAAGATTCATTAGTGTATTTTTATTGTACTAGGTTGATCAGAAAGTTCCGGGAAATTTGTGAAAGTTGCAATGTTATGCGTAAATTAAAATCAAAAGAAAAAAGGACTGTTCTTCAAAATAGAGACCAACATTGTCCACGACTTTCTGCAATCGTTCTGCCAGATTCCGGATTTGCTGGAAGTACGAAGTTTGTCGCCGTACCACCAATCCCCCCCCCCCTCATTAATCTCATCGACGGCTTTCAGAATCGTTAGACCTTTTCTCCAATAATGCCGAATCAACACACGCAAAGCATACTGTTCAATGGGCATTTTGGAGCCGAGATTCCTGAACTCCTATAGATATACCACTAGTACTCCTATATACGATACAAATTCTGATAATTATTAGATTAAACATTTCCCAGAACTTTTTTCTCAACCTAATATTTCAATTATCACGTGTCTACACCTTTATTAAAAATAACAAAAGTTACTTTTTTTCTTGTAATTTTAGTTTGATACAGACATGGATTTTAATCATATACACTGTAAACTGAAATGTCTTAAATTCAGACATTTAAGTATCTGAAACGGAGTGTTCAATTTTCAGACGTTTTAAAGTGTCTTAATTTTTAAGACACTTGTATGCGTCTGAATTTCAAACACTTCAAATGTCTGAATTGCATCCATGTTTGACCACTTCGACAAACATTTTTTCACCTTTTTTTTTTTCTTTCGTAAGCATTATACGGTATAAATATATATATATATCCCTAAAAATATGGAACTGTAGCCCCTCGAGACTCCAGTATAATTTACATATTTTAATTGAAATTTTCTGATGTAAATTCCAGAAAAAAAAATCCATTTATTTTGCATATTTCTGTATTTAAAAAATAAAATATAATTTTTCAAGAACTAATCTCCATATTTATATACAACCACTAGCTAAAGGCCATCTGAATTATATAGTATTCTTTCCAAACTAGAGTAAACTTTACCACTTACCCCGGGTGGGATTCGATCCAGAGTCCTCTGCGTAGGAGAACAGTGCGCTAACCATTCGGCTACAATTTCGTTGGCAGATTTTTCAAAATAATGTTATTCATCAAGCACAAGCAATGTTTTTAAGGAGACCGGGAATGTCTTGAAAGACCATGTTAAATTCATCAACTTTATGTACCTTTTTCTCAGAAATTGTGAAAGATAGAGATCTAGATTTTTTAGAGTAGACAGAACAACATACTTTACGTATTTTAACAGACCATTTTCGTTCTATGTGAAACTCAAAATTAATTATTAATTATTTATTGAAAATCATTTTTAAATTAGCATTTTTGGTAAGATTCCACTGCCTAAAATAAATAATTTTCAACAAATCATTAAATCCCAGAGTTAAAGTGTACAATATAACATAACACAAGTATTAAAAAAAATCTGAGTTCTTAAATTTAATAGATATTGAAAAAAAAGAAACATAAACATGAAAAATCCAAATTTTGAGAAAAAGTCGTGAAATATGAAATAATGAATAATAAATGAATAATTTCAACACTTATTTTTTCATATATAAATATGTGTGACACATCGTTGGATATTTAATGATATAAAAAAGTAAAAATCGATTTTTTGGTTAAATTTTGTTTTCCCGGTCCCCTTAAGTAGCAGTAAGTTTTTTTCCAATTTAGTATCATTCTGAACAGTTTATACACAGTGCTGTAGTCGTAAAAAAGAAAAAAAAAAAAGAAACAGGGTACACGTATGGCAGAGGGTATACGCCAGTGGTTCCCAACTTGGGGAGTACGCCCCACAGGGGTGCAATATGGCTTTTCAAGGGGGCAATTTCAGATGTCTTATTAACAAATTTTCTGTCATTTTTTTCTAATGAAAATAGTATCTTAGTCTAAAAATAGAAATAATAGATGAAAAAATTTAAAAATAACTGAATAAAAATTAATTTCCGAAACTATCCCATTTAAAAGTTCAAAAATACACTGACACCGAAATAATTATATGGATTATCTTCTATAATTTGAAACCTTTTATATAATAAAGAATCATTTAATTTCTCTAATACTATTTTAGTAAATTACACCTCTTTTTTTTTACTATTTATTAAAAAAAAAAAAAAAAAAAAAAAAACTTGTACATCTATTCATAGTGTAATATGCCCCACGAGGGAAATTTTGTAGAGTATATCTAAAATTGACTATTTGGGCATGTTTAATCTAAAAAATGTTTTGGATGATAAAAATGAGGTGCTACATTTATGAAATTAATAAAACCCCGTGTGCATCACGGAAGGAAAGTGTTGAAAGTAAACTTCTTATGGCTCTTCTGCAGACCACATACAGAATATGAAATTCATGACATATGCATTTTAAAATTTTAAATTGGAGAAAACATGGGGCCCAAATAACAATAATGGGAAAAAAATCCGCTATCAAAGAAGTATGTTATGGGAGGAAAGGTAAGTAGTAACATAAACTGGATAAAAGTGTGAACCCGGAAATGCTACTTGTGAATTATGTTATCCATACAGTCTTGGCGATAAACAAATATCACTTATTCTTAATGAAGTACTAAAATCCATTATAAAATGTATCAATTCTATTAGATGTTATACAAAATATGAAAATGTTTTCAAGAAATTTTGCGAAAATAAAAATGTAGACTGTTTATCAGTTTTAAAATTTGAGGTAAGTTGCCAAAAAACAATAAAACGATGTAAATGCGAAGATCCATGGGATCACTGCATTCATGGAGTTAGGTTAAAAGCATATTTGTAATTAAAAAAAAAATATGATTTTGATAAATTAAAGAATGTGAAATCACTTATGATGGAGTTAATGCTATTTTCGGATCCATCTGGGAAAATGGAAGTTTATTTTTTATGTGACAATATTTATATAATATAGAAGGGAGGGGGGGGGGGCATCATGATTTTAGAGATGCCTAGGTGGGGTACGGCCAAAATAAGGTTGGGAACCACTGGTATACGCTAAAGTCATTAATGTCATGTATCGAGTTTTCGCTGTAGTTTTATTCCCAGATAGATTACTTTGACTACACGAGATGGCGCCACTATTCATTTTCAAAAATTGAAGGTTTAATTTCCACTTCAAATTGGAAATGTATAAATTTTAATTCATTTTTGTTCTTAAATCATGAAATTGGCAGATGATGTTATTCAGAGAATATGTGATCGAAATAAGTTTTCTATTTTTTGATGAATAAATTACCTATCGAATTATAAGCGATCCTCTTTAAACAGGTTTCTATAACAGTAGGTAACGCAAGTATTATGCAATCAAACTTTTTAAGAAGGAATCGAATGAGACTGGGCAAAATTTCGCTTTCAGCATGGTTATGTCGTATATTTTTAAACGTACTACTAAAAATTATTTGCTAACTGTAACTCAATAAACAGTAAATAAAACTGAAGTAAACCTCTGTATAACGGAAATTTGGCTAAAATGAAAAATTTCATGATTTCTTGGAAATAACACACTGGTATGAATAAGAATAAATAAATCCTGTCTAATATAGGTGATTTTTGAAAAGGGGATTGAATTATATGGGTTTGTCCTAGGAAGGTTATATTTTATCTGTTAAATGGAGCTTTCAGAAATATGCAAAAAAAAAAAAAATGGAAAATTTTCTGGAACGTACGGAAAAAAAATTACATTAAAATAAATAACGTAAATTGGTGTCTGAATAGACAGTACAATTTCCATATTTTAACGGATACTTTTTACAGTGTATAAAGCTTACAAAAAAGTGAAAAAACGGCTGCCTATTGCTGAACAGGCAGGTTGATCAAAGATGGATGCGATTCAGACGTTTGAACTGTCTTAAATTCAGACGGATACACGTTTCTTAAAAATTAAGACATTTTAAAACGTCTGAAAATTGAACACTCCATTTTCAGACACTTAAGTGTCTGAATTTCAGACATTTCAGTTTACAGTGTTTATACCATGATCATAGTAAGACACTTAAGTGTCTTAATTTCAGACACCTATGATGTCTGAAATTACATATTCAGACACTTAAGTGTCTGAATTACTTTTTGAGTCACATATGTGTCTGAATTTAAGATGCCTTTATTTGCAGTGTAGGTTCTTGTACAGAAATAAAGTAAACTGTATGTGTAGAACAACCAAATGTATTTCTTGTAGAATTTTTAATGCAAGTCTATGGACTAAACATATACTTGCAAACACATAAATGTTTCTAAAGACAAATGTGTATTGCCTGTAATTAATGGACTGTAAGAAGAAGAAATTCTAAATACTGGGAAGATTATATGAAGATGTTTTATTTTTGTTTTTTAAAATTAGTTACCGATATTATTATGAGTATGAAAAATCTTTTAAAAAATTATTCCTAACAAATTTAAGGTTTTTCTTATTTAAAATCGATTGGCTTGAGATTAAAATGGAAAAACTTTATTTCCCATAAAGAAGAAAAAGAAAGGTTTAGTTGCAGTTTCTTATTTCACATTATGTAGAAAAAGCAGCTGAGATATAGAATCAAGGAAGTTGAATTCTATTTCCAATTATGGGACACACCAGTTATCAACATTATAGAACATTTTAAGAGTACTTCATTTCCTTTCTTAGAATAATGACACATTACATCAGTGTAAATATGTTGAAATAGTGATTGCTTTCAGTACAAAATAGTCCTTTAAACAGAACAGAAAAAATACTTAAAGAAATATTCGAACTCTATACTAAATTTTAATAGATTTATTTCTTTAGTATAAATACAAACGACACACAAATGCAATTTTAGTCAAATATACTGATAATGCAAAATGAATATACATTGTATTAACCTGCCGGAAAGTGGTTAGTATAAGATATCAAAATATAAATTACCTAGAGGAAAATGGAGTGTTTCGTGTTACATATATGATGTACAAGTGTTATGTATAAGTTAAGTGTTTGGAACATACAGTTAGTTGCACACACACAAATGTTTCTAAAGATAAACATTTATTCCGGGCGTTTATTGACGGTCTGTATGAACACAAAATTCTAAATACTAAGTACATGAATGTTTCACGAAGAGATTTGTTTTTGTTTTTAGGAATTAATTACAGAGATTATTATGCGCATGAAAACCGTTTTCAAATAATCAACCAAAAAATGTAGCTAGAGCTTTTATATTAATAATTTCAGAGTAAGGAATTTTTCATCTCTTTTTTTTATTATTATTTATATACATATTGAAAGAAAAATATCAGAATTAAATATTTATATGAATTATCAATAATATTTATTGAAATATGTAACTAATTATTTTTTTAAACTGCATAAGTGAATGATCTAATATGTATCATGCACATTCAATTGGCTCCAAGCGCTGTACCACCATCTAAAAGAACCTTCTGAGGTGCCGTCCTTCCCAAAATATATATACGTATCACGATTTCACATATATCTGAAAATTTATTCTAATTAGCTATTCATCGTACCTTTACAAAATCGGTCAGTTCTTTATTATTTATTATTATTATAAAATATTTTCAAAAAAGTTATTAAACATTTATTTAAACTTATATTGAATGTATACTTAAATTAAAAAAGTAATAATTTATTTAAATTGTATCTTGTTGTATTCAAGCAAGATTCTCCGATTATTTTCTCCATTTTTGATCATCTAGTAACTCAGTCCCATTTGCCCTGTTTTTTTTCCGCCAAACGCGAACGACGACAAATATACTAAATAAGACTTCTAGCGTTTAAAAAAAAAAAAAAAAAAAAAAAAAAAAAAAAAAAAAAAAAACGTGATTACTCTCATATTAATAAAAAATCTTGCAATCTCCGTGAACAGTACATAACCCTCCTTTTTGCAAGCATTTGGGTTACAATTTGCGAAACACCCGCTGGCATTTAAATAATAATAATAATAATAAAGAAATTAATCCCCAAGTAAATGTTTCATACTTGACATTGAAATATTAATTTATTACATTAGACAAAATTTATCCTTTACCGACGACAGTAAATTACTCTTTTGAAATCTGTATCATATAACCAGTGTAGTGAGATTCAAAGTTTACTTCTTATATTTTAATGTATTATCCTAAAATTGAAACTTTATAAAGAAAAAAATCATTTGATTTTGCATTTTTATTACACCAAATGTCTTTTTCTTTCTTATGTCCGTGGTGAATATTCGTTTGTACGATGCTTACCGTGAAATGATCCATGATCCCTGTTTTAAGTACTGCTTTTGAGGGTTTTGTTATACATTGTTTTATTTCAGATTTTAAAAGATTTATTAAAATTTATAATTTAATGGCTGTTCGTTTCAAATCACTAAATCAAATTTTAACAAACCAAATCTGCAAACAATACTATTCCAAAACTGCAACACTAATATTCCATGCTGTTCACTAATATTTCCACGCTGTTTCTATCTATGTAGAGCAATAATTCGTAAAGTTCTTACATGCATAATACCAAACAGTCAAGTTAATTCTCGTCATGATGGAAGACTGCCTCGTGCAGAACTGCAATAATTAATGGGATTCTTGTAGCATAATGTGTAAATAAATATGTGATTGTTCAATAACTATAGATTGGCGGATTTTGACAGCAGCGGTAATGTGTATTACTTAGTTTATAATAAATGAGAATTTAATAGAAGTATTACGTAATCTGAACGTTACCTTTTCCTAAAAACGTTTTTTTGAAAGGATAAATTTTAAAAAAATTTTAATTATTTTTCATGCTATTGCATTAATAAAAATAATATAATATGTTGTTTTGTGTCGTTTTTAGGTGCGTTCGTAATTATATAAATACGTAGCACCTATAGTTGTCGTTCATTCCGTCTGTCTGTCCGTCTGTCCGTCCGTCTGTCTGTCCGTCCGTCCACATATAACAGAGCAAAAACTACCCAACCGAATCGTTTAAAATTTAAACTATATAATTGTTGCATAATTTTGTCGAGTCATTTCAATTTTTATGAAAATCGGATGTATAGGTTAATTACAGGGACAATCAAAAGTTTTCCGTTACATTACGGCCAATGGGAAGAAATTATTGCAAGTGCATTTTAATGATGTTACAGCCTTCCGAATGATCAGAAATTATAAATATATAATTGTTGCAAGATTTTGTCGAGTCATTTCATATTTTATGAAAATCGGATGTATAGTTTAATTACAGGGACAGTCATAAGTTTCCGTTACATTACGGCCAATTGGAAACAATTATTTCAAGTGCAAATTAATGATGTTATAGCCTTTCGAAGTACACTAAAATATACATTCTGTACAATATGCGGCGAAAAAAATATTTATAAAACTAGTTATAGTACGAACGCACCCCATTTTCCACGTTTGACGAGCAATTTCCAACTTTTTTATAGTCTCGTGGTAAAACCGAAATAGCTACCAATGGAAAGATAAACGTTAAAAAAAATTAATCAAAGCGTGCTGACTGCTCTAATAAATAAGTAAAATAAAGCCGTATCCAACAAAACTACGATCATCGCTTATTATATCTATAGTCGCATCTCATGTTAAAAAAGAATAAATAAATAAATAAGAGAAATCTCTTAAAGAAATATCGCAGAATCTTTGAACATCTCTATAAGTCCTGCGAAAAAATTTACGAAAATTGATTTAAAATTGAAGACAAATAACAAAAACAAACAAAAAAGCATGGTGTATACCAACTAAATGCAAACACATATTTCTTCGTGTAACACTAGGATATGCGGATTCTAGTATAAAACTTATTTGCCAAGTGAAAAATGAAAGTATGTTGTTACAATGGATGAAGATTAGATATATTTATCTGCTTGCAATGGAGTGATGATCGATTTACTACCAAAAAATTGGAAAACAAACCTAATACGTTTTAGAGGAAATAACTAAAGTTTTTTTAAACGTTTTATAGTTATTAATGGATTATCTTAAACCGAAACACTGTAAGCATAAATAAAATTAAGCACAAGCAAAATAGAAAAAAAATCAATTATAACTCTGATTACTATCAGAACTATATTTTCAAATACGTTTTCAAAGAGAACATTACACCACGTTACCCAAACAATATTCATAGTGTTAAGTGCGATCAGGATAAGGCCATACGTCTAAATCTAGAGCTATTTTTTTAGAAAAAAATATGACTATTCAATTTAAATGCATCCCATTTAAGTCCGCCGAAAGTGTCTTCATTAAATTACTGTGCATTTGGTCTTCTAGAACAGGCGATTTATATGCGAAATCCTTAAAAATATAGGATGTACTCTGGAAGATTGTGGTCGAAGGGGTGGAACAAAATAAATATTGATAAAGTAAGAAAAGTATTTTATCTTGGAAATCCAGATGTGATACGATTGTTCAACGAAAGGGCTATCATAGTGAAAATTTTAGAATATAAAAGTTTTATCTTTATTTATACACAAGATGACCAGAATTAAAACTCTTCTAATTTGACGACTATTATATTGAACTACTCAGTGAATAAGCTTCAAATTTTGTACTCATACTATTCAAGATACGGGAAAATGGATCAAGTCAAAAAATAGTTCCAGAAATCACCGATAGACGGCACTGTAGAATTGATCATAAACAGGAAAAACAAATCTTAAACATATTTTATTTAAATTTAGAAAACTCTCCCGTGGCAATGGTCTTTTCGACGCAGGGAATGCGCTAAATATGGTTCTCTTGTTCAAGAAGCAAAATCCTCAAATTGTTTAAGCTACAGTGTAATGTCCTGGTTACAGTATTGTTTTTGTTGTATAATCTTCTCGTTATACCTGATATTTTATTTAGGATTTACTTAATCTATCCATTAAATCTCATGTAAATATCTTTATTTCACACAATAGTAGTTGAATGGATTGAGTATGCTTCTTTACTTACAATTTTCAAATAAATTTATTAGAACATCGGGAGTTACTTTGAATAGTATCTCATTTCATCATATGAATTTCATCTTTCTTTCAGATTTTAATTGTACTGTTTTAAATTTTAAATTTGAATACTAACACAAACGAATGTTTGGTGGAAGTATTTCTTGATACATTAGCTTTAGTAGAGGAAAGTGTTATGGAGTAGACGGTGGCAAAGCGTCAATTTCCCCTATGATTATATTGCTGGTTCAGAACTTCTAGCCTCCCAAACCGAGGCTTTTGCCGAGATGGGACTCATCCAATACCTCAACTAAAATAAGTTAGGAATGATATATTTATATATTTGCATTTACTACAAAAGCATTGGACCTCAAATTCTATCCCGGGAAAAATATTCGACTCGATTAGGTCTTACACAACCCATGACCATTTTCGTGCGCAGCGTTGACTGGAGGTTTTATTATTATTATTATTATTTTTTTTTTTTGCGTAGTTATTATAAGATAGAAAATATAAATGTTTAAACTTTCTGTTCTTTTTTTTTTTTTTTTTTTTTTTTTACGTAATTATTATAAGATAGAAAACATAAACTTTTGCTGTTGTTGTTGTTGAAGTAAAAATGAATATTGAAATCTATAAAAATTATTTTTGATGTGCTGTGCAATTTTTTTTTCATTTACAAATGTATTTAATTTTGTTTGATTTTGTAACAATTTTCTCCAATAAAATAAATTTAATTTCGATTTTATGGAATTATTTAAGAATTAAGACTTTGTATTCAATAAAATATTTTTTCGTTAGAATAACACCAAAAAGAGAATTAGCATTGTAAAAACAAATGCATGTTTTTTCAGTAAGAAATGGATTCCTTCAAATTACCGATGAGTAGCTTACTCTAAGTGAACAGCTTGATTGTTTGTGGGCTTCTAAATCAGATTTGAATATCATAGGCGAATGTAAGAGAAGGTTGAATACCTTTTACCACTTCACTTTAAATATTATAGATAGTAGCACTAGACTTGTTAAGAAAATATAATCTGAAATATATATATATATATATATATATACATATATAATTATCACATCCTGTTATGGATAAAAACGGAAAAAATAAGTATTTTAAAATATTTTTGCATAGATTTAAGATGCTCTATGATGTCTTTATTCCTTATGGTCATCGCCGAATCTACATATGACCGGACGCGTCGATACGGAGGGTCAAAATGATACAAAGATTCGAACTTATTTTACGAAATGCATGCTCACTAATAGAAAGCTTCGCAAAGTAATTCGAAAATTCTTTAATCAGGGTTCACAAATCTTTTTCTTTCATGAAAATATTAGTACATTTAAATTTTTTAAATTTTATTTGAGTTTAATAGCATGTCCAAATGAATCGTATTTGATTATCCTTTATATGACGTAAACAAATATCTATTCCTACAATTCCATGATGGTAATGATTGTTTTTTGCGAATAAATGATACAAATTTCAAAGGCATAAGGCCATCTGTTGCAAAAAATAAGTAAAACATTACTTTTAAAACTGATGTGAAATTATATGTTCACGACAGCCTACTCCAAATACGACAGAGAAGGTAATGTTAAAAGTCATTTAGGATAGGGCACTTCTTATAAATTCATATTCAATATAAAAAATTCAAATTATCTCAGAGTAGCATTCCAGAAATAAAAATAATTTATGCTTAAAAGTTTCGCAGTGCATTTATTTTATGATAGTTGATTCCATTCTTCAATATTTTATCAATGGAAATATGAATGTTCCCAATCAATTGAATAAAAATACAAAGATTCAAGTTGATGATTCAATAATGATAGTCCATATTTTCAGAAAATTTTGATGAGAGATAGATTTGTTAGATTAAAAGATTGTCACACATTGAACAAATTTGATTTTCTATATGATTTTAAGAATCATCTGTTTTCCATATATACATATTTCACTTTTTCTGATTATTAATAATTATAAAAAGGAAACTTACTTCTAACATTTATTTTATAAAATCGACAATCTAAATAAAAGTACAATTGGGTAAGCAACAAAGGTAAAATTAGATGATATGTTTTTCTGAAGAAAAATACTTTTGTGTAAAAATAGGCACTGTGAAAATGTCAATGGTTGATGTCAAATGATCAATGGTTGATGTCTCTGCTCCAAATTATCGTATATATACATATGCGACATATACTGTCTGTCTATACAGTCTTTCACATAACTAAACTGTAACAAAGTTTTAAATTTCAACACTAACACTTAATTGTAACATTATATTTGTATTTTTTGTAAAATATTAACTTCATGTAAAAAACGGAATATGATTATTTTAAGTAGTTTAGAATCATCCATATGTAAATCTTTGAACTCGTAATGTTACAGTTTTTCCTTAGTCTTTGCAAAACAGATTACAATTCGGGGATTTTTTTAAAAATATAACTTCAAAATATTCAGTGGAATAAGCTGTAATTTGGCATTCGCATATTTGAAGCAACTGAATTTAGATGACTGTTACAAACTTCTAAGATGTCACTTCATACATATTTAAAAATTAATTTCAATATATATACACTATATATATAAAATCCTAATGAATCGAAGTGAAACGGATTTATGTAACGATTCTATGAAACGACTGATTAAACAACTAATTACACGGCAATTACACGGCGTTTCACGGCAATTTCTCCTAAAATATGGAATACTTTGCGATGAAATTAACACCAAAAATCCGTATTGATCCACACATCTCAAAACTGGTATTAGAATATTAAAATTCGAATTAGTTTTCGAAATATTAATTTTTTTCTAATTTTAAATACTTTTTTTCTAATGATAGCAACGCAAATTTTAATTATAACAGATATTTTTTTTTCATATTTTAGAAAAGTTTATTTTAAATTAATTTGGCGACAAGTTTGGCCTCCCTTAAATGTATGCTAAGAAATGCATTATGTTACTTTTATTCAGAATTCAATTTGTAGATCATTATCATTTTATTTAATAAAAAACTTTCATTTAAAATTGAAACCTTTAAAATAAATGGCTTTTACTTCATTCTTTTTTTAAACGAAACGAAAAGAAAAATATTAGACACATATGTCATATACGCAACGGGGTACCTAATTGGCGCCAAAATGGTGTTATTTTGCCTGACATGGTTACCCAGCTATTGTGGCTTAAAATAGCAATTATAGCCTTTGTGCAGGAATATTAAAAAGCAGTAAACCAACATTTAAAATGCACAAATAATGGATGAAAAGCAGCAAACAGCTGTTTCGAATCTACAGCGAGATTCTTCTTCAGTGCAAGATAGGGAAAAAGGAACAGCGTGCTAGAAAAACCAAGGCTGAGCAAAATCATAGACAGAGACGCACTGCCTTATATACCCTATGCGGGTATCGAAAGCGCCAGAAACAACCAATGAGAGAGAAGCAGTGGAAACGACTGGGTGGACAAGTAGCGACATCTACCGGAGAAGGAGATAAAAAGAAACCAAAAAAGAGGAAATTAAATTAATGCTTTCCAAATACTTGGAAAATCTGGAGTACTAGATAAGTCATTGACTAAAGAGTGAGAATTTTTAATGATGTCGTAAGCTTCCCAAAAATCAAGATCAAGGTTAGAAGAACATTTTTGGATAATGGTGGCTGAGGAAAAATCGAACCTATGTTGAGAAGTCCAAGAATGTTGAGCAATAGAAGAACGTTTGAGCTCCTGATTTTTAACATAACCTTCATGCTCTTTTAAACGAAATCTAAGAGCACGTTTAGTCTGGCCAATATAAGAAAGGCCACACTGGCAAGAGATTTGGTAAATACCCCAGTTGTCAAGGCGATCAACGGGGTGTTTGAAATTTGAAAAAGTGATTTTATTAACAGGAGAAAAAATAACATTAAAATCAAACCTTCTTAGGATTTTAGCAACTTGCTGACTAATTTTAGGAAAAAAAGGCAACACAACTGAAGTATTAGAGTTGGAATTAGAATGCTTTTCAGAATGAACGGTTTTCGTCAATTTCTTATAAATAGAATCAATAATATTAGAGGAATAACCACGATCAACAGCAATAGCTTTGATGTAATTAAGTTCAGTACTAAGTAACTGAGGAGTGGAACAAATATTGGTAGCCCGAAAAACAAAAGTATTGAAAGCAGCGAATTTCTGGTTAGGGGGGTGAGAAGAATGCCTGTGAGGTGGGAGACTGACAGCAAAGGTTTACGAAAGACGGTAGTCTGAAAGCCATTTTCACTACGAATAACAAGGACATCGAGGAAAGAAAGACAGTTATTGGTCTCAATTTCAGAGGTAAATTGAATGCAGGGATCAATGGAATTCATAATAGAGAGAATATGATTAATATCCGAATTTATTTCAACCAGGACATAAACTTCATCAACATAACGAACATAGAACGGAAATTTTAAAATTTCAAAAAGTTTGACCTCAAAATAGTGCATATAAATATCGCATAAAATTGGACTAAGAGGATTACTCATAGCCAAACCATCAATCATGCGGAAGAAATTACCATTGAAAACAAAAGTATTTTGCGACAAGCAAGCGCAAGTGAGAAGGATAAGTTCCTCGATTTCAAAATAGGAGAAATGGAATTCACAAAGCCTGTTCTTGAGATAATCTAAAGCCCCCTCAACCGGAACGTTTGTAAATAATGATTTAACATCAAAAGAAACCATCATGTGACCCTGCGGCTTAAAATTATGAAGTTTTTTAACAAAATCAAAAGAATTCTTAACAGTGAAACAGTTACTGCTCAAAAGTGGGGAAAAAACAGAAACTAAATATTTGGCAAGCTTATAAGAAGCTGTACCGATACTAGAGACAATAGATCTAAAAGGAATGTCAGGTTTATGGACCTTAGGTAAAGCATAAAACCTGGCACAATGCGCAATAGATGGAATAAGAGACTTCTTAAAGTTAGCAGGAATAATGGAAGAAGACTTGATGGCAGACTTAATAGAGTTAATTTCACTAGTGGAAGGGTCTTTGCGGATGTCCACATAAGGACCATCTTTAATTAATTTAAGAGATTTTTCCAAATACGAAGATTTGTCGAGAAGAACAATCTGACCACCTTTGTCAGCCTTGGTAATGATTAAGTTTGGATCAGAACGCAAATTTTTCAGACATTGTTTAACTGGATTTTTAAGATTGGGCTTATAAACATTAGAATTGAAATCAACAGTATTGGCAATGAGATGCCTGATGGACTCTTTTTGGGAAGAAGATAGAGCGCTATGCTTAAAGGCCCTTTCAATAGGAGCAATTAGATTAGGTAAAGAAGGAAAAGCAGAGACAGAGAAATTGTTATTCAATTTGAGAGCATCGAGCTGATTGTCACTTAAAGAAACACTAGAAAGATTGACAACAACATTTTGGTTAACAACAGGCAAATTGCTAGAGTTGTTAACGACAGAACTTTTACAAAGTGCATTAAATTTCTTCTTTAAAACCGAACAATGAACAGAAGAACCTGTGAGGACTCTACTCCATGACCTTCTGTCTATAGACTCAAAATCAGGTGTAGAATTAGCGAGGCTGATATGTAAGGAATATAACTCGCGTTCTATATGAGCAATTTTATGGCGAGTCTCTTGAATCAAAGCTCTTAAAAGAGCTAATTTAGAACGAAATAAGACCTTGTCAATTCTATTAGAAGAAAATAAATTGCAACGTGTAGAAATGAAATTAGGAATAACCTTCTTACGCCTACAGTCAAGTAGGAAATGTAAGTGTTCCAAAAACCTGTACTTTTTTAATCGTAAATTACAAAATCTATTAATTTGAGACATTGCGGGAAAAAAAATGAGAAAAAGAATAAAGAAAGAAATCACAGAAGAATAAAGTCCCGTTAAAGACGAATACATTAAAATAGCAATTATAGCCTTTGTGCAGGAATATTAAAAAAGCATTAAACCAACGTTTTTAATGCACAAATAATGGATAAAAAGCAGCAAACAGCTGATTCGAATCTACAGCGAGTTTCTTCTTCAGTGAAGATAGGGAAAAAGGAACAGCGTGCTAGAAAAAGCAAGGCTGAGCAAAATCATAGACAGAGACGCGCTGCCTTATATACCCTATGCGGGTATCGAAAGCGCCAGAAACATCCAATGAGAGAGAAGCAGTGGAAACGACTGGGTGGACAAGTAGCGACATCTACCGGAGAAGGAGAGAAAAAGAAACCCAAAAAGAGGAAATTAAATTAATGCTTTACAAATACTTGGAAAATCTAGAGTACTAGATAAGTCATTGACCAAAGAGTGAGAATTTTTAATGATGTGGTAAGCTTCCCAAAAATCAAGATCAAGGTTAGAAGAACATTTTTGGATAATGGCGGCTGAGGAAAAATCGAACCTATGTTGAGAAGTCCAAGAATGTTGAGCAATAGAAGATCGTTTGAGCTCCTGATTTTTAACATAACCTTCATGCTCTTTTAAACGAAATCTAAGAGCACGTTTAGTCTGGCCAATATAAGAAAGGCCACACTGGCAAGAGATTTGGTAAATACCCCAGTTGTCAAGGCGATCAACGGGGTGTTTGAGATTTGAAAAAGTGATTTTATTAACAGGAGAAAAAAAACATTAAAATCAAACCTTCTTAGGATTTTAGCAACTTGCTGATTAATTTTAGGAAAAAATGGCAACACAACTGAAGTATTAGAGTTGGAATTAGAATTCTTTTCAGAATGGACAGTTTTCGTCAATTTCTTATAAATAGAATCAATAATATTAGAGGAATAACCACGATCAACAGCAATAGCTTTGATGTAATTAAGTTCAGCACTAAGTAACTGAGGAGTGGAACAAATATTGGTCGCCCGAAAAACAAAAGTATTGAAAGCAGCGAATTTCTGGTTAGGGGGGTGAGAAGAATGCCTGTGAGGTGGGAGACTGACAGCAAAAGGTTTACGAAAGACGGTAGTCTGAAAGCCATTTTCACTACGAATAACAAGGACATCGAGGAAAGAAAGACAGTTATTGGTCTCAATTTCAGAGGTAAATTGAATGCAGGGATCAATGGAATTCATAATAGAGAGAATATGATTAATATCCGAATTTATTTCAACCAGGACATAAACTTCATCAACATAACGAACATAGAACGGAAATTTTAAAATTTCAAAAAGTTTGACCTCAAAATAGTGCATATAAATATCGCATAAAATTGGACTAAGAGGATTACCCATAGCCAAACCATCAATCATGCGGAAGAAATTACCATTGAAAACAAAAGTATTTTGCGACAAGCAAGCGCGAGTGAGAAGGATAAGTTCCTCGATTTCAAAATAGGAGAAATGGAATTCACAAAGCCTGTTCTTGAGATAATCTAAAGCCCCCTCAACCGGAACGTTTGTAAATAATGATTTAACATCAAAAGAAATCATCATGTGACCCTGCGGCTTAAAATTATGAAGTTTTTTAACAAAATCAAAAGAATTCTTAACAGTGAAACAGTTACTGCTCAAAAGTGGGAAAAAAACAGAAACTAAATATTTGGCAAGCTTATAAGAAGCTGTACCGATACTACAGACAATAGGTCTAAAAGGAATGTCAGGTTTATGGACCTTAGGTAAAGCATAAAACCTGGCACAATGCGCAATAGATGGAATAAGAGACTTCTTAAAGTTAGCAGGAATAATGGAAGAAGACTTGATGGCAGACTTAATAGAGTTAATTTCACTAGTGGAAGGGTCTTTGCGGATGTCCACATAAGGACCATCTTTAATGAATTTAAGAGATTTTTCCAAATACGAAGATTTGTCGAGAAGAACAATCTGACCACCTTTGCCAGCCTTGGTAATGATTAAGTTTGGATCAGAACGCAAATTTTTCAGACATTGTTTAACTGGATTTTTAAGATTGGGCTTATAAACATTAGAATTGAAATCAACAGTATTGGCAATGAGATGCTTGATGGACTCTTTTTGGGAAGAAGATAGAGCGCTATGCTTAAAGGCCCTTTCAATAGGAGCAATTAGATTAGGTAAAGAAGGAAAAGCAGAGACAGAGAAATTGTTATTCAATTTGAGAGCATCGAGCTGATTGTCACTTAAAGAAACACTAGAAAGATTGACAACAACATTTTGGTTAACAACAGGCAAATTGCTAGAGTTGTTAACGACAGAACTTTTACAAAGTGCATTAAATTTCTTCTTTAAAACCGAACAATGAACAGAAGAACCTGCGAGAACTCTACTCCATGACCTTCTGTCTATAGACTCAAAATCAGGTGTAGAATTAGCGAGGCTGATATGTAAGGAATACAACTCGCGTTCTATATGAGCAATTTTATGGCGAGTCTCTTGAATCAAAGCTCTTAAAAGAGCTAATTTAGAACGAAATAAGACCTTGTCAATTCTATTAGAAGAAAATAAATTGCAACGTATAGAAATGAAATTAGGAATAACCTTCTTACGCCTACAGTCAAGTAGGAAATGTAAGTGTTCCAAAAACCTGTACTTTTTTAATCGTAAATTACAAAATCTATTAATTTGAGACATTGCGGAAAAAAAAATGAGAAAAAGAATAAAGAAAGAAATCACAGAAGAATAAAGGCCCGTTAAAGACGGATACATTAAAATAGCAATTATAGCCTTTGTGCAGGAATATTAAAAAAGCATTAAACCAACGTTTTTAATGCACAAATAATGGATGAAAAGCAGCAAACAGCTGTTTCGAATCTACAGCGAGATTCTTCTTCAGTGAAGATAGGGAAAAAGGAACAGCGTGCTAGAAAAAGCAAGGCTGAACAAAATCATAGACAGAGACGCGCTGCCTTATATACCCTATGCGGGTATCGAAAGCGCCAGAAACAACCAATGAGAGAGAAGCAGTGGAAACGACTGGGTGGACAAGTAGCGACATCTACCGGAGAAGGAGAGAAAAAGAAACCAAAAAAGAGGAAATTAAATTAATGCTTTACAAATACTTGGAAAATCTAGAGTACTAGATAAGTCATTGACCAAAGAGTGAGAATTTTTAATGATGTGGTAAGCTTCCCAAAAATCAAGATCAAGGTTAGAAGAACATTTTTGGATAATGGCGGCTGAGGAAAAATCGAACCTATGTTGAGAAGTCCAAGAATGTTGAGCAATAGAAGATCGTTTGAGCTCCTGATTTTTAACATAACCTTCATGCTCTTTTAAACGAAATCTAAGAGCACGTTTAGTCTGGCCAATATAAGAAAGGCCACACTGGCAAGAGATTTGGTAAATGCCCCAGTTGTCAAGGCGATCAACGGGGTGTTTGAGATTTGAAAAAGTGATTTTATTAACAGGAGAAAAAATAACATTAAAATCAAACCTTCTTAGGATTTTAGCAACTTGCTGATTAATTTTAGGAAAAAATGGCAACACAACTGAAGTATTAGAGTTGGAATTAGAATTCTTTTCAGAATGGACAGTTTTCGTCAATTTCTTATAAATAGAATCAATAATATTAGAGGAATAACCACGATCAACAGCAATAGCTTTGATGTAATTAAGTTCAGCACTAAGTAACTGAGGAGTGGAACAAATATTGGTAGCCCGAAAAACAAAAGTATTGAAAGCAGCGAATTTCTGGTTAGGGGGGTGAGAAGAATGCCTGTGAGGTGGGAGACTGACAGCAAAAGGTTTACGAAAGACGGTAGTCTGAAAGCCATTTTCACTACGAATAACAAGGACATCGAGGAAAGAAAGACAGTTATTGGTCTCAATTTCAGAGGTAAATTGAATGCAGGGATCAATGGAATTCATAATAGAGAGAATATGATTAATATCCGAATTTATTTCAACCAGGACATAAACATCATCAACATAACGAACATAGAACGGAAATTTTAAAATTTCAAAAAGTTTGACCTCAAAATAGTGCATATAAATATCGCATAAAATTGGACTAAGAGGATTACCCATAGCTAAACCATCAATCATGCGGAAGAAATTACCATTGAAAACAAAAGTATTTTGCGACAAGCAAGCGCGAGTGAGAAGGATAAGTTCCTCGATTTTAAAATAGGAGAAATGGAATTCACAAAGCCTGTTCTTGAGATAATCTAAAGCCCCCTCAACCGGAACGTTTGTAAATAATGATTTAACATCAAAAGAAATCATCATGTGACCCTGCGGCTTAAAATTATGAAGTTTTTTAACAAAATCAAAGGAATTCTTAACAGTGAAACAGTTACTGCTCAAAAGTGGGGAAAAAACAGAAACTAAATATTTGGCAAGCTTATAAGAAGCTGTACCGATACTAGAGACAATAGGTCTAAAACGAATGTCAGGTTTATGGACCTTAGGTAAAGCATAAAACCTGGCACAATGCGCAATAGATGGAATAATAGACTTCTTAAAGTTAGCAGGAATAATGGAAGAAGACTTGATGGCAGACTTAATAGAGTTAATTTCACTAGTGGAAGGGACTTTGCGGATGTCCACATAAGGACCATATTTAATTAATTTAAGAGATTTTTCCAAATACGAAGATTTGTCGAGAAGAACAATCTGACCACCTTTGTCAGCCTTGGTGATGATTAAGTTTGGATCAGAACGCAAATTTTTCAGACATTGTTTAACTGGATTTTTAAGATTGGGCTTATAAACATTAGAATTGAAATCAACAGTATTGGCAATGAGATGCCTGATGGGCTCTTTTTGGGAAGAAGATAGAGCGCTATGCTTAAAGGCCCTTTCAATAGGAGCAATTAGATTAGGTAAAGAAGGAAAAGCAGAGACAGAGAAATTGTTATTCAATTTGAGAGCATCGAGCTGATTGTCACTTAAAGAAACACTAGAAAGATTGACAACAGCATTTTGGTTAACAACAGGCAAATTGCTAGAGTTGTTAACGACAGAACTTTTACAAAGTGCATTAAATTTCTTCTTTAAAACAATGAACAGAAGAACCTGTGAGAACTCTACTCCATGAGCTTCTGTCTATAGACTCAAAATCAGGTGTAGAATTAGCGAGGCTGATATGTAAGGAATATAACTCGCGTTCTATATGAGCAATTTTATGGCGAGTCTCTTGAATCAAAGCTCTTAAAAGAGCTAATTTAGAACGAAATAAGACCTTGTCAATTCTATTAGAAGAAAATAAATTCAAACGTATAGAAATGAAATTAGGAATAACCTTCTTACGCCTACAGTCAAGTAGGAAATGTAAGTGTTCCAAAAACCTGTACTTTTTTAATCGTAAATTAGAAAATCTATTAATTTGAGACATTGCGGAAAAAAAAATGAGAAAAAGAATAAAGAAAGAAATCACAGAAGAATAAAGGCCCGTTAAAGCCGAATACAGCCTTTGTGCAGGAATATAACAAAGCAGTAAACCAACGTTTAAAATGCACAAATAATGGATGAAAAGCAGCAAACAGCTGTTTCGAATCTACAGCGAGATTCTTCTTCAGTGCAAGATAGGGAAAAAGGAACAGCGTGCTAGAAAAAGCAAGGCTGAGCAAAATGATAGACAGAGACGCGCTGCCTTATATACCCTATGTGGGTATCGAAAGCGCCGGAAACAACCAATGAGAGAGAAGCAGTGGAAACGACTGGGTGGACAAGTAGCGACATCTACCGGAGAAGGAGAGAAAAAGAAACCAAAAAAGAGGAAATTAAATTAATGCTTTCCAAATACTTGGAAAATCTGGAGTACTAGATAAGTCATTGACTAAAGAGTGAGAATTTTTAATGATGTGGTAAGCTTCCCAAAAATCAAGATCAAGGTTAGAAGAACATTTTTGGATAATGGTGGCTGAGGAAAAATCGAACCTATGTTGAGAAGTCCAAGAATGTTGAGCAATAGAAGAACGTTTGAGCTCCTGATTTTTAACATAACCTTCATGCTCTTTTAAACGAAATCTAAGAGCACGTTTAGTCTGGCCAATATAAGAAAGGCCACACTGGCAAGAGATTTGGTAAATACCCCATTTGTCAAGGCGATCAACGGGGTGTTTGAGTTTTGAAAAAGTGATTTTATTAACGTGAGAAAAAATAACATTAAAATCAAACCTTCTTAGGATTTTAGCAACTTGCTGACTAATTTTAGGAAAAAATGGCAACACAACTGAAGTATTAGAGTTGGAATTAGAATGCTTTTCAGAACGATACCCTTTCGAACAGCTTTCGATACCCGCATAGGGTATATAAGGCAGCGCGTCTATGTCTATGATTTTGCTCAGCCTTGCTTTTTCTAGCACGCTGTTCCTTTTTCCCTATCTTGCACTGAAGAAGAATCTCGCTGTAGATTCGAAACAGCTGTTTGCTGCTTTTCATCCATTATTTGTGCATTTTAAACGTTGGTTTACTGCTTTTTAATATTGTTGCTTATTTATTAATAAATGTTTATTTGAATTTATTTTCTTTTTATTTACAAAAAAAATGTTATAAATTGTTTTGTTCTATAGTTATTAATTATTTTTTTATTTATTGTTATTTCATTTTAAAAATAACAGAAAATAATTTAAAAAAACATATGTAACAATTATTTGAAAACGAGGTTTTTGCGAAATTGTCGTAATCAAAAAAAAAAAAAAAAAAAAAAAAAAAAAAAAAAAAAAAAACGGTGCGTATGTGACAATGCAACAAATCATGAGATTTAATTTCCACTTCAAAGGAACCTTTTAATGTTATTCCTCCTCCCCTCGAGTAATTTCGCCAAATTACATAAATAGCCACATTATACAAATTGATATATTTTTTTTATTTTAAATAACAAAAGAACAAAAAAATTAGTATAACATTAATAAAAATACAAATAAAATATCGAAATAAAAGTTACTTGATGGCGTGAACATGTGTAACTTCCTTAAAGTCAAGTGAATGTGACATTTATGATCAACCATTATTGGCATTTAATCTTATAGTTTGGCGACAGATTTTTGGTCAATGGGATAACCAAGTAGCACCGTTTTAATTTACCACTCGAAATATAAAAAAATGCTAACTGGCGAGTTAAAAAAAAGCTATTGGAGAGATTTTCACCCGGCTAACATAAAAGTGCCAGGAATTCTTTGTGATCATGGCAACTTTTATGTAGTTTTATTCGAAAAAATAATTTTGATTCTTAATCAAAATTGAAACCTTTCTTATGAAAAGCGAAGGAATCCGCCCGTTGTTTATGGCAGTTACATGACTTGGACTATTATAATATAAACGAAATAATGGGGATAAAATAATATTCGGCGACTTATCACACCTGTGGCTGGCTAACATTAAAGTACCAAAATGGCCGCCTGGAGTATAAAAAGTGAAGGGATCCGCCTGGAGCTGTTGATGATAGTCACATGACTTAGACTATTATTATAGAGATTGTTTTCAATTTTAAAGACAGCGCAAAGAATAATATTTCCTAACGATTAAAAATTTATTTTCACGTGACTATTAAAAACAGAAAAAAAAACCTTTTAAAATTATTATTAAATGAGTACGTGTTAAAGACAGGAAAATATTGAAAATTATGTCCTGAAAATTGCATTTACAAGTGAATATTAAAAGGGAAAGGAAACATTAAAATAATAAATACATTAATATGCGTTTTTCCTTTCACGGACAAGGCACTTCTATTCGTAAAATCTTGAATTTAGTGAATGGCACCAGAATTTACAAACAAATTTCGAAATACAAAAATGCTTTTGTTAACTTACTTGGTCACCTGGCCAGGACGCCAACCGTGAGGTTTATGGACTGAATGTCCTGGCAGGAAAAAAACCCCTCAACCATCCAGCTTCACCCTATCCAAGAAACGGGCTAAACAAGCGACAATTATTTAACATAAGAAAAAGAACAGGTGCATAATCCTAATTATGCAAATAGCAGCTCGCTATGACAAAAGGTACAAATAATGCAAGTTTATAGGATTCTTGCAACAAAACTAAATTAAACAACAAATGTAGGTTTATAGGTTACCTACAACTAACATAAAATACCAAAATAAGGACAATTTACATAGTTTGAGGGTTTGAGGTAACCCACAACTGAAAAGTAAAGTTCATAAAGTTCATAAAGAATCAATAGCCAAACTTCCTCAACAGGTAGCATGTCAGAAAGTCTCAAGTAAACTGCAGTCTCTTAGTAGAAGAACATTTCTGTAGAAGATGTCTAGTAACAAGCAAACTGAATGAAGTTTTCACCAATCGAAATATCAACATCACATGTGGAGAAGAAGAAACAGTATTAAAAAAAAAATTTTCAGTATATATCAGGCTTTTCCAAAAACAGTTAAACTTAAAATCTGATATTCATATAGATTCTAAACAAGTGATTAAGGTTTAAAAGAGAAGTTCACCACTTGAGTGTTGAAAAAAAAAAAAAAAAAAAAAAAAAAATCAAAGTTAAGTCAATAAAAATGAAATGTCCAGACACCCTCAGAGAATATTCACAATCAGGAAATGCCACTATGAAAAAAAAAAAAAAAATTTTTTCATAATACCTAATCTTCTTATAAAGGTTCAAAAGGATTAAGTGGTAGGTTTATAACACTTTCTCTAACAAAAACATTGCAACTAGAAATCACATGATTAAACATATTAAACTGCTGTTAAAATTGTTCAGATTCCAATAGTACAAAGCAATAAAAAGATAATCCAATAAATCCCAATGATAGGGAAAAAGAATAATCTGTTCTATTCTAATGATGAGGTTCACAAAACTAATCAAAAGAAGGTGCACTAAATACTTGGTGACTGCTAACAATGATGTCTACCAACTTGGTTACGGTAAACTTTCCAACAAGAAACAAGTAATAGGTTCAAACTTATCGCATGTAAAAAAGTAGTCTTATACTTTAAATAATAAGGTAAAAGAATAGTCCATCTATCCCAATAATATCATATGATAGTTTCAGATAGTATCACTAATACAGAAGATGAGACACTGATACCAGTAAGAACACTGTAGGTAGTAGACCATCTGACATGTATTACACATTATATTATAGTTGAAATTGTTCTGACTCCAATAATATAGAGCATTAAAATGATAGTTCAATATATCCTAAAGATAAGTTAAAAGAATAGTCCATTCTATTCAAATGAGAAAAATCTATGAGTTATGCGAAAAAAGGAAACATCACATACTTGAAAACTACTATCAATCAGCTAGATAAATGTCAAAATGTATTCTTTTTTCTCTTTTTTTTTCCCTTCTTTTTTCTCTAATACTCATACAACCGTTCAAATATTGAAATTAATAATATGCATAAATCAAAATGATCCACAGTTATAGACTTTCCAACAAAAAGCAGGTAAATGGTTCAAACAAGAGGTACGTCAGTAACGACCTTTATTTTCATAAAGTAAGGTAAAAGAATAGTCCATCTATCCCAATAATTTTCATGATGACTTCCAATAAGTATAGAACTTTAAAAAGGTAGTTCTGTACATCCTGATGATTAAGTTAAAAGAATAGCTCATTCTATTCAATCAATATACCCACAGCAACATATCGGCACTCTTAGTCAAGCCTAAGATACAGAATGCGAAACTAGTAAAAGAGAATAGTCCCATTAAAACACTAAAATTTATATTTAATAAACGAATAATGTTCGTTTAGAGAATTATAAATGTGGCACAATTTTCGATAATTATCTTGATTAAAAAGGACTCTTTTAATATTTGTACTAATACTTGCAGAGTTGTCAAAGTAGAAAAAGTAGTGGACCAGAGGGCATCTTCCAAAAAGGTAGTGTGTTGTATCACCTCTCTTGCCACAATCGCAGTTTGGGGTGCCACGCTTACCAATTTTATTAAGAAAAACAGGAAAACTTCCATGTGAGGTTATAAAGTATTGTACGATCTGATTTGCGCAGATATATTTAGTGTCTACTCTTTTCATAATACTATACGTATCTCTACCCTTGCCAGGATGTTCCCAGTAGCTTTGCCAATCCAGGATCGCTTTTTCACGACAAAACTGCTTAATTAGTGAAATAGGAAAATTCTGTATATCAACTAAGTCGGATTCATTTTCATTAATAGCATTCTTTGCAAGTTCGTCTGCTCGTTCATTGCCAATATTACCAATATGCGCCCTCGTCCATCCAACTGTAATCCTTTTTCTAGTACTCTGTATTAACATATCAAATATTTCTTTAACTATGCTGTTAACCGGAAAGGTTCTCTGAAGGACCATAAATGAGGCTCTGCTATCCGTAAAAATCACTGCATCATGAAATCTTGAATTGATAAACCAGTTAATTGCATATCTAATTGCCAGTAATTCAGCCTGATATATTGAATTCTTCGAATGTAAGGTAACTTTAAAATCTTGTATAAATATGCCATCGTAATACACTGTAAATGCAGCGCCAACACCATGAATCATCTTCGACCCGTCTGTATATATAATTGGAATGCTTTTGCTCAAATAATCCGAATCTTTATCTACTGTAAAATGTAAATTCTTCACAGCATTATAATACGGGAAATTCTTCGTGGCTAGGTTATTCATTATATTTGTGCGGCCTATTACATCGCCATCAATCATTATTTGCTCACCTTCATTAATCACTTGGTATTTTAGACTCTCATATTTCAAATGAATATGCAATGGAATTATACCCGTTAAAACACATAATGCATCGGTTGAGACTGATCTATATGTTGAAATTATTGACATCAATCCTATTCTCTGGCAAGAGCTTAACTTAAGTAAAGCATGGGATTTTAAATCGTTATACCATATTTCCGATCCATAAATGATTTGCTTCTCAATTATGTGAGTATACCAAATTTTTCTGTACATTGTATTCAAGCCTCTGTCTCTTCTTGTCGTCTTCTTAATTGATGATGTATAGTTTTTAATTTTCTCTCTAATATTTTCAAGATGTGTTATCCAGTTAAATCGACTATCAAGATGAAACCCCAAATATAAGACTGAATCCTTGACTGGGATAGATGTTGTTCCAATTTTAAAAATCGGATGTCTACTTTCTAAGGTATAACTGCCAAACATCATACTTAAGCATTTTTCATTGCTTATTGTCAATTCCAACTCCTGGCATAATTCACTGAACCAAGCGATCTTCGAATTCATATCTGTTTCCAACTCTTTCCTTGTATCGCCATGGGCTATCACCACGAAGTCATCAGCGTATGATAACAAATCTTCAAATTTAATCTTGTATCTTTTGATAAGATAATCAGCAATTATTAACCAAAGTAAAGGTCCAATGCAGCTCCCTTGTGGACAGCCTCTGAAAATATTGAACCAACGTATGCCATTTGTAAAACTAAAACCAATTTTCCGATTGCTGATGTAATTTTTTAGAATAGATTTCAAGTAATTCTGAATTGGAAGATCATCAATAATTCTAGCTAAAATTTCCCAGACAACTGCGTCAAAAGCCGCCTGGATATCTATTGATGCCATTGATACGTATTTGAATTCGTATAATCTTCGATTTATAATATCTTTCAATGCTCGCATAGCGGTAACTGTACTGTGTTCTTCACGGAAACCGTGTTGAGCTTCATCCCAATAATTTTTACTTTCAAGATTTGGAACAATTCTAATCTTTATTATTCTTTCTAGTATTTTTCCTATAATACACAGCAAAGTAATTGGACGATATGAGCGAACCGTCTTCCCATCCTTGTTTCTTTTCCTGAAGAAAATTACTAGACCTCTTTTCCAGGGCTTAGGGAAATGTCCATGTCTTAAACAAGCTGTAAACATTCTTTTAACGTAAGTATGGCAGGAGTTGCAGAAATTTTTAATAATCATTGCATCTAACATATCATAACCTGGGGCTTTTCCATTGTTTTGCCTATTGAGTGCGTATTTCAATTCTCTACTTGTAACCGGATCCGGAGAATTTGTTCCTTGATAAACAGTATCAGAATTATATTCGAAAATGTTTTCAGGTATATTATCTACTGCAAAATGTTCATTCATTAACATCGCTGCGACTTCATTATATGAATCGAAGGAAGTTGATCCATCAAGCCTAGTGAATATAAGATCGTTATGCTTTAGGTTTTTTCCAGAAATATATTTATGTAGTTTTCCAAATGCATCATTGGTCTTTTCACAATAGGTCAACCAATTTTCTCTGTTTGCCATTTTAACACTTTTCTTATACTCATTTCTATATTTCTTGTATATTTCTTTCAAAGAATCATCCTCCAAATTTCTCCGGTGTCTTTTGTAGCTTGCAGCAACTTTATTTCTTTGTATTCTAAGATTATCCGAGAACCATCTGATAGTAGGTTTGTGTGAAAGTGTTCCCTTTCTGAAACACGTTGTAGAGACTTCAGTCAATTTTTCCATCAAACTATTAATGTGGTGGTCCAAATCATCTGTATTCTGTATTACAAGTATATCTTCCAAAAGGTCTTTCTCCATAGTCTTCATTATTTTATTAAATCTTGAAAAACTTTTGTTTTTAGTTTTATATCTAATATTATGTTTTCTTTCAGGTACGTAGTCAAGAGAAAACTTAATGTAACGGTGATCGCTAAATGAAAACGTATCACTATCTACAGACCAGTTAATAATCTTTTCACAAATATTTAAGCCAGCCAGAGTCAGATCTGGTCTACCCTTGAGAGCACCTTGGACGAATGAAGAAACGGCGTCAGGATCATTAACAATGCTGAGATTCTTTTCTGACAGATGTTCCAGAAGTATTTCCGAGCGGTCACTCTGTCTTGTGTATCCAAATTGCAAAAGTGGAACATTAAAGTCTCCAGCAATTAGTACATCTTCAAAATGAGGAAAATGATTACCCAAATCAACAAAGTCTTTGTCAATATTGCCAGATGGTGATGAATATTGGGAGCAAACATAAATAACATTATTAAACACATTTAAAGAGACCGTCACACTGTTTTCTAGAACCAAGTTTCTTATAATAGCATAATCCATGTTAGTTATAAAAATTGCAGCATTAGTGTTAAAAGAATAGAAAGCAGGCCATTCGGGAGGAACACCAGGAGCCACCCCATCTACAATATAAGGATCCTGACAAGCAACGACATTTATATTATTACAAATAACATAGTTAGCCAGAGCATCATTGGCATCCGCACAATGATGTAAGTTTATTTGAAGAAAGTTGATGCCAGATTCAGAAGCAGGGACCATATGGTCGCCCTTAGCTACGCCGAGGGACAAGACTGTCCCTATATTTAATAAATACAGGGCAGCTTGTACTGTCAGCCCTGTGCTCAGTATCGTCTTCCGAAGCCTCAAAATAGCAATTTGCACAGCTCTCCTTCTCGGTCTTGCAATCCTTGATGTTATGATCCCCTGCACATTTTAAGCAATGAATTTCTCCGTCACATTTATTGGCCATGTGACCAAACTTCTGACACTTATAGCACCTTGTTATTGAAACAAATTCAACAACGTGATATCTTTCGAAATCGATACAAATACGCTTCTTATCCAAGAGTAGGTTTTTACTGTGTGAGTCCACGTCTAGTAGCCAATTAGTTTTTCCCTGTTTCGTTGGTATTTTTCTTATTACTCTAACTTCACTTCTTGGCTTTTTTAATAAATTTTCCAATAACGCTTTAGTTGTAACATCCAATGTTGCTGTTTCCAGTCTATCTGTTAGGCCTACATAAGAGTCTTCTACTCCACCTTCCTCTATCTGAGCTTCCACCTCCTTTTTTATATCTTCTTCTTCAATCTTTGTATCTACACTTAATATCAGTATTCTCTCTCTTCTTCGTATGGGTACGTTTACCCTGGCCACATTCTTTACCTCATCTGACCCGACCATAGCATCCCTCGCTGTCTCAACCTCTTTTCTATTTCTATACTTCATGATAACCTGTCTATTTTTAGTAACCAAGACATCTGAAGGAGTCGGGAAATCCACTCTGGCCTTACAAATTGTTTTAATTTTCTCTTTTAGTTCGTTTACATCTTGACTCTCCACATTAGGGGTAACTATTACTGTAAATTCCTCCTTCTTCTTTACTGGTACCACTCTAGATTTCTCCTTCATCTCTTCCATAGAGCAGACCGAAGTACGTGTAATTTTCTGCGCCATATCCGCCATCATTGCACAATATTCTGCACGGTCTTCTAATCGAGCCTTCATTACTTTATTGTCAGTGTGCACCTCTGTACATTTTTTCAGAATATGATCCAAAGCTTTCTTTATGTTTGAGACCAATGGAGTCGTAACTATGTCTGATTTGGATCTTCTATGTTCTAAAAGATCATATATATTAGAGGTCATATCCCCAATCATAACTACAAATTCCTTGTCCTCGCTGTCCTTAATCCACTTCTCTGAGTCATCCATAATGAAAAGCCGAGAAAACTTTACAGCAAATACTCTAACGCAGCCTCTAATCCTTCAAATACTCTTGAAAACACTCAAAAAACAATATCCAACGACCCTCTATCAAATCTAAACGAAACCGCCGTCAGCCCACAAGAGATCGATTACCGACAGAATATACTTTCACCATATATATGTGAGCCAAAGGCTCAGAAAAAAAAAAAACCCTCAAATGATCCAAAAAATAAAAATGATCACAATAACATATATAATAAGTCACTAAATAATAACCGGTGAACCCGCGGGATAACCTGATCACGTCGCCAGATAAAAGGATCAACCTGCGAAATGACGTACAATGCAAAAATGACTCTTTCAGTAACCAATAGCAACCAAAAATAGCAAAAACCCCCCGTGACAGAGAGTAACTAAGAAACCAATAACAATAATTAATAAACAAAACAGAATGACGACACACCTCTCAGAAACACGTGATACAAACAGGCTGAAACCAACCCTAGGATCACACAATAACACAGACTCGTTGTTATAGCAACCAAAACAAAATAAATACGCAACTTCCCAAAATACGGAGTAAATAATAATAAAAAAATCCCCTAACAGCCAGAGAAAAATAATTAAGGTACTCTAAACTAAACAGAAGAGTAACTATAGCAACACAGAAAATACAGCAAGGAACAATACTCAAGACACAAATCAAAGTTACCCTAGCAACTCATAACATAAACAGGTGCGACACTATAACATATACAGATAAACAAAACGGAAGACACAAGAAATAATTATCAGCAGCAGATGAACAAAAACAACTCAACTCCTCAAAAAATCAACATGGCTACCAAAACACGAGGAACTCAAAAATGAAACGCCAACAGGAAAAAATATAAAAGGTAAGAAAAGACAGAAAATAATTATTATAATTAACTGTAATGCATATCAAATTAAAGCTAATAGAACCGGCTATTGATGGAAGTAGGTTTAATTAGAAAATGTAAAGTATTTAAATAAATATAAGCATTCTTAGAAAAACTTAGTAATGGCGTGCTCAATGTCACGCGAGAAATGTTAGTGTTTTCAAAGTACATTTAACATAAAATAAAAACTGAATTAAATCTAACAGAAATTATACAGAATAAGTAACTAAGCAAAAGTAAAAGGATTATGCAAATTATAATGAAACTGGAAGTACATTTACCAAAAATAAATACTTTAACTCGGGAGCTCGAAAAAATGCAGCCGACACACTCAATGGCGGAGAGAATTTTGTTCAAAACTTACACAAATCGTTGTTAACTTACTTGATCACCCGACCGGAGCACCAACCAAAGAATGGCATAGGATGTAACGCTCCGGTGGAAAATCCCCACAACAATCACCGATGCCGGACATCGGAAAGCACCCAAAATAACAGAAAAAAAGGCACATATTCCGACGAACTTACAAAGTAAATCGTAAATTTACAAAACAATTGATGTTGCTTTCATCATAATAATAAAAATAAAAACAAAAGTGAAGTGACTTAAATGTATAACAAAAGTTAAGACTATAAATCCTTGTTCAAGATTATGAAGTGTAAATGTTCATAAAAGTTCACTGTTCACTAATGTTCAAATGAGTTCAGTGTTCGAAAGAAAAATGTTCATAAAAGTTTTATATAAGATAAACTAACTTGAAGAAAGATCACCATAATGTTCAGACCTCAAGAGAAAATCACCGCCAACAAAAATGTCAGACAAAGGACAGTTACTATAAAAGGCACAATGTTGAGCCTTTGATGTAGTGTCAGAAAACCACGTAATGTCCGTAGCGAACCACTGATGAGTATTAACAGTATGATAGAAGTAAAAAGTTACAAGTGTAAAAATTATCAAAATTTATACCTAATGAATGAGTATTCCCTATTAAGTGCGTTGTACATAGCACACAGTTTTCTATAGTTTGAACGGGTGGTGAGAACGTTTCGAATATTCCATCTCAGTGTACAATTCCTGTTGAATTTAAATGTACAAGGCATTAACGGACAATGTCCAAACAAATAATGTTGTATACTTCCCACTTCACCACAGTTACACCTGTTATCTGGGCGTTTTCCTATTTTAAACAGATACTGTGGAAATGCTCCATGTGAAGAAAGAAAATAACCTATCACCTGGGATTCACATAGAAATAAATCGTTAACCTTGTTTAATATCGCATAAGTATCTCTTCCCTTCTCCGAATTTTCCCAAGAAACCTGCCATTGATCATGTAGAAGTGTTTTAAAATGACGCTTTAAAATAGAAGTTGGTGCAGGAATGCGTAGAACTTTATCATACAGATCATTTATAATAACTGATTTTGCCAACATGTCCGCTCTTTCATTTCCTGATATTCCAACATGCGATTTTATCCAGCCAATATATATGACTTTATTATGTAACAGGCGCAAAGAGTTGAAGATATTAAAAAGCTGACCGTTAGATGGAAATAAGCGCTGAAGAGCATAAATTGATGACAAGCTGTCAGTATAAAGATGAAATGAATCATGCGGGGAGTCGATGCACCAACTGATAGCCTCGTCTATCGCAGCCAATTCTGCTTGAAAAACAGAGTTATAGTCATGTAATTTTAATCTCATGTCTAGCATAAAAGAATCCCTATACCAAACCGTAAATGCAGCTCCTACACTGTTCATCATTCGAGAACCGTCAGTATACAGTATCGGATGATTCACCACTGGTACTGTATCAACCACTGGCTTAACAAATTTTATATTTAAGTTTTCAAAGAAGTAAGGATAATTATATGTCCTCAGTTTATTCATAAAATCTTCACCTTTAAAACACATATTGTCAATCAAGACTGTACCATTTCCATAAATGATATTATAACGCTTAGAAGACAAATTCAGTTCTATGTCAAGTGGTGGAGCACCCACCAAAACACACAATGCGTCATTAGAAATCGTACGATATGCCTTTAAGACAGATAGCAGACATAGACGTTGACATGAGAGTAATCTTG
This sequence comes from Maratus speciosus, assembly GCA_963932465.1. Lineage (NCBI taxonomy): Eukaryota > Metazoa > Arthropoda > Arachnida > Araneae > Salticidae > Maratus > Maratus speciosus. Next base: position 114,101,841 of record OZ010790.1, on the reverse strand, counting down.
TTATTCCATGTTGATTTAAGTCAGGCATCCAGATCTCATGCCCATATGAAATACGTTTCTTCAAGACGGTATTGTACCATATTTTAAGATAAATAGAAGGAAGGCCTCTATCACGGATTCTGGTTTGGCGCATTTTACACGTGAAATCGTTAAGCCTAGTTCTAATCATATCTAGGTGATCCATCCAGCGAAAATTGCTGTCAAGTAGAAATCCCAAATAAAGAATATTGTCCTTTACACTGATACTTTTGCCATTATGTTTAAAAATTGGTCTTCTTTTACTAAGAGTGTGGCTCCCAAACAGCATTGCGGCTGACTTCTCTGCACTAATTTGCAAATGATGTATAGAACAGATATCCGAAAAGTGATGAACACTAGTATTCATTTTATGTTCTAGCGCAGAGCGCGTATCTGCGCCCTCTATAATAACGCTATCATCAGCATAAGAAATAATCAGTAATCCTCTCTGCTTGCAACTCTTTAAAATCCTGTCAGCAACTAGTGTCCAGATAAACGGCCCAAGACATGACCCCTGCGGGCACCCACGGAATACATGAAACCATGTTAATCCATGCGTATATTTAAAACAAATAAGCCTATGACTCATGTAATTTTTAAGTGTAGACTTCATGTAATCAAAAATAGGTAAGATATTTATGATATCGGCTACAATACGCCAATCCAAAACGTCGAAGGCACCACTGATATCAAAAGAAATCATTGCACAGTATTTATATACTGATAGTGTTTCTCCAATGATATTCTTTAACGCAGAAAGTGCTGTCAAGGTGCTCCGTCCCTCACGAAAGCCATGTTGTCCATCATCAAGATAATTAGAAGACTCCAGCATCGTAATAACTCGAAGTTTTAAAAGTCTTTCATATAACTTACCCATCATAGGGAGAAGAGTAATAGGTCGATACGAATTAATTTTTTCAGCTGTCCTATTACGTTTTCGAAAAAAGATGATCATTCCTCGTTTCCAACATTTTGGGAAGTGACCAAGTAAAAGACAAGTATTAAATAGCGTCAACATAAGAGTTGTAAATCTGTTACACAAATTTTTAATAATTATTCCATCAATATCGTCCGGTCCTGGAGCTTTATTTATGTCCTGAAGGCGCAGTACATGAAAGAGTTCTTTTTCTTTAAATGGAATAAAATCAGGTGATGAGGAATAATTGAATGAGCTAATGTACTCATAAGGGACAGAAGGTCGATAATCCACGTCAAAATGACCAGACATAAGACTATGTGCTACGCTATCATATGTGTCAAACACAGAAGATTCTTCTAATGTAGTAAAGATCATGTCGTTATGTTTCAGGGTTTTACCTGAGACATGTCTGTATAGAGACCCATAGGCATTATCAGTGCGTTCACAGAATGACAGCCAACCCTGTCGTTTTGCACGACGTAAATTACTTTTGTATTGTCTTCTAGCAGTCAGATATTTATCCTTGTAATCTTCTCTATTCAAATTCTTCCTATAACGCTTATACAAGGCGTTAACTTTGTTTCTTTCAACCCTAAGAATTTCTGTATACCATTTTGCCGTAGGTTTATATGATAATGAACCTCTTTTAAAACAAGCACTCATAATCTCATGCAAAAGGTCATAAAAATTAGCCGTCCAATCTTCTAGTGCATCAGGACTAAAAACTCTACGTAAAGTGTTCATCAACTGAGGAAGATACTCCAAGAGTCTTTTGTTGAAACTATATAAACTCTTGTTTTTTGTTTTATATCTTGTATAAGTCTTAAATGAGGGATCAAGAACAAGGTGAAACCTGATGTAGCGATGATCACTGTATGAAAAGACACTATCATCTACAGACCAACCATCCAAAACCTGTACAATTTCGTTACCGCCCAGCGTAAGATCTGGACGGCCCTTTCGGTCGTCTTGAACGTAACTATGAGGTGCCTCTGGGTCATTTAGAATAAATAGGCTGTGAGACATTAGTAACTCCAAAAGAGGCTCAGCCCTATCACTGTCGCAAGTATATCCCATCATCTTAAGCGGGACGTTGAAGTCTCCTCCAATCACATGCCTGGAAAAATCTGGATAAAAGTCAGTCCATGGGTCCATGTCATCTTGAAAATTTCCAGAAGGTGGTGAGTACACTGAACCAATAATAATGAAACCTTTTGCTGTTTGCAAGTTTACAAAAATACTATTTCTCGACTCAAAACTTTTCACACATGCATGTCCTGACAAAGTTGAAATAATAGCTGCAGTACCACCAAAAGAAATAAAGTAAACCCAGTCAGGAGGAAGACCAACAAAACAACCGTTAACCAAATATGGATCTTGACAAAGTACAAAATGTACGTTAAAAGAAAATACGTATTTAATAAGAGCATCAGTGGCGTCCGCACAGTGATGAAGATTTATCTGGACAAAATTTAATCCGTAATCATCAGCCGAAGAGCCCGAGACAACTATCACAATCGTTTGGCTAAAAGTCCATCCCTGTAAGCCTTAAAAGACGGACAGTTCGGGCTATCGGCACGATGGGAATGATCAATTTCATCATCCTGAAAGAAGCAATTACTGCAAGTAACTGTGTCCACGGTGCAATCCTTTATGTTGTGCTTTCCTGCACATTTTACACATTTTAGATCCCCAGCACATCTATTTGCAACATGACCAAAAGCTTGACATTTATAGCATCGCACAATTGGTATATACTCAACCATGCGGTACCTCTCCATGTCTATACAAATCCTACGACGTGCCAAAAGATAATCAAAACTTTCCTTATCCATGTCCAATAGCCAGTTATGTCTGCCCGCTCTAGTCACAATCCTCCTAACAACCTCAAAAATATCTCCAGGAGCCTCAATAGTCCTATCTGAATTTTTTGCATCCACACTCAATCCCTCCAAAGCACATCTGACCGATTTCACAACCTCCTTTTCATCAACGACAGAATCAACACCCACAATCAATAATCTCCTCTCTTTTCCTACGCGGAGTCTCCACTTTTATTTTGTCCTTGATTTCCGATTCAACAAGCAAATTCTTCAATTTTTCGCTATCACTCTTTGACTTAACCTTTAAAATCAATTGTCCAGCCTTTGTAACGACAACATCTCCCGGAGTCGGGATATCTGTAATTCCTCGCCACATATTCTTTACTTCTTTTTTAACATTGTCTATGGAATCATCTCCAGAGGACGTAATGATAACTGAGTAGTCAGAGTCTTGCCCGTGCCTAGTTTTAACAACGTCAGCTTTGTTATGAGAGTCATCCAAAACCTCCCTAACAGTAGAGAAACGCTGGGCAAGGGCCTCATAGGCCTTGTTGTCAGTGACCATTGTTTTTATCTTCACCTCATTGGCAACACAGTCTCTGTGAGCCTTAACCAATCTTTCAGAAATGTAGTCGAAACAATGTCTGACAGTTGTCATAATATTTTCAGTCACTTTCCCACCTTTGTTCCGCTGATTCTCCAAAGTCTCATAAAGAAATGATTGAACTTTTCTAATAGAGGTTGGAAACTCCAATTCCTCTACTTCCTCCAGTAAATTCTCCAACTTCCCCATTACCAATGAACAATTACAAAGAAAACTACCACAGAATGACGTAGAAGGACAAGCAGCCGGTCACAAACGGAACAAACTCTCAGTGTATATATATATAGCCACCCAGCTTTATATTGTTAACTTACTTAATAAAAGGGAAATTTTCATCCCAATATTCTGATGCTAATGTGGCATTTAAGAATTAAAATTAAGTGGTCCAAAAATGAACCACCGCCCTTGAAGGGGTTAAAGCAGCAAATTTTAGTAATTGTATTATGTCAATCGTTTTATAACGCTGTTAATAAATACCGAGAGACAAAGACTCTGTTTACTTAATTCATTTTATTTTAACTTCTTTTCAAATGTATAACTGATCTTCTTTAACCAAACACGAAAACAACCATTGGATGTTTTAACAGCTACTGATTCTACCTTAAATTTTTGCAATCAAAGGGAATTGAATGGAAACCCGTTTACAGGGAGATCGCTACAGGTTTTTTCAGTA